>OY282559.1:20526143-21759268 GCA_958295665.1 Tipula vernalis
GTTGCTTTCCAAAGAGAGTAATCAGTATCTTTATGTTCGGTGAGACCATTTAAGTACTTGTTGATAGTTTCATTCTTAATTTCTTTTATAAGTTGTTTTAGTTTATTGCATAGAAAATTGAGGATTTTTTTGTTTTCCGGGGCGCGTGTCCTTTGCCAGGTTTTTCTTGCCTTCCGTTTCTCTCTAACTAACTCCCTGACCTCAATAGGATAATTTTGATTCCTACGGGATTCGGTGTGACTAGCAGGAGAACTTTCCCATGCTGCTTGTTGAATAGTACTGTTAAATACCTCTAGTTCGTCTTCCAACTGTACCGGTGTTTTAATCGGCACTCGTAGATTTATTTGCATTTCAATTAGTTCTTGGAATAGGTCCCAGTTAGTTCTATTATTTGTTAATTTAGGCAGGTTATCCTTATTAATTATCATTGTGCTGAGTGTCATGATAACAGGTGTATGATCGGAATATATCCCTTAGCTGTTTTCGATGCACATGTAAACCTCGAATATCCCTTTCGTTACATAAAAATCAATGAGATCTGGTATTTTATTTATATCAGCAGGCCAGTATGTTGGTTTACCTCCAGAGTGGAACTCGCAGTTATTTATTCGTCCGGCTTCGAATAGCTCTTTTCCTTTATGGGTTGTAAGTCTTGATCCCCAATAGGTGTTTTTTGCATTAAAGTCACCACCAATAATAAAATTGGATCCTAGTGATCTAAAGAGTCTATTATAATCTTCTTTATTTAGATTATAGCGTGGAGGGCAGTAGATAGAGGAAATACTGTATTCATTATTATTGTTAGTTTCAACTTTTATGGTTTTAACTTGCATACTTTCCTCTTCTATACTAGGTTCTTCATAGTGTTTGAGACTCTTTTTCACTATTACTGTTGATCCTCCTCTGGGTTTTCCTCCTGGGTGAACAGCATGGTAACATTCATAATCACGTATTTTAATAAATGATGTTTTTGTCAAATGGCTCTCCGATATAAGGCAGATATCTATTTTTTCTAAATTTAGAAAAATTTCTAGCTCTGGAACATGTTGCGCTAGTCCGTTCGCGTTCCAGGTGACAATTCTTAATGATCTGCTCATTTTAGTATATGAGGGCTGTTGCCTCGTTCAAGGTTTGATGCATATCTAGACGCTTATATAAAGCTTCTAGACCACGTTCTTGCTTTGCTAGCCTTATATTTATGGCTTC
Source organism: Tipula vernalis (assembly GCA_958295665.1). Taxonomy (NCBI): domain Eukaryota; kingdom Metazoa; phylum Arthropoda; class Insecta; order Diptera; family Tipulidae; genus Tipula; species Tipula vernalis. The sequence goes on from OY282559.1 coordinate 20,527,350, forward strand.
TATGCTTCGACAAATCCTTTCAAGGGGATTATCATTCGTAGCATTAGATGATTGCTGTACAATTTGTGAATAACTTTTCCGCTCTGTACCAATACCTGGTGGTTTTGGCTCCGCTTGGGTTTTAGTTGGTTTCTCTTCTCTGGAGTTTTGAGGAAACTGATGCGTTTTGTTTCTTAGTCTTTGAAGTTCTTTGGCTACTTCACAGCCTCTATAATTTGCAGGATGATGCCCTTTAGAGTTTATACATTTTGCAGGGGTGTTTCTACTTTCTGTACACTCTTTCGCGTTGTGTTTTCCAGCACATTTTACGCATCTTGGCTCCCGTCTGCAATATTTTTGCCTGTGATTGAAACCTTGGCATTTTTTGCATTGAGGTATTAGCCTCGTGTTTTTCTTAAGCGGTTCTATTTTAACCCTCATATTGAGAATTGCTTTGATGTTGAAGATGTTTTCAACTTTCTCCTTTTTGTTAAACGTAAGCATGAAGAGTGGAAGCCCCCTTTTTTTGACTTGATTGTTCTCACCTCTCTCTCGTTTTAGGATGTTTACTGCATCTTCTATTTGCAGATCTCTTGCCTTTAGGTTCTCAATTATGTCCTCCTTCTTACACGTTGGATGAAGGCCTCTGGCCATAACCTTAATTGCGCGTTCGTTTTTATCTTCGTATGTGAACCATTCTTTACCTTCCGCATTGAGCTTTGTTGCTAGAGCTCTATATGTGTCGGAATCTGGTGTATTGATTTTCCACACGTTATTGTTTAGTGACACTACTCTATATTCCTTAGCTGTCACTGATTTCATTATAGATTGTATACTTGCAAATTCTGTTATGCCGATTACATTAATTGGCGGAGGAGCCTTTTCTTTCGGTACAACCTTTTGTTGCTGTTGCTGGTGAGTTGGTTTGGTATTAGTATCACCAGTTACTAATACATTAGATTGCGAATGATCTCCAACTTCAGGCGAGAATTCTGCTTTTCGTTTTTTGGTAGGTCTTTTCTTCCTTTTCAGTACCCAATCTGTTTCACTCATGAGATCCTCTTCATCAGTATGGAACTCATTGTTATAACTAGTGTGAGTACTTGTTTCATTATAGCAAGTTAGCGGGTTTTCAGAAATCTCCATTGGTTTGGGCTTCTTCAATTCTTCATTTTCTTTTTTCAGCTTTTCAATTTCGCTTCTTAATTGGGTTAAAAGTACCTCTACTTCACTGAGTTTTCGACAGAGTTCAGCGTTTTCGTCTTTCTGCTGATTTGCAGAGTTAGTATGATTGTTTGGTGATCTTAACAACATTGAACTTCTTTCGAATGGGTTTAGCAATGATTGGCTCACCCCAGAATCCATTGAGCCAGCCTCGTAAGAGGGTGGATTAGCCAACTGGGTAGTTGGTTTACCACCTGAGGTATTGTTTCCTTTTTGCGTTGAACTCATTGCTTTAAAACTGGTTATGTATCAACTACCAACCTAACCAGTACAAGTTGGTAGTGGGTCATTGAAGAGAACATCATTTGCTATGTTCTCGGTAGTCGGTTATTCCGCCGTATCTCGGTCGCCAGAGCCTCGTTAGTTAATTAGCAGGAAGTACCACGTGCAGGTGAGGTTGGCATTTGGGCTAGTATAATAAGACCATCTAAACCGGCGCCCCTTACCCCCCAGTAGAAATAGAATGTTGTTTTATTCGAGCAAACTGAGATAGCAGCAAAAATAGGCATAATTGAAAAACGAAATAGAGTACAATTTTATTCTTGAAACAAGAGACATAAACTCTATCGAATTCGATTCAAAAGTGATGTTACAACATCCCACCCCTAGGTTTGCGTACAAGATATTTTCTGATTATTCCTTGTCTTTGGTTTTGTTTTTTGCTTTATTTATTTTTTTTACTTTTCCCACTACAACGAAGTTGTAATTGGGTAAGTATTGTAATCGCGAAAAAAAAATTCTGTGTAAAATTTCTAAATTTACTTAAAATACTTTGCTGGTGGCAAATAATATCGTCAACATTTCAAAATAAATTATATCTAGTACGCTTTTAAATATATCAAGACATACAAAAAAAAGGAATATAAAATATTATTCAAGGACATAATATATTTTTTGCTTACCATAAGTTTGTGGAATAATTTTCCACATGCATAGAAAATTAATTCAAAAGAAACCCGTTTCAAGAAACCTTGTATAAACACGGTGATTCCGATTTCTGTGACATTGAGATTTCTGACATTTCCGTGACGTTTTATTGACGTGTTATGACATTTTAATGATTGAACCCTCTAAACAAAAAAAGCGATTCGGAAAAAACGATACGATAGCGATATGTAAACGATGCTTAATTTCTTATAACACACTACGCACTTTATTTTTATTTTTACTCCCATATAAACAACGAAAATAAAAATTGTACATTGTGCGTTTCTCACTTGCAAAGCGGACAGCGATATTTGTGTAAAAAGAAATTAAAATCATTACGAAATATTTTGGTGTTATAAGTTTTACAAAGTAATTATATATTTCTTTTCCAATTTGTTTAAACCATTTTTATTTATTAATTTAATCCTTATTGTTTATTTTTTAAGATGTGAGCAAATTTTACCACTGCCGATTGAACTAAGGAGCGAAGTATTATGAAACCCGATACAATTAAACCGTTATTCATATAAACAAGTAAATTTTACGTATTATATATAATGTAATAATTCTTTTATTATAATACTTCAACTAAATAAATAATAAAATAATCGTATTATAAAATTGGCTTTTTATTTTTGCTAATCCAAAATAAATACTATCGTAACCAACACGAAAAATACGATACGTAAATATATCGTATAATTAGATCTGTTTACGATATGAAAAGAAAGCATCGTAAACGTATCGTAAAAATCTTTCTATTTACGTTACGTAAACAATTCTAATTATCATGGGACGTTGGATTCGTAAACATATCGATTTCGAATCGCAAAAACGATTCGTAAACGATATTTTGTATGAACAACAAATATCATTTTCGTATCGTAAACGAATCGCTTTGTTTACTGGGAAATTTCAACGACATATTGATTATTTGTGAATTGCTTATTAGGGTGGGTCAGAATTAGGAGAAAGGCGCTGGGAGACATAAAAAATGAAATGCTATGTGACAATGAGGTGGGATTCGGTAACAAAAGATAATTAACGTTAATACTGATTTTATATTGTTTGTATTGCTCGAATGGTCCACATTGATGCGCCCGTCCAGACTAAAGCACTGAGTAAAGAATTATATCCGCCAATTCTCACGTTGCTAACATAATATTGTCATCTGAACAAATGGCACAAATTTTCAGACAATAAATTTTGAATATTATGGATGCTCTCTGGCTCTGCACAGAGTGCAGTAATTTAAATTCTTAAGGATTTTCAACAATATGAAAAATGAAAATTATGAAAAATGGCAAATGGCAACACGTGTCAGTTCTAAATAATCTAGAGTAAAAGATTTATTTTATTGTGGCCAATTGTGATATTGGGGAACGGGAATTGTTTGTAAAATATAAATGTTTAGTTTGGTGATCTTTAACGGACTCAATTTTTTTAATTTTTTTTTGTTAGCGTGTAAAGTACGCCAAAATTTTGTTCAATGAAGTTGCGGACCATTCGATTTATTGGTGGTGCGTGACGTAACTTAAAAACATTTTTTGAATAATAATAATATACTAATAACTAATTAAAGATATTAAGTATTAACTTTCAAATAAATTAAAATTGAAAATATTGAGTACCTACATGAGCCTATGTTGAATAATTATTCGTAAATAATAATACATAAAGTGTACGTTTTTGTTGTTAATCCCATTTCGAGTTCCTAATTTATTTTGTTGCAACACAATTATAGCATAAATATTAACACTAGCTATCACTATTCCGTCGATAGCCAATTTCAAAATTATTTATCCAAATTTCAGGCAAAACAATATATATTCTATTTTGTATTTGAGCCAATTATTGTGAGTGACAAACCAAACTTTTATAATTTTGCCGCAAATCACATACATGTATTTTGCAACAATAACTTGATTTCAAGTTATAAAACAACTTTTTGTCTAGACAAATTTCAGAATGTCATCATGTCGTACCGGCTTCAATGATTTTTTAATCCAAATGAAATATTCGCTTGAGCCAAACCGTTGCGGTGCAACGTAAATCGATTATATAACTTGTTTACGTTGAGAACTGATTTATAACATCATGACACTCTAAATAATCATGCACACGCCAAATAATAAATCCACCATCCAAACCCAAATAAATACATATTTACAAGTGTTGAACAACCCAGTTCGGATCTCAAAATAATGGTATCGTAATTTTTTGGTTCTATAGTTAATTTTGTTTACTTGAATTTTGCATTTTTGTATAGATACAAGAAAAAGTTAATCATATCAATCATCAATTTTAAATCAATTTAAATGCAAAATACAATCCAAGAGGAAATAAATTACAATAGATTAGAAAAAATTGTATGCAAATTATTATTTGCATCTTAAATTTGTTTTGTGGATTTTTTTTACGTTTACTATCTAAAAGACGAATATCATTATAAAAAATTAAAAATGTTTATGTGTCATCTTTGAGGTAGATGCTTAGATATTTGATAAAATTCTAAATCTCTAAATAACAAACTACATATGTGACGGATTGAAAATGAAGCTACCTAGCGCTAGATGGCAGCACAAACACAACCATTTTTTGTTTTTTAGAAATTGCGATCTGTCAAACGTCAGCTGTTAAAATTTCATTCAAATTCATTGATTAGTTTATTTGTTGTAGTCGTTTGAAGTTAGCAACTTTTGTTTTTCTTGAAAAATGGAAAAAAACGAATTTCGTGCAGTGATTAAACACTATTATTTGAAAGGGAAAACGGCGAAAGAGACAAAAGAAAAGCTCGATAAACATTACGGTGAGTCTGCTCCGTCAGATTACATGGTAAAATGTTGGATTGCTGAATTTAAACGCGGCCGAAGAAGCACTGCAACAATACCATCAACAGGAAGGCCAAAAGAGGTGGTTACTGAAGAAAATATCAAGAAAATCCTCGATATCGTTATGAATGATCGCCGAGTCAAGTTGCGTGAGATTGTTGAAATGGTAAACATATCATATGAACGTGTGTTCAACATTTTGCATGAACATTTGCATATGAAAAAGCTATCGGCAAGATGGGTGCCGCGTTTGCTCAGTGTCGAACAAAAACGAGTTCGACAGACCACTTCACAGCGGTGTTTGGACATGATAAAGCGTAATCCTGTTGATTTTTGGCGTCGATTAATTACTGTTGATGGAACGTGGGTCCACCACTACACACCTGAAACCAAAAATCAATCGAAACAATGGGTGGAAGCTGGTGGAAGTGCTCCGAAGAAGGCAAAGCCAGTGAAATCGGCTGGCAAGGTTATAGCCACTATATTTTGGGATGCACACGGAATATTGCTCATCGATTATCTTGAAAAAGGATCCACAATCACAGGAAAGTATTATCGTGCATTATTGGATCAATTGGTTGATGCAATCAAGGAAAAACGACCACATTTAAAGAAGAAAAAAGTGCTCTTTCTTCAAGACATCGCACCGGATCACACAGCATTAGATACGATGCTAAAATTACGTGAAATACACTTAGAATTGGTTGATCATCCACCTTATAGTCCAGATTTAGCTCCTAGTGACTTTTTCCTGTTTCCAAACTTGAAAAAATGGCTCGCAGGACAAAGATTCATCTCAAACGAAGAAGTGATTATCGAAACTAACGCGTATTTTGAGGGGTTCCCGAAATCGTATTATTCAGATGGTATAAAAAAGTTGGAATATCGTCTTACTAAGTGTGTCGAATTAAATGGAGACTATGTTGAGAAATAAATGGTTTTTGGCAAAAAAAAATTTTGTTTTCCTACTTAGGTAGCTTCATTTTCAATCCGCCCTCGTACCTTGTTACAATAAGCCTTTAAATGACCTATAAAATTAAATTTAAATAGCTTCTAGTAATATATTATATTACAATTAAGAACAAGGAAGTTACTAAAAGGTTCCAGTTTTTTAATTTGGTTTTAACAACTAATTAAAGTTAAAATTACTTACTAGAGTGAGAGTAATTCAACATAAATATTATTCAGAAGCTACGCCATTCATAAAATAAAAACGTGCCTAAAACTCTCAATCGAACTTACTCCGCACATCCATATACATAAACACAATAATGCGCTAAGCTTTGTGAATGAAAATATCCACACAAAAAAAAATATAATTTGATGTTCATATTTCCCCACCATTCCCGGCTGAAATAAATGGAAACTCATACCTCGCCTTAATATTCAACAATTCCATTCAAAAAAAAAAAAAAAAAATTGATAACGAACGAGCACAAGGACAATTTTCTACCCCGCAGCAGAAAACCAAATGAACAAATATAAGATATTATAAAATTAATTTATTAAATTTAAAAAAAAAATTTAGCCACCCAATAACTCATCTGCAGATCTCCAGCGATTTACCACATTGTTGGTGTAATTCATAATAATTTTTCCTTTTTTCTACAATAGAGCTGCTATTTATATCTCCAATTCGTTGATTTATTAAGAAATATGAATTACGATGATTGACTAACAAAGAAACCGTGAAAGAGAGAGAGATAGGGAGAGAGAGAGAGAGAGAGAGAGAGTGCAAAATTAATTAAATTTATTATCAATTATCAATAATAATAAAAATTAAATTAATCTCTTTATATTTTTGTCGAACATTTATTTATAAATAGATTTGTTGTTTGATTAATTAATTTATTATTATTTTTTAATTTTGCTGTCTCGCATCACATGGATATTATTATTAAGTTTTAATTCGCCTAAATATAGATAATAAAATTGTGTAATTGAAATCTTGTATGGGTTGAGACAAGAGCTATATTTGTATATGTTGTTGTATGTCGCGGCTAAATTGAAACCTAATAAATGCAATTGTGTGACACAGTCGGCGGTCAAATTTATTTGAAAACAATCTTTGGCAAATTAGCTTTGTATGTTTAGCTTGATTTATGTTTTATTGGAATCCAATTTATTTGAAATCAAAATGAAATTATGGTTTATTAAGTATCATTATATTGGCAAATAATTTTTTTTTTTTTATTAATAGAACCAAACACATTTCTTTTTGGATTTCGGCAATGATTTGATGTTCAACTACGTCAGTAGCTTCAGTACAGGTTGTATTTTAGGACGAAATATGCTACCCCATTTCACTATTTTTTTACCATCTCAAAATTAAAATGGATTAGTTAATTTTAGTTATTTGGTTGCCGTGCTCTACAATAGATGGACTACGACAATAGATGGACATATCGTCATGTGATTTCTATCTTGTCCTATACGCCATTTATAAAACTTTATAGAAATCAAATTTTAAATTTTAAGCATAAATACGTTTAACTTCTTCAATAAATTCCGAACTGTTCTTTGTTCCTATACAAAGCCTTGGTATTTCTTTAAATGCTTCGACAGTAAAAATGCAACTATCCCTAAAACTGGAGCAAGGAACACGTTTAATAATGATGAAATGCATCGGATATAGGACACTAGAAGAAGAAGTAACAGAAGAAAAAGAAAACGAATTCAAAATTTCCACAAATTTCAAATTTTATTGCGTATAATAAAAAATATAAATAATAATGTATATTTTATATATAGAATAAATAATTCAATTTATACAAAATCTAAATTAAAAATAAGTATTTCAGTCATATTTTGGTTATGTCAACGTGAAAATTAAATTAGGTGTCACGGCTTTTGTGCGGCATTTTCAAAATCGCTCTGTAGAATTCCTGATCATCTAGTGGCATGTAGTCGAACATCGATACTAGGTCTTTAATTTTCTCTTTAGAAATTACACCGGGTGAGTTTAACTGTGCTGGATTGGGTAGCTTTATTACAGTGAAAGTTTTAGATTTCGCTCGTCGGCTTGATTGAACAATTAAAGGAATCGTATGTTCCGATTCCATTTCACCGTACTTCTCTTTATATTTAATTATTAATGTATCATTTTTTGAATATAATATTTCGGTTGCCAATGTGAATTTTAAATTACTAAAATTTAATCCCAAGGAAGGTTGATTGTAGTTATAAAAATCACATTTGCATTAATTTTAAGTGCACTTTATCATACTGCATTGACCTTAAATGCCTAATAAGTGAAACAGGACTATGGTAGCTTACATGTTTTAAATGCCTGTCTATAACGCTAGAATGGCCAGGAACTGAATATCTCTGTGCGATATTTGTTACATTATTAGTCTTGCAGAATTTGAGTAATGCGAAACTAGTGATTCGGTTGCGATTTTGAGGAACACATGAATCTGACCAGAGTACAAGTTTCGTAATTTCCTGATTATCCTTTAAAACGGTTTTCAATATTTTTATGAGAGCACTGGAATTGTCGTTTCCTGTTCTACCACTCTGGCTTTCATACCAAAGGGAACAATGCGTAACTTTGTTTGTGTGGCAATATCAGGTCATATTATAAAGGTTGAACTTTCTTTTATTAAAAAAATTTGAAGTATTCCCTTTTGGTAAAGAGAACACATTTTCTAGGTCATACGCTATAAGTGCTATCGATTTGTCTTGTAGCACTAGTGCAATGTCAGCGGCTTTGCGTGCTTTGGCATTTTCGTTTAAAAGCCGATGGTTTTCAAAATCATTTACTTGGCCTTCGGTAGGATCGGATATCTTTTGAAACTTGCTGCAAGTATCACAGATATCTTTCTTGGGCACAAAAAAGGATAAATTATACTCTGTGTTAAATATTTTCCTATATATATATATATATATATATATATATATATATATATATATATATATATATATATATATATATATATATGATATTTCGGTTCTTTCAATCCTGTAGTCTCTGTATATAAATTATACATGTTTTTAATGGATAATCCAGCTTCAAGGTATTGCCTCTGTGTTCCAGCTCGCATGTAATGGGACTCCATACACGGAAAACTCTGGATGTGTATTCTGATTTTTTTTTATGTTTCCCTCTAGTGGACGGTTTTGGAACACCAGTATCTGGTTGGAAATGATTTTTAAAAAAATAGTATATTATCCTTTGGGATATACACAATGTTGTCAAAAAAAATGCTCGACAAACTCTCAATTTATGTTTTCCATGTTGAAAGAAATACTTAAAAGAATTTTGTTTCCTTGAATTTTCTGAAACCGTTCGTTTCCGTTTCGCTGAAGTAACCGTACCTCGTCGGTTAGAATCCAAAAATTTCCGTGAATATCTTTTCTTTTTTCCTCCGAACATAAAACAACACAATCATATGGGCACGTTTTATCACATGTAGTTGGTTTCACTGATTTAGTTGGAATGATTTTTCCACTGATGTTGATGTATTCTTCACCAAATTGCCTTTTGCGCTTCATAATTTCCTTTTAACAATGCAATTTGTCCCTAGATTTTTTTCGTGATGGTGCTTCTGTGTGAGTTACCGATCGTGGTTGAAGAAGGGTATTTGCGTCATATACTGGGAGTTCTGTCATATTCATATCGTTTGCCGGTTCATAGGTGGGATCATCTAATGAATCATCGTCGTATAAACTTAAATTAGAACTGGAAGCTTCACTACTGCAAGAAATAGTAGCACCCTCTGTTTCGAAAACTGTTTCTAAAATTCTATAGGAAACAAAATGAGATATAAATATACATATTAACGAAAGCAAGTTTAATTTTCGATTACCGTTCAACACTAGAATCGATAGTTCGGACTGGCGAAGACATATTTTCTGTAGCATCCATTGACATAAAATTTTCTGATAACGGTAATTTATAGAATTAAAATAATGCACGTGTTCAACAGGTTAAATAACTAATAACGTAAAAAAAAATATTATTGCACGTGTTCACATTACAAATAATAAATAAATACTAAATATTTTTTAAACAAAACACCTCTTATTTATACTTTTTCCACAAACAATATTACGTTGCAATTGGAAATAGGACACAAAATATAAAAATAAAAATTTTTGTTTTGCTTGTAATTTGAGTCCTACGTCCATTTACGTTGGATATAGGACACTAAAGAACTCATATGCTGCGTTAGGTAAATTTCATATATAAGTGTCCCACTTGGAAGATTTTAACAGATGGGACAAACAAGAATTAAAACGTGTAAAAAAATAACAAGATTTTTGGTCTATAGGACAAAAACAAAAAATATTATCTTCGAAACTATAAGAGATACACCAATTTTAGCCAAAAATTCTGAAAGAGCATGGTCGAAAACATCAGATTACTTTAATAACTCATTTTTGGAAAAAATTATCTATAGGACAAGATAGAACTCACGTGACGATATGTTAATGGAGTATAAACCGTTATACGCGGCTTGTATTCTTTATTAACAATTGTAAAAGTAGAGAAAGCGCCTCTCGAGGAAAAAAGTTAAAATGAGGCAACTGGCAAAATGACATTTCTCATAAATGCGACGAAAGAAAATTTTGCAATCCGGTAAGTAAAAATTGTGTTTACAGTTCAAAATTGGAATTCTTTACAACAATTTCGAACGTCAAATTATCAGTTAGTTCAGTTTAAAAAATGTCCGCTAGTTGGAATCTGTGAAGCTCCAATCGTCAATAAAAATATTTGAATTTGTGAAGCTGGTCCATATTAAAGAGGAAAGAAACAGAAAAATGAGAGGAAATTTTGTTTTTGTCTAGTAGCTAATAAAACGTGAAACAAAATGGATTGGTATCGTCATCCAAAATAAAAAAATCCCAAAAAAAAAAAAATCCCAAAAAATCAAGTTTTTTTAAATAAAACAATCTTTTGAAATATTATTTTAATTTATTTGATACCTTAGGGGGCTGCCGTCCCCAAACCCCACATGAACATTTTTATAAAAAATTGTGTTTTTTAAAAATTATTCAAATACTAAAATAGAGAATTCCCCAAAACCGCTTAGCATTGGACCCTTATCGACATCGTAGTTAACAAATATTTAAAGGGGCCTTCCATTTTAGCGATGCACGTTATTTTGCATTTTATGGGATATTTATTCTTGGTAATATGATGGTATCCCAAACAAAATAGGGGATACCATCGTATTCCCAAAAATAAAAATCCCCCAAAAATTCAAAATAATGTGCCCCATTAAAAAGGAAGATCCCATTGAAATTTTTTTAACTACAGTACGAAAACCAAAGGAAGCTACATAATTTCTTTTCATCCTTGCGCTGAAAGCAATGCTAAGGCGGTTTGGTGAGTTTTTTATTTTATTATGTGAAATATACATGTGAAATATAACGTGAATATTATTATAAATGTAAATATTTTTGAAATATTTTATATGTGAATATTATTACAGAAGTGACAGAAGTGAAACTTTTTAATCTGTAAATTTGTAGTTATTTATCATCCATTGGTTTATACTGGCATATGTATACTTTATATACGGTAAAATGTGTAGCGCTACCGCAGCAAGATTTGAAGAAAAATTCGATCAATTTGAAGCGATAACCAAAGATATACTATACATACAAACTAGATAATCACATGTTATACATTATTGAAATTGAAACAGTTGATTTTATTTAAATAATTAATTTTTATCGCTTAGACCGCCATCTATGTTTGAGTATAATATAGTTACATGTGGTAACACGTTTTGAATTGTCATTTTTATAATAAAGTTTGAGTACTGGGGATCTATTTCTGAATACGATACGAATTTGTATACGAAACGAAAATGCTATTCGATACGAAAATTAATTGGTATTTCTGAATACGAACGTACGACATATTTTAATTTTTGTAGTGTAGGCAAAGGGAAATTTTGTTTTACGTGAAAAATCCTTAAAATGACAGTGTAAATCTGAAAATAAACTTAAATATGTCAAATTTTTGGCATCAATTTAGTTTTAATTGGCTACGTGAATAAATAAAATCGAATCCGCGCCATATTGGATAAATATTATTTTATATCAAAATAAAAAATTTTATTTAATAAAAGGAAATACAAATCTGTACCTAGAAAAATTCATAGCTACATATTTCGTGAAATTTTAGTTTTATTTATTTAATTTATTGTGATTGCGGCATTGAGGGGCCCGGTAATTAGTCAACAAATTGAAATATACATAAAATATGTGAAATTTTGCTGAATAAAAAATATTTTCAATTAAAAAAATTTGGCTTTTAGTTTTTTAAAAATTTGTATTTCTTTTAAAAATTAAAAAAAAAATTAAAAATATAAATTTTTTGTGTATATCTTGCATTTTTTGCTTGTTTATTATTGGTGTCGTTAGCTATTATGTCATCGAACCAAAATCCGTTCATGAACGAACAAAAATTACTCGAATTCGTATTGTGAAATAAGGGAAATTTTGTCACGAATCATGCTTACACGAATTCGTACAAGAAATAAACGTATTCGTATTCAAAAATACCAATGATACGAATTCGTAGATTTTTTGTTCGTATTTGTATTCAGAAATAGGGGCCCTGAAATAAAACGCCATTCGAAATATAACGCTGAATGGAAAAGAAGTAAAATATAATAAACATTTTTTTTAATATTTTTTTGAATTAACGGGTAATACTACATTATCTAGTTAATTCTGTCATTATACGATCTTGGCAAAACAGAATTATCACCATTCATAAGTCGATAATCAAACCGGGAGAAAGTGTAAATGGGATAGGATTGCAGTATAATTTACCAAAGTACAACCCAAATGAAACGGAAATTTTAATAATTATATATAAAACACCTCTTCACTACCGATTTAAGTAGTAAGCGTAGCTGCGAGTATATGCACGTACTTGTGAGTAGTTTTCTAACGTCAACGGAAAGGCCAAATGTCGAAAGGCCCAATGTGACGAAAGGCCGAATGTCGAAAGGCCAAATATGTCGATGGGCCGAAAATACTCCAGAAACAAAAGAAATCAGAAAATCAACAATCTAGAAAATCAAAGTGCGGTCCAAGTTAAAATTAAAATTTATAAAATATCAATAAAATTGTAGATTTTTCGTTTTGAAAATTGCTTCGCCAACCTTTCAGACACAGGATCAAAGGAATTGTATCGCTCATATCGCTTCTACTGATACTTCTGCCACAAATGTTTCAAGTTATTTTGTGGTTGGCTTAATTCGTTGGGTTAGTATGGTATGGACGGTGGTTTGGATTTTATTGTAGGGGGGGGGGGGGGATGGGGGGGGTCAAAGTTGAGTAGATTAATCCCTGTTCACAATTCGCAAATATACGTGCTGCCTCCTCGTGGCAACCACTGGTAACTAAGGCCATTTGGCACATTTTTGGCCATTTGGCACAGGCTAAAGTACGGCGCTAAAGGAGAAAACCTTGACAAAAAACCCTAACCTAAGGTGGAACAGCATATGCCGATGGATGAATGGCTAATAGATTAATCAGTCCAAAATATGCGGACTCTAGATACCAGGCACCCTCCAGTTTTATTTAGCCTTCCTGTAGTAAAGCTGGGACAGCCTATTTGCAATTCCCAGCAACTCGTAAGAGTAAAATCAAACGGAATACGGGGCAGGAGTAGGAATATACGGGAGTGGGACAGCTCTCTCGAAGTCCTTGGGCTCTAATGCTACCGTTTTTCTAGTAGACCTACATGCTGTAGTAAACATCTTGGAGGTAGAGCAATAAGCCCAGATAGTATGTATCACGTACCGGGAGGCAGTATTGTCAGGTTCATTAAGAACGTGAATATTGACTGGACGGATAATCAAGCAGGGATAGATCTTTTAGGTCGCAGTGCGAGGTGACTGATCGCTCGCATGGCTCTCCATTAATAATAATAATAATGGTATGGACGAATATAATGGAACGTTAATGCTTCGTCAACCTTGCAGACACAGATCAAAGGAACTGTATCGCTAGTATTACTTCTATTGATACATGTACCACAAATGTGTCAAGTGATGATAAAAGTCTAAAAGTGCCTATAAAATTGAACTTTTTCATTAATTTTAAACTAATTCATTTTGATTGCTCGATTATTTCTAAACATTTCTTAGAAAATTCAATTTTATTGAAAATCAACTGTGCTATAGCCCACAAGTTTTTGGGCGGCAAAAATCTAAAATGGTCCGATTACGATGGTTGATACCTCTATCAATAGGTTTCGAGACCTGTAATTGTTGTGACAATTTTCATTTTGATTGCTCGATTATTTCTAAACATTTCTTAGAAAATTCAATTTTATTGAAAATCAACTGTGCTATAGCCCACAAGTTTTTGGGCGCCAAAAATCTAAAATGGTCCGATTACGATGGTTGATACCTCTATCAATAGGTTTCGAGACCTGTAATTGTTGTGACAATTTTCATTTTGATTGCTCGATTATTTCTAAACATTTCTTAGAAAATTCAATTTTATTGAAAATCAACTGTGCTATAGCCCACAAGTTTTTGGGCGCCAAAAATATAAAATGGTCCGATTACGATGGTTGATACCTCTATCAATAGGTTTCGGGACCTGTAATTGTTGTGACAATTTTCATTTTGATTGCTCGATTATTTCAAAACATTTCTTAGAAAATTCAATTTTATTGAAAATCAACTGTGCTATAGCCCACAAGTTTTTGGGCGCCAAAAATCTAAAATGGTCCGATTACGATGGTTGATACCTCTATCAATAGGTTTCGAGACCTGTAATTGTTGTGACAATTTTCATTTTGATTGCTCGATTATTTCTAAACATTTCTTAGAAAATTCAATTTTATTGAAAATCAACTGTGCTATAGCCCACAAGTTTTTGGGCGCCAAAAATCTAAAATGGTCCGATTACGATGGTTGATACCTCTATCAATAGGTTTCGAGACCTGTAATTGTTGTGACAATTTTCATTTTGATTGCTCGATTATTTCTAAACATTTCTTAGAAAATTCAATTTTATTGAAAATCAACTGTGCTATAGCCCACAAGTTTTTGGGCGCCAAAAATCTAAAATGGTCCGATTACGATGGTTGATACCTCTATCAATAGGTTTCGAGACCTATAATTGCTGTGACAATTTTCATTTTGATTGCTCGATTATTTCTAAACATTTCTTAGAAAATTCAATTTTATTGAAAATCAACTGTGCTATAGCCCACAAGTTTTTGGGCGCCAAAAATCTAAAATGGTCCGATTACGATGGTTGATACCTCTATCAATAGGTTTCGAGACCTATAATTGCTGTGACAATTTTCATTTTGATTGCTCGATTATTTCTAAACATTTCTTAGAAAATTCAATTTTATTGAAAATCAACTGTGCTATAGCCCACAAGTTTTTGGGCGGCAAAAATATAAAATGGTCCGATTACGATGGTTGATACCTCTATCAATAGGTTTCGAGACCTATAATTGCTGTGACAATTTTCATTTTGATTGCTCGATTATTTCTAAACATTTCTTAGAAAATTCAATTTTATTGAAAATCAACTGTGCTATAGCCCATAAGTTTTTGGGCGCCAAAAATCTAAAATGGTCCGATTACGATGGTTGATACCTCTATCAATAGGTTTCGAGACCTGTAATTGTTGTGACAATTTTCATTTTGATTGCTCGATTATTTCTAAACATTTCTTAGAAAATTCAATTTTATTGAAAATCAACTGTGCTATAGCCCACAAGTTTTTGGGCGCCAAAAATCTAAAATGGTCCGATTACGATGGTTGATACCTCTATCAATAGGTTTCGAGACCTATAATTGCTGTGACAATTTTCATTTTGATTGCTCGATTATTTCTAAACATTTCTTAGAAAATTCAATTTTATTGAAAATCAACTGTGCTATAGCCCACAAGTTTTTGGGCGCCAAAAATCTAAAATGGTCCGATTACGATGGTTGATACCTCTATCAATAGGTTTCGAGACCTGTAATTGTTGTGACAATTTTCATTTTGATTGCTCGATTATTTCTAAACATTTCTTAGAAAATTCAATTTTATTGAAAATCAACTGTGCTATAGCCCATAAGTTTTTGGGCGGAAAAAATCTAAAATGGTCCGATTACGATGGTTGATACCTCTATCAATAGGTTTCGAGACCTGTAATTGCTGTGACAATTTTCATTTTGATTGCTCGATTATTTCTAAACATTTCTTAGAAAATTCAATTTTATTGAAAATCAACTGTTATATAGCCCACAAGTTTTTGGGCGCCAAAAATCTAAAATGGTCCGATTACGATGGTTGATACCTCTATCAATAGGTTTCGAGACCTGTAATTGCTGTGACAATTTTCACAAAATATTTTTTCTGGATTGATTTTCTGGTAATTTCTAAACTTTTTTTTCGGGATTATTTTTTCTGGATTTTTAAATTTCTGGATTTTCTTCCTGCAAGGTTTACGAAGCAGTAACCATTTTATCACGAATCCGCAATTCGCTCCAATAATTTTTCGTTGCCATATTAACACAACGAATTAAGCCAATCAGAAAATAATTTGAAATATTTGTGGTAGAACTATCAGTAGAAGCAATATAACCGATACAATTCCTTTGATCTGTGCCTGAAATGTTAAGGCAGCAATTTCCAAAACAGAAAAACTCAAATTTTATAGACATAGCACTTTTATAATTATGTCTCTGGATTTTAATTTTCTGGATTTTAGTTTTCTGTATTTTTTTTTTTCTAGATAAGGTAGCCAACCCTAAATTTCGACCCAATCGGCCCTTCCACAAGTTCGGCCAATCGATCAATTCGGCCTTCCCTTAACCAATTCGGCCTTTAAACATTCGGCCTTTCGACCCATTTGGCCTTTCGGCGTTCCACCTTTCGACATTCGGCCAAAAAATAATTTTAAATATTATTTTGATCCGTTTTATATCTTAGAGGCAAGGCTGGGCAAATTATGGTATATTGCATTCAGTAAATTATATACAAATTACAATTATTTTCAAGTGAAGTAATTTAAATACAAGTTACAATTGTTAAGCATTTGTATAAATTGATCAATTTGATTAGACAAAATTCGCTTAGTAAAATAACATATCTAGCCAATTCAGACGGCTCTGGAACCAAGTTTTAATAATCCTTGTAAACATTTAAACAAGAAATTTCGCAAACCCAAGTAATTAAAATACAAACTACTGTTACTTGGAAAGTGAGTAATTAAAATACAAGTTACAAATTATAATTTATATTTTCATTACGTAATTCAAATATATGTAATTAATTACTGTCCGGCCTTGTTGCATAACTAGACATTTGGGGAAGTGATTTGCCACTCATCTTATATGAGCTTTGTATAACAGCGAATCAGGAATTTAATGTGAATTTCTGTTATCGTGCATGAAATTAAGGGACACAAAGTACAGTGGTTTGGTCACATTCTGACGTTTAGAGACGTTTAATATAATTTATTTTCAAATATATTGAATACTAAAATCTCGAAATTTAAAGAAATTTGGTAAAAAAATTGGTTATGTAACGGCCAAAAAATGTAGGCACAGAATAATAAAAAACCAGAAACGATATTTCATAGAGCAAGAAATTTTGATCTTACCAAATATTTTACATGGTAATATTGACAACTTAGCACTGAAAATTTTATCTTCGCCAAACCAAGGTCAAAAAATGAGTCGACGTTTTTCCATATAAAAACCGCATGTCGCTTCTGGATGTTTTATGGTGTTGGTATATAATATATATTTTAAACCTAGCTGTGTACGGTGTAACTGGATAGTTCGGGATAATCGATTTTAAAAGGTTAATTGTAGATTCCAACTATGATCGTATTGAAAAAACAAAAATCGTGTTCCGAGAATAACGATTAACTAACGACCTAAACTGATTAACATTTTGTAGAGGGGCTCATGTGATACCTTTGCTGTTTCCAATTACAACATGCTTGAGCGTCACTAATCGTTATGTTTCGGAAACCCGTTTATCCAGTATATTTTGTTTCCCCATTTTTAACTACATACTTTTAGAATTTAAACCTAGATTTGGTACGATCTCTTACCAATATTGTTGAGCATCACAGATTCCACCTAGTGGAAAATTTTTAAACTGAGCTAACTAATAATTTGACGGTCGACATTTTTGTAAACAATTCCAATTTTGAACTGTAAACACAATTTTTACTTACCAGATTGCTAATAATTGTAAATAATTCCAATTTTGGATCATAAAAACAATTTTTAATTTCCGGATGAGAAGTGTCATTTTGTCAGTAGCCTCATTTTAACTTTTTTCGTCGATAGGCGCTTTCTCTACTTTTACAATCGTCATTAAATGAAACTGGAGGCGTCGGAATATTCCGCACGTAATGTGCACGTATGTGTGAATACCTTTACGAAAAAATTTCATACTGGAATTTCTACATTGCTACGCACTACATTGCACGCACGATTGTCATGGATGGAAACTTTGGAAATGTCATATACATAATATGTACATACATACTTTTGACGTAGGTACCTTTAGACCATGAATACTTGATTTCCAAAATTTTATATTTTTCATTCTTATTTAATCTTCCACTAATGTTATTTCTTACCATCGTAGAAATTTATATTGAGTGTAATAATTTTTCAGTCGTACTTGTGTGTGCTCTACTCTAATTCACGCATCAAAGAGTGGTACTTGTAAAGAGATTTTATGATCTTTCGATAGAAAATGCGTTCCGTAAAATTCGTGTATGGGGGGGGGGATGTTTATTACCCGCCCACCGAAGATCATGTTTTTTACCACGCACATAAAAGCGCAACCTCAACGAGTTCCCTTCAACCCGCTATGTACAGCTCAGGCTTTAATGACGGATTTTGTCTATGATAACAATGACGGTTTATTTTTAATATTCGAGTAACAGAGTCTCAAGTCACATCGCCTTGACATGACTGACACAGAGATTTAATTCTCTTGCTTTCTAAGGAATATCTACGCAATGAAGAGCATATTAATAAGGCTAATTCGAAATATTACCAACAGCAATGTATAAAAGTTAAACGCAACCTTATTCCATAACGAGGCGATCACGAGCGGGGGTTTCAATATTAATTTTGCCATTCCAGAAGCTGAACCGCTTACAAACTTCCAGCGGAATGAATTTATTTTTTTGCACATGAACTCAAATCGAAATACACCTACTACCATTACGGGATACGAGACAACCAGCGATGCGGTCTTTCAAATGAAATTAGAAAAGTTATAGTCTAGGGTAAAGCGTTTTATTTTAGCATCCATAGTGTTTTGAATTATTAGTTATCCACTATAATATATGTAAAATATAAACATTTAGGCGTTAATGAAAATAATAAAAGATGATAATATAAAAACTCACAATAGCATAACTCTAGGCGTAAAAATGTAAAGCTATAAATTACAAATTGTATGGTACTGATTAATTGATTAATCTAAACTTTTTAATCAATCTGATATTAACCGATTTTAACCGAGTATAGAATTTATACTAAAGTATTTATTAAATCTCTGCCTAGTAATTCATCCAAATTTTAATTTCAATCTAATAACCCTAGCATTACCTCTGCTGGTCGATTATCTCTCATGTTTTGAGTTTCATACGTCTCGATTTCCGAATTTGGATGGTCTTACAGCTTTTTTGAAAATAAAGTTTAAACAATAAGATTGCCTTTTATTGTACCAGGGATTATTCGATTCGAATTTTGACGTGAATGAAATAACTGACAGAGAAGAGATTCCCGAAATTCAAGATTTTGAATTTATGTATGTAGATTTCCAGATTTAAATAGCATTGGGTAGCTTAGCTTAGTATCAAAGTTATTCGAACTATCGTGATTGTCGTAATATCTAGATTATTTATGGCTTTACGAATACTGCATGTAACGTATAATGAATGTATGGTTTGTAGGGTAACTCAATTATAATTAGTGTGCATAATAAAGACACGTCACTAGGTCACTACCGATGTAACATGTAACATTCTAACACACACGTCTTTTATTACATGTTGTCAGAGTAAAAAGCAAAAAGTATTTATAAAATTGAAATTATATAAATAAAAACTGTAAAAAAGGAGTTGCAAATATAATAAAATATATAATTTATATTTACTTGAACAAAAAAGTCTAGTGAAGTACGAAAAAACAAATATATACAAATAAACAAATTTTTTTTTTTTTTCGTAAAATGGCCGAAACGACGCCATCATTGTCATCATCGTGTGTGAGACCACCACCACCATTGCTGTTCAATAGTATAGACATGTCGAAAGGATGGAAACAATTTAAGCAACAATTCGAATGTTTTCGATTGCCACACAGCTAAACAAAAAGGACAACGAAATACAAGTTGCCACGTTTATGTCGAGTATAGGTTATGAAGCCATCGAAATATTTAATACGTTTAATTTATCCGAGGATGACGTCAAGGATTTAGGAAAAATAAAAGAACACAAACTTTTGATGAATTCCTAACCAAAGTAAAATCACAAGGAAAAAAGTGCAATTTCGGTACGTTGGAAGACAGCTTAGTCCGAGATAAAAGAATAGTCGGAATATTAAGTGATGTTATGCGCGAAAAATTGTTGGCAGAAGATGATGAAGAAAACAGTAACGACGTGCAAAACGAGTGAGGCAGCTTCTAGACAAATAAATCAGATGAAAACATCAAGTAATAACAAAGTAGATGCAATCAACAAACACCAATACCACAAACGCGATAATTTCTTTCAACCTAAAAATGATAAGTCAGTGAATAATCCAAAGAATTGTGAATCTTAAGTATTTAATTGTAAGAGATGCGGAACCACACATGGACGAAGAAACTGTCCGGCTTATCGTCAAATTTGCAAGAAATGCAAGGGAAAAGGTCATTTCGAAAAAATTCGAAAGACAGACAAATCAAGTGAAAATCGAAGATTCAAATTCAACGAATAGTGATAACGACAAGGATGTTTTTGTAGAATCAGTTCATGAAAACAATCATGACGACAACAAAAATTGGTTTGAGGAAATAAAAATAGCCAAAACAAATGTCAAAGTCAAGCCTTGACACAGGAGCGCAGTGTAACGTACATCCAAAACGAATAATAGACAAAAAATCGCAAAACACTTGACAGTGTTCAATAACGAGAAATTAAATGTAATAGGTGAAATTAAAACGAAGTGAAAATCATCAGATCAAATTTCTAGTAGTGAATGCAAATGTGTCACCGATTTTGGGAAAACAAGGTTACGAAAATTTAAAATTAGTGCTTAGAGTATAGGAACTGAAGGTTCATTGAAGAAATCTTCGACGATTTAGGGTGTATAAAAAATTACATCTACGATATCGATCTTGTGGAAGATCCAAAGTTTGAAATTCAACCGGTTCGCAAAGTACCTTTGGCAATAAAACTACAAGTGAAAAAAGAAATAGATAGTATGGTAGAATTAGGGGCGCTAGAGAAAACACACGAGGTTACTCAAGTGGTATCGCCTATGGTAATAGTGAAGAAAAATGATAAACTACGAGTTTGTATTGATCCTACAGACGTAAATAAAAATATAATCCGAAGATATCATCCATTAAAAACAGCTGAGGAGATATGCCGAAAATCCAGAAGTCTAAGTATTTTACAATACTGTGTCGTTGGAAACGTTGGAACAACTCGAAAGGCTTACGTCCTAGGTAATCAAAAAGTTGATGGAATGTGAAGTGAAACTGAACAAAGACAAATGCGTATTTAATTCTCAAAAAGTAAAGTTTCTGGGCCATATTTTTAGTGTTACTGGTTTATTAGTAGATCCAGAAAATACAAAAGCGATCCGACAGTTAAATAAACCAAACAACGTGAATGAACTACAACGGTTGCTAGAAATGGCAACATATTTGCAAAAATTCGTTCCAAATTTGTCAGGAATAACGCAACCACTCAGACTTCTACTCGAAAAAAATTCGGAATGGATATGGACTGATCAACACGATGAAGCTTTTCGAAATCTTAAAAAATCATTTTCGTCGCCACCAGTGTTAAAATTGTTTGATACCAATCAAGATGTAACAATACAGGTCGATGCAAGTTATAAAAGTTTTGGAGCCGCGTTGTTACAAAACGATCAGCCGATAGCATTTGCGTCCAAATCGTTGATTAAATAAGCTCAGCAAAGATATCCACCAATTGAATTAGAAGCAGCAGCAGTAAGATGGGCTTGTACAAAATTCCATGAGTATGTATATGGAAAAAAACTTACAGTACAAAGCGATCATAAACCGTTGGAAATCATCTTCAAGAAATCGTTGACTTCAGCACCAGCCAGGTTGCAGAGAATACTATTTGACATAAAACAGTATATTCACCAGCGATAATTTATAAAAAAGGAACAACAATGGATCTAGTCGATACACTCAGTAGAGACTGTAAAAATGATAGTGTTGAAGAAGAATTTCAAGTGTATTTAGTGCTGAACGTATCGAACAGTGCAAAAGCTGAACTGGTAAAAGCAACAAGAAATGATCACGAAATTCAAGAATTGATTAAAATTTCACAATCAGGGTTGAGTGAGTTGATTAATCCGTATCATAATTTCAGAGAAGAAATTGCGTATTATAATGGTATTGCCTTTAAAGGAATGAAAATAATTGTTCCAAAATCACAAATAAAAAAAATGCTGAAAGCAATTCATCTTGGACATTTTGGTATAACAAGATGTTGCAGTAGAGTTCACGAGAGACTGGTCTGGCAGTATGCCGACCAAAATATAGCAAATCATCAGAAGCATTTAAACCAGGTGATGCAGTTAGAATCCAGTTAGATCACAGAAAATGGCTATCAGTTAAAATCAATAGTTTGTCAAATGCACCAAGGTCATACATTGAGAAACAGCTGATGGCAGTGTTTTAAGAAAAAATTCAAAACACATTGCTAAATGCAGAGCGTCAATCCAAACACCAACAGAAATTGTAGTTATGCCTTCACAAAGCAATAGTAACGGGGCTGAACAACAAACTCAAATAATAATTCAGATGCCAAATGATGACAACAATAGTTCGAATAATCTAAATAATTCCAACGGTCAAGGCTGGGCAAATTACATTACACTGAGTAATTAAAATACTTTTCCGAGTTACAGCAAACTCAGTAATTAAAATACAAATTACAATTACTTTACATTTGTAAATTGATAAATTTGATTTGACAAAATTCATTTAGTGAAAAAACGTATCATTAGAAAATGATTATTATGATAAGTTTTATGCTGATGATTCTGGAAACAAATTTTAATAAGCCTTGTAAAAATTTAAATAAGAAATTTCAAAAACTGGGTAAATTACGTAATTCAAATACATGTAATTCGTTACTGCCCAGCCTTGCCTAATTAAAAAATCCTAATTCATACGAATCGTTCGTTTAGTAAAAGTTCTACAAAATTATATTTTTGAAATCGCACTCAACCCTTAAGGGCCAATATCGGCCATTGCCAACAATGATGATAAAGGTTTGGCTAGCACTTGGAATAGGACCCTTAATTACCTAATTAAAAAACCCTAATTTATAAGAATCGTTCATTTAGTAAAAGTTCTACAAAATTATATTTTTAAAATCGCACTCAATTCTCAAGGGCCAATATCGGCAATTGCCAACATTGATGACAAAGGTTTTACACTTGGAATAGGCCCTTTAATTACCACAAGTCACAGCACTTGGAATAGGCCCTTTAATAACCTAGTCAAAAACCCTACTCCATATGAATCGTTCGTTTAGTAAAAGTTCTACAAAATTATATTTTTGAAATCGCCCTCAACCCTTAAGGGCCAATATCGGCCATTGCCAACAATGATGACAATTACCTAATTACAATGCTGAGCAAATTATATTACACTGAGTAATTAAAATACTTTTCCTAGTTACAGCAAACTCAGTAATTAAAATACAAATTACAAATACTTTACATTTGTAAATTTATAAATTTGATTTGACAAAATTCATTTAGTGAAAAAACGTATCATTAGAAAAAGATTAATAAGATTAGGTTTTATGCTGATGACTCTGGAACCAAATTTTAATAAGCCTTGAAAAATGTAAATAAGAAATTTCAAAAACTGGGCTAATTAAAATACAAATTACAAATTGTAATTTGTATTTTATTTACGTAATTCAAATACATGTAATTCGTTACTGCCCAGCCTTGCCAACGGTAAGGCGAATGAGAATACACTCAACAATCGGGTGACTAATAATTCAGGAAGGAGATCCGTATTACAAACAAGCAGATATGGACGCATCATAAAACTAGTAAAGAAATTAGACCTGTCTAGTTAGTAAATAATATTAGTAGGATTAGCAAGGACTACTTTTGAGTAGTTTAGAAAAGTATTGCAATAAGTGTTAAAGCAAGTAATTCAAAAAAAAAAAAAAAAAAAAAAAAGGGGAAACCATGAATTACTAAATAGTACCTTTATTATAAGTAGTGATGATAATGTTGTAAGTTAGAAGTAATTGTCTAAATACGTTCTCAAATTGTAACCGCTCGACATCGTGAACGTAAAGAATGCTAATGGTAAGCTAGGTAGCACATTGTATCTACAATACGTACATAAATAACGTAACGGGATGTAACGTATAATGAATGTATGGTTTGTAGGGTAACTCAATTATAATTAGTGTGCATAATAAAGACACGTCACTACCGATGTAAAATTCTAACACAACACACGTCTTTTATTACACTGCATGGTATTTTTCAGATTATTAATTTGTTAATTATTCAAGATTATTCTAAGACTTTAAGTTTATCCAAGTTTTTCTGGAATATTCGAAATTTAATGTAAATATCGAGGTTATTCTAGAATTCTCATTATATTCAGAAGATCACACAAGCTTTTCAAGATTACTCGTGTTACACGATACTAGTATTTCTTGAAATTTGCAGTGAGTTACATACACACACAGATAACAGTCCCACATTATTCCCTTTAGCTAACATAATCAATTGATGATGAAATGATGAATTTTTAAAATATTTAGCTAATTAAGAATTTATTTACCTTTCTTTAAAAATGTATGTGACAGAGTTGAAAAGATGTACTCTCAAGTACCAAGTTGTTCCGGAAAATAAGAACCAGTAAAGCAAAATCGTGTTGCGGCAGAAACTAAAAAAAAATTGATTTTGAACTCTTACTCACAAAAGTGAACTTACAAGATTTTGGTCGAAGAGGCACAAGTCCAATTAAAGTTGCTTTTTTTCTCTATACAAAGAGAGATTAAATATTTACAATGAAATAAATTAAATGCAGTGTGATATTTGAAAATAAAACGAACAATTTATGTTTGTTTAGAACTATGTGATTTCACCAGGTAATGAGACTAAAAGTTACTCCACTTCATCCTCATTCCTCAGCTTTCATTCGATTTTTGTGGGTGTGTTTTCTGAGTTTGTTCAAACCTCAAATTAAACTAAAGAAGAGTAAAAGATACAAAGTGTGATTATATCCAACATTTAGACAAAAATGTTGAATAAAATATAAAAATTGTGGTGTCCCGTTTCCCAAGTTTCCAAAGGTGGTAAGTCTACCCTAGAACATAACTTTTCTAATTTCTTTTGAAAGACTGCATCGATGGTTGTCACATAGCCCGTAGTGGTAGTGCCGTTTCCTACAGCTATTTGGTAAATCCCTTTACGAAATTTCTTCTATCAGCCCAGCATAATTCCAATAATCAAAATGTCTCTAAAAACAAACTCTAGTTCGGCCGTTCGATTTCTAAAATTTCTATTTGTAAAAATATAAATTTGAAAATATTTCGCCCCATTAGTGGCAGAAATAGGTTCTCAAGTCTTTGTTCGAACATCTGTTTGCTTTAATATTAGCTTGAAATTAATTTTTTTTATTTATTTATTTGATTACTAAAATTCTCTCCGGCTTCCCGGTACACCCTATTTTGAGCATGTGCTCATTCATAATAGAGTATGTAGAAAGGGGTTGACAACATATCGCACCTTCGATTCAAAAGTGACACAAGTCAAAAATCGTGATTTTTGACATAATTGTTGCATAATGGTTAAAATAAGGTAAAGTTTTGATCTACAATAGCGACACATTTAATATTATTCTATTGCCCGTATTAGAGATCTAGTGTCACTTTTGATTGTGAAAAAAATAACGCATGCAAAAAGAGGAAAAATGACACAATTCAGTTGTGTCTTACCCGTTGACCTAAGTGGATATAGAAAAGTGTTTCATTTGGACTTGTGTCAATTTTTATATTTAAAAAAAACATTTAGTTGAAGGCTTAATTTGTGTTGTGACATTATTCTCGTTTATGGTAAGTAATATTTCGAATTGTGTCAGTTTATGTGTTACAATAAATGTATTTCGAGGTCCTAACCTGAGTTGTGACGATTTTGTTGATATGGAAAGGTAATTTTAATCGTTTTGTTTTTCATGATTTATTGAATATTTCAATATTTGCGTCAGTTTTTGTGTTAAAATAAAAAAACTTTTAAATTGAAATCTGAAATTGTGACGTTATTGGTGATGAGGATATGTTATGTTAACTGTTTATTTGTACCAAATTTATAATTAATATTTAGAGTTGTATTTTTTGTATGTATTTGATGGTTTAAAGTTGTGTATTCTGTACTTAATTTGTTTTTTTTTTTGTAGATTAACCAAACATGGCCTTGAGTCGGGGTGGATTAATGGTAAAACTTAGCTTAGAAAAGCAAAGGGAAAAACTTAACGAAGATGTACAATCATTGAATTCAGTACTGAACGAAGATGATGCTTTAATTTTTAAGGACGGTATGAGAGTTTTACTGTTATGGATGCATAATTATTTCTTTTTCTGCAGAAAAATCTTTACATAATAATGGTTGTGAAACATGTAATAGTCGCAGTATTAATCCGAATCTGGAAATTTCACCATCAGTTGAAATTGTTCCTACATTAGCTGAAAAAGGAAATAACGTACAGCCTGATTTATCTGCTGAACGATCGCATCTAATTGAACAAGAGTTACCAGTGTCTAATCCGATTTTAGAAATTTCGCAATCGGCAGTACAGTCTGAAATCTCTTTCGATCGATCACATTTAATTGAACAAGATTCACCGTTGATTGAGGCTGTTACTCCGAATTTAAATATTTCACCATCGGCTGAGATACTTTCAACATTACCTGAAAATTTACGTAATAAACAGTCTGACGAACGATCGGATAAAATTGAACAAAATTTACCAGCAATGGAAGCAAATTCTTCTGAATTTATTTTAACAGTCAATTCTGAAAATCCCACTAACCTGTGCTTTCGTCAATCTTCAGTTAAATACTGTACTTCTCCAGCGGACAGCGATGATAATGAATATTATGATTCAGACAAAGATCCGAAATTCTCTTATAAGGCGGCAAAGTTACAGGATGCACTTTACCATAGCATTCCAACTAACAATGAATCTATATCTTCATCAAGCGAATTAAACACAACGAATTCATCAATGGAAACTGATAAGGAATCGTCATCCACTTAATCAGATAACGAAGTCAACCAAAATATTGAATGTGATGTAGAAAGTGCTCTGGAAGAAATATCAAAAAAGGTAGAGAAAAAAAGAAAAGCGACGCCTAGTGAGTGGACCATTAAAAACTCAAAGCTAAACCGAAATTCTGGGAGAAATTACTTATCTGCTTCGAAAAGCAAGAAAATGTACGAAGCAAGAAAACTACGCCCCGCATGCGGGGAAAAATGTAACTTGGTGGTAACAAGAAAGTTAATAAACTAAAACGACAAGAAATTTTTGATAGATATTGGGCGCTGGGCGATTTGCACAAACAGCATTGTTTTATAGCAGGCTCTATGATTCCCATTAAACCGAAGTACCGATACTCATCTACATAAACCACCGTAACTTAAACAATGCTTTCTATTTTGAAATAGATAATGTGCGTATCAGGGTGTGCAAAACATTTTTTAAATCGACGTTAGATATATCTGACCGCCCAATAGGAACAATTATTGCAAAAAAAAAATAACTTGGGTTTCATTAAACCTGACTTACGAGGCAAACATACTAATCATCCATCGCGCCGGAATTAAAAGATGGTGTCCGCAAACACATTGAGTCGATCCCGCAAATAAAGTCGCATTATCTTCGGGCTATCATGTGAAGTTACAAAAGCTTATTTTTGTTTGCTATTATTATTTCGACAATGAAAATAATTGAATTTAAAAATGTCATAACTCTAAATTTCTTCAAAATTACGTCAATTCAAAACTGACATATCTAAAATTTGGGGAGGTAGTGGGGTAGTACTGCAAAAAAATGGCATACTCTCAAATAAAACAAGTTATAATACATCGTTTTACATACAAATTAAATTTATTTGTGGACAGGTATTATCACAAAATTGTATGCAGACCTGCGGTCCAACCATCAATACTGCATATTTCTGGGTTTAGAT
Organism: Tipula vernalis; assembly: GCA_958295665.1. Lineage (NCBI taxonomy): Eukaryota > Metazoa > Arthropoda > Insecta > Diptera > Tipulidae > Tipula > Tipula vernalis. The sequence continues at coordinate 20,555,757 of OY282559.1, forward strand.
CCATTTTCTGGTTTCTTCTTCAATTCCCCGTTTTAATATTCTTAACTCTAGTGACGCCATGGATTTTATTTTCAACAGGCCCCGCTCAGCAACATAATTAGCAAATTGTAGTTTAATTGAAACCATTTTGAATTAAAATGAAAATTTTGAAAAAAAAAAACGTCTGACTGAAAGAACGGAATGGCATACAGTTAACACCTTGATTGATCAAATCTTCGATTATTATGTTTTTAGTTAAGCGGTTTGCAATTCCTAACATCGAGTGACAGAATACTGAATTTTCATCAAGTTTGTTCAATAAGTATGCATTGCATTCAATTTTATCAAAATTGTATACGTGAATTACTCTAATTATACAAGGCTACAGTAGTTGAATCTTTACAACTTATTGTGGCTTTGGCCTTTTTTAGAGAAACATTTTTTTAAATTGTTGCCACCAAAATTTTTCTTCATCCGATTTTACAACACCAACTTTACATAAGGAAGCGCCGACCCTGTTTATCGTAACGGTCTAATCTATTGGATAAACAAAATTATTACGTTGATTGTTAACTTAATGCAGTACGTTTCATACGGAAATTCACCGGGCATACAAATATTATATTTAGTCATGCACAAGCGCAATTCATATAATTTAATCAAATCAACAACATTTCGGTTTAAATCGCGCACAAATACGACCACACCAAAGCTAATTTGAACAATCGACAAGTACGAGTACGAGTACAATTTCAAAATACATTTAAATAAAAAACTTTTGTAAACATTTCAATATTATTTTTGTATATTCCCCGAAAAAATATAATCAAAGTGGGTTCGCGATATACGTTCATCATCAATTGGCAACAGTCTCTACACATACCAATATTTTGATGTTGTAGAATCTTTAAATTATCATCTTTATAAAATAGCGAGAATTTATTAAGTAAATCATCTGAAATTTTAAAATAACATTGCATGTACCGTCAAGACCAAGTGCACGGTTACATCATAAAAAAAACCGCACATATATTTTGTATGTCTACAATACAATCAAGCGCAGTAAATAATAATAACAAATTTCTCGCGATAAACTCAGAATAAAATTTATTTGGTTACAAAACTTGTTGAGTGAAGTTTAAAGTCGTGTTTTTACTTAAGAAAAAAGTATTTAATATGAATTCACTATTAAAATTTCATAAAGTTGGTAATTATGTGGTGAATAATAATTTTCGTATGTTCTCTGTAACTGTAACGAATAATGATAGTTACAAGTAAGTATTTAAGAAATATTTTTCTAAGATTTAAAATGGTATACGATGACGTTGTATTAATAAAAAGCTATAAACAAAGATAGGGTGGTAAGTAAACTGTTGCGCTTTTGAAGGTGTGTCGACAAAATGTTTAAAAAAATTCCGTTAAATACTGACACTAGCGATGTCGTTATGTTTTAAATGGTTTTGTTTTCTAGTGTGACCACAAAATTTCATGGGCGCTGTAGTTACACCTTATACGTATGTAATGATATTTTAGGTAATATAACGAATTAAATTTTTTTTTTTTTTTATTACAATTGTTAATGTTTAACAACACAACATCAGCCAACGATCCTAACGAGGAATTAAAAGCAGTTTAATACATGGGATAGTCTCTTTTGCGGATTTAATAGCGTAAATCTTCTTACTTAATCGATGTGTTTATGCTTATTTTAGAAATTGCGTTATCCTTCCATTCTGGCCCCTCAAGCATTCTCGCAAGTTCAAATTCAAGGCAAATTGCTAAATATGTTCTCGTGCGAAAATTATGTTTTAATCGCTTAAATATGAAACAAAATTGTTTTCGCGCGATTGGCGATTACTTAGTTCATTAACATTTTGTAATATAAGTCGATAAACAATTAAGTTAATGATTTATCGGTACTTACTTAAACTTGTTTACATGTTAATTTATGATTGACTAGTTTTTAGCACTTAATTAGTTCTAGCAATACCTTTAGTTAATTGTAAGTCTGTGTTAAAACGATCGTTGAATTATTTTTGGTTCACCAGCAAAATATTAAATATAAGATCTTAAATATTAAAAAAAACCCAACTTTTGTTCTTCCAGATGCAAAGTACTTGTTGTCGGTGGTGGATCCGGAGGTGCAGCAATGACTGCAAAATTTGCAAATAAATTTGGTAAAGGAAAAGTTATTGTTTTAGAACCAAATGAAGTAAATATTATGATTTGTAAATTATTTTTTAATTCTAAACTAACTATTTAATTGCAGAAACACTACTATCAACCATTATTTACACTAGTCGGTGGTGGTATGTCCTCTCTAGATGACACACAAAAATCAATGAAAGAAACACTTTCGACCAAAGCTAAATGGATTAAAGATTCGGCCGTTACATTTGAACCCGAACACAACACAGTAATTACCGATGACGGCGATCGAATCGAGTATGAAGCATTAATTATTGCAATGGGTCTGTCATTACACTACGAAAAAATTCCCGGTGTTCTTGAAGCTCTATCGAAACCAAATAGTGGTGTTTGTTCAAATTATTCACCAAAATATGTTAATCGAACGTTGCAATGTTTGAAAAATTTCAAACAAGGTAATGCAATATTTACTTTCCCGAATAGTCCGGTGAAGTGTCCGGGAGCACCACAAAAGGCGTGCTACATATCAGAAGACTATTTCCGGCGCAATAATAAAAAGAATAAAGCTAAAGTTATATATAATACCGCGCTACCCGTACTATTCGGGGTAAAACACTATGCCGATGCATTATGGGAGGTAGTCAAAAAACGTGACATCGATGTAAATCTACGCACAAATTTGATCGAAGTTAATAGTGACAAGCGTGAAGCAACGTTTGAAAATCTTGATAATCCAAGTGATATTAAAACATATAGTTATGAAATGCTTCATGTCACTCCACCAATGTCAACCCCAGACGCGCTAAAAAATAGCCCGTTGGTTGATGCCAACGGATTTGTCGATGTTTCCAAAGAAACACTACAACATACCAAATATAAGAATGTTTTTGCAATTGGTGATAATTCGAATTCGCCTAATTCGAAAACAGGTGCATCTGCAGCTGCTCAATCACCGGTTTTGTACACAAATGTATTAGCATTCTTAAAAGGAACACCTTTAACTGCTGTTTACGATGGATATGCATCATGTCCACTTGTAACCGGATACTCTAAGTGTATACTGGCTGAGTTCGATTACACTTTGACGCCGCTGGAGACATTCCCGATGCCACAAAATAAAGAACGGTATACAATGTTCTTTATGAAAAAGAATTTATTACCGCCTGTATACTGGCAACTGATGATGAATGGTTATTGGAATGGGCCTAAATTGGCAAGAAAAGTATTTGGTATATTCAAATTTGGCGCTAAATAATTTTGTTCTATTTGTGAAAATAAAAAAAAAATGTTTAAAGTCTAATAAAAAATTTTATTTAGAGTAAAAATAGTTTACGACATATAAATGAAAAGCTAAGTTAGTATCACGTAGATAATCGGCAACTGTAACCACTGACCAGAGCCTTTTTTCCAGGAGAACAATTTTCTGGCAGAATTGAGTACACAAAATTTGGTTTCTTTAGCTGTGTAGTCAGGTAACCGATACACATCGATTTAGTTGTATGCGTCCACAAGAGTTCCGCAATTTTTGCTTGATTATCATATTTTATTGCTACAGCACCACCAAATTTGACATCAACGGTTGACAGGAATGGTGATTCCAGGAAATTATCTTTAAACGTTTTATTCATTGATGTTACAGAGCAGTCTGTTTTAAAGAGATCTTCACAAATTTCTCGCGCTAGTAAAGTCTTCATTAAATATTCTCCATTGCCTGTGGTGCAAGTACCAATGGAATATGTTTGGGAACTTCGAGCCCAACAGCCGGCACCGTATGAAGCCGCTTGCCCTATACGGCCAGGAACTTTTAGTAAAATTCCACCAGAACTGCAACCGGCCGCTATATTACCATAATCATCACATACAACAGCACCCACAGTATCCAGTGACGAGAGCTTTAGATTATGCGATGCTTCATAAGTCGAAACTTGATCTTTGTAGTACGTATGTGTCCTTAGCGCCTTCTGTGAAATTAAACTCTGCTCTTTCACTAGTGGAATACCGAGATCACGGGCAAATTTTAGCGCTCCCCTTCCAGACAAGACCATTGGTGGTATTCGACCCATTCTCAATAGGGTTGATTGTTTTTCACAAAGTTTTCGCGCAATTTTAATCGGATTTTTAATTCGCGACACATTTGTACACGCCCCATAATTTAATGTAGCACCATCCATAATACTTGCTTCACATTCTACCCGGCCATCCCATGTTAAATTTGAACCAATCCCGGCATTAGTATCCACACAATTTTCTAAACAAGCAATCGCCTCTTCGCATGCATCCAGCACATTTCCACCCTGCTTCAGGATATTATGACTTTTAATACATGATTCTTTACACACTGCTTTGTATCGTGTTTCGTCTATTGAATTACCAGCACCTGTACACATTCGATTTGATTTAGTTAATTGATCTAAAAAAGATTATTGCAAACTTAACAAACCTGAATGAACTATAACAAATCCACCCATTACAACATATTAATAAATGCACATATGTTCTTTTAGTATTGTATATAAATGTATGATATGTATTGCCTATTAAATTTTTATATATTCTAAATTTAATTTGCGATTTATTTATTTTTATATAAAAGTCAACTCTACAAAGCAATGTAAACAAATAATGAGTACCGCATGAGTTTGACAGTGGGATGATACAGTAGAAACTACAAAATGCTGATAATCAAAATTATTTTTTGACATTTTGAATTCAGTATTCAGCGTTTAAGTGCCCGCGTGTATTTGAAATTTTGCATTACTTACATTAAATGTTTTCTTTTTGTATAAATTAATACATATAAAAGTGTTTTATCAACCAATTGAGAACCAGTCAATATTTTTAGTAAATTATTTAGACCTTTTAAAAAATTAAAAGCCACAAAAAAAAAAATGCACGCTGAATTGCACAAATCGGGGAAATCGCTATTCAGCAGTTGCACGCAAAAAAAAAACGCGAGCAATCGCACCCAACTTCACACGAATTTACTCATTTACATTTGTCTAAATAAAAACACTTCAATTGTTTGACACAGAAATAGAGAAAAAAAAGTTATTTTATTGTTTGTTTATCGTGTTAATAATAAATTGTAAATTAAATATAAAAAAAATAGTTCCGTTTTTTATATAAAATTTTTAGAAATATTAAAAATTGTATTATTAATATAATATGTGTGTGATAATAATGGGTTTATAATAAATAAATAGTGTTTAGTGTATTTAATTTTCTACAACACATCTCTCTAAAAAAATGTCAGCTGCCAAAAATGAAATTGACGATTTTCTAAATGGTGCTTTAGTATCTTGGGTAAGTCGAGTCTTTAGTCTTGCGATTATGCAAAATGATTGATGTTCTTCTCTACTACCTACTTAGTCACTGATGAGACTGATAAATTATTTAACATTAGAATTTACTTATATGGTGCACATACATTAATTTGAATATGTTAATTAATTTAAAATTATATGCGGATAGATTTAATAATTAAGAATTTGCCGTAAATGTGTAACAACTCACATTGTTGTTGCTTCCTTTACCTCTCTATCTATCTCGTACCTATATGTATGGTACAAGTTTTTTTTTTTTTTTACACACCACCGACTCCCATAACACCAGAGGAGCTAAATAATAAAAATATTCGTTTGATCTCTTTTTCACTTTCAATATTCAATTTACGTGAACACAGCATAATTAGAGATCTCTAGTGTAATTATGCAACTAATTACTAATTAGCTAAAGTAAAATTATGTTAGATAATTATAATGTTAGTCAGATTTTGAAAAAAAAAAAAAAAAAAAATCAATTTCAAATAAATTTCTTCTCAATATAGCGGAAAATGGGGCTAAATATTACCAAAAATAACAAAAAAGAAAATCCGTTATTAGTTTTCCACTATTTTTAGAACTATAGGCGCATTTTCGTAAATATAGCTTTGTGTCGAAAACTCTTGTTGGTTGTGAAAGGAATTCAGAAATAAGATTTATTAGGCACAAAATAATAGATTTAAATTTGGTGTGAAAGAATTTCGTATATAGGTACATATGTATATGAATGCAGCACGATTATCGTGTGGATTATCTGGAATAAATATTGTTCGGTATCATAAAAATAGTATTCGTTCTCAGAATATTGATACCATGTTGTGTATTGTTTTTCATTCCACAGGTTGAATCATTTCTTCCAAACTCATAAAATATGTATTGCGTACGTGCTTACACAAAATTATTCAAATTTTCCTTTTATAATAGGCTAACAATGTGCTTCGCTTTTTTTACTTTTCATCAATTTGTCATCATTTGCCAATGGTGTTCCCATAAAATCGGTCGCAATCTTTTTTTATTTATCAAGTTAATTAAATCAACTAATTGATCACGAATATCACTCATATCAGTTTTAATGAAACAGATTTTATCAATGGCTCATAAACAATAAATCTAATTTTAACGTCGTTTTTTTTTCCAATTTTTATTAATATTTTGTAACAACGATAAAAAATTTAATTCGTACGATTATAGTTTTAGAGGCGGAAGCAACTGAAATTAAAAAGGCCCTGAAATTTGGAGTTTCTTAACATTTTTGGAATGACCTAATTTCGAATATGATTAATGGTTTTTAGGTACAGTAACTGAGTAACCGTGTTTTATTAGGCAAATAGGGTTTTATAGGACATACAATTTGAAATTTTGAAGGAAATCATGGAAGGATAAGATTGTGTTTAATAATTAAACATAATTAATACAACAAATCCCAGGTTTTAAAAATAGAGAAAGTAACTTATAGATTCAGCAGTGAGATTATTGGTACAAAATATTTTTTTTTTTTTTTTTTTATATACATATTTTAATTGGGTGCAGAGCGGACTTATTAACGGTCCTAGCTCCTTGTAACTGTCAGAGCTTCTGCACCCAATGCGCGATCCTTCAAGTAAAGATTAATAGCTACCTTAAATTTATTTATTTTGTATTCCTCCGGAAATTTGAAGTGTATTAGCGAATTCCACTTTTTTGATGTTCGATATACAAATTCGCGCTTAATTTCTTCAGTTCGAGGTTTCGGGAGCTTCACCGTAAACCTATGTGCATTGGTTGTTCCTCTTGTTACTCTTGTTGTTGTAACGAATGGTGGTATTTTCTCCGATAGTTCTGCAGAACATTTACCATGTAAGCATCTGTAGAAGACGCAGAGTTCTGCAACATCTCTGCGATGCTGTAAGCTGTCTAGTTCTTGGGTAAGTCTGGGATTCCGTATTATTCAGATAGCGCGGCGTTGAACCCTGTCCAATAACTGGAGGGTGGTACCAGACGCACCTCCCCAAACTTGACTGCAATACTCTATACATGGTCGGATGAAGGTTTTATATATCTGGAGAACTTGATGCGATTTAAAAAACCTTCTGCATCTATTTAGGAACCCGAGTTTTTTTGAAGCTGATTTAGCCAATGCAACAATGTGTTCATTCCATTTGAGTTTGTTACTTATTTGAACACCAAGCAGTCGAATTGAGTCGCAACCCACAAGGATATGGTTTTTTACCACAAATGGGTAGTCGTTGCGACTTTTTTTACGTGAAAATGTGCATATTTGTGTCTTTACCGTATTTCTTCGATTCTAAAGGTCGAGTTACAATAGATCCGTTCCATTCCGTTCCGCTTCTTCGTCCAAATTAGTTTTAGACATTTTCTGTACATTTTGAATGAAGAAACGGAATGATTAATTATAATAAAATGGAAAGAGACGGACGAGCTCATCCGTTTTTTCAAAAAGTTTGGAATTTACGGAAAGACGGAACGGAACATCTTAACCAAACTAATCAAATTATTTTTTTTTTTTTTTTACATAACGTGAGAAGTAGGCTGTAACTACATAGGGTTTACGATTCGAAATTTTTGTCAAATCTTGTTTAACTAAATAAAAAGTTATAGATATCTCTGGTCATTCTACGCTTGGGTGCAAAAAAATCGCACATTGCTCAATTTTCCACAAAAACTTAAAAAATATCAAAAATCCAATATTTGTTTAATTTTTTTTAATGCAGATTCAAAGTCTATTTCAATACCTATCCAGTGGTACCTTTTTGTATTTGTACCATGCCAACAAAATGATTTTTTGTCAAATGCATACAGCAGGCTTTCGAATTAAATTCTAAAAATAATTCAACAAGATCAATACAATAGCATGCCATGAAATACCTCGCTCGGAATTGTCATCATTCGCATATCGACGCTTAGTCTGAACGGTCCTCTATTAATTACGTCTTCAACCGGAGCAAAGAAATGGATACCACACCAGAGGTTGCACTAATTGATGCGAGTGTGGCAGAGATATCAGGAAACTGGTGGCTTCAGACGGCGACAAGGATCTGGCCGACCTCATGCTACAGCACAGTGTGATGACCGCTTTCTTGTAACAACTTCGTTGCGAAATCGTCCTATGAATGCGGTTCAACTGGGACGGCGGCTCCAAGAAGTTCGTGAAGTCGAAATCAGTCGGTGGACAGTTAGAAGATGACTTCGAGAAGTTAATCTGGCTGCACACAAACCAGCAAACGGGCTGAAATTGACCGCATCCCACCGACGAGCCCGTCGTGAGTTCGCTCGACAGTATTTGAATTGGACAGAAGAAGAATGGAGTAGAGTCCTGTTCTCTGATGAGTGCAGGATGTGTTTATATGGCACCGATGGACGCGGAAGAGTATACAGAAGACAAGGAGAGCGATATGCACAATTTTGCATCCAAGAACGTGTCTCGTATGGCGGTGGATCGTACATGTTCTGGGGAGGCATATCACTAGAGGCGAAGACAGATCTTGTATTCATCACCCGAGCCAATACTGGCGGTCGGTCAAGAGGAATGACTTATCAACGGTACATTGAGGAAGTACTCGAGGAGTATGTCGTACCTTTTGCCGGGTTTATTGGTGAACATTTTCTGTTCATGCAGGATAATGCGAGCCCGCATACGGCTGGTGTAGTATACTACACTGCTCGTCAAAAAAACCCGGACACTTGAATTTCTTCGTAAATCTTCAATTTCTAGAGCAATTACGCTATTTTAAAGGCACTGCCATATTAAATAGTACATAACCGAAAATTAGGTGTAACAGAAACCGTATTTTTTTTATTTAAAATCCAATCACAGCAACAAAGTGTAATAAATGAAAAATATTCAAAATTTCGATTGTTACGTTTCTAAATAAATGGGCATCTATCAATTGTTTTGAAACATTTAAAGTAGCATTTATTGTTAGTATTATTATTACAGTTTACGTTAACAGTGCTTAGTTATTATTATTAGCAAATATTATAATTATGAAACCAGAAAATATCGCAAAAATAATCGCCTTGAGTGAGGATGGCCGTAGCGTGCGTTATATTGCTGCCCACCTAAATTTTCCTCGAAGTACAGTTCAAGACGCTATTAAACGATATCGTGAAACTGGTCAGTATGAGCGAGCGGTTGGATCAGGTCATAAAAGAGCAACAAACGAGCGGGAAGATCGGTTTATGGTATCAATGGTACTGCGAGATCGTTTCCAAACAGCTAGAATCGTCGCTGGTCGATTGGCACAGGTACGTGGTGTCAATATTTCAGTTAGCACAGCATCGCGAAGATTAAATGAATATGGATTGCAGTCCAGGAGGGCTGTTACAGGGCCAGAGCTTCTCCCAGCTCATCGAAGAAACCGTTTGACTTTTGCTCGTAACCACGTCAGTTGGACTACGGACGACTGGAAGTCCGTGTTGTTCACTGATGAATCAAGGTTCAATCTGCGATCACCGGATGGACGGGAAAGAGTATGGCGGAGATCCGGAGAGCGATATTCACAATGTGCCATATCCCCAAGAGTCCCATTTCATGGCCGCTCACTAATGGTGTGGGCAGGCATTTCTATAGACGCCCGTACGGACCTTGTATTTCTACGCGGCCGCACTATAACTGCCCAAAGGTATATCGTGGAATGTCTAGAAGAATTTGTGGTTCCATACGCCCCATTTATTGGACAGCAATTTAAACTAATGCATGATAACGCCAGGCCCCACGTTGCAAACGTGGTCAATAATTATTTGGATGAGGTGAGAATTGATCGAATTGTTTGGCCCGCTCGCAGCCCTGACCTTAATCCCATTGAGCACATGTGGGATATGCTAAGGCGTCGTTTAAGGCAAAGGGAAGTCGTTCCAGAAACCTTGGATCATCTTCAATCAGCTCTCCAGGAAGAATGGGAAATGATACCTCAGGAGTACGTTGCAAACCTTGTGCACAGTATGCCAAAAAGAATGCTAGATGTGATCAGAGCTCGTGGCAGAAATACTCGATACTAGAGTACCGACCACTTAGATTAATTGTTGGTTTTTATTTAAATAAAGATGAAGATATATCAATATCCGTTTTTCGGTAATTTTGTTATTTCAAATGTTTTGATCCTGTGGTTACTTTTATTAAACGAAAACTTGATCCGTTAGTGCCTTTTGGCGCACATTAGATTATTTCGTACAACCATAATGCGAATAGTTACCGTTAACACAAATATTTACTGAAAAAATGTAGTGTCCGGGTTTTTTTGACGAGCAGTGTAGTTCCTTCAAGAAGTGGATGTGCCTGTTATGGAGTGGCCAGCTCGAAGCCCGGACCTCAATCCCATCGAACATATATGGGACGAGTTGAAAAGAAGGGTTCGAGCCAGAGATGTTGCTCCAACGAGTCTCCAGGAGCTGCAACAGGCGATCGTAGAGGAATGGGAGGCGATATCTGAAGATTTTGTGAAAACTTTGGTGAAATCAATGCTTCATCGAATGGAAGCTGTCATTCGGGCCAGAGGAGGGAATACTCGTTATTAATAAAAATATTTTTTCTGATTTCCATGTTTTAATTCGATTTTTACTACTAATTTTCATGCTGCCAAATTCACAAAAACGTATACCTCAGATGTTTACCCCCAAAAATCAGTTTGATGGCACGTATAAATACAAAAAAGGTACCACTGGATAGGTATTGAAATAGACTTTGAATCTGCATTAAAAAAAATTAAACAAATATTGGATTGTTTTCATATTTTTGCACTTTTGTGGAAAATTGAGCAATGTGCGATTTTTTTGCACCCAAGTGTATAGTTTGGATGAAAAATTCTTCACTATCTAATTCTTTCATTTGGAGAAAGCTAGTCTTAAATTACCCGGATTCGTCCCTATCCAGATTTAATAGACGCACCCACCATCTTCTTTTTTTCTTATAAATTCTATAATGTTGTTTATACAAAACGTATAGATCAAAGCGAATTTCTAAAGATTTTAGAGTCTCGCAGTCTTCCATTTTATTTTTTTTTATTTGTTTTTCAAATGTCAGTTTAAACAGACGGAACGGATGCAATGTAACCAACAAACGGAAAAGACGAGACGGAGAACGACGGAACGAAACGACCTTTAGACACAATCAATTGTAAGACCCACCGTCATTTAAGATAAGAACCATTGAGCAAAAAAAAATATTCTCGATTGTAAGACGCATCTAGGAATTTTAATTTATTTGCCTCCGACAGAAAAATTTTGAACTAATACCAGAGCATTCACAATGAAAAAACTTTTTACTTTGGGACTTGTAGGTTTGTATGAATTTCCAACATAACGAACTGCACTTTTTTAAAATAAAAATAATTGAAAGATGTGATCCTACAGACGATTTCGGAACAATGGACTAAGCAAGAACATTGGAGCAGAGCTTCAAAATATTACGTGTTGAAATAGATGTTCAAATTTATGTCTTTAGCTGTGTTCCATTGACTTTAGCAAACTACTCGCAAGTACTTGTATCGGGAGGGGGACAAAATCCCGAAAGTCAAAATCCCGAGGATACAAAATCCAGCCTATGAAAATTCCAAAATCTATTTGTTGCACAATTGGTGCAATTTTCCCAAGATTTAAAGATGTATACACACGAAAAATCGAACATCGAAAATAGTGATGGTTACAACGGGATTGTAACGATGATATCCCGCATTTTAAAATACCGCTTAGTTAACATCGTGTCCAAAAAAATCTCGCTTTTTAAATTCCATTTTTTCATAATTCTGCTTTAAAAATCCCGGTTCCGCAAAAATAAAAATCCCGATTTTGATTTTGATTTTACTTTAAATTAAAATTTTCCTTCACCAGAAGGGGCGGTCCTCGCGATTTCGGGATTTTGTACTCCTGGGATTTTGTACCCTTGGAATTTTGTCCCTTGGGAATATGTGTGTGCTAAATTAGAATAGATGGATTTCCATAAGAGCGAACGGATAGAGCAGCGACAAACTAGCAAAGTTTGTATTTTTTGAAGCGATGAATGATATTTATTTGTATTATTGTTGTTTTTATAGTAAATGCCTGGAAACTTCTAATTTTAGCTGAATTTTACATCCAAATGGGCATATGAGAAAGACAAAAAACTCTAAATTTGAACTTAAATTTGGACGTAATAAGTCATCGGCTTAGGCCTCACTAAAAAATGTAGACTAATCTGTCAAAAATGTAGAATAATCTCATTTGATTGAATCCATATCGCTAAATATGTTACGATATTATTTCACTAATCACGTTACGTAAATGCAACACCTCAAGTGAACTGTTTACGAACTACTACCACATTGATAACTCTTCGCAAAAAGTCTAATTATCATAGGACGGGAACGACGTAACTGATACGTTATTACAACAGCAAACTGTTACGTATACGAAAAGTTGTATGAACCAAATTCTTCATTGGTGTTTCGTAAACGTGACACTTTGTTTGACGGGAGTAACTTGGATAATTTTTTATCAACAAAACAAACAAAACGATATTTGCCACTACTGCAAGAAAAAAGATTACTGGAAACGAGACTGTTGGTTTAAGAAAGATAAAAACAACCAAATCAAAACAAATTGTGATTATGCGGTTAATGTCAGATACGGCAGCTGATACGAAATTTGACTGATTTCTAGACTCCGGTTCAAGTCATCATAATATGTCGTCAAACTTTGATTGGTTTATTGTCTACGAAGAATTTAAAATTCAAAAATTAATAACAATAGGAAATTGGTGTAGGTGTGATTCCTGTAAAGATTTTTATACATTCGAATTCGTGTTGTATTCAGAAAAGAAAAGTCGGCAGGTCAGGAAAAGTGCTAGCCGAAGTAAAAAACCCGGAAAAATATGGGTGAAAGTTAAAGCCATTTTCTTATTCCTTTTTAAGATGATTGTTAAAAATTTGTTTGTTTGTTTTGTTGTCAGACAACCTGCTGCGATATCTTATCAGGGCTCGGGGCTATTTCTGGATACGTTACCAATCTTACAAAATCAGACTCGCTCATTGCGAAATTTGGTGGACTGTTCTTTTTTTACCACAAATTTTTTTAATTTTCCATTCAACAGGTTGAATCATGTCTTCCAAATCCCGAAATATTATGCGGCTACAGTTCCCTTCTCGATGGATCAATTTTGTACAGTATATGCGTACAAATCGATCCGGAACCACAACATAGTCTAGTGAAATTTGATCATTTGGATGGTGTAGCCCTAATGAATGCACGCGCTAGAAATTTTGATGCAATCGTACGAAATTTAAAATCTCTATACGAAGATGAATTGGGTCAGACATTACTTGAATTGCCCGATTGTAATAAGTTAGGATATTCGCCCGAAAGTAAAAACGGTATCGAACAAATGAAAGTGCTGTTGACATTATTATTGGGCGCTGCCGTTCAATGTCCAAACAAGGAGATTTTTATAGCACGAATCAAAGAGTTGGATATTGAGACACAGCATGCGATTGTTGAATTCATTAAACAAGTGACAGATAATCAAACTTTAGTCCTGACACAGGATTCGTTGGATCATTTGGCGCCGAATAAAATGTACAATCATATAATTCGGCTGGCCAAAGAACGTGATATGTATCATTCGAATTGGATATCGAGTTTGGCGAATGATTTATCCAGTGGAACAACTAGTAAAATTACACCTTCGCATCCGACATCTTCCGCTTCTTCGTCGGAAAGTAATCACCTAGCTGTAGAACTAGCAGATCTTAAATCAAAATTGCGTAAATTAAGGCAGGAGTTGGAGGAAAAGAGTGAGACGTATCTAGAAATTAAAGAAGATTTGGACCATAAAACTAATCAGTACGAAAAGCTGAGGACCGAGGTGAGTAAATTTATATCCCATAATACGTTTTAAAATCTACAAAATACATCTTAATTTCAGAGTCAAGCCTGGTATACTGAAGCTAAACGTGCCGCAGCATATCGTGACGAGGTAGATGTACTTCGGGAACGAGCAGATCGTGCCGACCGCCTTGAAGTTGAACTACAACGATTTCGGGAAAAATTAAGCGATGCCGAATTTTATAAAACCCGAGTTGATGAACTTCGAGAAGATAATCGCCTGCTACTCGAAACAAAAGAAATGCTTGAAGAACAATTACAGCGATCGCGGAGGCGAAGCGAACACACCATGTCCCTAGAGTCGGAGATCATAAAATACAAACAACGGCTGAATGATTTATCCTTGGAGCGCGACTCAGACAAGTCTAAGCTGCAGGAACTACTAGATGAAAATACACAGCTGCAAATCGCTACCAAACATTTAACATCACTTAATTCTGAAATTGAGTCGCTACAGCCAAATTTCGAGGATAAATCAGCCGACAACAGTTTATCTGAACAGCTAACGAATAATGCTCAAACCCGAGCCCTAAAATTGGAACTAGAAAACCGAAGACTCACTTCCGCGCTTGAATCTCTCAAGGAATCATCATTCCACGAATCGTCGAATAAAATTCTCGAACTAGAAAAGGAAAAAAAGAAATTATCTCTAAAATCTGATCAACTGCAGGAGAATTGCAACCGACTGGTACAACAAAACGAAGAACTTCAAACTGTATTTAAAAATGCGCTCGAAGAGGTCGAAAAATTACAGGATACGCTCAACAAAAATACACAGCAGACTGAAAAGCAAAATCAGGACCGCGAATTGGAGAAATTAAAGATCATCGATCTAGAAAATCATGTTGAGATGCTAAATAAAGATAAAAACCGTATTCAAACACTAGCCGATCATTTACAAAAGCGATCTCATGATTTGGAACGATCCGTGGATAGTAAATCTAAAGAGATCGAGTTGTTGCATGGTAAAACAACTGAACTCGACACGGTGAAACGTGAAATTTACGATTTAAAATCGAAATTTGCGAATGCCGAGAAGGAGAACACGAATCTCGTGAAAGAGGTTTCAAAGCTGCGCGAAACGATTGAGACTAAAGACGTAAAGCTAGATGAAAATGGCGCAAATTTAGAGCAAAAAATTAAAGAGATCGGCCGAATGAATCGAGTAATTGAGGACTACAAGGTGATGAATACGAAACAAGTTGAGCTCGAGCAGAAAAATCAAGAGCTCGAAATGCAGAATCAGATAAATTGTGAAACAATATCGACGCTGCAAAATGATTTGGTATCAGCAACTCTATCCACGAATCGAGTGAAAGAAGATTTAGAAAAAATGGGATTCGTTTACAATGAGAATATCGATCTGAATGTGGAGAGTATTGTTAAAAAGTTTGTTGGTAATCCAGAAACGTTTAAAACAGTTCGAGAAATTATGCTGAATTATGGAAAAGAGGTGGCATCGACGGATATTTGTATATTATGTCATCGCAAGGAGATATATACAGTCGAGAGAGAAATTGAAATTTCACCAAGACACATCGAAGCCTTGCCGAAGAGTGTGACCAACATAGATTTTGTGATAAACAGCAGTGAAGCAGACTTTGTGCTGCAAGAGAAGAATGAACAACTGGTGAGCGAAAATGTTGAGCTAAAATCAAAAAATGAGTTGCTCGTCTCAGAAAACGCCAATCAAAATGTTGAATTGTCCAAAATGAGTTCGCAGATAAACTCATTAAATACACAGCACATTGCTTTACAACTCGCGAATACCCAACTGGCAACCGAAAAAGATAGTCTAGTCAAAGAATTGGACGCGATTAAAACGCAGCACGATTCATTACTAAAGGATCAAGTCTCACTGCAGTGTCTGCACGAACAACTAAATTCCGAATATGACAATATCAATAAAGAAAAAGAAATTTTAAAAATTAGTTTACGAGATGTACGACTCGACAATCGAAACTTAAAGGAAATGAATACAAATTTAGAAAAAACGATTGAAGAGTTACGACTCGAGATTACATCGATGAAAGAATTGACGATTAACTTGACTAATCTGCGTGGTGAACATTCCAAACTTAAGGACGATTTCCGTAGTTTATTTACCACAAACGATCGACTCAAGGAGGAGTACAAAAATATACACGACATGTATCGAACGTTACGCACCGAAAATAGCCGCCTCAAATTACAAAATACTGAGCTATCCGGCGAATTAGGTAATCGGGCTGAACAATTACTTGCCCTTGAAATTGAACTTACAAAACAAACGCAAAAATGTGAGACACTCGTTCAAATGACATCGAATTTGGATTCAGATCGTCGAACCCTAATGGAACATGCTTCACAAGTGTTGACACAGTATCATGAGCTTTTGGCACATTCGCTCGAGGATAAGCAACATTTCCATCAGGAGGAAAAACAATTGACCGACAAGGTCAATAATTTGAATCGCCACAAGGAAAAGTTGGAGGAGAAAATTATGGAACATTACCGTAAATTGGATAGTTGTTCGCCGAAAAAGAAGACATTCGGATCGGAGGTGTTGAAACGGGTACGGAAAGCTGGTTCAGAAGTGATTAGCCGTTTTCCAACAAGGGTAAGTGTTTAGATAGTTGATACACACATTTTTAGTGATTACAGCGCTTAAGTGACGAAAAATACAAGGTCAATTTTTTTTTTTTTTTAATTTTTTCTAACTTTAAATTTATTAGTTTTACGAAAAGCCATTTTTATTATAATTTTTTAAAAATATTTATCTTTTGGATAGTAGTTTTACCATTATATTTTATATTTACAGAAGGGAACGCCGGATAAATAGTGTTAATATTTTGCATGCAAAAAATGTAGTGTCTAGGATAATCAAAAACCTTACAATTCCCATTTTGTTGTTTCATTCCATTTTAGAATCGTAAATCATGGATCGAAGATTCACAGCAACAGTTGCAACCTCAACCAACGACGCCTACACTAGAATCAATCGGAAATGATTCAGATAATAGTATGGAAGAGCCGAGTTCATTATCGGATACAGCTGTATTACAAAAGTATTACAAATTACGTCAGTCTTTGCCACGTAATACGATAAATCAGCATAAAAATGCAAAAGCGGAATCACCAAATGCAAGTCCATTCATTCGTGGTAGTATTTCGCGAACGAGTTTACAAATTCCATCGACTAAATCAACCCATCATAATAACAGCAATTCGAATAGTCCACATTCTCTTGATCCCAGTGCTGAGGTAGCACCCGTATTAAGTTTAGGTACAGCAGGAAGCCGTCGAACAGTGTATTTAGTAGATGAAATTCCAAAAATTAATGAAAATTCATCATCGGCGACGACAACAACAACAGGTAATAGTGGTGGTAATCAAAAATCTGATGAAAGTGCTGGCGATCAGAATGATACAAAATCTACTACAACAACACCAACAACACCGGCACCATCAACAGTATTAATGTATAATAGAATATCAACAATGATTGGTAGTGATGCTGTGGGAAATTATACTGAATATGAACATGAAAATGGTGGCCCAATTACCACATCAACACCATCATCGAAAGATGATAATCGCAAGAAAAATAATATCAAAAGTAAAGAATCAGCTGTGTGGTATGAGTATGGTTGTGTTTAAAACGTTTTTACTATTTTTAATTTAACTTCCATGTTTTCAATTCATGCATTTATTAATTTATATATTATTGTAAAGTATGGCGGGAATCATGTCACACCGCATTTTTTAATTTATATATCTCTCTCTCTCTCTCATTACATTAATTATTTATTTATTTTTAAAGCAACATAATAATATAACGGTATTATGATGGTGATGAGCTCTTAATGATATTGAAAACATGTGATATTATCTCGTTAAAAAAAAAACAAAGATTTAATAAGTGATTTTGTATATTTTTCAGTATTTATATTTCCAAGTAACAGATTAATTTATTTTTATTTTTTAATTAATTAAATTAATTTTAATTGCATGTTTAGTGTTAATACTGTCCCACTTGCCCCGAATTTACGTTCGGATTTGGAACAGTGTTAACTCGATTTAATATATAAAAAAATCCTGCTCTCTGAAAATAAATTTAGTTGGTTTGATAAGCGAAACGAACTATTTTTACACGTACCTGTTGAGGTATATAGTTACCAACTACAATTGATTATCCTTTTAACCTACTGCGCTTTAAATCCTATTAGACCCCGTCCCTCCCTCTCAATGAATCTAATCACTTTCTCGCGCTTTATATAGATTTTGGAATAACATCGAATTATTTTTTATGCATTTTTTTTTTTATATGAACTTTATGACATAATTTTAAGGATCTATTAAGTTAAGTTTATTATTTTTATAATGAATCTCTTTCTATTATTTTTATACTAACTTTTTAATTTTATTTATAAATAATAATAAAAAACAAACATCAAACACAGAAAGCTTTTTAAAAATCAAAAAATGGTGCATTCAGTTTTTTTTTTTTTTTTTACAAAAAAAAAGAAGAATACAAAATGTACTTAATATACTAAATTTACTAGATAGGATAGCGAAGGCAATATACTAAGTGTGATGCATGATTGGGATTTTTCTAAACGAACGTTTTAAAATTATAACCCCTATTTGATTCCTATTTTTTGTTTTGTTTATTTTTATTTTATATAATTGAAGAAAACCACCGCCCATTTTTGTTTCCAACATCCTTTTCCAAAATGAAATTGAAATTGAAACCCCAAGGAAGCATGGCAGAAACATTCGACCCAGTGTGAATCAAAATTCGGAATCCATACAGCTCTCAAATATAAAAATAACCAAAAACTGAAATTTAGTCCACAGTTAATCCACTTTGTTTTATAGTTTTTTGTTTTTTTTTTTTTTTTTAAACCGAATTCAGTGCATTTAGTTACTTAAATTTGTTAAAATATGTTGCCAAAATAATATATGGAAAAAAATGGACATACACTTTATTATATACCTACTAAATATTATATACAATTATGACAAAAATATTTTACATAAATTAAAATAATTTTTTATTCTGTTAAGCATTTAATGTACAATTTTTATATACAAAATAAAAAAAATATACATTTTTAATCGAAATCTAGCATTTTTTTTTATAATTATTTCTTAAAATCAGAGATCTGTTACGTCAACTGTCTGTCCTATGATCAATTGTCATATTCGATTAATTGTCACATTCGATTAATTGTCATATTCGATTAATTGTCATATTCGATTAATTGTCATATTCGATTAATTGTCATATTCGATTAATTGTCATATTCGATTAATTGTCATATTCGATTAATTGTCATATTCGATTAATTGTCATATTCGATTAATTGTCATATTCGATTAATTGTCATATTCGATTAATTGTCATATTCGATTAATTGTCATATTCATATTCGATTAATTGTCATATTCATATTCGATTAATTATCATACTCGATTAATTGTCATATTCGATTAATTGTCATATTCGATTAATTGTCATATTCGATTAATTGTCATATTCGATTAATTGTCATATTCGATTAATTGTCATATTCGATTAATTGTCATATTCGATTAATTGTCATATTCGATTAATTGTCATATTCGATTAATTGTCATATTCGATTAATTGTCATATTCGATTAATTGTCATATTCGATTAATTGTCATATTCGATTAATTGTCATATTCGATTAATTGTCATATTCGATTAATTGTCATATTCGATTAATTGTCATATTCGATTAATTGTCATATTCGATTAATTGTCATATTCGATTAATTGTTATATTCGAGCAATTGTCATATTCGAGCAATTGTGATATTCAATTAACTGTCATATTCGATTAGTTGTCATATTCGATTAATTGTCATATTCGATTAATCGACATATTAAATTAATTGTCTACTAACTATTTTGTGCTAACCGAAACGCAAATGGGCAAACGAGAAATTAAAATCCATGCGGACCGAATGAAAAAGCGATTCACTTTCCTCGATGACTCGTCACATTCGATTAATTGTGATATTCGATTAATGGTTGATAATCGACCAATTGTCATATTCGAGCAATTGTCATATTCGAGCAGTTGTCATATTCGAGCAATAGTCATATTCGAGCAATTGTCATATTCGAGCAATTGGCATATTCGAGCAATTGGCATCTTCGAGCAATTGTCATATTCGAGCAATTGTCATATGCGAGCAATTATTATATTCGAGCAATTATGATATTCGAGCAATTGTCTTATTCGAGCAATTGTCATATTCGAGTAATTGTCATATTCAAGTAATTGTGATATTCGATTGTTATATTCGATTAATTGTCATATTCAATTAACTGTCATATTCGATTAGTTGTCATATTCGATTAATTGTCATATTCGATTAATCGACATATTAAATTAATTGTCTACTAACTATTTTGTGCTAACCGAAACGCAAATGGGCAAACGAGAAATTAAAATCCATGCGGACCGAATGAAAAAGCGATTCACTTTCCTCGATGACTCGTCACATTCGATTAATTGTGATATTCGATTAATGGTTGATAATCGACCAATTGTCATATTCGAGCAATTGTCATATTCGAGCAGTTGTCATATTCGAGCAATAGTCATATTCGAGCAATTGTCATATTCGAGCAATTGGCATATTCGAGTAATTGGCATCTTCGAGCAATTGTCATATTCGAGCAATTGTCATATGCGAGCAATTATTATATTCGAGCAATTATGATATTCGAGCAATTGTCTTATTCGAGCAATTGTCATATTCGAGTAATTGTCATATTCAAGTAATTGTGATATTCGATTGTTATATTCGATTAATTGTCATATTCGATTATTTGTCATATTTGATTAATTGTCATATTCAATAATTGTCATATTCGATTAATCGCCATATTCGATTAATTGTCTACTAAACTATTTTGTGCTAACCGAAGCGCAAATGGACAAATGAGAAATTAAAATCCATAAGAAACGAATGAAAAAGCGATTCACTTTCCTTGATGACTCGTCACATTCGATTAATTGTGATATTCGATTAATGGTTGATAATCGACCAATTGTCATATTCGAGCAATTGTCATATTCGAGCAATTGTGATATTCAATTAATTGTCATATTCGATTAGTTGTCATATTCGATTAATTGTCATATTCGATTAATCGACATATTCCATTAATTGTCTACTAACTATTTTGTGCTAACCGAAACGCAAATGGGCAAACGAGAAATTAAAATCCATGCGGACCGAATGAAAAAGCGATTCACTTTCCTCGATGACTCGTCACATTCGATTAATTGTGATATTCGATTAATGGTTGATAATCGACCAATTGTCATATTCGAGCAATTGTCATATTCGAGCAATTGTCATATTCGAGCAATTGTCATATTCGTGCAATTGTCATATTCGAGCAATTGGCATATTCGGGCAATTGGCATCTTCGAGCAATTGTCATATTCGAGCAATTGTCATATTCGAGCAATTATTATATTCGAGCAATTATGATATTCGAGCAATTGTCTTATTCGAGCAATTGTCATATTCGAGTAATTGTCATATTCAAGTAATTGTGATATTCGATTGTTATATTCGATTAATTGTCATATTCGATTATTTGTCATATTTGATTAATTGTCATATTCAATAATTTTCATATTTGATTAATCGCCATATTCGATTAATTGTCTACTAAACTATTTTGTGCTAACCGAAGCGCAAATGGGCAAATGAGAAATTAAAATCCATGCGAAACGAATGAAAAAGCGATTCACTTTCCTTGATGACTCGTCACATTCGATTAATTGTGGTATTCGATTAATGGTTGATAATCGACCAATTGTCATATTCGAGCAATTGTCATATTCGAGCAATTGTCATATTCGAGCAATTGTCATATTCGAGCAATTGTCATATTCGAGCAATTGGCATATTCGAGCAATTGGCATATTCGAGCAATTGTCATATTCGAGCAATTGTCATATTCGAGCAATTATTATATTCGAGCAATTATGATATTCGAGCAATTGTCTTATTCGAGCTATTGTCATATTCGAGTAATTGTCATATTCAAGCAATTGTGATATTCGATTGTCATATTCGATTAATTGTCATATTCGATTATTTGTCATATTTGATTAATTGTCATATTCAATAATTGTCATATTCAATAATTGTCATATTCGATTAATCGCCATATTCGATTAATTGTCTACTAAACTATTTTGTGCTAACCGAAGCGCAAATGGGCAAATGAGAAATTAAAATCCATGCGAAACGAATGAAAAAGCGATTCACTTTCCTTGATGACTCGTCACATTCGATTAATTGTGATATTCGATTAATGGTTGATAATCGACCAATTGTCATATTCGAGCAATTGTCATATTCTGTCAATTGTCATATTCAATCATATTTGTCATATTCGATCAACTGTCGTATTCGACAAATTGTGTCAATCACATCTATTCATTATTCGTCCGCTGGCGCCCATTACCTAAAAGGATTTGGTCGCCTCAAGGCAGGCGCATGCCAAAAGATTTCAGGTTTTTCGACACGTAGTCTACACTAAAAAGAGAAAAATTTGTTATGATCTTATCACCGCTTTGTATCTGTTTAGTTTTATTTTGCGCGATATAATGAGACATGAAGATTTTGATGTTGGGAAAATACTCGATCAAATGTCTACAGAAACTGAATTTTGCTCAGTGATCCTAGATGTTTGTTTGTTTGTTTCTATCTCTGCAATCTTTTCTGGTGCTCAAGGCACTCCAAACCTTACGCCGTAAGCCAAATCGAGGACGTATGGCTCTATAGAACTGTTTTTGTTTAAACCACCTGCACATTCCATTGCTTTATGCCAGCCTATTATAGTGCTGACATGAAAGGTGGGTCGGCCCATAGATTCTGCACTCTCAACAGAGGGTCATAGATGTGTTCATCTTTATCACCGATCGTAATCAGATGACTAAAAATCCGTTTTGAATCCCACCCCCCCTATAGGGATTCGAACCCTATACCTCCTGATCCAACCACCACAGCTTTAACCACTGCGCCATTTGGTCGGTGTTTCATAAGTATTACACCCCAATTATCATAGTGTCCAATGGTGCATGGTCTAATTATCTTTCACTCTCATCTGCAATATATCACGTTCTGCACTTTATCATATGATGAAGAAGGTGGTGGACTTTGATATCGCGTTGAAGTAAGAGAGGTTGTAGCTCGGAAAATGGTGCCGGCCTATTTATAAGCGAGAACAAATAATTCTGCCATACTTCGAGGAAGGTTCATTCTTTAAACCAGACTCGTTGCGAGTATATGAGAGTCTGTAACTATTTTTTTATGCAGCGAAATCTATCTCTAGGCTAGAATTTTGGATGTTGGGTGCCGGTTGCTCGTGCCATTCTAGTTTCTTTCATCTTCATAGCCAATTGGAGATTTCCCTGTATTTTATGATAGATTCCTTTGACGTGCGAGATCTTTCTTCCAAATAGCGACGAGACAATCATCGTTCGTTGTTCCATTATTCTTGAATTGAGTCAGAAAGTTCCAAGATTCCTGATTCATTAGTCTCGAAGGTGGTCTGGATAACTTGGTTGTTCAATGCCGCTGGTGTTCCAACGAGTGATACGTTCAAAACACCGATTCTACGTGGTGGAGAAAGGCGCAATTTTAATTCAGCAACTAGGTACCAGAAATACTCGACTGAATTGATGTTGCCATCATCAGTGATATACACATTTAAATACATATAGGTACTCTTATATCTGTAAAAATTGGAAAAATAAAAAACGCACCGCAAAACCTCTCCATTTTTATATATATTCTTTATTTCGGTGCACATCCCCTATAAACTGCTATAATTTTTATATTTTGCTCGCAATTTATTTTGATCTAAACTACTAGAAAATTGTTTACTAGGAATATAGCAAACTCAAAAAATTTGAGGTTAGGACTATGACAATGGCGAAGAACCACGATATTTTTCCTGCGTTATCAAGTAATTTTATTTATTTAAGAAAATTTCTAAATTTTTTGTTGCAATTTATGCAAAAATTGTTACATACATATTAATCGCTTATTAAAATGATATAATAATTTTAGTACGTTCCAGTATTGGAGTAGAAATATGGAATTCAACGGGCTCAAACGAACCCTATGCTCAAGACGGGAAATTTAGTCGAGATGAAAGTAAATTCTGTCGTACAAGTCAATTTAGTCCTGATGGCCGATATTTTGTTTGGGCAAATGGGAATGTGTAAGTGTTCTGTGATTTTAAAAGTTCGATTTTTTTTTTTTCCTTTTTTTATATCAATTTTGTTCGCTCTAGTCTGCAAATTTGTACAACAAACGATTGGAAAATAGTGGCTACTCTGCCACGACCCAAGGCATTTGCCGTTAAATTTTCACCGAAGGGTACATATTTAATGTCAATGGAAGTGTTTTTTGTTACTCAATTGAATGCGGAGGGTTCACCAAATTTATTTGTTTATAAAGTGGCGACGGGCGAGGAAGTTTACTCGACCGTACTAAAAAAGCAAACTGATTGGGAACCTTGCTGGACGAATGATGAGTCGGTCATGGGTATTATGATCGGGGGTGAAGTTTTATTTTTTGATGCGGCTGCTAATTTCAAGGTTCCAGTCATGAAAATGGGCGGTGGACGAAATGGAAAATTCTCTATCTCGCCATCAAACAAAAAATTTCTAGCATTTTACGTTCCAGGCGTCAAAGGGGCGCCCTCAATGTGCAAATTGTATCAGTATCCAAATGTTAATGGCCAGCCAATTGGTTGTAAATCAT
This sequence comes from Tipula vernalis, assembly GCA_958295665.1. Lineage (NCBI taxonomy): Eukaryota > Metazoa > Arthropoda > Insecta > Diptera > Tipulidae > Tipula > Tipula vernalis. The sequence goes on from OY282559.1 coordinate 20,580,875, forward strand.
TTTTCCAGGCTGACCAGGTAGAAATGTTGTGGAACAAGAAAGGTACAGATCTGCTACTGCTCACATCAACAGAAATCGATCAGACTGGGGCTTCGTACTACGGAAAGCAGGCATTACATTTTATGTCGACAAACGGGGATTCATATTCGGTCCAATTGAGTAAGGAGGGACCAATTCATGCCGTTGAGTGGAGCCCCAAGTCTAATGAATTTTGTGTGGTGTACGGGTACATGCCTGCCAATGCAACCATATTCAATGTTAAATGTGATGCTGTGCACAATTTTGAGAGTGGGCCAAGAAATGCTGTATACTATAACAGTTTTGGGAACATACTATTACTCGCAGGTTTCGGTAATTTGCGTGGTTTAATCGAAGTCTGGGATATGACTAAGAGGAAACAAATCACTACCATACAGGCTCCAGATTCTACGCAACTAGAATGGCATCCATCGGGTAGTAAGTTTGCCACGGCTACAACAGCACCGCGGTTGCGCATGTCAAATGGGTTAGTGGTTGATTAGTAGTTTTATATTTATAGTTTTGTGGTTTATAGTTGTTATCAGAATAGTTTGATAATATTATTTTTTTTTTTATAGATTTAAAGTTTGGCACTACTCCGGTGCCTTATTACATGAAACGATTTGGCCCACACCTGCTGAATTGTATGAAATCAAATGGCAGCGTTGTGCCGACGGTGTATACCCAGAACCGGCGATTACTTCAGAAAAAGTTGAAGGAATTAAATCTAGTGTGCCAGAGGCTAGTGCCCAGGTTTATCGGCCACCTAATGTGCGTCTCGGTTTAACAGCCGACGATACTCCAAAAATTCCAGGATTATATCCAGCCTCCACAAAATCAACCGATAAAAAATCGGGCAATAAAAGACGCGATTATTGGAACAAAAAGAAAAAATCGGAAAATTCGAATGCAGAAGAATCGGGTAGCGGTGCTGCCACAGAAGAACGTGACAAGAAACCTCAATCGGCTCCAGCCGGAGGTAGTGGTGGCGGTGGTGGTGGATCTGGCGGTAGTGGTAACAACGGCAACAATTCATTCAAGAATAACACCACCAACACCAATAATGGTTATAACAAACAAAACACTCGTCGTCCGAATAGTACACGAGAACGTGATAATCGAGACCCGAATCGCCCATTTAGCCGAGGGCCGAGCGATAATGACGCTAATGCATCACCAAAACTTAATAACAACAACGATCGAGATGGGGGCGATCGATCAGAACAGTCATCGCAACGTCAATCGGCTGAAAATCGTTCAGGGCGTCGTGCCGGTCGTACTATTGGCGGCAATTACGTAAAACCTACGGGAGACCCCGAAAAAGATAAACGCATAAAAACCATACAAAAGAAACTGCAAGACATTTCAAAATTGAAAGGTCGTCAAAATCATGGCGAGCAACTGGAAGTGAATCAGTTAACGAAAATATCAACGGAACCTACTTTAATGGCCGAACTGAAACAATTGTCATTGCAGTAGACAACTAAAACTCAGTTTTTATTTTTGAAGAAAAAATTATTTGTTATCTTTTTTTATTGATCAATAAACTATACAAATCTGACACAACTAGCAAATATACATATATTAGAATTTGAATTGACTTGTTGGCAAGTTTTTAGTCGTCCGGCATAACACTTTAAACTGCAATTTTGTGCTAGTAAAATGTAGTTTTGCACCAGCAGGTCAGATCCATCAACAATTTTTTGTCCGTGAACGTGTTAAAAAATATTAAGCAAGCTTAAATAGTTGACACCAAAGAATTTGGATAACCTATATTTCTTTGATGTTCAAGCGTCTTATATCTTCTTCAGCCAGGTAAAAATTATTCAGCTGCATGAAGCTTACACGATTTTCAGTTCATAGGTAAAATTCGAAATGCTTATCAATTATGTCTCCTATAATTCTCGATTAACGGTTGTATCAACTGTTTGCAATAGCCTTATCGTCATGTGATGACTCCACCACTCTGAACAATATTTCAAATAGGTATGTAGTTAACTGAACCGAACTCCTACTACAATAATTTTGCAATTCTTGAGCAACCCGACTTCAAGCGATATGGATGTAAATTAGCGTAAAATGTATTTTCGCTATGTCGCTTTTACGAAACTGATTCTTTATCCAATAAAAAGCACTGAAGCTATTGAAACATTTTTTCATCCTAGATATAACGTACAACATTGCTGAAGTCTGTCTCGGTAAGCTTACTATTACGATGAATGACATCTCTAATTAATAGGTTTCGCAATCCATAATTGTTGTGCCAATTTAGCTTTTGAATCCGCTCAATAATTTCTCAACAATTGAAAAAAAGTTCAATTTGATTAAAAATTATCTGATTCTGGGCGTCAAAAAATTTGAAGCTCTAAATAATTGTTGTTCGGGGCGGCGTTCTGGTGGTGTTGGTGTTTATGTCAAAAAATTTCTAAATCCAAAAGTTACATACACTAATGCAAGAAACTCTTTATTCGACATAATCTTCATTGAAATTAGAAATCAACTTAACATGAAAATGGTCCTGGGTGTAGTATACAATCCGCTGAAATTGGAGTCCTCGAAATTAGGATTTCTAAAAGATCTTGAAACTGTCTTAAGTGATCTTATGACACGATATAATGAGGTCATTATTGTTGGTGACTTTAATATTGACTGCCTCGTTTCAACACCTACGGCTAAACAACTATAATCATTAATGCCATCTTATGGGCTTGGATTAGTCTCAAAGGTAGCTACTAATTTTGTGGGTGATTATGCCACTTTAATTGATTTGGACAACAACATTAAAACTTTTACTCAAAACTCAATTCCTGGCATTGCAATCACCCATGATATGATTTATGGGTCGTATGTGTTCCCTGTTGACAAAAATGTTAGTAACCAATTTATTTACGTGAGAGATTTCTGGAATATTAACAAGGACGCGCTACTGATGGCTGCTAATTCATTAAATTGGGCATCATTATATCATTTTTGTGATGTTAATAAACAGTTATCACTTTTAAATTCATTTATAAGTTATCTTATTGATAACTTTGTACCACTAAAAATGATTTGTGAGAAGCGTAAAGTGCGTGGTCCGTATTTTAATAATGATATTTTATTGCACCGTAATATTCGTGATTTTCTACATGAGAATTGGAGAAAGCATAAGACTGACATTAATAGGTTAAAATACGTTAGAGCTCGTAATAAAGTAAATTATATGATCAAAGCTGCCAAATGCCAGTTATTTAATGATCGCTTTAGCAATAATACTACGAGTAAATTGTTCTGGAAGAACTTCAACACATATGTAAATCCGCCAATTCCGGAGTGTAAATGTGACATTACCTCTGATGAGTTCAATAGTTACTTCGGTTCGGTTTTCAACTCCAATGATGTAAATTTTGTTTGTGATGCAGTTCATTCTGCCGCTAACGTAAATGCTTTCTACTTTAAAAATGTTTCTGCTGAAGAAGTTTGTTTCCATCTGGATAAAATCAAATCGAATTCAGTAGGAGTTGATGGTATTCCACTTAACCTCATTCAAATTCTACTTCCGATTTTGCTACCTCACTTAACTTTTATTATAAATTCTGGCCTCACAAAATCGATATTTCCTGATGCGTGGAAAATTTTGACAATTTCGCCTATTCCAAAAATACCGAATCCATCTACAGTAACTGATTTTCGTCCTATAAGTATATTACCAACATTATCTAAGGTTTTTGAAAGAATTATTCATGCTTAGATCAGTGGCTTTATTGTTAAACATAACCTATTGGATAAACTACAATCTGGATTTCGTGCCAAGCACAATACTACAACTGCCTTGTTGAAAGTTACTGATGATATTACTATTAATATTGAAGATGGTACAGTTGCAGTTTTGGTTCTCTTAGACTTTTCTAAGGCATTTGATAAAGTAGACCACGCTATGTTGTTATCGAAACTATATTATGAATATAACTTTTCCAAGAGTGCTTATCAACTTATAGGTTCTTACTTGCATCTGCGACAACAATCTGTAAAATATCATGGCAACTTTAGCGACAACATTTTTGTCACATCTGGGGTTCCTTAAGGATCTATTTTAGGACCTATTCTATTTTCATTGTACATAAATCAAATTTGTCAATCAATTAAACAAACGGGAAACATTTGCTATCACCTTTTTGCGGATGATTTGCAAATCTATTCTTTCGGGGATATTGATTCGGTTGACGCTGTGATTAATAATCTAAATCAAGCTTTGTGTAATATTTTGGAATGGTCCAAAGTGCACAAACTTCAAATCAGTCCTGTGAAATCACAAGCCATACTAATAACTAACAAAAAACGTATAAATTTACCGATAAACAGTCTTTTAATTGACAATCACAGAATTGAGTTTTGTGACGTTATCAAGAGTCTGGGGTTGATCATAGACACTAAATTAAATTGGAGTACCCATGTTAATAACCGATGTGGTAAAATTTATGGTATCTTAGGTAAATTGTGGTGCACGGCGAAATTTATTTCAAGTGATGTGAAATGTCATATCATTCGTACTCTTGTGGGACATTTACTTTCATATTGTTCTTCGATATATTCGCAATGTTCCAAGCAGTCCCTACGAAAGTTAAATGTTGCTTTTAATTCTTGTGCTAGATACATATTTTTGAAGCGAATGGGCGATCCAACTTCGCACCTTTCAGAACAGATATTTGGTGTAAGCTTGAACCAGTTTTTGGAACTGTCGGTGTTGACTGTGATGTTTGGTTTGATTAAAAATAAAGTTCCGAACTACCTTTATGATAAACTGAAATTTTCGAAATCGCAGAGGACATTAAATTTAAATTTGCCTAAATCATGCAAAACTTAGCCAAGACAACGTGCTTTCTTTATCCATGGAGTGAAGCTCTGGAATAGTCTGAATCCGTCTATAAAGGCAGCATCTAATTTGCGTGGTTTCAAGGGACTGTACCTCGAGGGGCTGATTGGCACATAATTCGTTTCCATTAATTCGTTTTTTTTCTTTTTTTCTTTTTTCCATTATCACATCTTCTAATGTTTTATCTTTTGTTCTTAATCTTTTCTTCTGTATTTTTAATTATATTATATTTAATTTTAATTATTGTTCTAATTATTTTTCTGTGTAATATGCTGGAATACATATAGGAATATATCCCTGGATATTGTAAAAAGGCTATGCCTTATTTGTGTATAATTAAATAAATAAATAAATACGATGGTTGATATCTTTAACAATAGGTATCGAGACCGTTTTTGTCATCTGGCCAAAAACTCTGCGGGTAGTAAAAATTTGAAATGCTCGGTTTGCTCTGTGACACTGACTAGTACCTCTGGGCCAAATTCTTAAATTTAAAAATGTGCTCCGATTGTGGTGGTGTATATCTCTAAGAACTAAGAAGTTAATGTATCAGTTAATAATAAAGAAAACGCGGTCTATTGAAAGGCCACTTCCCATATATCGGTGTAAGTAACGTGCATCCATATGTGCTTCCAAGGGAAGCTTACAAAGTTCTCGAAAAACACTTTCATTTTTGGACAAAAAGCCAAAGGGGGTTCCATATATCCTGCATTTTTCAGCAAGGAATGCAAATTGCTGGTTTTCTGATTAGAGTTAACAGAGCCCAGCTATATTTGAAATGATGATGGAAGTGCGGATGATTTTTATTCTGAAAACGAAAAAAAGTTCCCAGAGAAGATACTTGGCCCTCCAAATATATCTTCTAGATTCCAGTCAACATCCCGATCGGTCGGGGAAATCAACGGAGGCAGCTCTACAAGAACTGAGTTCAGAGATCGAAGACACTCCAGAACAAAGAGGTACAATTATGTTCTTTCTCGAACATCACTTGTGTGAACGATCTAGTCTCTGGCGTACGAAGGCTAACACTACAGCTGCACTCTTGAGGGATTATTGGGGCTCTCTGCACAATACGTACATATTAGAAGGGTTGTTGGTTCAAGGGGCCATACACCTAAACATAATTACATAACTCAATAAAAACAAATTACCTAGATCAGCACCCGAATCTCGAGTACTTTTGATTATTTTATGTATCCTATGTACATTTGCTCCGTGACTCATGAACAGGTTTCTATAAATTTCCAACGTATAGAATACAAATTTTTGTTCGTAATGTTGGAAATTCATACAAACCTGTAAGCTGTAAGTCAAAAGTAAAAAGTTTTTGTATTGTGAATGTTCTATTAGTATTATAGCCAATAATAATAATGCTATCCACTAGATGTCTCTGTATTTCAAGATGCATTTGTGTTAATGATGAGTGCGTCCGAAATGCGAATTTAAAAGCACATTTTTAAAAATGCGCATGTTTAGATTAAATTAAATTTCACTAAAATCATTAAATTAACTAAAATTAGACAAAACGAAATTAATAAGTTGATAAATATGTTTAATTAAAATTGACAGCACAAACTACATCGCATGTAGTTTAATTTTCCACAGCCACATCACCCTAGTGAATCATCAGACATTCATGAATTATTGATCGTGAAACGATCCGGTAGTTTAATGATTGGAGCAGTTCCTGTGAACTTTGGTGGGATGATTGAGGTGTGTGGTTGAATCGGTTGGTCTTGGACATCGAAATTAAATTTGATTCTTCGTGCAGCAACATTGTCTTTTGGTTGCACTTTGTTTACTGTCTCCATTGGTTGGCTCGTTGGTGGTGCGGTGCTTGTTTCCTCTATATTGCAAGGTTTAAATCTATCTATGTCGGACATTTTGCAGTTTACCCCGGATTTCTAACGTAAAAAATTTTCTGCCTCTATTATTGGCTAAATATGAGCCTTCGTATGGTGGCTGTAGTGATATCTTAACAGCATATCTATGCGTATTAATACATGTGGACATGTATTTAAATCTTTAGAGATGAATATTTTGGCTATGTTCGAATATATTTGAATTATTCTTCGTGTTGTTGGACGAATTTTGATTGATTTAGGTCCATTTTTGCTTCCTCAAGTAGCTGGCTAGGCATCAAAGGCCAATAACTTGGTTAGATCTTTGTATGTCGAATAATTTTTGAAGAAATTCAAAAATATAATCTCCCACGTTGAACTGGAAAAATACTCGTTTTCAATTCATCCGATACCATGTATGTCTCGAAATGCTGATTCATTTGTAATAATACTATGGTAAGATGTTTTGATGACGACCAATGATGTTTGTTTTACTTTAAAATGACATTATTTTCATGAAAATTGGTTCAGTACTTTTTTTATAATGAATTTTGAATGAAAGCGCAACCAAAATTGATGATTATAAAAAAACATTGGTGATATTTAAATTTAAATTACAATAAAAAATTAAAGAAAACAAAAACAATTTTATTGGTTAATACTTAGTATTACCCCCCCCCCTTGCATCTACAAAGGTTCGCATGCGGTCGGTTCCTCATTGACCTTATTAAGGTTTTGACAAAGACTTGGGGATCGCACCACACTCCTCATCCAACGCAATCTTGAGGTCACTGATGTTAGATGGCACCGGACTTCTGCTCAATTGGATTCATGTCTGGGCTGAGGGCTGGCCACCTCATCGTCTCGAGTCCAACCTGATCCATGAAATGCCGAGTGGTTCGGCGCTGTGTGACAACGGGCTTTGCCATGCATTAATAATCTTCCCCTATATATCCTGCGTAGGGCACTACATGATCCAAGCGAATGTCCTCGATATTCCCTCAAGCTATGTCAGCCCACACTATGCACGAACCGCCGCCGTACGACACTGTTTCAGCAAAACAGCACTACAAAAATCGCTCATCTCCTGGACGCCGGTAGACCTGGTCTCTCCTATCACTACCATGGAGACATGGTACAACTGCACTGGTCAGTGATTAGAACGGATCTTGATTGCTCGATGCTCCAATTGATGTGTTCGCTTCCTTCAAGCGTCTTCTTACTGTCCATGGACTAACAGCCACATCTCGAACTTGGACGATACATCGATTGTGCCTCTTAGATGACACCGATACCGGCTGGTATGTGGTCTTCGGATACTTTTGAAACAGCAGATTGGCTCATGTTTAGCTGATGAGCAACTTCTCGTTGATTGTGTCCTTCTTGCAATAAAGCAACAACTTGTGTGGCTTTTTCTGGAGTAGTATTCATGATTTTCAGGAAACAACGAATGAAACTGGTAGAGATTTGTTCAGGTCAACGTCTGATAAGTGACAGATCGCAAATATCGGTCAACGTGGTATTATACGGGAGATTGCAGCACGCCAATTGTTTTCACCGAAACATCGCATTTTGCTACGATTGCTTTAACTTGAAAAGTAATGTATAAATTTTAATGATAAAGGTGTCTTGATGAAAGAAACATTCTTATATCTTTTTTCTATGGTTACACTATAGAACGCCTTTTTACGCAGAGAATTTTTTCCAACTTTTTATTCCCCATTTTCCTAAAGTGGATTTTGTCAATTGGGGAATAATTATACAGGGGAAATAAATTTAGTTGTATCAAAATTATTATAATAACTCTTATTTATTATAATACTATCTCTAAAATTATTAAAAGTATTAATATTATTAATTATTAATAACAACTACATAAAAAAACAAACATTTTCGTTAAAAATCTATTCCCCATCAATTCTTTCATAAAATCGATGTGGAAAAACCAACGTCAAAACTGCTGTAATTGGGAATAATTTTTGCCCAATAAAAAATCTTTCCCGAACACCAGAATACACTTTGCGAAAAGGGAATAATACTGCAACAAAATTTAAAATTTCTATTCCCCGGGAATTAGGGGGGATTCCCACAGGACGATAAATGTTGACGTCTCATCATTTGAGTTTCTTATTTTTCAACCGCCTATTGCATTCAATTTTAATTTTACGAGAATCGGCAAAAAAATTTCACATCAGAATTATCTTCCCGTTTTTGGAGACCAGTGAAAATTTCATTTCACTTGGACAGCGTACTAGACTTAAAAAATGAAAATAAAATATTAGAGTATAATAGTATAAACAAAATGGAAAATATAGTATAACAGGATGTGACATCGGTCTGGTAAGTTATTATTTAATATGCCAGCTACATACGAGGGGACTAACAAAAGTTCGCTTAGTTGACCAGAAAAAAAAACAAAAAAATTGTTTTCGCCATTGATGTCAATGCATTTCTTAACCCTATAGATCCACTTCTCAAAACAGTCTTCAAAATCTTGCTTTTAAGCTTATCAAGTTATCGAGCAAACGGCGCAGTGGTTAAAGCTGCGGCGGTTGGATCGGGAGGTACCGGGTTCGAATCCTTATATAGGGGCGGGATGCAAAAGGGATTTTTCATCATCTGATTACGATCAGTGATGAAAATGAACACATCTATGACCCCCTGTTGAGAGTGTAGAATCCATGGGCCGACTCACCTTTCATGTCAGCACTACAGGTTGGCATGAAGCAATGCAATTTGCTTGCAGGTGGTTTTCAAAGACGGATCTGTAGCCGCCCGTCCTCGATTTGGCTACTCCAGGCGTAAAGTAGGACGGTAAAAAATAAATCAATAATTCAAGCTTATCAAGTTCAGCATTAACCGCATCAATTATCTATGCGTTACTGTTAAAGAACTTTCCTTTCAAATTTTAAAAAAATTTTGGAAATAACCAGAAATCACAAGGTGCTAGATCCGGGGAATATGGTGATGGTCGTATTTCTTCGATACCAGAGATCGCAATAAAGTTACTCGTTATTTTAGCAGTGTGAGCTGGCGCGTTGTCATGATGTAAAATGTAGCGCCGTAAATCCTCTTTCTTCCGGTTTCCCAACAAATTTTTGAAAACTTTTGGTAAGCAGTCTTCGTTATACGGGTGAAGTAAACTGACATCCTTACTTTTGTTGCTGATTATTGTTGCTTAGCTTTTACGGGTGGGTTTGCTCATACCATGGACTGCTGTTTGGTTTCCGGATCATACTTATAAAACCAAGATTCGTCACCAGTAACGACTTTACTAAAGTTGCTAGACTGCCCATTTTCGAATTTATTTAGGAAAAATTTAGCAAAATGCACTCGAGCCTCTTTTTGGGCCTTATTTAAAATTCATGGAACCCATCGAGCAGATTTCCTCGTGTATCCCAAATGATTACTTAATATTCGCGATACAGCCATCCATGGCATTCAAGGCCAATTCATTAGCAATAATTTCTTGTGTCAATCGTAGATCTTCGTCAACTTTGGACTTCACCAGAGCCACAGTGGCGTCATCAGTGGAAGATTTTGGTCGACCTTCTCGGGGCTCATCCTCTACCGAAAAATGTCCCGCCTGGAATCTTCGGAACCACTTGGAAATAGTCTGTAGAAACGGTGCAATCGTTCCATCCTCAGCTATTTTAGGTTTTATTGTCTCCATATTAACTAATAGTTCTGAAATTTTGAATGAAGTCTCTTAAAACAATTGCAAAGGATTTGGTATTTTTGGTTTTTTAAATATTTAAGAGTCACCAACTAAGCGAACTTTTGTTAGTCCCCTCGTACAAATGCAAACAAAAATTATTTAGATTTCTGAATATTTTCTTTATTATTATCATCCTAAATTTACATCATTTTTTACTTTAATAAATTTCAATTAATCCAGTTTTTGTTTTTATATTATGTAATATAATTATGTTGTTGAAATAATACAATTTTTATATTAAAGTAATAATTAATATATTAAATATAAAATAAAAAAATCAGAATATATATCACATAAAAATTAGATAAAATAAATTATACATTTTTGTTTGTTTGGAGCATTATTAATTAATAATTATTATAATTTTGTTTTTTTTTGTTTTTTTGAATAATTTTTCGATTATATTTGATGAGATTCATTTATGGTGTCAAAAAAATTTTTTTTTCTATTTCGGTTGACGGATTTTTCATTAAATATCTTTGTATTTATTTTTTTTATATAATCGTGATGAAAGTTATTTAGTAATATATATAAATTAAATTATTTACATAAACAAAATATATTTATATATATATAAAATTAAAATGGCAAAAATAATAAAAAAAAAAAATATTTACAAACTAAAAAATAATAAAAGTATAAAAAAAAAAACTTATTATTTAAATAAAAAAATTAAAAGATGGAAACGTTGTAAGTGCAAAATATATCCCTGTACAGCAGTAATTAAAATATAATATAAAAAAAAAATATTTCATAATAAATGCATAAGACATTAAATATTCACCACGATTAAATTTAATAATTAAATATTTTATTTACAATTTGTCATGAGATTTTTATTATTTTTTTTATTTATTGTATTTTCTTTTTTACACATGTAAATTAAAAGAATAACAAAAATGAGGTGTTTTAGTTTTTAATGATTTTTTTTTTTTGTTTTTTTTTGTATTTAAATATATTTCAATATTTTATTTATTTTTAATTTTTATCTTTTTTAAATAGATACGATTATGAATATAATTTTTTTTAGTATTTATATATAAATAACATTAGTAATTATCTTATAATGCCAATAATACTCATACTACTTAGTTTTGGAAGCCAAATTAATACAAAAAACGTGTCACTAATATTTAATTTTGTTGTATAAAACACTCAAATCCTCTTTTAAATAAAATAAAATAATAAAAGTTATATAAAAAAAACTATTTCATTTTTAATTAATTATTTAATAAGAAAAAAACAATAACAACAACAGCAACGGTTAATATATAATTTGTAAAAAAAAAAAAAGTTAAATAAAAAAATTGTTTTAACAAAAAACTATAAAAACTGTTTATTTTTTTTGTTTTGTTTATTTATTGTAAACAGGCTTGAATTTTTTCTATCCATTCTTGTGCAGATAAAGCAGTTGGCGCATAGAAATTATAAACACGACGATTTGTTTTTAGCTGTAAATAAAAATAGTGATAAATAAATGACAATGATTTGTGTTTCTAAAGAAATTTGCGAGGCCTCGCATATTGACTCAAAAGCGAATCGCAAGCGAATTATATTTTCATATGACACCACTACATACAAATTTAGTGTAGTACACGAGTACACCATATATTGATTTATTTTTGGCTTCTTTGATGGGTAGCAATTTTTTTTTTTTTTTCATTAAATTGACGTGCTTCATTTGGTCACCGTCACAAAGTTCACCGTTAATATAGTATTAATAATATTTTGAATTATAATAGTTTTTATAATATAATATAGTTTGTAAGTGTTAAGTAAGTATAGTGTTAATTTATTTTATGTATAAGAACATTTAAAAAAATGGACAGTAAGGCATATTATCACATACGACGCATATATAAGTGATACCGAACATAATAGGGATCCGATAGTGCAGCAGGATGCTGATATCGCTGAACTTGATTTTGAAAATAATCGATGTGAAAACGAATATGACGATTCTAGTGAAGCTGAATATACATCAAATACTACGGCTTTATCGGACCAATTAGACGATTTTCAAACTTTTAACATATCGAATGATATAGCCGAATGGTTTGTTGACTTCAAAATTACAGAGGCAGCTGGGAATGGTTTGCTAAAAGTTTTACGCAAATATCATCCAAACTTGCCCAAAAATATACGATCGTTAAAAAAAACACCAAACGAATCGAACAAACGTATTGTTCCTATGGGTGAAGGATTATATTCACATATTGGATTGAAAAAATATATTGAAAATTTTCTTAGAAACAATAGATACGAAAGTAACCTAGTACGTATTGACATCGGTATTGATGGTGTGACATTGGCCAAAAGTTCAACACATCAATTGTGGTCAATCTTGGGGAATATATTTCCCTTAAAAGAAGTATTCTTAATTGAAATATTTCATGGACTTAAAAAGCCATTTTGAGCCAATAGTTTCCTACAATGCTTTGTTGATGAACTAAACGACTTGAATGGACAGGGTATCTCGTTTGAAAACAGAAAAATTATGGTAGAAATAAGATCGATTATTTGCGATTCCCCGCAGCACGATCATTTATATTGGGTAAGTTATTTGCAATATGAGTACATATTTTCAAATAAATATTTTATATTTAGCTTTATTAATAGAAGAAAAATTAATCAATTTATTTATTAAGAAACTCCAAATGTAATTCCATAAAATTTAATTAAATACTTGTTTTTCAATTTAATTAGGCGTCAAATCTCATTCAGGATATAATAGCTGCACTAAATGTCCATCGATGGATAATCCTCTCCATACGGGCCTATTATGAAATTTTTCGATTTCGGATTTTTACGATATCGAAAAAATTCGTCCTATTATGAAACAAAAAAGGAAATTCGTATAAATTATGGTAATTTATGGTATTTTGTGTTTTTGTGGAAGATACGTTTTTGTAAATGATTTATTCAATTTTAAATAAATTAAATAAAGTTCGATTTTCCAAGTTTCATAATATGGTAAATCCGCGGCGTATCGAATTTTTTCGTTATCGTAAAAATCCGAAATCGAAAAATTTCGTAATAGACCCCCAGCTTTCGCAACAAAACACATTTAGATCATTATGTCCGTTTCGACGGAATTCTTGAAAAGGCAAACTTCGATTGCGTCAGCAGATTTCCAATCGACTATATGCATTGTGTATTGTTAGGTGTAATGCGGCAAATGCTTAATATTTTGATTAAGCAACGTAAGAAACAATTTTCATTAAAGAAGAATGCTATCATCGCAATTAATGAACGCCTTAAAATATTGAAGAAATGTATACCATCGGAATTTGCAAGAAAACAACGCACGTTGGACGATATCGAGTATTGGAAAGCAACCGAACTTAGAATGTTTCTATGTTACACGGGATTGGTTGCCTTCAAAAAATATTATTGATGAAAAATATTATAATCATTTCTTGTTATTAGTATGTGCTATCCGAATATTGTGCAACCCGGAGGACTGTTTGACGAATAATGATTGTGATGCCCATTTATTAAAAGAATTTGTTACATAATATTACAATACTACTACGATGTAAAAGTTTTTGGACATCTGGATTCTTATAGTGCATTCAAATTTGAAAATTAGATGCAGAACATTAAGAAAATTATGAAGAAAGGATCTTTTCCAATTCAATAAATTCTAAATCGAGTAAAAGAAAGAGAACATTATTCAAAATCAAAAAATCACAAGGAAAAATTTTAAAAATTCTAAAAATTGAAAATGATGTTATAAACTTAAAGGCCGTTTTATAATAAATTTAAATAACTTTTTTAACTATCCTATACCATCGTCTAATTTATCAATCTTTCACACAAATATGGAACAATACAATGGAGACATGAAAATATTTTACCTGACCGACATCAAAACAAAAATCACCATATATATATACATACCACTAGAACACATATAATGTTTTCTTCTATTGCAGATATAGTACGTGAAATCAAAGTTTATTTAATTTAACAGGTAATTTTGAATATTGCAAATAAAATAAATTAGATAAAAACTAATGTATTTTCTCAATTTAGAATAATAGGTTAACTGAAAATGTTTTCGGATTCCAACGAATTTGGTGAAGACGATTCGGAAAATTATCATTTTCAGTTCTTGAAAACGACAGAAACCCCGAAGACCAGCACCCAAAAGCAAATACATGAAAAGCCGCATTTATATCACCAATATAGTGATGAATCGGAATTTCCAACATCAACAGCCAAATTTGGTAATAAAAATGAGAATGTTCCTGCTGCTACGCATACCATAACAGCGACATCTATCGGTGCATGTAATTTTATGGCTCGTAAAAGAGCATTTGGTGAGGCTTCTGCATTACAATTGGAAACATCGTCAGCCAAATTGCCAACATTTATTTATAAACCTGTTCCGACTACAAAGAACATTAGAGCTGCGAGTATCACTTACATTAATAATGGATCCGATGTGGCTCCTAAAAGAACTATATTTCCGGCTGCTACGAACACCGTAACAGCGTCATCTTTCGGCGAATGTAATTCTGTCGCTCGTAAAATAGCATGCAGTGGTGAGGCCTCTACATCACAATTTCAAACATCATCAAACAAAATGCCAACATTTATTTATAAAACTGTTCAGGCTACTACGTATATTAGAAATGCGAGTGTCGATCACAACAATAATGCATCTGATAGCCAACCAGAGATTATTGAAAGCGATTCCACAAATAACCAACGAAACGCAAACAAGTCAGCAACATCCACATGCAACATGGTATGCACAAAATGTGTGGATAACGAAAAGTTGATACTGGCTAATACTGCGCTATTAAATGTTTTACCTAAAGAAGTAAAATATTTAAGGCGTGAACAGCAACATAAATTAACAAACCAATCGGATAATAGAGATGATAATCTCCCACAGCTACATCTACCTGCAGACACCGTCGAGAATTTTAAAGGTATTGAGCATCAAATTAAAGCAGAGGAATACGAGATGGCTTTGGTAAGACAATCATAATAATATAATGCACATTATTTAGTACATTAACAAATATTGATTTCCAATTTCATACAAAAATGTTTAAACAAAAGCAGCAACAAATTTTTCGTGGTTTGGTAAGGGCAATAATATTCCGGTGAAATCATTCGCTATAATGAACATAATCAAAGGTTAATATAATGATGATCTTCATGAAATATTTAAGGCTTTATATTTTTTATATTCATTCTAGAAACCACACTACAACGTTTCCCAACAGTGCCTACATATGAAATAGTGAATATTATAAAAAAAATGGTTTCACTATGCGAACGACCGAGTGCGTAAGGCAAATACGCATTCAAATAAATAAATAAATGTAAAATGTAATGAAACCTATAAATACAAATATAAAATATGAAATTTTTATGAGGTAGAATGAAATGAATTGAACTTGGAATGTTTCAAGCATTATTTTTTAACATTATTTTAAGAGAGAAATGAAAATCTGTTCGCTAGTGATTCACTTTAACATCGCCTGCATTTTATTTTTGTTTCGCCTGTAACTCGTTTTTAGCTCACCCGTATTTCGTAAGTGACTCTAATGTGAAGTGAATACGAACTAACAATACATTTACATGAGCTCGCTTTCATTTTAATTTCCATATGCCAGACGAAATACCAGCGAATCGCTATTGACTCGCCAAGACGAGTCGTTTGCGAGGTCTTTCATATAACAATGACCTCGCTTGCGATTCGCCATGTTTAGAGGATGTGTACGGATTAAAAACGTACGGTTTGTAGAGCTGAATATTTAATAGATAACAAATCAAATATCCGTCGTGAAGTTAGTTGTGATCTCTCAATCAATAAAATAAAAATGAATTACAAAAACAAATGTATTGCAAGCCCGAAAATTAGTCCAGTATTTCGTCAGAATTCTTACGGACAAAACCGATTGACGTGAAATTTGGACAGTAAGCAGAGAATGGACAACACATATTATTGAATTATTGAAATATCAAACTGTCAATCATTTTTGGTACGTTCGTTCGATGTACTATTATATAAACTAATGTGTAATACAGGCTTTATAAAATTATACTTAAACACTAACAAATGCATTACGATTAGCGTTGTATCTAGCAAATATGGCGGACAAAATAGATGTTGTGAATATTAACAAGTTTGACGGTAGAAATTATCGACAATGTAAGTTCTAAATTACGTGTGCTTTGCGAGAAAACAAGATATTGTGAATGGTGACGAAGTAAAGCCAGATAAAACAAAAGAACAGGAACACAAAAAATGGATTAAGGATGACGCGAACGCCATGTTCACCGCAAAGGTAGAAAATTTGGCACAACAAATTAAAGAAACAGGAGAAGAAGTCAGTGATGTAGCGATTATCACAAAAATACTCGGAAGCTTGCCTCAAAAGTACAGAAATTTAAGACAAGCTTGGATATCGATGGATGAGGCAAAGCAAACGATAGCTAACCTTAGAGCATGTCTTTTGGACGAAGAAGCCAGTCTAATGTCATATGAAGAATCAGACTCGGCATTGCTAGTAACCAAGGCAGGATGCAGTAGTTCATCAATTCAACGGAATTCAATCGAAGGAAAAAGTAATCGACCTCGAGTAACATGCTATAATTGCCAAAAGAAGGGCCATTTCGCTAGTCAATGTCGGGCTCCAAAGAAAAATCGAGGAGAAAAGAAATATGATGATTCGAAAGAAAATAAACATTCACAATCAAATGTCACAGCTTTTTCGATTGTTGAAGATAGCTTGTTACTAACATCCACGATTGACGACGATTATTGGATAATGAATAGTAGCGCATCCGCGCATATGACACATAAACGTGAATATTTTTCAATTTTTGAAGCCATGGATGATCACGCGTCAGTAAAACTTGGAAATAATCAAGGTCTAGTTGTCAAAGGAAAAGGTACCGTAAAAATTTAAAAACTTATCGGAGAAAAGTGGCACGAATCAACAATAACAAGTTATACGTACCGGATCTCAAGAAAAATTTGTTCTCCGAAGGTTTAATAACGGCGAAAGGCATGAAGATTATCAAAGAAGACAACCATGCTGAAGTTTACGAAAACAGCAATATAGTAAGTATAGTTTTGCCTGCGCAATTCCAGAATCAAACAATATATACCGATTGTAATTTCAAAGCGAATGCAATGACCAGTGTAGATATAAAATTATGGCACGAGAGACTTGGACATATTAACAAGCAAGCGATAAAAGAAATGGTAACCAAGGGAGACATTAATAATGTCAGTATTGACAACATCAACAAATTTTTCTGTGAAGCATGTGTCTATGGAAAAGGTCACAAGGTACCATTTAAAACAGTAGTAAACAGAAAAACCAAACCCGGTGAGTTTATACACAGTGACATATGTGGTCCCATGTCTCAACCATCAGTCAGTGGAATGAGATATTTCATTCTTTTCAAAGATGACAACTCCGCGGTTATCGTGTCGTTTACTTCATTAAACATAAATCAGATGCTTTAGACTCTTTCAAAGATTTTGTCAATCACTCACGCAACAAGTTCGGGTCACCACCAAGGGTCTTACACGTTGATAACGGAACCGAATACTGTAACAACATTTTCAAGGAGTATCTCTCGAAAAATGGAATATCTTTGGAAACAACGGCTATACACCCGAACAGAATGGGAGAGCGGAACGAGACATGAGAACTATCGTGGAGAGTGCACGATCGATGATATATGCAAAGGATGTATATTCTAAATCGCACTCCAACCACTCAAGTACCCGATTCAACCCCATACCAATTATGGACAGGTAAAAAGCCTTTATTGGACCATACAAAACTCTTTGGATGTGAGGCGTACATGCATATTCCAAAAAAGCTTCGTACAAAACTGGATCCAAAGTGCAAGAAACTAATGTTTGTTGGCTACGACGGAAATTCTACGAATTATCGCCTTTATGATGAATAATCCGGAAAAATCAAAGTTTCTCGCAACGTTATTTTCAACGAAAATGGAGCTGTTCGTTTTCCAAGAAGAAATACGGTTGAGATACAAATAATAGAAGACAACACTGATGATGGTTGTACTCAATCAAATGAACACGAAAACCAAACAGAAAATCTTGAATCTGAAAATAATAGAACTGAAGGAATTCAAGACATAGAAGACGATTTAGAGAAACAAGAAGCAACAAGACAGCAGTCAATAAATAGTCAAGTCAATGCTGACTATAAGTTACGCAATCGCGACAAAATCAGAATGCCTGCACGATACGACTACGAGGCGAATGAGGAAGCGATATCATGTACAGAAGCGAAAAATTGGGCGAAGTCAATACAGGAAGAATTAGATGTACTCGAAAAGAACAACACATGGGAGGTTGTTAAGTTACCACCCGGTAGAAGTACTATTGGATCAAAATGGGTTTTCAAAGTTAAAAGAAATCCGAATGGAGATGTTGTTCGGTACAAATCAAGACTTTGTGCAAAAGGGTATGCACAAAAACGGGGCACCGACAACACGTTTTGATTCAATTAGGATTCTTCTTTCCGTTGCAGTTCGATATAAAAACAGCGTTCCTGTACGGCAATTTGCAAGAAGACATTTATTTGACCCCACCAGACGGAACGAATATCAGTTCGAACATGGTATGTAAGTTAAAAAAATCATTGTACGGCTTAAAACAAGCTTCGCACTGTTGGAATACAACATTTCACAGTTTTTTGAGCAAGTACGGCTTCGTACAAAGTAATGGTGATAATTGTGTATACGAGGACAATTCAATAAAATGTGAAAGTACTATTAATACTATATGTTGATGATGGATTAGTCATGGCTGAAACCAAAGAGGCACTGAAAATAGTACTTCATCATCTACAAGCGACCTTCGAGGTTAAAATAAACGAACCGGATAATTTTGTTGGACTGAAAATTGAACGAAATCGTGAAAAAGGTTTCATTTTTATTCATCAAACAGACTATAAAAAACAGACTTTAAAACGATTTAACCTTGAAACAGCAAATACTATGGATGCCCATTGGAATGCAGTAAAAAGAATAATCAAATATTTAATTGGCACAAATAATCGAGGAATTGAATACAAACATTCAATCAATGCTGAACAACTTGTTGGATATTCAGACTCGGACTATGCAAATGACATCGATACAAGAAGATCAACCTCCGGATATGTTTTCATGCTCAATGGTGGACCGATAACATGGAACAGTCAACAACAACATTCAGTCGCACTATCAACGACCGAGGCTGAATATATGGCTGGATGTGCAGCAGTTAAAGAAGTGACTTGGTTGCGTCAGTTGTTAAAAGACATCGGTGAAGAAGTGAATGGTCCCTCCACACTATTTATAGACAATCAAAGTGCGATTCGATTGATTCATAATCCAGAGTTCCACAAACGAACCAAACGAACTGAAACAAGGAGAAATTTATGTACAATACAAATGTACTAAAGATCAATTGGCCGATATCTTCACTAAATCACTACTCTCGGATAGATTCAAAACTCTACAAGACTCTATTTCGACGATTAAGATTTAAAAGATTTGCAATGTATTCAATTCAAATAACTCAAAACTTTTTTGACGAGTTCTCATTTAGTGGGAGTATTGATTTATTGAAATGTCAAACTGTCAATCATTGTTGGTACGTTCGTTCGATGTACTATTATATAAACTAATGTGTAATACAGGTTTTATAAAGTTATACTTAAACACTGTATACTGAAATATTTTTGAGATAATAAAAAAAACTTACTTCCGTTTAGTTCTTCATATAAGTCAGAAGTATTTTTTAATTGTGGAGATTTTTATCGTGGCGCATCTTGTGAAATCACAATTTTAAATATTAATACATATAGTGCCGATGAATGTTTTTCCCGTCCTTGTCGGGGGCGAAAATTAGTACACTTAAAATAACCGCAGAAATCGATAGAGGGATGAATTCTAAGCATAAAATGTTATTTGAAGTTTTTTCGATAAATCAATATTAAATCAGTCGAATGCTAAATACGAGGTTCTGGTAAAAAATTTAACAAAATACTTGAGCAGTTTGGGCACTTTTTATCAAATTTCCAAAAAAACGGAGGTGAATTCATGTGTGTCGAAATGAAGTAACTGTCGGAAGTGAACCATCTTCAAGTTTAGTGTTGCTGTAGTCTCAGGGTAACTCATACAAACATTTTGTTGTTTCACCTTTAAATATTCCAACCACGGAGCAACATATTATTCAATACGTACAATCTAAACTCGATGAGGATGTTGGCGTCAGTCGTTCAACTTTATTACCGAAGAACGTTTTTTATTTTTAATTTTTTTATTTTATGTAATTACAATCTAGTCTCCTGGACTAATGAGCAATTTGTTTCTGACCTTATTTACTAACTTAAATTAATCTATGGCTTCTTCCCATTGGCGTTCCATAGTGTTTGGTAAATTGAAATAAACCACATCTTTGTAGTGGATTTTAGATCAGCACAATGCTGCTTAAACTGACAATCACACCAGCTCAAAAGGTTTGGTTCTTTTAAGTCTGCGTACTAAATTCGTGATGCTTAGGAGCTGAGTTGCCTCAATGTTCACATGTTGGCGGAACCTTTCTTCATGTCTCCGTGCTTTTTCCTGGATTTCGTTTAAGATGAGGTTCATTTTAAGGACCCTATGAAGGTCATTGTTCCTGACATACCAAGGTGCATCAACGATGTTCCTTAATACCATATTCTGTGAAATCTTTGGATGATAATTACGTTGCTCTGTTTGGTACAACCCCAAAGCTGAATACCATAAGTCCAAATCGGTTTCAATATTTGCTTGTAAAGTAGAAGCTTGTTGTATATTGATAAAGAAGAGTTCCTTCCCATCAGCCAATACATTTTTCTGTATTTAAGTCTTAATTCTTCTTGATGTGTGCTTTCCATCGTAGTATAGCATCCAGGGCCATGCCGAGATACTTAGCTGTGTTCGCATGCGGTATTATTTCCCGATTTATGGTAATCGGAATATGTTCGAATCGTCTGTTTGTAAAGTTGATGTGAACTGATTTAGCTTCATTTAGTTTTATTCTCCATCTTTTTGTCCATTTATATATTTGAGTTATAGCTGATTGTAACTTCTGTGTTGATTCTTCGTTGCTTTTTCCAACAGCTAAGATCGCCGTATCATCTGCAAAAATTGCCACTGTGTTGTTTTCTAATGTAGGAAGATCATAAGTATATAGTAGGTATAAAACCGGCCCTAATACACTGCCCTGCGGAACTCCTGCATTGATTTCTTTCAATTCAGAAAATGTATCATCTAATACTTTTTACACTGTCTGCCGTGGGCACTTGGCGAAACACACTTAATACACATGTTTTTAAAAAACACTTGTTTTAATATTTCGCAAATTTTATAGGTTTAAAAAATCACTCGATCGATGTCCACAAGTGTTTTTTTAAAAATGTGTGTATATCTAACTTAATCCTGAAGAACCTATCTTTCAAGTTAGATTTCAGTATCTTAGCAAATTGCATTGGTAGAAGATTTCTTAACTTGTGGTTAAGTCCTTCATGCCACACTCTATCAAACGCTTGTGCAACGTCTAGAAATACTGTTGAACAGATTTTTTTCTCCTCTAATGCTTTCTCAATTATACTGGTTATTCTGTGTACTTGATCAATTGTTGAGTGTTGGTTGCGAAAACCGAACTGATGATTTGGGATCAAGTTTTTACTCTCGATTATCGAATTTAATCTTTTTACCAGAAGCTTCTCAAAGAGTTTGGACATGACTGGCAATAGCGAAATTGGCCTATAAGACGATGTTATGTGTGGTGATTTCCCAGGTTTTGGGATCATAATTACTTCTGCAATTTTCCATAAGCTTGGTACACATTTGATTCTAAATGCTGCATTTATAAGATTGGTGAGTTTCACCAGAGCTTTCCTTGGTAGTTCTTTTAAGATTTCTGCAGTAATAAGATCGTACCCAGGAGCTTTTTTCGTATTCATATTAGCTTTTATCTCACGCATGACTTCTTTTGGTGTTGTAGGTAGGATTTCTTTACTTTCTTGCACAGCTTGTTCAGTTATTATCTCGGCTTCCAACGTTTGATCTTCATGTGGCTGGAATATTTTTTCGAGGTGTTCAGCAAATTCTCGAGCTTTGTCTTCATTATTTCTAGCCCATTTCTCACCTGCTATTTTTATTGGGGGAATCTGCATTATTGGTCTTTTGATTCTTTTGGTTGCTTTCCAAAGAGAATAATCAGTACTTTTATCATTAGTTAATTTTCTTAAATAGTTGCTGATTGATTCATCTTTCAATTCTTTGATCTCTCTTCTTAATTGTTGACCGAAGAACGTGAAGAGAAATAAACTTACATATTTAAATTTCAAACTAAGCATTAGTAATCATTTCGGAGAGAAGGTATCTGAACCGCAATTTTGGCCTGCTATAATCCATTTGTCAACTACAATTCAAAAAACGAGCCGGTTCGAAAGGACAATTAATTTCAACGATTAAACCTGCCTTGATTAACGACGGATTATCACAGTTGGATCGGATTAAAGTTGCACATTTTAATACACGTAGTTTATATTGCCACATTGATGAAGTCAGATTGTTGCTGAACAAATATAATTTTGATTTTTTGGATATATCGGAATCATGGTTAAACAATAATATTTCGAACAAAGCTGTGTCCATACCAAGCTATGGCTTCTTGATACATGATCGTTTATCAGGTTGATAGAGTCAATTTAACTGTAACTTTAGTGGACAGTTTTACTTGTGGTAAAATGGAATTTTTATTAGCGGGGTTACTGTCAAGATCAACAAAACTAGGAATTGTTATTTGCTATATAATTTGCTATAATTCCTTCCCTGGTGCGGGCTGATGATTTCTTGCAGTTACAGCTAGGTTTTGACAAAATTTCGAGTAAATTACAACATTTTGTTGTATGTGGCGATATTAATTATCGAATGCATAGTCCTAATAAATTTTCGGACTTTTTATTCTCTGCCAATTTATATTTCGTTCCTTTAAATGAACAAAAATCGAATATTAAAAACGTTTCAAAAAGACTTTCCATCTATATCTGATCACAACCTTGTTTAAAATTCCGAAAGCTAAATTAGAATTTACCCTAATTCCAAACTGCAACAATATTGATTTTAACTTAATTATATCTCGTTACAAAGAGCTTAATTCCATTGACAAGATTTTAAAAGTTATAAATCGCAACTCAATCGTACCCTAGCTACACATGACAGTACTCAATGCTATCAAGGCATGTGAGAGATGCTTTGCCAACAACCGTTTTGCTCGCAACAAAGTAACCTGTTTATTAAATTGTATATTTTGTGTAAATTGTATATTTTCGGCTGATGAGATAAACTTCCATTTTACAAATATTCCTAAGAATTCGGTATCTTTTTACCTATGCCTGAGGTAAGTTTTTTTAATGTATGACTGTAGTGGAAGTTTATTGCAATTTAACGTAGTTGATGACGATGTTAACAATAAAGCCATTTATAAAATTAGTTCTAGTGCAATGGCGGACGATTAATTGATTAAACTGCCCTGGTTACACCCTTGGCAAAAACAAAGATTGTCAACAGCGGTAATGATTTAAGGCCAATATCCGTTATTCCTTTAATATTCAAGGTTTTTGAAACAATGTTAAAAGACCAAATACAGACATTTGTTAATCACAATAATTTTATTAATTTGCATCAATCAGAACTTCGTTAACATCCCAGCAGACATGTGACTTTTCGGAAAATTATTCTGTATTGTCTCGGAGGTATTAAAAGTAGAGTTCAGGGTTAAAAGAGTAGACATAGATTAGGATGGTTTTGTTTTGGATAGCGAATTACAGAGTACGCGAAAGTACATAAGCACAAAGTAATTTTCCAATACGATAACGCTCGGCCTCATGTTGCGAAACCGCTTAGGACACCAAAAAATGAGTAGATTCGTGGATAGCCTCTAAAGATGTGCCGTTCTTTTGACGTGGAATCCACATATTACCAGAAAGATGGGAAAAAGTAGTGGGCGATCGGCGAAACACTCCTAATAGTTAAATGAAAGGCTTTATGTAAGCTACTAAATGCACTATATATAATTTTTAACAACCCAACAAGGTAAAACAGTCACCTCCGTCGAGAAACTTTAGATTACGCCTCGGCCCGTCAAGTCCATGATGTATATTTGTGCTTAAAAAGTATTTAGTGATTGTGGTAAGACCATTGACTTTATCTACCGAGAACCAAGAGAAAAGCAACGCCTGAGACAGATGTGAAGAACATCAAATACATCGCAGGATAAAATCTGAGTTACGGTTGACAATCGATTATCGAAATCACTAAAAATTCGGGATCCACAGTCCTAATTCGGAAAATAAGTGTTATAAATCTGAAGAACTCCCACCAGGAATAACGGTAGCTGATCAAACTCAGAACCACAAGTTAATAAACTCACATTTAGGTCAAAAAAAAAAAAAAAAAATTTTAGACTTACGTCAAAGAAACCTCGTTCATCTACTTTTTTGGTACCAATCGGGGCGGGCGGTGCAGGCGTCACTGATTGGACATCGGCTAAATCTGTAAATAAAATCGCATACACACGTATATAAAATAAATCCAAAATCCCCGTCTAATTCACTCAAATCACGTACCTATAAAGCTTTTGCAATTTGAATCCTCGACCGCATCATAATACCTCAGCTGATGCTTAATCGAATCAAGCACAAACCATCGCTGCTTCCATCCCTTGAGTAGTGCCCCACGTTTATATAAATACCCCTCGTGTGTTTTATTTTCCGCCACATTACTACTAAACTGTTCATAGAAATGCTGTGACGACGTTTGCCCCGTATTAGCACTCGATGCTACGCTTCCATTATCACCTTGAGATCGCATTATAGTTTGTGAAACACCTTCAACCGCTTTATATTTTGTACAATTATTCGGCACATTTTCAGCACACTTTTCATGATATGAATTACCACAGTCCATACAACGTAGCCCAGTCCACATTGGACCCCAGAGTACACCATCGCATAGGTTGCAATGCGTTGGGGTTGTGTACGAATGTTTTTCAAATCGATGTGGATGTGAAAAACTTTCCTGATGATGACCGGCTAGTCGGCCTCGCATTAATATTTCCAATGTTGATCGTTTATGTAATAATCGGCCGTGGGAACGAACTAGAGCACTACTGAATGAAGCATGACGTGTTAGTGAATCAGAATGTGGTAATTCTAATTTATCCCAGACTTGTCGCCATTTTTGTGGTAATAAACCCCTCTCAGCTTCGGCAAGTTTTAGCTCTTCCAACAAACGGGTAAATGCATCCGGATCACATTTCTCGATACTATCGTATCCACAAGTAACCACCTTTCGTCTTGGCAGTTTACTATTATCTGGTTCATCTTCTAAACTGTCATTCCCCACTAGTTCGGGATCATAAGGTGGGCCTTGTGCTAATTCTTCGTCGATATAAAATCGCCATAATTCCAATGAAGCCACCGAAGTTTGCGGCCTAAGTACCTGTCGATCTGGATCTGGCGTATACATAAAATTATAAAAAATTGGTGACTTTGTGTGTTGCCGTTCGATGTAATCGAAAACTGAGTGTCCCAATTTTTGGGAACAACTCGACGAGCCCCTTATTCCACCTGGATATATACTATCGTCGTCGGAGCCACCACAATTTGTTTCGATTTGTTTGTGATGCGAATTCAGCGAGCCACGCTTGTCTTCGACAGCGGCAATTCCTAAATCGACTCTTTCTAGTTCACAATCGAATATGAAAGTTCGGAATCGACACGACACCGAATGATACGCCATAAATCGTAAATAAAATTCGTTAAATTCGAACGCCAAAGGAAATTGTGACTGAATCTGATGAACACTGTCCAAGAATTGTAAAAATGCCGGAGCAAATGATGATCCGGAACTTGAATGTTGTTTTAGGTTGGAACGGTGTCCAAATCGATGGCCAAATGCTAACCACTCCTTTTCGATAAGGACTCGGAATCCTTCTATAGTTCGATAGTATGGATCGAGACACAATTGTGCTAGAGACGAAACTTGTGCTGTAACATCCCATCCGTCTTCCCATGCCAGAGTTACACTGGAACCTTGCAAATCAATTAGATCGACTACTGCGCCTGATAATTGTAATAGGCCTCGGATTTGTTGCAACCAATCAGATTGTTCCATGAGCTTAGCAAAACTTTGATCCGGTTCGGTAGTCGAGGAAGATGGTAGACAAGCAAGCATTAATTTCTTAAAAGCCATTCTCGAATGTCTCACATCGGTATAGTCCACTGGTATAAATTCGGCACACATTTCCGATAATCGGGCCGATTTTGATTGACTTTTTTCTCCCAATACGTATAAAGGAACTCGTTGAAATGTGTAGTGGAGGTCGTTGTTACGATCCTCCTTAACGTTTTGGTGCATTGGTTTTAGCGACCCCCATTTATTTACATGTTTCGTACCACCCATCATACCGCTACGATTTGATGTGCTCAACATTCCGCCACTATAGTTATTTATGTGTCCCCGTCGATTTAGGTCTGGAGTTAGCGTAGAAGAGAGATCGTTATTTTTGCCAAGCAGTCCGTGACCATCAACCGCAAGCAATAATGAGTTAATTGATAAATTCGAATCTGACAGCCCAAGCGACACACAACCTCTCATTGCTCGTGTGTGCGGCATGGACTGAATAATTTTGATGAAATACCGATCTTGGTCTTGTGAGCCGCTGCTACTCGTGCTATTACCAGCCGAATCCACACTACCGTGCTGTTGTCCTTTCAACATCCCAATAACACCTTTAGCATGAGGAACAGCACCGCGCAGCAGGATTGCACCGTTCCGATGTCGCCACGTTGCAACCGGAATTCGACTGTTTTTATATGATCGAGCCAAATGTTTCAGCGATTCATCATTAAACTGGGATGGGGCTACTAAAATAGCCGGATATGTACGACACAAGCTATAATTGGCATTGATCGATGTAATTCTGAAACTGTTACTGTTTTGGGGATCACCCAGACCAACCCGTTGCCAATCTTTGACATAACTACGTTCTTTAAGCCGTTCAACATCTTTAACAGTTACCCGTGGCATTGTTTCAGTCGTGTCGTCAGATAGGTCATCTTCGTTATCATTCTCGTTTGATTGCTCGTCAAAATCAACACCGGTCAGGACATATTTCCGCTTTGTGGTCACTTTTTGTTTGAAACCAGCTTTTTTGGCAGTGCGTAGCAATGTTTTTTTGGCAAAACCTTTTAGTGTGGCATTCTTCTCTTTAACCTTGTGCATTGGAGTTTGTATCACCATTCCCTGGCTGGATGCGAATGCAAAGTGTCCAAACTCATCGATAGGATATCGCGTTTTATTCAGCAGCTTACGGAATATTTCTATCGACTCGGGACTTACTTCTTCATCAAATGCAACCTTGACTAATTGAAAAGTGGATGATCGTAGCTGTAATCCTTCAGGAAGTACATGATCAATGTGGCGCAAATCTAATACGGATAATCGTTTTTCCCTGGTTAGTGACGATATCGGGAATGCTCGGACAATATTTTGTTCGCACGTAAGCGGATCACAGGGTGAACCACGAAAGACGACCCGATAATTGGTTAAGAAAAGGGCACCTTCCGCCGGCAGCATTGTTGAATTTCCACCTTCCTCTCGACCATCCGGCAATAAATATGACCTCATCGGTTCACCACGTATCTCTTCGCCTGATAATAAACTGGGAATTTGTATTTTTGGTTTTTGCACTGGTAAAATTCGTTTAGATTCCCGATTAACAGCCTCAAGTGTTTCGATATGCATGTGTACAACTCCCGGCACCATGGCATGAAGATTACGAACATGTTCTGTGGTTACACCACCTTCAGTACAGACACGATCAATAAATCGGCAGACCATTTTAGCTACAACATTTCCAGTATCATTCGGGTCACTTTCTTCGAACCCTTCGTCCGAATGTTCGCTACGACTGCGAGATTCGACAACACTATTCGACACGCTTGTATCGTCTTCCATGTGGGAATCAAATTTTGGTACGCGGCCTCCTGTATTTACATCGGGTGGGATTAGCAGTGAAACCATTCGATTGGCATAGTGAATCGCTTGACTGTAAAGGGTCGATTCTTCAGACACAACTAGCTCGTTTTGTTGGATTTGTGACATTGTAGGCCATAGACGCATTTGTTCAGCTGCAATTTCTAATGCTGATGGCTCTTGAACTCGTGACAAGATCGATGAACGATAGTCGAGTAAATCTCGTGAATTTGACGGACTTAGTTTACCATTTTCAACCATCCAATTTGTTAGGCTTCCTTCCATTGGTATTCGTGGCAAGTATAAAGCTTTAATTTGTGTCTGAACATCTTGATAGAAAGCCGCCTCCCAAAATTGTTGATTCTTCCAAACCGGGTGTTCCTGGATGCAAGTGTATGAGAATTGAATAACACCGGTACAAAGTTTTCGGCAGAATGCGGTCGATAATGGCAAAAGGGCAGCTGCAACTCCGTTTTCGTCCATTGCGGAGTCATCAGAAAGGGCTCGATTCATTAGTTTTACCACCAAGTCAAATTGTTGATGTTCAAGCATGGCCTTATTCCCTTGTACCGTTCTTGCCAATTCTCGGCATAATGTAAGACGAGCGTCACGCTGTTTTAGTGTTCGTAATACGGCCGGAAAACTTTTACGAGCATCTGCGATTTTATTCTCAAATATACAGTTGACACAAGTTTTGAGCACTTCTAGTCGTCGTGCCGTGTTATTAACGACGGGCCTTCCATCCGATATCGTCTGTAAATGCGGTCCCATCGGAACAATTCGAGGAGGTGTTCGTATCGTTTGGAAACGTGATTGCAAATCATTTTTCGATAGGCCCTCGTTTATGATCGCCTGAACCTGTTGGCAATTAATGATCGGCATTGCCGGTTGATGTATCCGGGCGAACGAACCATCCGGAGGTCGTAACACCTTTTGTGCATAATTCTGTGGATTGGGATTTTCATTTGTGTACAGAACTTGTGCCAATTCTTGAATATGCGGTAATATCAATTTTGGTTCCTTTTCCTCGGATCGCAATAAATCCGCTATCCCACTATATAATTCATCCCAAGCGTCACATGGCCGCCATGGTGGTCCTCTATCTATAATAAATCCGGTAAAAAACATGCTGTCGAGTACGCGACATACAAAATCACAATCGGCTAAATCACGAGCACCAAGGAAACCCGATTTATGAAATGTAATCACTGGTTTTGGATGAATCCGTATTATCGTGAGACACGATCGATAACCTTGTAGTAACATTGCGAACATTCGCATAAACACAGCCCGAATCTCTTTATCGATCATCACTTGGTTTTTGATTAGGTCATGAACCATTAAATTATTCGATGAAAAGGCCAAATCGGTTAGGGCCAATTCTGGTTGTAATACTAGTAATAAAGCTTGTTGCGTTGATTCCCACAGTGAGTGGGGGAGGCGGGATACCGGTGGTACTAGAGATTCAGGTATGTAGATCGAACCACCGTCTATATCGGCGACGATTATATCGATCTAAAAAAAAAAAGATAAAATTCCGATTAAATTAGATTACGGTAAATTACATTGGATTTGCAGAACTAACCATATCTATAATTTCTGGTTGTAATGAACTATGCACCCCCATTATAAAAGGGGTTGGCGTCGAGAGTACTTCGATTAATGCGGCTGGCAATATTGGAATGTATACATGACTATATCGAAATGGATACATAAGAGCTGTAAGTGCTCGGCAACTTTCCGTCAACCGTGTATAACTGCTCGAGTGAAATAAAATTTTTTGTTCGGTCATCACAGCACAAAATAGGGATAATACATTTTTTATGCCCAGTTGCTGGAATAAAAAACTAACACATGTTCCAGTATTCGGTAAAGAGGATGATAAAGGTGGTTGGAGTGCTTGTTTATCACCCGCCCCAATCGAAAACCGTACTTGTGGTCCACCAGGCGGTGGCACTTGTATACATCCTAATATATTACCAATAAGTGTTTCAATCGCAAACGATAGACTTTCAATATACGCTGTATATATAGTTCCAAGACAATTCTGTTGAGTAAAAAAAAAAAATCGTTATCAGTACCGACCTTGGTTGTCTAAAATCAACACTAAAAAAAAAAATATTTACCCGAAACGTCTCTGTATAGTCTAATCTCGATACGAGCACCAAACATTTCGGTGCATACATGATGCTATGATGTGTTATAGTTGTTGGTATTAACGATTTGCCTGGTGTTAAATTTTCTTCTTCTTCGTCGGCCGGTTTGGTCGGTGTTATAGCAACGGTCTCGTTGAAACATAAACAAGCGCAATAATGCCGATTTGCATCGATATCGGTTAGAACAGACACAAAAAATCGAGGTTCCTGTCGTTCGGTGGACAAACCCCATCCTAATGGCTGGCAAAACTGTAAATTAAACGTGCAATTCCATATTTAGAAAGAACAACTCAATGAAATAATTGTTGTAAAGCAAAATGTTGAACAATTTTTCTTCCTCAAGTTCGGAAACGATTTGTAAAGGTTGTTGAACCCGACATCTTCTTGAACATGAACTTACCAATTCTATCCCTTGTATAAACGGTGTATCAGGCCAATCAATTTCAGGAAATCTTTGTAATATTTTACCCGTTCGTTGACCGTTCGCTACAAAAAAAAAAAAAAAAAAAAAAAATGGAAGACAAAAAAAAAAGTTTGAGGTTAAAAACTTGGGGCTACATGGAAACTGTCATTCCACAACACAACACTGTCAACAATATGAGGTGTTTTAAATCCCTCTCTTTTTTTAATGTGAACCCCAACTTACTTTCTTTTTCATGATCGAATCCAACAATAACAAAATAATCAGCCAAACGTGACATAATTATACGCGTAACCAAAAAACAATTTTTTGTGTTTTCCTGCACACTGAAAAATTCAGGAAAACAACGAAAAACTTCACGAAAATTAAAAAAAAAAAAAAAAGCAAAGCGAAATTCGTTACACAAGATCTAAACAACGAATATCGATATAATAAAATTCCGCTTGTTAATCGCATTCATCATCATCATTTTGTTCGTACAAATTTTTTGTCGTAGTTTTAGATAATACACGGCACTCACTCGAGACTAATTCACTAGATCATCGCAGAGAGATATAAATTAGATAAATATCTTTGTGTTTTCTAAATTCTAAATAACAAAAAATTGGGAACCGCACCCCAAAAATGATGAACGAAAAAAAAAAAAAAACTTTTGACTCGAGAATGTATCGCGACGACTTTTTGACAGCAAAAGCAAATGTCAATAAAATTGACTTTCAAAAAAAAAAAAAAAAATTCACTTAAAACAAAAAACTACTTAAACTATAAAATATTACGTGATCACGGACTTAAATTTACATAATTTAATGAATAAAGGTTTTTCTTAAAAAAATCTTGCTAATAAACTAAAAATTCGTAATAATTTTCACTTGCATCAAACAAAACATTCTCTTCTTGGTTTTTTTTTTTTTTTATTAATGAACACGCACACATTAACAGCGGCTTATTTGAAATTTTGTGTACGTATACAAAATTTTATCAATACACATTCACATTTTGTAGAAATATGTGTCCTATTTTGAGCTATTTTGCTCTAAATTTTTGGTGCTGCCCGATGTGTTCAATTTGTTGAATGGATTAAGTAATCCAATAAGATAAATTTGGATTGTTTTTTTTTTGGTGGTTGCGTTCGATGTGGTGGTAGCGGTTATGTAAATGAAGATTTTTAAAGATGATAAGAAGTTTTTTTTTGTGTGATAAGAGACTGTGAAATTTATGTTTGGTCGAAATAATCTACATGTATTTACTTTTGTTTGTGCTTTATACATAATATGAAATTTAAAGGTTTTTTGTTGTGGATAATACAAATTATTGTTACTTCACGCTTTAATTTTCCATATCGAATTTGGCAAAATTTTTTAAACGGAAAGCCTCGCCGTTCTAGATTTTTGAATATAATTTCGTAAATCATCATGATTGTTGTATTGTACCATCAATTTCTTAAGCAAAATGGATAACTGGGTAATAAGAACGTGGAGGATCAACGCAAATGAAAATCAACGCTTATAACTTTTACATTGAATAAACGCGCATGCCCAACAGTTAAATTAATTAACATTGCCATCCCTCAACAAAAAAAGACGCCAATAAATATTTGCATCTGCATCTTGATAGCAAGAAACCCGGAGATAACACATTGAACCAAAGCGCAATCAATCATCAGCTAATTGGAAGAACATTAATAAAGTTTTTCTAGACTGCAAGACCCTGCTATATAAATTGATAAGAGTCCCCTATGGGACTGATTATTGATTTGTCGTAAACGCCAATTTGAAACGTTTGAATTAGTAAGTTATTTAATGGGTTTCGGTTGCGCTACTGTCTTCGACTCTGCAATTGGTTTGTTAGGCATACAACCTACTATGATTGACCGAAGCAGCCGTACCAGCAGCAGGTGCAAATTAAATTGACAACAAGTCAACGCCAGGCCACCGAAAAGCCGGCGTTTTATTATTCCTCAGGCAGGCAGAAAACTCAACCCTGGCGGAGCTGCGAACAATCACTGTACCACCCTTCACCGTGCACACACGTTGGTCGAAGGAAGAGCGATTCTAAGGACACGGCCCACTGCAACCGCAGTCCGCAACGGAGGCTTGGATCATCCACCGAATTGTGGTAAGGCGGTAAGCGATTCAATTGTTATAATATTGTAAATTCTCGTGAAATAAGGGTTTTTTACCGATCAATTTGTTTTAAACACAAATATTACCATTAAATCCTAACAATAATAGAATTGTTTGTTTCCAATTACTTTCTCATGTTTTAGTTTGCAGTTCCATTATTTTTATATTTACGCTTCGGTTGACGGAGAACAAACCGCCACGAGTCAAGGAGTTTCTATTGGCGAGGAAATACGAAGAGGTGTACAGAGGGCAACGCAGGAATGCACGCGACGAACTGTCACCAAATCGTCTTCCAGCAATAAACGACCAGCGGTCATCCATGTCGCGCCTATATCAATCAAATTAGTACCTTTAATGATACAAAGCACAAGACCGGAGTTCCATGTCATCGAATCCCAATTTGCCTTGGGACGAATAACTAGAGAGTCAGCAAAATTCAACGAAAGAGTACTAAGCGACACGAGCAACATAATCACAGGCACACGTTCGGCGAACGGCGACCCCATACATGTACTTAATGACAGCCATACTCAATCAAATGGGCGATTCAAAGAAAATACAAATTCGAAAAGAGATCGAACTAGGGGACATGACGCCATCACAACTAAATAATGGCAGAATCACGGTAAGTGACGAGTTCGTAAAAACCATTTGGCTTAAACGCCTACTGATCGGAGCACAAGAAGTGCTCGCAACCACTGCTGACGCATTATCTGCTGGGGTATTAGAGATAATGTCCCAAACGCAGGTTTCACACACGCGCCACCACGAAATACGGTAGACGAGCTTAGCAGGACGGAACAAAAAACGCCTCGAATTGACGTTTCGAGGAGGTGCCCGTCTCTTTCGGTTCGAAACAAGAAATACTTTGCGACGTGCGCACCCGGAAAAATTCGCCGAAACGGAGTAAAAAGAGAGGTTTTTTTGCAGAAGACCAAAATCGCAAGACACCAGTCTCGAAGCGTTCGCCGAGCTATACGTCTGGACAAAGTGAGTCCGCTACCGATTGCGGTGAGAGCAGAGACTATCGCCGTGGTAGTCTACAGCAACCGGATTAGCCGCTTTGGAGTACCCACAACAATTGTCACGGATCAAAGTGCACAATTCGAAATTTTCGCGGAGTTCTTGTTCACATGTATTTATCCGCACAGACGGAGTAAGGAAATCTCTGCAACCTCCGTACGACGGTCCGTTTGGTGTTGTTAGCCGCGAGGAAAAAACATTCACGCTGGATCTGAAAGTAAACGGTGTAAGGTGTCAGTCAACAGACTTAAACCATGCTTTACGGAGAATGACCAAGACAAAGCACCTCAGGATGATAACATGTCAACATCTTCAAGTACTTACACACCTGCTAGTACAACACCAAATAATTTAATTTCACCGAAACAATCGGCCGAGCATTTTACAACAAACCGATTAGCGGAACCTTGCCTAATAAACTAAAAGCTACCCGCTAATAACCTATCAGAGTCGTTAACTACGGGAGCTGGCAGAATCACAAACCTACCGACACGTTACGCTTTATCGCTTACCGATGATTCGCTGATATGCGGATTTGATCTGTTTCTTTTTTCGAGGAATGTGTCTAACACAACAAATCACATTTGTTGCATCATTTCTGGCAATACCAAATTGTGTCACCAACGAATTTTCAATATTCCAATTGGAATTTTATTGAAACGGTTTTTGCAAATAATTGATCAGCAAAACCTTACATTCAATAAATCAAAATTGAGCTATTCAACGTATTAATTTTTGGTTGTCAAAACAAAATACATAAATTTATAAAAAGAAAGCCGAGAGTCGTCGTTTTATTTTTTATTTAAAATGCTTTATTAATAATATAATTGTAAGTTTAAAATGTTATCAACAAAAGTTGTTTATTCGATTAAATATCAGGTAAAATAAACAAATACATAATCCGTAACAGCATTAGGTTTCATCGACAAAATTTTTTTTTTTCTAACCTCACTTTTTTATTTCTAGTGTTTTATAATTACGGGGTTATGTTTAATTGTTTATGGTTACTCGTTGCACGGCAGTGAATTTGTATTCGATGATTCCGTAGCTATTGTCAAAAATCCGGATGTAACTAATCTACATACGGTGAACATATCGCAATTATTCCAACATGATTTTTGGGGATACAAAATAACGGACAAGACAAGTCATAAATCGTATCGGCCCCTTACGATAGCCATGTTTCGAGCGGAAAATTTCATCTTCGGTGGATTAAATCCAACCGCAAT
This sequence comes from Tipula vernalis, assembly GCA_958295665.1. Taxonomy (NCBI): domain Eukaryota; kingdom Metazoa; phylum Arthropoda; class Insecta; order Diptera; family Tipulidae; genus Tipula; species Tipula vernalis. Next base: position 20,616,331 of record OY282559.1, read on the forward strand.
GAAAATAGTTAATTTAGTGTTACACATAATGATTAGTTGTGCGTTAATATGGGTTTATAATGAGATTGTCGATGATGGGTCCCGATTGACCCCTTTTCTTGGCGCAATTCTATTTGCGGTTCATCCGATTCATACGGAGGCCGTTTCTGGAATTGTTGGACGAGCCGAACTTATGGCCGCTCTATTATTTTTATTAATATTTTATTTGTACAAACAGATATTATTAGCACGGTGTAATCAGCCGTGCCTATTTTGGATTATATTACTCAGCCTTTCGGTCATTAGCTTAGGTTTTAAAGAAAATGGGATTACAATACTTCCATTTCTTATCGTATTCGATATTATTCGCAATTTTAAATTTCGATTCAATCGTCAATTATTTGTACGGGTTTCATTTTTAGCCCTTTATACTTTCGTACTTTTGTACTGTCGACTGAAAATCATAAACTTCCAGGGGCCCACGTTTAAGAGGATGGATAATCCGGTGGCGGCTCATGAGCAGCTCATGGTTAGAGTACTGTCTCAAAATTATTTATATGCATTTAATTTTTGGTTGTTACTGTGCCCCGATTGGTTAAGTTTTGATTGGGCCTTTGGCTCTATCCCGCTAGTTGAATCGGTATCTGATCCGCGTGTTTACAGTATTATTGGGTTCTATATATTTGTAGCGGCTCTGTTTACAACCAGAAATCAAAAACTTTATCTAGGATTTGCCTTAATTTTGATACCATTCCTACCCGCATCTGGTATTATAAAAGTCGGGTTTGTAATTGCCGAGCGTGTCTTGTATACTCCGTCTATTGGATATTGCCTTCTAGTCGCGTTAGGGATAGATCGTGTACGACAAAAAATTAATAGGCACATGGCTCTATTTTTATTTGTTGCGATAACTTTGATTTTTATGTCGCGAACGATCGAGCGATCAAATCACTGGAAAGATGAGGATCGCTTATTTAAAAGTGGTCTTCGAGTGTGCCCCGATAACGCCAAAGTGTACTACAACATTGCCAAGTTATCGGCTGATCGAGATGAAAAGGCGATCGCATTTAAATATTACCATAAAGCGATCGAGCTGTATCCGAAGTATGAATCGGCCATTATGAATCTGGGAAGTTTATATCGAGACATGGGTGATTATAAGCGAGCTGAAAAATATCTCGAGGAATCGATACAGATACTTGAGGAATTTCCAACCGCCTGGATGAATTTGGGCATAGTTAAGGCGTCACTTAACAAATTCGATGAATCTCTGAAGTGCTATCATAAGGCATTATCGTACCGGAAGCGATATCCAATTTGCCTATACAATTTGGGCAATTTATACATTAAGCTAAATAATGAAACGATGGCATTAAAATGTTGGCGAGACGCAATTTCAATCGATCCGCGACAGGCTAAGGCATGGGCAAATATTCTAGCCCTGCTGGATAATAAAAATCTCATGGAGGATGTAATCCAAACGTCAGAACAAGCTTTGCTATATAATCCAGATGATCCAGCGATATTATTCACGAGAGCCAACGCATTTGGCAAGATGGATAAATTTGTGGAGTCGGAGCAAATATTTAAAGAAATCATAAGGCTGCGACCAACATACTCATTGTATTACGCAAATTTGGGTGTCCTTTACCACCGGTGGAATAAAATTGAACAGGCGGTCAATTCATATCGACAGGCGCTACGACTGGATCCACACTTTAAAAGTGCCCACGATAATTTGGTCAAGCTTACGAATAAAGCACAAGGCTGATTTTTTTCAAAAACTAAACTTGATTTTTATTTTATTTTAATCTAAACCCTTAAAGAAAGCTTTTTAGAATCGAGCGCCCCCTCCCCTGTGGGAATTACTTATATTGTTCCGACATAAACTACTCTATCATGATAACGTCCCGATGATGGATTTCGGTCAAAACAGACTCTTCCACACCGTCATCCTCGATTATATCGTCGCTTATTACTGAATTGCTTACATCATTATCGATGGTAGACAGCAGATCATCATCCTCTGATTTTAATTCCAACTTGATGCCGTTCATATTACCATGGTCCGGTGTGATTACGATAACACTATCGGATGGCATACCTTCCAATTTATTTAGCATGCTGTTTAGTATAGCCTGTTCTTGACTGTTAGGTGCGCGACTATTAGAAATGCTGTTCGGATGGATTGTAACGATTTTTTGTGCTGTATTCGTTTTTTGGATTTTTGTGCCCGTAGATTTCATTAAAGCACGCGTATGTGTATTTTTGTGAGCCTTTAAGTGATGTCCTTTCGTAAATCGCTTCCCGCACTCCTCGCAATGATATTTTTTCTCTCCGGTGTGGGTTAGCATGTGTGAGGAGAGGACATGCGAATAGGCGAAATTTTTGCCACACTGAGAACATCGGTATGGCCGCTCGCCTGTATGCGATCGTTCGTGTTTTATTCGACTACCAAAATCGGAGAATTTACGATCACAATATTTGCATTGGTAGGGTTTTTGACCGGTATGCGTTCGCATGTGTCGCTTTAATTCGAACGCGATAACGAACGCCTTGTCGCAAATCGAACAAGCGAATGGTTTCTCGCCTCGATGTCGCCGCATATGGCTCTCCAGGGCATGTCGATATTTATATGTGTTCCCGCAGATTTCACAAATTTTGGGCGGTTTTCCATTCGTCTCTTCTTTTATATTTCGCATACGAATCACAGTTGTTTGCATCCCATTCTGATCCATGTGCGTGGTTATATCCTCAACAGTAGCCATTGATTTCATTTTTTTATTGTTGCGGAATTTATTGGAGCGCACTGGTCTGATATTTTGAACTACATGCTGTTCTTCCATATCAAGTTCTTGTGCTGTACCTGTATTTGAGTTTTCGGCCTGATTATCATCTTTCAGCATTTTGATCACAAAATCAACGTGCGTGTCATTGTTAGGGGTAGTTGCGGGTTCAACGAGCTCAGTATTCGACTGGGAATTATCTGAATAACCAATCGAGTCTAGGAATTCTACATTCTCTCCATCCGGGTCATAATCTTGCTCATCAGGATCTTCTAATTCATCAATTTCCTCCACCTCATCATCCGTTAACGGTTCTTCTTTAACATTTGTATCAATCGGTGATTTATCATCTAACTCTCCAGCCACCGATTCTGATAAATTCTCGTGTATCGATTTGAGGACAGCTTCGGTACTCTCACAATTCGAATAAAAGCGATAAGCGGTTGTCAAATCGATCAAACAGCCAGAGCAGATTTGTTCAGGCAAATTAGATTCCTTTTCAAACTGTAAACAAATATAAGTTGATTAAATATAAATCCATTGAAAACTATACAAAACATTTACAGTAATCGGGCTACAAATCATAATTTTTTCTTTGATTGTTTTGTTCGTTCCGTCCGCCTCATAGATCGATGTCATATCACCGTCTTGCAGGCACACCCTGCATATCAAATTCCATTCAACATCATTCCACATTTTTATGTACAAAATCTATTAACTACGCACTGATTAAATAAATATTTTGAAATTATAAAGATTTGCATTAAATAATAAAATTGTAACGAATAAAAAAAAATTGTGTATTGCCACTTTTTGTTTTGGTTTTCTTCGAAGTCAGACGAAATAAAAATTTCTAGGGTTGCAGCTTGGCTTGGTCTTGTCGTGTTTTTTTTTTTTTTTTGTTCAAAAATTCACATCAACATCGAACATACCATAACCATACACAAAAAAAAATACTTGAAAATTCAATATGGCGTCGACCTGTCATTCTGGAAAAAAATGTGCTATAATTTTTTTAATTTCGTTTATGGTAACACATTATGGTTTGGCGCGATGAAGAAATGAGTACGTTTTATGTGTTTAGTTGGTTTGGATTTTCCGTTATTTCGGGATTGCAATCAAGAATTCAGCCGCTGCGCAGTTTATGTATGCAGCAAGTCAGTCAAAAATTAAGATTTGCAGCCAAAGCTGTGAATTCCGTCAGATTGAAAGTGCAAAAAATAAAGACGTGAAGAAGAATAGTAAGTAATCAATAAATAATTTAAAATAATTTAAATATTATACACGTGTTGGTCAAAAGAACAATATAATAATTTGGATGAGTGTGCTTTAGACCAAAAATTATTACCTGTGAATATTGATCAGGGCCTTCGCAAACAACTCATAAACCTTCAATTAAATTTCAGTAAAATTACGAAAACTCAAAGGAAAATTGAGTAAATTGTTTGCGAACGTTTGAAGTTGGATAGGAAAACAAAGAATAAAGCCTGGTTTCCATAATGAAACATTTACTGAGACTGAGAGTATTTTTTACTGAATAAAAACATAAAAATCGAAAATTTCATTGAATTGACACAGATTATTTTTTGTTTCTAATTTTTTTTGAAAAATTGCATTGAAAAATTGAAATATTTTTCCAGTATGGAAAAAATATACATACTTCGCTTCACATATTTTTTCAATAAATTTTGTCAGTATACTATAATAATTTTTTCAGTACTGTAAAACTGAAAAAGTTTTTTTCTCTCTCACACAGCATGCGAATATATATTTTTATCCTATTTTGTTTATACTGTCAGTAAATATTTCTTAATGGAAATCAGGCTTAAAGATGCGTGTAAAATCACTTTCTTCATTTTGGTTGTTTTGTCGGGCATGACATAAAATACAACGAAGTGAAGTTAGGGTAATAAAAAATATCATGATATTTTTTATCACTTTTGCCCAACTGAACACTAGGAATATGTCTTTGTATTCTGTTTAGAAACATCATGTTCACAAAATAGTAATGAGGTAGTAACAAAAAGCCCTAGGTAGCTAAGAATAAAAAGTTTAAAGAAGGACTTTTTACTTCGAGCGGATGAATTTAATTCTAATCCGAGAACTGATCAGTAAATAACCGACCATTATAAATTTTGATTTTTGAATAAGCAAACATGAATTTTGCTTGTGGTTGCAACCGACATATTCATATCGCACATTGAATTTGCTTAAAAAAGAACTTAATAGAGGAGCTGGAGTTACTTTGCTCAAGCAAAATGGTTTTACTTAAAGGACAAACGAATCGCTCAAGACACCGGAAACAGCTCCAACTACATAAAATTGTTAACGTTGTAATAGAAGAGCGGGAATGAATTATAGAGATAATTTCTGTAATCGAGATTGTTAACTTGACGCCGGTCCATATGTTATTTAGCTTTGTATTTGTAGTTCAGTAGAGGTTAATATACAAAAAATCGATTATACATATTACTGTGAGTTTCTGTTTCTATAATTTGTCTCGCTTTTGAACTGCATCGATTTGAGTAGCGGTCAACATTTTTTTGTTTGAAATTTATTTTCCGATACTCCTCCATTTATGCATCCAGTTAATTTCTCTAAAACAAATATTAATGCCAAAGTACATGAACCTTTTATTCTTTGTGTATTCCTCGCGTTTACAATTCGCCCTTGAACCCAACCCGGTTTTTAAATATCACACAATAAATATTTACTATTACTAGTTGTTACTCTCCGTCCGAATAACATTTTCTTGTGCATTGTTTTGATGAAAATATTATATCCTTTTTGCATGTTTAGCGTTTCTTTTTTGAACAGCTGATCGGAAAATTTCGTTGAATTAAAAACTTTTTCTCTGTAAATGTATTTTAAAACATATACAAACTCACAATAAATCGATTTTCCTTCTTTATTGTTTTTAATACATATTAATTCTCAGGAAGTGATTCTTAAACTATGGTTGGTGGCGGTACCACAGGAATAATATAATCTGTCCCTTTTTCTTTGTTTTGCTCTATTACCTCTAATTGTTATTTTTGATCAAAGTGTGATCTCGTTTGGCATTCCTGACCATCCGAGTCGGATATCCACAATCCACTTCTGTATTTTGATCTGCGTCATCCTCATTTGTGTCTTTATCATTCACATCACTCTCGTCTCTACCAATGAAACCTTGAACTCCTTCTTCACGTCATACCGATTTCTTCTTTCTTAAACAATCTCTCGTGTAGCGACCTATTTCGACACAATTATAAAAATTCACACGTTTTCTTGGGCATTTTGTTTGGTATTTCGCTTTTTTTTTGTCTATCCACCGGAAATTCTTTGCGACTTCATTGATATCCGCTTTTCACGTCTCACGTCGTATATCCATCGTATCCACTACTTTGGATTAAGTACAAGATAATAATGCTTTTTTATTGGTTATGATTGGTTAAAAAACATATCAGAACGAATGAAGGAAGCCACATTATCCCTTTCTCTCTTTTGCTCTAATTGTTCGTTTTCCTCAAACGTCAAATGATGCAAATTTACAGCTGAAGGCGTAGAGCAAACGACACGTTGACGTCTTGTTTTAGGCAAAAAATTAAATTATTACGGTAAATTTAACTTTAGAAACGTTTTTATATTAATATGTGATAGTGAATTTTTATTCTAAGTTGCATATGTGAACCATCACTGTTCGACGTAATTAGTTGATCTGGTAAATCTGCCCCCATCATGACATTGTCTCCTGCAAATGAAGACGACTTGCACTTCCGGTCTACTGACTTCCCTTGACTTCTCATCAAATCGAAAGCTCTCTTCCATTTCTCCCAATTTAAGGCGATGTTTTCCTCAAAACTCTATCTGTGTAATGTGCCATTCTCGTTTGTCATTTCTACTAACTGATTAAAATGTTCGAATCTCTTCTTTTTTCACGTGTACTTCGGATTTAACCTTAACTTTTGTTTTCAGTTTTTACGTAGTTTTCGGATTTAACATTTATTTTTGGCTTTATTATTTTCTTTTTATTATTTCTACATTTTTTTATTATTCAACGCCAAATTAATGTTGTAACTGCTCAGTTAAAATATACATACTCTTTACATTCGTTTTTATTTCATATCCTTCGCCGTTCGGTTCCTTCATACAAAATTTTACATCTTCTTTTCTAAACCTCATAAACCATCAATTGGTTTATGTGGTATACCCTTACATTAAAATACCTATAATTATTACTACACCCTGAAAAACTATATACTCGTTCGTTATTACAATTGTCCTATGGCTTCGATCAATTTAGCTGTTAACATTTTTGGAGGAAAAGGGCAAATTATTGCATTTATTCGCATGATTATCTTTCTTAAAGGTTTGTATCAGATGGTAGATAATATCAAGAAATGTTTATTTGCAAACTACACGTTAAAGTTTTTGCTATAGTTCACTGTTAGTTAACAGCTTCTTAATTACAGGCATATTTGAGTAAGGCTGTAAATCATGACCGCAACAAAATGGCTAATTTGGTGACATAGTATTATTATTGAATATTACAAACCCAGCCCACACCATTAATTCCTGGTTTCCTGGTCAATATTGATGGCGCCGCTAAATACCTCATTATACAAATGATCCTGGTTGCCTTTTTGGCTTATTCAGGAAACGAATAAGGTTTATCAAAATTTTTTTATCTTTGTGGTACCAAAAATCGTGAAATCGTTGGTTTTTCCATATTTTAAAGCAATATTATTTTGTTTACAAACTTAATTGTTCAAATAAAGGTGCGTTTGAATTTAAATTGTGAAACTGTTCGAAAATTTTAAAAGTGTTATAATAAAATAAACAGCCAACATGTAAATTCATGTATGCTGCAATTTGCACTTGTTCTTAACTTATCTTCACTAAAATCTATTTACGGCTGATTTACATTCAACGCTTTTCGCACTATTAAGTGTATTGACGATTGTAAAAGTAGGAAAAGCGCCTCTTACGGAAGATAGAAAAATTGAAGCGGATACATACAAATCAGGGATGAAAAAGTTGATCCTTTAGTACTTTTTTCGGTCCTTTACGAAATTAAAAGTACTTCGATACTTTTGATCAATATTTCAGTCCTTTCGAAAATATATTTATAATCAATTTTTTCTGTAAACGCGAGGCAGTCCTTTTCGAAGATCGAATCATTTTTCGTTGAACAACTATTCGAGTTTCGACTAAATTCAATCCTAACCGCCAGGACGACCGAATACCGACGGCAAACAAGCGTAATAACATTATAACGCTTTTTCCTTATATTTTTGATGGGCAAGGTTAGTGGTTTTGTTCTTGTAATTGTAACTTGTGAGCGTTCAGTGGGAGGGGAATATATAGTTGCATCTATATTATATTACTTATAAATAACTAAAATGGATAAATCATGATACAAAAAACACTTTGATATAAAATTTTTGTCCATTTATAATGATAGTGCGATGTTTTCAATCAAATTAAATTTAATTAAATCCGAAAATTACTTCAAAGTTAGAGAAACACGAAATTCAAATGTAATGTGCCATACTATCTACGAGCGAATTGGTTTTCTCTAATTTTGAAGTAATTTTCAGAATTAGTTAAATTTAATTTGATTGAAAACATCACACTAATATTATATACATATTTGTGAAATTTCTATATATGTATTAGTGATTTTATATCTTGATGTGGATACCCTCTAATTCTTAACAAATTCATATATGTCTCTAATGCTTCACAAAATCAGCATTTATCCTTTTAACTGAACCCTCCGAAAGAGATGCCTTTTTGTTACTTTTAGTGATATAAAAGTGAAAAGTCGTCAGTAAAACCTAGGGTCAAACGACCAAAATGAATCCAAATTTTCCATCAAAATTCAGCTAACTCCAATCGTTTCTGAGATATTTTTTTAAAAAATTTGTCTATTTACACAAATTTTTACTGTCGCATTGTTTTATTTTGTCTATATCCTTGAGATTTGTTTTTTGTCTACCTCCAAAGCAAAGCTGTAAAAAGATTTTGATTTAATTTTTTTAGATATGGTTTTATCTATATCCGTGCGTTTGGACTATATCCGCTAATATTTTCTTCACTTTTTTTTTGCCCATATCAGTAAGTTTTACAGTATCCTTGAGTGATTCTCCTTCAACATCAGCAAGATGTTCAACTTATTTAAGATTAAATCTCCTGATATCAACATGAAAAAAATGGAAATACAGAGATACGCTCAACAAACAATTTAATTTGGGGTTCCATCGTCCTGCGATAAACAGAGGCACACATTCTAAATAAAAATTACCTAAGGCAAACTGTTTAAAATTTTCAGCTTTGATATGCAAAATGTCTTCCAACTCCTTTAAGCTAACAATTCGAACTTCTTTTATAAGCGACAATTTTGCGTGTATAATTTAAAGGAAAAATGGTGATAAAGGATTCATGGTGATAAAGAAGTTTTAAATGAAATTTTGTACATATTAATTCGAAATATATATATAACAACTTTTACATTTTTAGATATGAATCTGTTAGTGACCGCGAACGTACTAACATTGCAAATTTGAACAGAAATTTTCGGAAGCGGCCACAGCAATATACAAGATATTGACTCTGCGCATAGCGTTTTGGAAAGGAATTTTAAAAACAAATTTATATCGGCTAAAATTTCTTCCAGGTACAATACACATGTTACATTTAACTATGGAATTCAATCTCGTTTATATGATCATCGCGAGCATGTTTGCAGCGACCGATTGTTTGGAGCCAATTTTCCACCTCCAGCATAAACTCCACACCGCACGGTCACGGTGTGAGCTAAGATCTTTATGCAAAATTCGCCACAATATGTTTTGAGAGATTCGCAATTCCTGTAAACGGTGTGGAATCAATTGATTTGGCTCATTTTGAACTGAAGCACTTAAGGCTGCGATATTAACGGTAATTCGACTTCGAAAATTGAAGTAAGCGCTCTTAAAGTTGCGACCATCGACTCAGAATTGCGGTAGCAATTTTAAATATTTTCCAAATGTTGCTCGTTCGTGAACTTCACCATGATAAAAATGTTTACCTTGATTGACGTTTTCACGTTAACGGGTGCGTTCGAAATGTTCAACGGTGTGTTCGTTTTGGTATACAATCGAGTTATGCATTTTTGGCAGCAAATGATTGTATGACATCTGGCAAATCGTTGCAATTTCGTGTCTACACTAGCAACTGTTCGAATTTTAATGGTATAACCCGATGTTAATGGCAGGTGGAGAGTATGTGTAAAGAAATAGATTTTAGAATTTTATTTTATATTATTATTTTAATAAACATTGCTTGCTTGATGTATGATAAAAATTAGTATTCACAAAAATCGAGGATATAGACAAAATCGTAACGACATAAACAAGCCTTTTAAGAAAAGTTGGTCCAAAACTCTTAAATTTCAAACTCAAATAGTTAAAATACTTTTTGAGTTTGAAGCATTGTACTTCGTAATTAGGCTTTCTTCTAACAAATCTCAGGAACATCTTTAACTTTCCAGCTAACTTAATTTAACTTTCAAATGCCGTTTTCTCCAATATAGGGAAAATGTATATAAGGGCAAGGATAATTCTGAGCCGACGATATGTAAACACATCAAAACATTAAAAAGTACTTTAAATCCCAATTTAGTCCTCTGTTGCTCAACCATTTAATACCTTGGAATTTATGCCAATTTCATCCCTGATTACAAATATTACAAATTGCGATGCAACCATAGTAAAAGTGCTATCAGTGCTCCTGCGAAAAATAGAAAAAATGAAGTAGATACATAAAAATCGAGACCCTCCAATCATCAAAACGCTGGTCAAAGCAACAGCAAAAATTAACCAAATTTTGGTCTAATTTTTTTTCGTGTATTTTCTTGTCAATTCGACTCTTGTGGCAGGTATTAAAACTAAAATTTGGTTAAGATTTGTTTAACCACGAATTTTTTTTTCGGTTAGCTGAACTATTTTTTGGTCTATCTAGTACGATTGTTGTTGTAATTTTTTTTGTTTGGTGAAAGCAATACAACTATTGTCGATTGTAAAACTAGGCCAAGCGCTTCTCGAGGAAAAATATTAAAAATTAAAATGCATCCGGTTAAAATTCGTATTATTCACAACAATCTTGAACGACAAATTATCAGAAAGCTCGGTTTAAAATATTTTCGCTATTTGGAATCCATGATGCTCCAATCGTCAATTCTCAACAACAACATTTTTTTTTCCTTTCAAATGTCGTAAAACGCTGTTTTCATGTAAGATGTTAAAGAAAAAAAAATTAACTGACATCTTTAAAATAAAGGCGTCGATTTTTCGGTTTGCTTCTCTGGTTTGAGTTGGCTGATTTTAGCAGACAATAATTTTTTCTCTTTTTGCTTTCTTGGATTTTTCATTGTGGTTTTCTTCAAAGTTTTTTGCAGATTTTGAACGTCATTGAGCGTTCAATGATAATAAAAAGAACATATTCTGCTTTCTAGATATCCTTTACGATTTTTGTAAACTTACATATCTATTGAAACTGTCAACCACAATAGCTTTTGATTCCAATGTGTTATGTAGTCTTTTATAGCTAACTTATAAGATGTTCTTTGTTTGTTTATATCTTTGCAAATCTGTTTTCGGGCCTCGAAGAGACACCTCTAACTTGCAATTATTATCTTCTCTTATTATTATCCGTCGTACAGCGGTTTTTCTTTAGTTTGTGTCATTGTATTTAAAAATACAGCTGATGATGGGGATGACAGTATGAAAGGAATTAGTTTAACTCAAATACAGCCAAAGAATGTTTCCCAATTTCGAAAAATGTTAAGAATCACTGTTCTGTACAATACATTCAACTTTTACACCAAAAAAAAAAAAATTTTTCTTTCATTTTCCCAAATAAACACTGTACTTGTGTCCGTATGGACACGCATACATTCATACCATATTTTCCTTTGCATGTACACAAGCGTATAAAAAAATTTCTTCAGTTGTGCGGTAAAATTTTCATAAAAACGTCTAGGAGCGAATATTTTCCATACAAAAAAAAAAAAAAAAAAAATTAAAAAGAAAATTCTATTTATTTATTTATCAAAAAAAAAAAAAAATAAATAAATTTATAACTGAATGCACGTCATCGTCTGACTTCGAAAACTAAAAATATTTTTTTTTTAAATTATGTGGTTAATTTATAAAACGAATAATTTTACAAAGTGAAAATTGTTTTTCATTTATTTCATTAATTTATTTTATTTTACATGTATAGTGAAAACTTATATACATACATACATACACAAAAAGTTCAATTGTTTGGTGATTTAAGTTTAGAAAAAAAAAAAAAAAAAATAAAATAAAAAATTTGCAGTGTTTATATAATTTTTAACTGAAAATATTTAGGAAAATTAATTACGAATAAAACAAAAAAAAAAAAAAAGAATAATAATTTTCTATTAAATTATTTTTATTTTTAACCAAATAAAAGATGGCGTTTTCCTGGAGTTTTTCATCACAAAAATATGTAAGATTTTTTTTTTTTTGTATTTTTCGTCTTTAAACCTATATACTCGTCTCTCTATACGTTATATATAGTACGTGTACATAAATACATACGAAACGAGATGTTTATGTAAAAAAAAATAAAAAATAAAAAATTCTATTTTTATAGAAAATAAAATAAAAGTAAAAACAAGAAAATTATACAAGAAAAATAAATTTTCATCTTGTTCATAATAGACGAGCAGGAAATAAATTTTTTTTAATTAATTAATAAAAAAACAAAAATTGTATACATTTCTTTTGTCATCTTCATTGTATGTAGAAATAATTATTGTTAATTAATAGGAAAAATCTGATATGAAGTCGCGAGTCTAGTTATAAGAAAGACTGTTAAACATCATGTATAGTACATGCGGTTATTAATTAAATTTAATAAACGTTTTTGATCGGCGTTTATTTGTCTGTAATAATTAAGAAAAGTTTTCAAACTCTTTTTCCATCTCTCTTTAATCTATAAATCTATATGTATAACTAGTAGTAGTAGTGCTGGAGATAGTTAAAAAAATATGCAACGGGGATAAACATACATCTTGTCTTTATGAACTATTTTGAACTGTGAATCGTTTTGAACAATCTAAAGTTCTAACAAATTTTTAACCATTTTGTCTGTTGAATTTTTTTTGCTAAAGAGCACTGCAAAAACTATTAAGAAATATTTTAATTGCGTTGGTGTTCTATTTTCTATACCTCTTAAGCTAATTTTGATTTTTTTTTGCCGTTTCTAATTTCCAATGTCCGGGTTGGGATTTTAAAAATAATTAAAAACTTGTTTTAGATCATCCATTTTTGATGACTGATACTTTTGATACTTTTTTGACGTAAATTTTCGTCTTTCTCCAAAGTATTGGGGTGCCCATGTTTTAGTTTGCTGTTACAGAATTCAATCAAATATTAGAATTTAGAGGATGAATTCTTACAAATGTTAAAGTAAAAAGATTTTTAAAAAGTCAAAAAGTCTTTTATATTCACCTCGCTAACATTTAAAAGTAATAAAAATTACTAGAATCGCACAACTAATTTATTTCGGACTGTCATTGAAAGTACTTTATTCGTTTGTTTATGTTTTCTTTTATTCTTTTCTGTGTCCAATAATTTAATTTAAATTCAATTTAATTAAAACAGTGTTGTTCGGATCGAGATAGAATTAAATATCTCCGCGACGTTCACTAGGATTCAAGCTTCATGTATGTAAGTTACAGAGGTTAATCATAATATTTATATTAAAATTTACAGGATGAATCCAAAAAAATGTTAAAACAAAGTCTTTAATAATATTTAAAATTATATGTAGATTAACACCAAAATTGATTGTATTATCATAATTAGTTAAATAGCATAAAAGGCATTTTCACGTAGAAGTAAAAATTAACTTGAAATGGTGTAAATATATAATTAAAATAATTTCAGAAGTAATTCTACATAAATTGTATAACTGATAGAACACGAGAAAGGAAATTGCTGACCGTTGTAACCGAGATTATCAACCATTCGAATTTCTTAAAATTTGCTTAAAAATTGCAAAAATACAGCGGTATTCTCTTAAACGAAAATTCACCCCAATTCCCATAGTCGTATAATTTCAAGTAATGTGACTGTTGTCGTGTAGACTGCAACTAGGAATATATTAGACAAATTAATTTAAACAACAATATATTTAAAACGATGTACAAAATTACGTCTTTCCATTTTGAGGTACATAAATTCATCTCTCACTTGCAAAAATCAATTGGCTTCTGACGCATAAAGTGACTTTAGACATAACAAATTACTAAAGGAATCGAAAAATTGATGTGACGTGACTATGCTCGTGACGTAGCACGACTAAAACAATTGGGGTGACACATGATTGCCCAAAGTTTTTTATTTCAAGTATTACAGCTTAATGACTAATTAAAATTGGTAAGATGTGTTTTCTTTATTTTGATGCTTAAGTATTACTATTAATTTTGGTTTTGTTTTCAAGACGTACTAAAATTACGTAGATAAAAGGTCGTCAATTTCTTTAAAATAGCAACAAAATGTTCTGTTGACATTTTAAGAGAATTTAATAATACGCTTAAAAGAATGTACGCACCGAAAGCGGTGCGTCTCATTCCCAAAAATCTATATTACCAGACGAGCAAATTGATTCACACCAAGAGCAGCGCGGCAAATCCAATTTTTTTTTTTTACTATTTTTCCAAATTCACTATAAAGTGTCAATTATTTTGAGGTTATAACTTGCGTAGATGAATAGATCTTTTTGCCGTTGGGTGTGCAACATTAATTAGCTATTATAGATTCATTTGATAGTTATAACCGAAACATTTATTAAAAGCTCAAATATATTCTCCTTTAATATTAAAAATTTCTCAAACGTCTTCTCTTGTAGAGATGACAGGTCTGGGCGGGGGGGGGGGGGGGGAGGAGGGAATTGCGATGTTCATCAGGGAAGATATTCGCTATAATATCCTAAACACTGACGATGGGACCTTGCCGTTCCAGTTCATTTGTATTCAACTCTCGGGGTTTAATCCAATTAATGTTTGTGGGATCTATAGGCCACCTGGCTCTGATACTACTTATTTTTTAGAAATCTTGGAACAACTTCTATGTAGCAACAATTCCAATTCTGACTTTATTATAGTAGGAGATTTGAATATACCGATTAATAAAAAATTAAAACTAATTTCTGAGTACAATTCCACCTTATTAAGTCATGGTATGATTGTTACTAACACATTTGCTCTGAGACCAGTAAGTGGTAATATCTTGGATCATGCTATTAGCAGTTTCCTTAATATAGAACGAGTTTTTAACTCAACAATTGAATCTGATATCAGTGATCATAGTTTTATTTTTTCAAAATTCGTGTTTAAACCGAAATACATAAATAAAGAATTAGAAAAGAAAACGGTAAATTATGACAAAGTGAATCAATACTTCGATGAATTTTTATTTTCAACCTCATTTGACATTCACAACCTTGATTCAACCCTAAAATTAATCTTTGGAAAATATAATGAGTTGGTTGGTAAATTTTCGAGGTCTAAACAAGTACAGGTGAAAATGAAAAATGCTAGTATTTGTCACTGGATGAATCTAGATCTTTGGAATCTAATAAAAGAAAAAAATCGCACACTCAAAAGGTTTAAACAAAGCACAAACAACTCTGTGTTAAAAGACAGACAAGATTTACTCAATAAAAAGATCAAATTTAAAAAATACTACGCAAAAAAATTATATTTCAAAAATTTGTTTAATAATTTAAATCAAAAGGAAGTATGGAATCAAATAAATCAATTCATAAAGCATAATACTAAAGCGGATATCCACTTCATTGTACAAAATGATGTCGAATACAAATACCTTCCCAGTATTGTAAATATATTCAATAGCCATTTTGTAAATGTTGGCAACAGCCTCTCTTCTACAAGTAATGGTAACACTGAATTATACAATCTGCACAATAACAGCTCGAATTCGGTGGTCGGTATGATAATATTCATAATAATGTTATAAAACGTAACTCAGTATTCTTTTTTCAAATATTGACGGATTTATTCAATGTAGTGTTTGAAACCGGCATTTATCCTGACTGTTTGAAGATTAAAGTGACACTAATATTTAAATCAGGAGACTGCAAAGCTGCTAGTAACTACCGACCAATTGCTGTCTTGTCTGTGTTTGACAAAATACTTGAAAAATTAATTGCAACTCGCCTGACTGAATATCTAAACGCTTTAGATTTTTTTTACTGTCATCAATATGGTTTTAGACAGGGGTGTGGCACAGAAACCGCTTTAATTGAGATTACTGATCTGATTTACCGAGCTTTCGATAATCAGGAGTATATATGTGGTCTATTTTTAGATCTGCATAAAGCGTTTGACTGCATTGATCATCGTATACTTCTAAATAAGTTGTATTGCTATGGCTTTCGGGGCTTGGCTTATAATCTTTTGATGAGTTATCTTCAAAATCGTAAACAATTTGTGGCTTTAGATGGTGTAATTAGTAACACTCTAACTATTAATTGCGGCGTCCCTCAGGGTAGTGTACTTGGCCCTATTCTATTTCTGATTTTCATAAATGATATATCACACCTACCTCTGGCTGGAAAAAATAGAATGTTTGCTGATAATACCGCAATATTCTATAATTCCAAAGATTGCTCCCAAGCCATGACACACATGGAAAACGACGTTACTGTACTTATAGAATATTTAAATGTAAATAAAATATCTGCAAACCTCAACAAAACCAAATTTATTATCTTTACAATCCCTATTCCTCCCTCATTGTGATTTCCAACCCTTGCAAGTTTCAAATGGTATTATCGAGGGAGTTGATAAAATCAAATATCTTGGAGTTTTACTTGATAAGCATATGTCTTGGAATGAACACATTCATACGTTGAGTTTAAAAGTCAGCCCGTTTATTTATTTGATTAGGAAGCTTGCTTCCTTTGTTTCACAACATATTCTAAAAATGATTTATTCTTCATTTATTCACACAAGATTCTATTTTGGGATTTCTTGTTTTGGCCATATTGGAAAATCAAAGATAAAAAGGTTGCAAATTTTACAAAACAAAAGCTGCAAAGCTATCTATAGGCTTCCACAATTGTTTCCCTCCGTCGAGCTGTATAAGAATGTAACTGAAGGAATCCTGCCAATAAACACATTATTCCAATTTCATTTTTCACTATATATGTATAAATGTTTGCGGTTATCGTCAACGCTATCAAACATTGAGTTTCAGTATGTAAATCATAGCCATACTACCCGTCGTTCTAATCTTTTAAAATGTTATAAAATCAAAATTGAATTTGGTAGAAAATCCATATCGTACTTTGGTCCATATGTATATATATAACCATTTACCGACTGTTATTACTAGATCTGTGAATGTTTACAATTTCAAGAAAACTTTAAAGACGTATTTGGCTGAACTGGTTGGAGATTATCTTTAACACATATTATCTTATCTTTTAAATTTGTTTATTCACCTTATTTTATTATTTTATTTTTATTATTTTATATTTTTTTTATTATTATATATTTAACTTGCAGTTTATTACTAAATTGTTATTTTATACCTTGTACATTATTTCTGTCTAATTTTTGTTTCAGAGGAGAGCTGATTAGCTTTTAAAGGACCATAAATCCATTAGCTATCCGCTCTCCTCAAAACTTTTACTTTTAGTTTAGTGTTAAAAATTGTTAATTTTTAATAAATAATTATAATATGCCCATTTGGATGTAAATTTCGGCTAAAATTTCAAAAAAAAAAAAAAATTAGCGACGACGAATCCACCTTCATTCTATATATTTTTTAAAATTGGAATATATTAAAACCGTAACATTTGTTAAATTTTATTTAAATAGTTGTATTTTTTTCTTAAAACTTATAATTAAATTAGACGTCCGCCGCGCCATTCTGGGATTAACGGTCCGTTAGAAACGATTCCATTAAAGAAGTAACAGAAAGGATTTAGATTTAAAAGCATATTGGCAATTTCCAACAAAGTACCTGACATCTGGTGAAATCCATATGAACAAGTCAGAACTGTCAAATAATTTGATTGAAGGAAATCTCCAAAAGTGCTACATAACTTTTTGCTCGAATGAATCTAAAAGTAAAAGAAAACTGCTTATTATTAAAATCTTTGTGGAAATTTTCGGCTCTATCAATATTTGTGAGAATGGGAGGAAAAACAAAAATAAACAAATGTATGACTGGAAGGACGGAAGGATGGAAGGACGGACTCGACATTTTTCTGGAACAAAATTTTTTTCGCGATTGCAATACTTACCCATTGTAATTTCGTTATAGTGGGAAAAGTAAAAAGCCCTAAAAGGCAAACAAATCCTTTAAATTTCCATTTTCAAAAATTGTTGTTCAAACGGAAACGGGATCTCTACTAAATCTCGCATTACATAATCTCCCATTACAAAATCTCGCAAATCAAAATCTTGCAATATAGAATATTACCTACACGGTAAAATACAATAGTTAGTACAACGGTTGTAGAACATCGTTTTTAAATAATTTTTAGCGATCGGTTCGGAAATTTAGTCGAAAATATATATTCATTTACAAAAATATCAATTTTTTTTCTATCGTTACTAAAATCATTGAAAATAAAATATTTGATAAAATTAATCCTTTCTTTTCTAGAATCAGTGGAGTTTTTTTAAAATTTTCTTGGACCCCTAAAATGCTTCTTGTATCTTTGAACATGTAAAGCTTTAAGTTAAAATCCAGCCTCGCATTAATTAAAAGTATCTGGTTTTGAGTGTTCAGGCGATATACTCGAAATTAATATAGTTGAATAAATTAATGTAATTTGGAAAAAAATCAAGAATTTCGAAATAATCCTAAAAATGTCGAATTTTCAAAGTATCTCGAAAATATCCGAATAACCTAGGAAATTGGACAAATATCGAAATTTTGGCATAATCTCGAAAAATCTACTAAATATCACGATTCAGATTTATATGTATAATTCGGGTTGGGTACGAAATTTCGCATTACAAAATTTCTTAATTACAAAATCTCCTAATTAGAAAATCTCCTAATTACAAAATCTCCTAATTACAAAATCTCCTAATTACAAAATCTCCTAATTACAAAATCTCCTAATTACAAAATCTCCTAATTACAAAATCTCCTAATTACAAAATCTCTATTTCAAAATCTCCTAATTACAAAATCTCGCATAAAATTTTCCCCGTAAATATATGAAATCGCGCGATTTCATATATTTACGGGGAAAATTTTATGCGAGATTTTGTAATTAGGAGAAAAGTGATTGTGTTTGTATATGTGTGTGTGTATGTATTATGTATGTGTGTGTATGTATGTAGGTGTGTGTGTGTGTCTGTGTGTATGCGTCTGTGTGTGTGTAAGATGTAAGTTGTATACGGCGACATCAATAACCCTAATTGGTTTAAATGTACATTTTCATATCACATGTATAGTGTACATGTCAGTAATGTTTACGAAGCGATTAGTACATAGTAATCTCAGAAAACGTCGTTTAAAAAACAAAAGTAAATAAATAAAAATATGTAAAAGCAAAAATATAAAACAAAAATTCAATATATTTCATCTGTTTCAAAAATTTGACATTTCATTTTTTTTTTTTTTTTTTGATATTAATGTAGTAAAAATTTATGTTTCAATTCAACATTAGATTATGAGCAATTCGTTTCAAAAACTCAATTTTTCCAAGTTTATGTCGTTTTCTTATTAATCTTTTTATTTTTTTCAATTATTTTTCTTTTCCTTGGAAGTTTGTGACCGTTCTTGACGTTCTCAACATTCGATTTTGCCACAATCAGTTCTTTAGCTAAATCTTTTATTAGCTTATATACCCCAGCGTGCCGTTTCACTACAACTAATTTTAGGCGACGATGCTATGCCTCGACACTATTCTGTGTTCTAGGAAAGCTTTCTACTCCGCTTTCTGTTGGATCCACTACCCAAAATTCGAGCTTATATTTGGGTTGCACGTTAAATTGTCCTATATAGTTTTTTTTAAACCATATCCCAATTTTTTTTGCGTCTTCATCATCACAATTTTCTTCTATCTCCGAATAATAAGAAGTTACTTCTCCGGGGGGCACCATAGCTAAACTTTTGATCATTTTTATCTGAATCGCAAAGGATTCGGAATTTCCATATTTAGCCGCTAATTTTTCTTTTGGACCTTTCTCCATATAATCTTGCCAAATTGAAAAAGACAGGCTTTGAACGAAGTCTCAGGAAAAAAAATTTTTGCTGAAGAAAAAAATGGCTTTCTCGAAATCACAAATAATTCTGGTTGGTTTCAAAATTATTTCGTACTCCAAAGCAATTATACAAATACATATTGAAAAATACTTGATCGTACACTTTCCTTGATTTTTTGCTCATTAGGCAAAATATTAAGGGAACTATTTCTCCTTCAATACTCGCGTGAATAGAAAATACTTGTTGCATAATGGATGGAACTACATCAAATGTCCCATCCATAATCCAACAATTAGATTCTCCAAGGAGTTTTAGCGATGATTTAGTTCCCAAAATTATAATTTTCTCTTCATCAAAATAATCCTCGCAAAGAACAAATAATTCCCCTTCGAGATATTTAGTGTCTTCAGGAATATTAAAATTTCGAAGATTATCTGGCTCATTTATCTTGCCGGCACGTGCGCGATGAATGTTTATTTTTTGTGCCTGTTTAGTAGGTAAATTGGCACGTGAAATGTTAGGTGTTTGCACAATTGAATTTCTAATCAAAACTGATGGTGGCAGATCTGTGTTTTGTGCATTTGTTTTAATATAAAAGTTTATTTCAGATATACATTTTTCCTCCGTTATGGGAGCATGTGAATATTCGGGTGATGGTTTAATAATTTTGTGTTTATTATCCACCAGTTTTGTTACAATCCGTCCTTTACACGAATTTTTCTTTTTTGTACAGCACACCCAATTATATGTTGTTTTCGTTCTCAAAGACAAATGGTATCCAAATCCATCCACGAACAATTTTTCATTTCCTTTGTTGGAGGTTACGATAAATATATTCATAGCTATAAATTTAAAATTATTAAATATATTGTTACGAAGCACACCTCCCCACCATAGTGTATGAAGGGTAGCGTGATTCTCAACAAAAAAAAATTTCTCTCGCATGGACTACTACTGCAGCACTTTTCCTGGACTAGGTGACAGTCGTGGGGGTGGGGTTAAAAAAAAACGTAGTAGTATACAAAAGACTAGCGTGGATGCTGCAATGGAATGTTAAAGGTTCAAAAAGTATGATAAACCCTATGTAGATCTATAAAACAATGCAAACCAAAAAAAAACAAAATGTAGGGTTTTATTGTATAATACCAGCTTTTAGCTTACTGTCATATAAAACAAGACCGTTGATGGATTGGCCTTAGTGTCTACGCCTCCCGAACGAAGTGTTATATGATTGGACACTTCCCTCCCTTACATTGAACACTAAATCACGGCATTATTTTTAAGGATATATTAAAATAACATAATTACGGCATTGACTAAGTAGATGTAATACTAACAAATGTAAAGAACATTATTGAATTAAGTAAAGATGAATAAATAAATAAGATTCTCAACACTGAACAAACGAAGACATACGAACATTCCTCTTATGCATAATAATATTAATGAACGTAACCAATAAAGTAAACAAACAACGAAAAGAAATTAGGTACTAAAATTTAAGAATATTTATTGCCAAATAAATTAATAATAATCATAATTTAATTAAACGAATTAATCATGCATGACTGGACCATGCGATCTACATGTTATTCAGATTCATCTTATTAACGACACAGTATATAAATATACCTTAATGTATCGATTGATTTTAATCTAATAAAAGCACACGTTCCTTGCGGTCCGTGATTATGTGCATGTAAATAATATGCATAAGAGAAAATCACGTAAACCTCGATTTCACGCGTATTAGGTCAGTGGTAAAATACAGCAAAACATAAATTGCAAACTTCAACCATGTAGCAATTTTGAACAACCAAAATTGTCACAATATCATTTCAAAAATCTTATTTGTTACTTTAATTAAATTACTTACTTATGTACAATATAATATATATATAATGGAACCAGAAAACGATTTATAAAATATTCAAACGCGAAATTTATTATGAGCAAAATCTACAATGCATATTTCGATACAAATTGAATTTTGTTTTTTCATATAATAAAAGAAAATGTCGTATTTCAATGTTAACGTGATCGAAATTTTTTCGGAAAATTAACTATTACATTACAGGAAAAAATACTTTGTATGTGCATGTTCACAAATTTTAGGAGATTTTAGGAGCTTTTGTAATTAGGAGATTTTATAATTTTGTGATTTTGTAATTAGGAGATTTTGCAATTAGGAGATTTTGTAATTAGAAGATTTTTAAAGAAAATAAGAGATTTTGTAGCTGAGATTATGAAATGAGGGATTAAGTACCGCTCCCGTATAATTCTACAAGTTTTCACAACTCAAAGCTAAATGCAGAAAATTGCCATACAAAATTCGAATAAATTTGAAAATCTTTAAAAATCTCTAATAATCCTAGAAATGTCGAAAAACTGAAGAAATCTCTCTTTAAGAAAAACTCGAATAATCTCGAATGACATTAAAATCAAAACCCTATAATTTCACGCTCCACCGTGCTAATCTCTCTGTCAGATAGATAGCAGGCGAAACCGAGAAAAATCCATTTTTTATTGGGCTGCTCCGAGCTAGGAAATAGGTTGATTATTTGATGAAGTTTTACTAATTAATCTCTTTTTAAATCGTGCTATTTAAAAGAAACATTAACCGTAGGCGCAATAGCTGGATTTGTTAGTTTATTAATGTCGGTTTTATACCAGACATGGTCCAAAAATCGTAGCGCAAATATTTGCATTTTTAAGGTGTTTTTGTTAAATGTTATAGGGACATAAACGGAACAAAGCGCAGGCTGTTTTGTACCGTTAACTATATTAATACACACGCAGAAGAAGAGTAATCTTAAATTACGAAGATTAATAAATTCGGTACTATTTTTACACAAGGCACTGTTTGTTGCACTGATTGTTGCACTACATTGTTAATTCCGGCAACATTTACTACTGTATATATAGGGACGGTTATCTGGAAGATCATATGCATTTGATACTGAGGCTGACTCACCTATTTTTGTGACTATCAATGGGGACAATTCCGGTAAATGTTAATAAATTTAATATTAAAAATCTGGATCGGTATTCGCCGCTGAGTTGGTTGTATATTCGGATATTTTCATTCCCATCTATGGGTTTTCCGGTCTCCAATAACATTTCACACAGTAAGACATAATATTTTGAAAAGGGTGAATATAATTCCAGTGGACTACTTGCAGACTACTTGAGACGTAGCATTGGATGGGTAATTATGATGGATGGTCCGCAGTAAATATCCGGATTGTTTCGGGGTTATACCCCATACTCCTCATTTCATAACCGTAGCGAAAACAGATTGAAATGCTTCTCCAGCCAACGTAATTCTCAAACAGGTCGTGTATTTTTCCATAAAATCTCGACTAAATCTTAATGTCATGATCCTATTGAAAATCTTGAAACCGATGGATAAATCCACCTTTAAGCTTCTGTCATGAACTTCGAGGATTCCGTTCTAGTAATATCCAGTAATGTTCACGGGCGATACTGTGTAATAAGAAGCCAATATTATGCACTTATAAATCGGTTGCAATATCGTGCGTTTCTGCCATTAATTCGTTTCTGCAAAAAAACTTCTTTACTGAGATACCATTATTTGTGCCGTCAAAATATATTCCATTTCTGAACATCGATCGGGGGATCTAAGCGAGAAGATAGAATATTCATGTTATAAAAATTGTTTGACCAACCAACGGAATTCTAAACCATTAGGGACCGTTTATAAAGCATAAATCGAAGGTAAAGTCAACCATTTTGATACAACCAACGAGAAGAAAGTGTCCTGTGCCGTAATAAAAGATGTCGGTACGGGTGTTCCCAACCAAATTGGTTTGGCAACTAAACTCAATGAACCAGAGTACAAGCAAAAAGCATTTAAAATCGATTAAAATAGTTGCGACAAACCTACAGAAAAAACAGACAAGGTGTTTAAGGTGTATCACTTAGATTCTGTAGTAGCTGTGTTCGGGACCATTGAATTAAAGAGGAAAAACGAAATAACGAAATTTTATGTGGTTGAAGGAAAATGAAACTTGAGTTAAATCTACCAACGCTAACGACGGAAGTAATGCTATTGCACATTGCAAAGGAAAGGGGAGGATAAGGGCAGGACGTCTAAATGCAGTTTGATTAATAAACAGGGACCCAGAATTATCTCATACGCAAGCAAAAAGTTGGCTGAGATTGAACAAAATACCCACAAACTGAGAAAAACTTATTTGGACAGAGACATTTTTAACTGACCATCAGCCATTAGTGGTAATTTCGAACCAATATTTAAGCCACGTGCACATACAAGTATACAAAGTGATTTAAAACCGCTTTAAACATAATCGCCGTTCGACTAATACTAGAATAGAAAGACTTTATGGAAGAAAACCGTACCATAAAGAAAGGAATCACCAGAATTGTGTTACCAGAAAAACGGCATTTATTACGAAAAACGAGAACTTGTCTTCGAAATGGCACATGAAAGACATTTAGCAATACCGTAATGATGTGCAGGTTGAACGGTTGTAAGGTGTTAGGAAGGTATGATGATATAGGTTGGATAAAACCAATGATGCTGAAACAACTTTCATCAAAGCATTTGGCGATGAGATTCACTAGACCCGGCTCAACTAAATAACGAAAGTAATAAATGGTGTGAAGTTCTTCACAAAACTTGTTAATTCCAAAAGTGTAAACTTATAATAAAAGTGTAGCTGAGCATAAAAAACGTAACCCATAGCAACTGCAGTTTTTCTTTCTCAGAAGCCTCCATTCACACAAACGACAAGTGACAGATATCATCGTGTCACGTCATTTTTCATGACTTTAGTCACGTCACATCATTTTTGCCATTCCCTTAGTCGTTTGTTACGACTAATAAAGTCACTTTTTACGACAGATGTCACTTGATTTAGGCAAGTGACAGAGGAAAACCGCAAAATGTAAAGACGCAATTATTTTAACTTTTTTATTCTAAAACGATTTTATTTGGAATATGACCGAAATTCAAGAATATCAATTTTTCACATGACGTGACTTAAGTCATGTCTCCTGAAATGTCACGACTATGCAAACTGGGGAAATTGTTACTAACTAACTACTGAGAAGTACGCTTACTTTAATACTAGACTTTTTGTGCCCTAATTTCGCCCTAGTTATATTGGATTAAACTCCCAACTGAAATATTTAGCATATAGAACAAACAGATTTACATTACAACAAAAATATTTAATGCGAAAGTCAATGTATTAGACGAATTGCCCTTAACAAATTTTGCATTATCTCTTGCATATTTGGAATTAAAAAATACCGCTTGATTCATTTAAGTTGGTACAACCGAATATATTCGGTTAAACCTTAAGGTCAATTGGAGGTCGGCGTTGCTTTTTAAATAGGAACCTATATTTTTTCTTATAAAAACGTAAAAAACACATTTGTCTGATTATTTTTATTGGATCTAAATATTTTAAAATAATAACTAAACATAAAATAGTTTAACATTAAGTGAAATTCTGAACATGAAAAACACGCAGAAACGAGACAACTCGAACTAAAATTTTTAACAGTTTAATTTCCTTAATAAGGTACACTTTACTAATTTTGAATGTCTTGAATCCGATCTGTTTTGCACGGAAAATTTCTTTGAATGTAAATGGATTATAATGGTAAAGTAAGACCAAGTAGACCAAGCATTATTGATCAGATCATAAAAAAATTCTCAATGTACCGATTCTGCTTGAAGATGTAAGTTTAGAATAAATGTATATGTCCAACGCATTATTGAACTGTGATTAGACCGACTGCTAGAAAGATAGGGATGTTGAACAAGTTGGTCTATATGCAAGAATACATAAGAAATTAATCCAAATATTGATGGAGAAACATTGTTATGTACTAACCAATTTCTCTAGCACGTATTAACAGATTTAGTGAATGACCTTATAAATTACATCAAACAAAAAAACAAAATTAATTATGCAGTTTTATTGCAGCTTTACTAACAGTTGTGCCAAAGCTTAATGACTCACCCCTCAGTTTCTTTCCTAATTAATAATTAATTTTTATTAATACGATGGTGTGGAAGCAATTCGTGGCGTAATTCATGTGAATTAGTCATGCCACATGATTGAACACTTGTCGCCAAATGTGGTCGTTTTTCCTTCAAAATGCTGTCAAAACGGTTCAATAGCTTTAGGGAAGCCGATGTGAATTAGCTGCATGTATCTCAAAAAACTGTGACCTTGACCCTGTTGTCCACTATTTCGACAAAAATATAAACTCATGCCTCACTGCCTTTGAAGTTGTCACACGTGCCTTAACTACTTCACGCACTATCATTTGTATTTGTGGTGCCATCTATTAGATTTTTGTTAGAGCTATAACTTCACTCTCGTATAAAATTTGAATTTAGACGTAATAAATGTTATTTCGATCGTCTTCAAAAATGGCCATTAAAATTGCAAATATCGTTATTGAAAACAAAATCGACAAGGTATCGGCTCAATTGTTTAAATAACTTAAGTAGGTGGATTTCGAATTAAAATTGCAAAATGTTCGTATTTTTAATTTGAAAAAAATCCAATAAAAAATTATTTATCGTTAAAAATTGGGTTTTTACATTAAAAACAGTGATTTATGTTTTTTTCGATTAATTTCCGGTGAATTTTAGCTATAATCAAGATAATGGAGGAAAGTTAATTACAGATTTCATTTTAGAATTAAGTTCGTCACAGATAACGTATATTAAATAAAAACGGTGTCACAAATTCCTAAAATACCATCATTATTGTAAAATTTTAACAAGGAATCATAACAATTTTTCCCTCATCCCACAACAAGCACATCTAGCGGAATTTGTAAAAATATTGAAACTAAATTAAAGTTAAAAAACCAACAACGATGAATATCATATTTCGAATCGACACCCAAAAGCAAATAAACTCTCAGTCAAATATTAGATTGTGTGTATAGCGAGGAAAATATATCGAAAATTCCAAAAAAAAAAAAAAAAAAAAAAAAAAAATCATTAGCACGTGGGTGTTTTTATATACAATTTATTATAAGCCAAACATAATACATAAAAACATAAATTTTGCATTATAGGCAACAGTAGCGTATTATTGTCACCTCGCAGCCATACAATTTCTATAAATATGTTGGATCGCGAGCATATTTAACATGCAACGAGTATAATGTGCATACTCGTATATATCTTTCTAATGAAACACTTAGCTAAATTAAATAAAATGCAGTTTACTTAATTTTTGTTTTTTGTTTTTGATATTTAAATAGAACAAAAATCATTTAATTTACATATTGGTCTTGCTACTAACTATTACAGAAAATTACAACTAACAAAAATCTATTTATATCAAAATAGTTGTTTTTTTCCTTACTACACGAAATAATTATAATGTTTTAGTGCATGCATGTACTGAGTATAGAACATATGTCCAAGGTGCAATGCTTATATTGATTTATTATTTTAGCTAGCATTAAAGAATGTGTATGGCAGCCTAATACGTTTTTATACCATTGCACACAGTTAGATTAGTAATGTGTTGGCTAAAGTGCTAATTAAATAGTAAACCGTGCGCTATAATTAAAAATGTTCACTCGGTCCCCTACCTATCTTCTCTCTATTTCTATGTGTAGTGCTTACACACACGACACACACAAGAAGAGAACAAATCTAAATTCGATATTAATGGACATATGAACGCGATGAAATAATCCACATTGAATTCATATCCTATAAATAGACACCACCGAATTTAGTATATTCTGGATTGTACATTATGTACATCCTTTTAGTGAATACACAACAGCATATTTCGTTTTTTTGTTTGTTTTTGTTTATTGATTATGGCATTATTATCCTTTTGAGGATTTATCTGAAAATTTTATTATTGACAGGAAAACTGTTTATTTTTGTATTTATATGTGCTGTACACATAACAACGTCCAAAGATGATAAATTGAGATAATTTATCGAATCGTCAATTATTAGCTGATGAACGTGCACTATATTATTCATAATGTGTTATTAATAAAATTATGATAATATGTTATCATTATGTACTAAGTACAAAAGATACATTTTTGTACAAATTAATATTCATTATAATATTCATCAGTTATTAGCGGTAATCTACGAAATTACAAAAACATTGTGATAAACTTATCCTATTATACATATACTAATCATTATAACTGTCAAAAGGTTTTAATTTATTTAAAAAATATGATTCGCCTGAATCACATTTTTTAAATAAATTAAATCGAATTTCTGAAAGAAAGGCGGTCAAACAGACAAAACGTAAAATATTGTCAGTACTATAATCATTATGGTTCAGTGTTTGACGGTTGCTCAGAATTATTTCGGACAAAATCGATTGACGTCAAATTTGGGCTGTAAGTACGGAATGGCTCAAGGAGTATAAGTTATATAGTGCCGACATGTGCATTTACCCCTGGGGGTCGATGTCACCCGTTTTCAGGGGTGGAACTTAGTACACTCAAAGTAACCGAAGAAATCGGTAAAGGGATATCTCAATAGTGTTCATCATTCGGGTCGTCATTTTAATAAGATAAGGATCCTATCTAACATCTACCATGCACCACTACCTATCAATTCCTGTGCGCTGAGATCCAGTGATGCACAATTGAAGGTTTATTATATTTCAAGCTATCTTTTACTTAACCTTAATTTATATTTAATATTTGTTAAATTTATTACGAATAATTTTTAATTTTTTAAATTTTGTGAGATTTTCGGCCCGACAATTTATATGCAATATTAAGCGCGGACACTTTTAGAAAAAGCTTTCTTCCGGGCTAACTTCACATACATGGACTATTTTAGTTGGCCACATAAATATCTCGAAAATAACGAGTTGTAAATAAAACAAAATGTTTGATGGGAAGTTGTTTAGGTTGAAGAAAGAACCTGACAAAAATTATTGTTGATGACCTTGAAATTAGATATAACAAGGTCACCTTCATTTTTATAATACAAATCTATACCACAGAATAATAAACAACCAGAAGGGACATTACGTGGACCTAGAAATTTTTGCTCTTACCTTATATTTTACATGTTAATTTTGAATTTTCAGCCACTGAACGATAACTTAACACTGAAAATCTTAACTTCACCAAACCAAGGTCAAAAAATGAGTTCACGTTTCTCCATATAGAAACAACGTTAAGTCGCTTCTGGGTATTCTGCACCTACACTTTTTGTTGCGCCATCTATTTTCCGAAATAAAACTACATTTTATTTTTGAGTAAAAAGTTTTAATCCCAATTTAAAATTGATTCCTAGTGTTCAATCGGGCAAAAATGATAAAAAAATATCATGATATTTTTTATCACTTTTGGCATTAAACGCACACATTTATCACACAGAAAACCAACTTTTTTCTTGGTTTTTTGCGTTCCAGCTGTCAATTTTGAATTTAGTTTCTTTATAATGTTCTCGGTACTTAAATTAAATTAAATATGCTTTTTTAAGATATTTGTATGGTATTTACACAGTCACCTACTTATAGTCATCAATTTATCATTTTTTCTCAATTTTAGTTGTTCAATCGGGTTTGACGTACAGTATTACGAAATGAGTTAGGCGGGTATAAAATATCACGATATTTTATATCATTTTTGCCCGATTGAACACGTCCATTTACATTCAAAAATTTATGCAGATCCAGATGTTACTGACGATTGGAGCATCATAGATTCCACCTGGTGGAAAATTTTAAAACTGAGCTAGCTGCTAATTTGACATTCGAAATTGTTGTAAATAATTCCAATTTTGGATTATAAAAACAATTTTTAACTAACGGATTGCAAAATTTTGTTTCGTCGTATTTGTGAGAAGTGTCATTTTGTCAGTAGCCTCATTTTAACTTTTTTCCTCGAGAGGCGCTTTCTCTACTTTTACAATCGTCAATAAAACATTAAAAAAGGAAGTTTGATTTTCTTGTAGGCGTCACTTTATTATAGTTATTTAAGCATTTGTGTCAGTTAAATTAATTACGGGAGAAATTCGTCTGAATGTTATCGTTTTACCAATCCTATTAGCACAAACTTCATTCACATAAAAATTTAATTAATAACAAGCTTCGATAAAAATAAAAAGTGATTATGTGTAAAATCGGTATTGGGCTGACCATATACAACGTTCACCAATAACGTTATAATAACCGGTTCAAAAGGGTTCAGTATAACCGGTAAAAGTCGATTTCGAAATCTAAGCTGTACATAATAAAATGTGTTACAGTCGAAACTCGTTTATCCGGGATGCTCGGGACGGAACGTTTCGCGGATAATCAAAGATCCCGGTTGATCGAATTTTTCAGTTTTATAAAAAAAGACACAATATACATATGTAGATATATGTTTAACACAGAAACAACACTGTTGCCAAAATTTAACGAAAAAAATAAAAATGAAAAATTCTGGTTAATCAATTAAAAATCTGGATAAACAAGTGACTCAAAAAAATCGACTGTGTACAAAAAAATCACGGATAATAGAGGTTTACGGATAATCGGATCCCGGAAAATCGAGTTTCGACTATATTTACTATGGACTTAGTAAATCGAATACGATAGTGCAAATAAACATTATTTACGCCCCATAAAATTCAAAGAATCGTAAATCACACACAGACAAATGACGTACAAATCATGAAAATGTAAACGTAAAATTTTAAGTCGAAATCGTTTAAAATTTTAAAGTACTCAAAAAATTTATTATACCTAGGAAGAAATATCAAAACCAGGTATACAAAAGAGTTCATATACGAGTACGTATGAAAAAAAGTTAGAATTATTCACAGCTTGAAATTTTCCAGTTATACAATGTTAACATGGCAACGAATCGACATATTTATAGTATGTTTACAATAACTTACATACATTTACGTGAAAGTGACTTTGATGAGAAGAGTGTTCGGCGAATTTAAAAATTAAATATTTTTGTTCCGCAAAAACCAAAATCAATCATTATTTTTCATATATATATACTATAGATGAGTTTTTCCAGCATTTTCGTCTGAACTCAAAACATCTAAATTATGTGTTATGAAGATTTCAAGCTAAAAAAAAACATTGTGTTGTATTATTATAGGCTTTTCTCTAACGTAAGAACACTACACCTATCTAAATTCCTGGATTTCCCAAGCAAAATTATCCCGTTAGTTCATAATTCATGTTTGCTGCATTTATACCATAGCTAAATTAGCAGTGCTTTAAATGTCAATTTCATGGCAATAATATTTAGTAATACTATTTTATGTAGCTGGCTGAGCTATGTATATGTCGCGTTTATACCGTTGCTACAGTTGTCATTTCGGTTTAGCATTACTAGTTTAGCAGTGGTATAAACGAAGCAATATTGACGATTGGACTGTCAAGATTTTGCATGCAGAGCGTAGGGTTTAATTTAATTCCGATAGCTTCACTCTCCATATGTTTTATATGGAGAGAATAATGTCATTTCATGCAGAGCGTAAGGTTTACATTATTTCCGATAGATATCGCATTTGGCAGTTTTCCAATCGCCAATTGACGATTGTAAAAGTAGAGAAAGCGCCTCTTGAGGAAAAAAGTTAAAATGAGGCAACCGCCAAAATGACATTTCTCATAAATGCGACGAAAGAAAATTTTGCAATTCGGTAGTTAAAAATTATTTTTATAATCCAAAATTGGAATTATTTACAATTATTAGCAATCTAGTAAGTAAAAATTGTGTTTACAGTTCAAAATTGGAATTCCCTACAACAATTTCGAACGTCAAATTATTAGCTAGCTCAGTTCAAAAAATTTCCACTAGGTGGAATCTGTGATGCTCCAATCGTCAATTGACGATTAAGGCTGCCGATGGCAAAAGACTTCAGGTTTTTCGACCCGTAATCTACACTAAAAAGGTACAATTTTTTCATCTCTCTTGTGTTATATTCTAAAAAAGTTACCAAAAATAATTCAACAACAAAAACATTTAGTAACTTTTTAGAATATAGTATAACACAAGAGAGATGGAAAAATTTTATCTTTTTAGTGTAGATTGCGGGTCGAAAAACCTGAAGTCTTTTGGCATGCGGCTACCTTTAAAAAGTGAGTATACGATATCTATCGGAAACAAAATAAACCATAACAGTCTCCAAAAAGCATAATCGTCACAAAGTCAAATAAAATATTTGAAATTTAACGTCCAATTGGAAAGCAGCCTTAATTACGATTTGTTCTTCAAAGCCATAATTATAAAGAAACAAATTTGTTATAATATTGTAGGTTGTGAAACCTACTTTTACGTGAAATGTTCTTTATTCATAAAGAATTTGTAAAACCGGCTTTTTTAAATGTTCATTTGTTTTGTTTGCCAGTTTAGTGCAGAGTTTAGCTTCAAACATACGTAATTTGTAAATTAAATTGATTTTTAGTTATTTCATAGTTTATAGTTGTATAACCATCGTTTTGTGCAAATAAGACTTACTAATTATTTCCATTTACCAACATGTAGGTAAGCGTTATTGTATTTCTGCATTTGATTAAGTTTTTTTGTAATAAAAAGAGACCTGCTTGTAATTAAACTCTATTCTGACTTTGAAGCTGCGTACATGCTATATTTTTCTGGTGAAAAAATGTACACCACGAAGTTAGCTGGATGAGTTGAATTATTTCCAACTAGAACAAAAAGTTCACCAGGGTAACCAATTTTAACTAAAAATTTTACTATTTTCCTAACTTCGTGGTGTATATTTTTTCACCAGAATTGGAGCATGTACGCACCTTGAATGAACCTACATACAAAGTAATTGAAACTTTTTGTAAAATAAAACGAGAGTCCAAATTGAATAAAACTTTTGTCGTAAAAAACGGAACTCTTTATAACTGTTTAGTAAGTTTAATGAAATTATTGATCATTAAAATTCGGAAAAAAGTTAAAAAGAAGGAATTAAGGTAGATGGATTTAACTCAGCAAGACTCGGAAAAATTGCGAGTGTCTCACAATAAACTTTACAACTGAATATAATTCATCTAGTAATTTATCTCTATTAAATGTTGTTAACTATTTATAAAGTACCATTGGTTAGCTGTCCTAGTTAAGGGCTTCGTTCGTCGAAGCCATCTTACTTGGTTTGTTTTGATCAGAATACTATTAATGTTTCCTAAGACGCTGTACGTGTTTGTTCACATAATTCTTAATTTCTTCACTGAGACGTGAACCATGGTGCGTCCAAGGTGCGTTCACGTACCATGGTGCGTTCAAACCTTGATGCTAGGGTTTTAAGTATTTTGCCGTGTTTGCATGTGCGGAATTGGTTGCGAATTCTGTCGAACAGGTAACCAATTAACATTTTTGTTGGTGAAGTTTATATGTATAGATTTAGTTTCGTTGAAACGAATTAGCCGGCATTTTGTAATTTTCTGGTTGATTCCTCTATGTTATCTCCAATTGGAAAAGTTGCAGTATCACCGCGTATATTTTGTGCTTTATATAGTATATATAGAGTATTGGTCCCAGAGCACTTCCTTGTGGAATTCCAGCCGATATTTTCTTTAGTTCGGAGTATTCCTCTTCAAGTTTTACATGAAAGTGTCGATCAGCTAGATATGATTTTAAAATCAGGTAAAACTGCTTCAAGCGGCATACTTTGTAGAAGGCTTGAGATACGTCCAAGAAGACATTTGAACATATTTTTTGGTTTTAAGAGATTCTGTGCGCTTGAATCCAAATTGGTGAGGCGGAATGAGTTTTTTTACCACTATTACTGATTTTAACCTCTTGAGTAGTAGCTTTTCAAATAATTTTGAAATTGTAGGAACTATTAGAAATCGGCCAATATGATTTTTTCTTATTTGACGGCTTGTTAGGATTTACAATAATTATCACCTCTGCCACCTTCCGCTGGTATTTAACGTATTTTAGTTTGAACTCTGCGTTGATTACTTACAGTTGTTTTGGTAATCCTTTCTCTGATAGTGCTTTAACTGTATGTTCAGTGAATAGGTCATAACCAGGAGATTTCTTAGCTTAACTTGTTGTTAATTTCATGTTTTAGCTCTTGTAGTGTTACAGATCTTATGTTTTGATTATTCACTTTATTTACTGGAATTATATTTTCTTTAGCTGTTTGCTTTGGAAGGGGTTGAAATGTGTGCAAACAATGTAGCCTTTTCTTTTAGTTGCTGTCTAAAGGTAATAATTAGTGTCCTTGTTGGCAGAAAGGCCGGATCTATGATAAAAACATTTTCAATTTGTTCCTAAAATAATTAAGTCGCGATTTGCATTGTGGTGCTCGGGTCCTCTGCTTGAGTTTTCGCGCTTTGCATTTTCCTCTAACCAGACTTTTCACTTTTACTTTTAATTGGACATCAAGTTGTGCCTGAGTTTTAATTGGTACTTGTAATTCAGTATTGTTTTCGACTAGGTTCCGGAAGAGATCCCAGTTTGCTTTATTATTTGTTAACCTGGGCAAATTTACTTTTTTGATAATGGTATCACTGAGCGTCATAATGGCAAGCATGTGGTCAGACGAAATTCCCTCGCTGTTTTCGAGTAGTAAGTAGTTTTCAGATATCACTTAGAGGCATATTTTTTGTCAAATTACAAGCTTGGGCGAGAGGTTTTCCCAAACATTTCACACATCTATAGGTTCTCGTTTGCAATATTTCTGCGTGTGATTGAATCCTTGGCGAGGACGGAGAAAATGAGGACGGAACTTGGCTATTTCTTAACCGATTATGATGAAATTTGATGTGGATGATGGAAATGGGATTCTAAAATAATTTTTGGATAAAGTTCTGGAATATAGCCAATTAGCACTGAACTTGGCTATTTCTTAACGGATTTCGGTGAATTTTGACATCTGCCATGGAAATGGGTTTAAAGTGTTTTTGGCAAAAGTTCTGGAATATGGCCAAGTAAGATGGAACTTGACTATTTCTTCACCGATTATGATGAAATTTGAAATGTGCAATGGAAAGGGCTTCTAAAATGAGTTTTAGATAAAGCTGTTACCATATTCCAAAACTTCATCTAAAAATCATTTTAGAATTCCATTTCCAACGCACATGTCAAATTTCATTTATTTATTTTTTTCTGGCCATATTCCAGCAAGAATCCCATTTCAATCATGGATGTCAAATTTCACTAAAATCGGCTAAGAAATGGCCAAGTTTTATCCTAATTGGACATACATATAATTTGTTAAAGGTTCAATTTGCAGTGTAAAAGGAACAAATTGAAGTGTAAAAGTTCCAATTTGAAGTGTACTCGTAAAACCTGTATCATCATTGATTTAGGAGTTGAAGTAATGAAGACCGATGATCTGACCACCTCATGAGGTTTTAGCCCTTTATATTTTATTCCATTGCATTTCCGACTTTTACCTTCTTTTGAAGTAATAGGGCAACACTAAATATAGTCCATCTGCTAAATACTAGACTCTCCAAATATTTTATTATTTCGTAAATTTTTATGAGGTAAAAAGAAACAAACATAGCTTCTAAATTGGCTTGATCTTAAACTCCATTTACCTTTATACAAACAACGAGGATATTCGTGTTCGAGCACATTTGAATACTTTGAGTTATATATTGAAGAACTCTATTGTTTTAAAAAATTGACCAATTTGCTGCAAAATTTGCTTGACTTTTCCATTGATTTATCTCCTATCGTGTCTTATAAAAAAGGAGCGGAATTATTACCTGTAGAACAGGCATCAGAATTTTTCGTAAACCGATTCAATCAAATGTTATGACTTCATAAAATTTTAATAACTACTTTGAATTTTGTAATATCAATAAACATAAAATATTATGGTTTTATGCGATAAACGAATTTAACGAGTTTAATTTAGCAGATTTCTACACAAAAACATTAACCACCCACCCTTTATAAATCTTGAACTTCCCAAAATCTTTTTTCGTTTTTTTTTTTTTTTTGCTTTATTATCTTCTTTAATTTTACTTCTAAATGCGATAAGTCGGCGCATAAATTATCTCCCTATACAATTTTTCAAACCACGTTTTAATGATATTTTTCACAAAATATTTATAACAACAACTCTCACCAACAAGACAACAAGACAGTAGTATACAATTGGGAAAAGCGACAAGAAAAATAAATTATCCAAAACAGGGCAAGCCGAGGAAAAAAAAAAAAAATGGAAAATAAAAAAGTCAAACAGTCGTTGTGAAATCACAAATTTTGTTTTTAATTTTGTATCTAATTATTGAATAATTTATTGCGTTGTACGTATTTTAAATTAAATCAATCAAAAACAAAATGTCAGGCGAGGAAGAACAATACGTTTCAGAAGATGAAACACAATCCGATTTTTCTGCTAGCGAAGATGAATGGCCTGCAACAGATAATGGTACAGAATCATCGGATTCCTATTTTCAAGATGATATATGCTCGGATGATGAAATGATGGACAAACCCAAAGAGTACGTTGTCTTATTGTATAAAATGAAATAACAATTTTTGGTAAAATCTCATTTTTGTAGCCGTGCAACATCATCATTATTGACACGACAGCTTATTGCACCCATCGATGCTATTCAGCCTCGAACAAAAAAATGTTTGTCACAATCAGTTCGCAACAAATCCTACAATAAATGTCGACCACAATTATCTTTTAACAATGTAATACAGTGCACAACACAAAATGTGAGTGCCAATTCTAGAGTATCGATTACTTTGAAGACGTCTAAATGCACAAGAAAATTACCGGCTGAATCATTACGCCATGGTGTTAAGGTCACTATATCAAGATCTATCAGAAAAAATAATTTGTCGTCGAGAAAACCTGATTAAACAAGTGTAAAAAAGAGTGCACATTCTTAAAACGAGCAATTTTTAATGAACTATAAATGGATTAAACAATAAAAATTTGCATAAAAAAGGAAAAAATATGGAAATTAATCCTTTCTTATTTTAAACATATGTATTAAGACTGTCTAAAGCGGATGGAACAATAAATCATTGGCATCTGCTCTCAATAAGTTTTCTCCAATATTGGTATACGTCAAAGCCTATTATTGGTTTGGCGTCTCTGACGTCGATTAATTGTTTTACTTGCGCCATTAGTAGTCTTCAGGAAACCGATCAAACCTATTCCATTCTCAGTTAAAAATTATATTCTCGATAGCATGCAGGGGTAACAAACAACAAATTTATTTTGCCAGCTTTAGCACACATTTTGATGGCTCCACCTCCTGTTCGCTACGCTCGCCTTTTTGGCGACGAATGCAAATGAAATTAAAAAGTGAAACATCCAGCGTATTTTCTTGACAAATTTACAATAACAACTGCATAGGATAAATCTCCGCAAGAATAACATTAACCCAAAAAAAAAAAAATTGGGTTTATTTAAACATAATTCTAATTCTTGGTTATGATACCTGCCACCAGAGTCATAATACCAATTAAATTTAAATTTTATTTGGAAAGGTTGGCTTTTGCCAATTAAATCAAATTGGCTATTTTCTTGGAAAACAAATAAACCCAAAATAATTCGAATTAAATTTTGGTCAACAAAAAGTGTATTGCTTCCAATCAAAATGAGTTAGGTATTTTATTTGGTTAACGGCTGGCCACAGCATCAGCAAAAATTAACCAAATTTTGGTCTAATTTTTTTTCGTATATTTTCTTGTCAATTCGATTCTTGTGGCAGGTATTGAAACTAAAAATTTGGTTAAAATTTACTTAACCACTAATTTGTTTTGGGTTAGCTAAACTATTTTTTGGTCTATCTAGTACGATTGTTGTTGTAATTTTTTTAATTTTGGTGAAAGCAATACAACTAATACCGATTTTCCATCGTCATAGTACGACGTAATACGACGATGGAAAACCGAAGTTGATAGTATAATAGTATAATTATAATATTTTTTTATACTAGCTATCAAAAATATAATAGGGTAGCAAATTGTGTTTTTAAGTTAAACATTGTAAATTTATCGTGCGTAGTTTGTAGCATTTATTTGTAAAAATCATGGAATTAAATAATACGAACAAAAAAACTCGAGGACGAACGAAGGAATTAAGAAAATGTTGGGGATCGCAATCGACTTAAATGTAAATTTGGTAAAATTTTATTTTAGGTCACTCATATTTATTAATTTTTATTAACACAAAACACACAACTAAAGCTTGATTTCCATGAGAAAATCTTACTGACTTGTATATTTTACTGAAAAAGTCAGAGGAGTTAGGACAATCAAAAATTCCATTAGAGTGACAAAGATAGTAATTTTTTTTATAGTAAAATTTTGATAGATTTTTGTTAACATAACCAATAAATTTTGTAAAATTTTATCAATTACAATATAGCTAAGTAGGTATTTAATATAAATAATAATTTAATTATATGATTTTTATATGTTCCGAAGATTGTAAGAGAATTCAATCCAGTTTAGAACTGATGAGCTTATGATTATGAAAAAATCAATCTTCTCATCAGGCCGCGGCGACTGGACTGATTATACCAAAATTTACATTCTATATATACAGAATGTGCTGTGCATTAAGTACTAGCGAATCGTACGAAATTACATGAATTAATTAACATTCAACAAAAAAATTAATAAAAAATAATTTAATATTTATTAATTAATAATTTACAAAACTTTCTGTACATATATTAAATTTATTTGGAGTGTTTTTATCCAAACGTCACTTTATACCATAAAAATATCGAAGTGGGGTTAACTTCATTTTTTTTATAGTATTTGCTTCAGTGTGCGAGAAAAATTTTCTATCCTTACACAATCTGTAGGCAGATGTATTGTAAAATACTGAAAAAATATGCTTCGCTTCATATTTTTATTCAGTAAATTATGGTTATATACCAGTAAATTATGGTTACATAGTACAGTAAAAACAATTTTTTTCAGTACTGAAAAAAAAATTTCCCTCTCACACCTCAAGTAAATCTATATTTTTATCTCGCTTTATATTTACTGATAAAAATACTTTCGTAATGGAAATCAGGCTTAAAGTCTGTATTCCACTATGAATAATTGACTGAACTGACTTCAAGTCAAAAGAGGACAAAAAAAAACTAATCCATTGGAGTGACAAAGAAAAAGCATTATTATTATTTTTATTTTCTCAAGATTTTATGGTTAAATTTTGACATCAGACAAAAACATAACCAACAATTATTAAACAAATAAAGTATTAGCATTAATTCGATTATTTTCACATGTCAAAATTATCTAAAAAATTAATTATTATTAATACTCACATCAGAATTATAATTTTTCGCATATTTTCCGTCATATAGTAAAAAATTTAAAAAATCTCTACCATAAAATCGCCATGTTATTAAAATTTTTGACCATAATTATGGCGATCCACATTTGATGGAAGTCAAATCTTGACTGACTTCGTTTTGTGTTTCTTTCAGACAACCACCGATTTTATATTTTTATCTCCCATTATTTTGACTGACAAACTTTTTTTCGCAATGGAATTCAGGCTTAAATTGTATACTCGGTAAAAATCGGTTAATATTGGATTAATTAACCGAAAAGTTTGGATTAAGTAGGGAATCTGTCTAGTTAACTCTTTTTTGGATTTACGAAGGAAATACAACAGTTGACACTAAAGCTATCTCGAAACTTTAGTTATGCAACCTATTATGGGTCATGCTCATAGGTTTGAGGGCTGCTCGTCATTGGGCGTGGTTACAAAAATTACATTTTTCAGCTTTGGGTGGCTGATAATGTTTTTACAGTAAACAATTTAAATTCGGTATCCTTACTTGGTGCAGAGTATTATTTTTATTGAAATAATGAAGGAATTATATTCTCGAAAATACAAATCCCAAAAAAAAAAAAAAATGGAGGCCACAGCCAACAAACGACTTTCTTTTACGAACTGTGAATTTTGAGAAATTTAATTTTTTTTTTTAATGTTTAAATTTTTAATTTTTTATTAGTTTTTGGAAACATTTTATATTAAGTAGTTTTTTGTAAACCTTATACTTTTTAAGATATATTCAAACTAAATTTTCTGGACCAAGGAAGTGGCCACTTCCGGTTAGCCGATTTGGAATAAAATTCACTGGGACCTCCCAATTTATCAAAAAAACTTAAATCTGAAGTTTCAGCTCGATTGGTTAAACCATATGGACTGTAGAGAGGACACAGACTGACAGACAGACACCATTTCAAAACCCACTTTTTCGGACTCGGGGGACCTCAAAACAGATAAATCTCTAAAAATCTCAACTTTATTTTACTTACGTAAAAGAAAGTAAAACAAAGTAAAGTAGCGGACCCCATTAAATTTTTATTAACAGAAGGATGCTATACACAATTTCTTATCATCCTTGTGCATAGAGAATCAATTCTAACCGGTTTTGAGGAGTTCTCTTTAAATGTTCCAATTTCTATGAATGTTGGATTCCTATAAAGCCAGGATTTGGGATGGGGCGGCAGCTCCCTTCCTTATCTAAGGGATTTAATATCCTTTGAAGATAAAAAGAGCAAATAACACTACGTTTACACTTACAACACAAACCAGTTTTTGGGGGGATAACAATACCAATCCAATATTGAATTAAAAATATCATCATATTCCCGAAAATAAAAATCCCCCTAAAAAAAATCCCAACAAAAATACAAAATAAAGTACATTAAGTTTTTGTTAGGTACAATTTCTTGCCGCCATTGCGCAGAGAAGACGAATGGTAAGCGGCTTTGGGGAGCACTATGTTTTACTATATTAATAACTATCAAAAGCTTAAATTTTTAAAACAATTTCTAATTTGTAAGAATGTTGCAATTTTATTAAATCGTTAATGCGGGGGTTTGGGGCAGGCAGCCCTAACCTCTGAGAACGGGTGGTAATCCTAGCGGGTGGTTAAAATAAAACCTTCTTATGCATAAATAAATCTTTTCAATAATATCAGAAGTTTTACAAAATTTATGGTAAATGAAAATGAAAAAAGTAAACAGAAAAAAAAACTGCATCGACTATCAACGTACATACAGACTTACATGTACGTCTCATAAAGTCACATACTCGTATATGCGGATTAATGAAAAGGGAACGAAAAATTAACATCAATCCCCGTGTGTCTTATTCATAGAGGTGTTTTTATGTATATGCATTAAGTATGTACACAAAAATGCCATATACAAATATTTTCCTACCTAATTTTTTATGCTGTAAGTTTTCTTCGATATGTATGTATACGAGTATATCGGAAAAAAATGTTGTATCCAATTTTAAACTACTCAGACTTCTTTTCTGTACGTTTTACGTTGCTCTTTTCGAATCGAATTTTATTTTTAGTTCATTGGCCTTATATGTGTAAATGAAAATGAGGAAATAGATGAAATAGAGAAAAACAGCTAACGAAACAAAACAACAATAATCCTAGTTTTTCTAGTAATTCTAGAGTAGGGTTTGGTGATAAATAATGCAACGGACAAACACAAGTACGGTAAATTAAATACATTAGAACAACTTTACTCGTAAAGTTGAATCAAAATTTTGATGTTAGCGTTAATACCATATCAGTGTTGTACCGTTTTAATTATCAAAGGTCCGAAAAAATGTGGTGGTCTAATAAAATACAATTTCGATTCGCTAAATAAGTAGGTCAATCATTTGTAGCGACATGTGATAATGGCTGATTACTCCTGAACAAGATGTGTATATAAATATTCACCAACACTGTTATTTATTTGACAGTTTGCGATCATTTATATTCGCCATTTTTTTTACAACTTTCAATTTTTACAGTTTCGATGTGTAGATCCCGATGTTTGTTTGTCTTATGTAAACACCAGGATGCATTTATCATTTTTCACTGCATTTGTGACAGTTTTATAATGTTGGAAGCACAAGCGGATCCCCACTATTGAATACCATACGTCTAGATAGGTTTAAGTACCATTTTATATAGTAAAACTTTACAGTCTAGGCTTAAGTTGGAATGTTTCCCTATTAACCAGTTCATTTTAACACACCTTAACTTGATTTGTTGACATTTAGCTTCGATACGCTTTTTCCATGTAAGCCTTCTATCTAAATGTAGGCCGAGATATTTAATGATAAGATTGTGGAACACCAGTGAGGATTTCATATAAATTGGTGGATTGGCGCTGTCATATTTAACCAAAAACTTCCGATCAAGCAGATAATTTTTAATAATGTTTTGTCTTCTAAAAAAGCTTGCGCGATGCCTAAAAACGCTGCAGAGCAGTACTTTTTTTGTTCTAGGGCGTTTCTGATTTCAGAGACGACTCTATGAACTTGTTCTACGGTTCCGTGTTTTTCTCTAAATCTGATCAGGAATAATTTGTTTCTCGTGCAAAATTGGTTTAAGTTTTTGCAGGAGCATTTTTTCGAATAGCTTAGGGATAGTCGGTAGCAAACAGATTGGACGATATGAGTTTACTTTAGTTTCATCTTTACCATGTTTTGGAATCAGGTACTTGTCTGTTAATTCACCCCAAATCGCTTCTACTGATAGTTCTACCACAAATGTTTCAAATTATTTTGTGGTTGGCTTAATTCGTTGGGTTAGTTTAGTATCGACGAATCTATTGGAGCGAATTGCGGATTTAATTCTTCGTTAATGCTTCGTCAACCTTGCAGACACAGATCAAAGGAATTGTATCGCTCGTATCGCTTCTTCTGATAGATGTACCACAAATGTTTCAAGTGACGGCAAAAGTCTAAAAATAAATGATTAAATTTAAATGAATAAATGATTTCTGTAAAAAATAAAAATAAAATAATTGGGGTGAATTAACAGAGAAGCACCTGGAATCATTATGATTTGCGAAATTTTCCAGGTTTCAGGAAAATAGCCTGTTCTCATTATAGCCTTGAAAATGTATGTTATTAATTTGATACATTTTTCCGGAAGATTTTTGAGTATTTTGCCGCTTATCAGATCAAGCCCTAGTATTTTTCTTGGATCAATGCTTTCCTTGATTTTCTTTTCTATTTGTCCGTTGTGTATAAATGCCTTACTAAAATATTGTTTGCTTTATCTGCTTCACTTCTTGCCCAGTTTCCATCAGGTAGTGTTGGTCATTTCAGTTTACGTGTGGCTTTCCACAGACAGTAATCCCTTTCTTCGGTCACTGTGAGTTCACTGAGATAATGTTGAACCCCTTCATCAAGTTCTTTTAATAAGGCCATTTTCAGGTTTTTGAAATCTTTTTTATTTAAATTTGATTTAAGTATAGGCGATCTGTGTGGTTGCCACTGCTTGCGTATTGAGCGTTTTATAATTAACAGCTGCTGGATATTCTGAGACGGGTTGTCCAACTTTAAGTAAACTGAGCTGCATAATGTCGCATCCGCTGCAACTTGTTTTAATACATTGGTTAGGCTTTGTACTGGGATGTTTAAACAACATTCTTTGTTTAACGTAGGCTTGAATTGGGTCTAATTAGTATGTTGATTCGTCAGAAATCTAGGTGGCGATAGTTTTAGCACTTGCATGTTCAGTGTTATTAATACTGGTTAGTGATCAAATAGATCGTAACAAGTTTCGGCCATTAGCTATACCCTTTGTTACACAAAAAACCAGTAAATCGAGAATTTTTCTTCTCTCGGTTGGCCAATAACTTGGGTGGCCAGTAGATATATGATCTAATTTATCAATTTGCATACATTCCTATATACTTGTTTTCTTTTCGAAAGTCGTAGTCACCTCGCGCAAGGAACTTATCTTTTTACTGAATGTTTCGGTGGACAATAAACTGCAGATATGGTGCATTTTCCTGTCCATTCCTCCAGACAGATGCTAATTGCTTGTATATGCTCCTCACTATTTTTTTGGAGTTTACTATATATGATATGTATACAGATTTACGTCTTCTATTTTTTTGTGAAAAATCTTTTCGTGCTGACGGCTGGATAACACAATACTTTAAAATGAAATTGTCTTGAGTTAATTTTGATTTATTGTCATAAAATGTAAGGGCAATTTCAAGTGCATCGCTCCCTTTCACCTCGTTACAGTTAAAAGTGCTGTCCTTGTGATTGCACTTGATCACACGAGGTAGCTTTTTAGCAGAATACCTGAAATGAAAACAAGAACGATATAAAGTCGAAATTTAACTTTAGCTGTAAATTCCACTT
The DNA here is from genome assembly GCA_958295665.1 of Tipula vernalis. Classification (NCBI taxonomy): domain Eukaryota; kingdom Metazoa; phylum Arthropoda; class Insecta; order Diptera; family Tipulidae; genus Tipula; species Tipula vernalis. The sequence goes on from OY282559.1 coordinate 20,660,478, forward strand.
TACCTCTTTTTTGTTATCTCACGTTTCGTAGATTTATCTGAATTTTCGATCGGACGATCAAGAGATTCCATGTTTCTGTTACTATTCCGGAATTACTTATGTGTATTTGAAATTTGAACCAAATTATTATTTTTCTAATAAAATGACACTAAACTATTAAACCATTTGTAACCGGGTTGAAGGATTACAAAAGAATATCAAAATATTGTTCGTTGCATTTCTATCTACTCGAATAACGGTAATTCAATTTACAGGAAAAATCTTGTCGGATTTGTATAAACGAAAAAAATCATGATGAGGTTTGGTGATTGGTGTTTTGCAAAAACGATATAAAATACATCGGACACGATCACTGCAAACTTGCAACTACTTATAGTGTAGGACGGTTTTGCTTCTAAAGTAGCCCTCGGCGGAATAAACCGATTTCGACAGACCTAAGTTATTTAGATTTTAGATTTTTACCCATTAAATTAAATCCTTCAAATTGAATCTTTTACACTTCAAATTCAACTTTTTACAGTTGAATATTTTACAAATTATATTCACCGGATTTTAATTTCTATTTAAACCATTTAAAGATGAGTTTTCGAAATTTTTGCTAAAACAAATGAAACTTTTTCGAAACCAATCAAAACATTTTCAAATACAAAATAAAACTTTTTCTAAATAAAATAAAACCCTTTCAAATCAAAAGAAACCTAACAAAATGGTTTATCGTTTTGATTGGCGGTTTGTAACGCCTCTTTATCACCTTTACCATACCCAAATGGCCGATGTTTTTCTCACAAAAACAAACCAAATTTTGCAACGATATTACGATTTATTACACCTGAAACATTTATATTGGCAATTAACGTTATGTTCCTTCCTCGTACTGTGAAAACAACCACATTTAAAGGTTCAATTATAAAAGGTTGAATTTGAATTTGAAACCCTATGTATTTTCAGAGATTCAAATTATTAAATTTAGGAGTGTGCTGAGGAAAAGCTTTTTTCTAATAGTAATGTCAACTTATGTTCTAAATCTGTTTGTCTGCCCACCGCAGAGATAGTTCAAATGGGTTCAAATTTAGTGTAAAATGGATACCTTATTTATTTATAAATTCGGAAATCTAGGTGTAATTTAACCGACCATCGACCACTAATGGGAAAGGGTTTATGAGAAAGTTAATAACTAGTCAAACAATTTATGTATTACGGGGAAAATTTTCTGGTCATGCTATTTCGAGAAGCGGAGAAGAAGGTTTGTGTAAATGGACTCAAAATATTTAATATTTATTGAATTATATTAGACGCATACATCCAGTAAAACTATGACATTCACGTGAAGAAATATTCGAAAACATAACATCAGATGAAAACACCAATTTTTCTTGACTGTGACTTATCCGGTTCAACTGCTTTGTTGCTATACTAGCAAAGTAACCTGTGATGGGAAATGAATTCTATCGTTGGAAGAGAGTGTGCAACACCATCCACGTTAAACCAAACAATATCATGGATTGAAACAATATCATCATGATCAATGGAGACATCACAGATTTGAAAAAGTCAATAAATTCCAAATGATTACCTGATGGCACACTATAACTTCGCTCGAAAGTGCATTTTCCACGGCGATCAAAAACGTGTAGTTTTTTCTAAGCCATGGTTTGCAAATAGAAAAAAATTTGATATTCCTAGAATATTGGTTGCATTTTGGTAAAAAATAGAGGACATTTTGGTTTGTTTGGAGTTTTCGGGCCAGATTAGCCTCTTATTTAAACAAAATCTATTAAATTCTGGGAGTCTTGGTATCCGAAATTTTATACGTTTGAGGTAACCGCATAAATATCAGTTGACCAGGTTTCCCATCTTAAAGCCAGATTTTGTCCTCAAGATCTTCGTTTGATCCTGAATTGTTTCCGTTTTTGGGACTAGCAAAGAGTGGAATCTAAGTCATTAGAAATTTAGTCACTATCACTATCGAATTGATGCATCATCACGTGTTTCACTCTTTATATGTACAATGAATTTTGCAAAAAACTTTGAGAGTATAATCATTCGAACCATTTCTCAATTTTATTTTATCCAAAAATGTTATTCCCAGAATTTCCAATTTTTATTTTTATTTTTGACATATTTTTCGCACATACACTCTTATTATTTAATGGGAGAAAAAGTACTAACCTTTCACGTTTAAAATTTGCATCTTCTAAAAGAAATAACCTTTGTCGTAAAATATCGTACGCGTAAAACCGGCTTAATTTGAAAAATTTCTTTTGTTTTTCGTAATGTCATGTTCAAATACAGTTCGTAGTCAAACGTTTCAAAGTGGACATGTTTTTTAAATTGTTTTGTGTAAATTCTCAATTGTATACATCCGGATGCATGTTACTCCCGATTGTTTATTGTTTTTCTAATGTGCTTAGAATAATCTAATTATTGGTGAATATTTTTCAGGTGAGATATCGCTTCAAGTTCATATATGTACATTCTTATTAAATTTGTGTTTTCAGTTTACAAATTCGTCAATCTGTATGTTTACTTTTTTTTGCCACAAATTACGGCAATATTGAAGAAGATGAAAGCCAAAAGAGCACAGCTAAAGCAACTGAGCAACATGAGATGCTGAATTAACTGAATGGCGTAACACTCCAGTTGCTTGCTCCAGAGTGGGAGCGAAAAAAAAATGTATTCATTTCATGACCGAATGGAAAAACCAAAAATATTGTTTATTCAAAACGTCTCAGTTAGGCGTATCAGCGCACGCACGGCATATTCACTAGTATACTACAGACAAACTTCGAATTTCATAAAAATATTTCCATTAAGCAAAGTTTCACACCCGATTTCAATTCTATTTCGAAAAGAAATATTTTTCTCCTTTCATGTTCGCATTTAAAACGCCGCACGAGGCGCCACGATTTCTACGAGCTAAAGGTGGGCAATGTTTATATTTAAATTCAAATATTATTGATAATTTAATTACCTTCGAAATAAATTTCTGCACCAGATGTCAAATAGTCTGCGTTAAAAGACGAATATCGTTTTACTGCGAATATTCTCCAAATTGTTCTAGAGAGTAAATGCCGGTCATGACGGTTAAAAAAGTAGCGTTGAGTTAAAACAATTTTTTTATATAAAGTTATGGCTATTTCTTGTACAAAAATCAAGTTTACATTTTTTACCGAAGCGCAGTGTGCCCGAATGAAATTAGCGCTGACATTTAGGCTCGTATTTTTAAACAAAGATAAATCGACGGATTAATCCACAGTTTTCGAAAATCCGCTGATATAGCCGAGGTTACTTTCGGTAATTTTAAACGCGGATAGATCCGTGGATTTTATGTGTCTTAATTTTGAACGAAGCTAAAACCGACGATTTTCGAAATCAATTTTCGAATTAATAACTGCTTGTTGGGACATTTCATTTGTCATTTTTTTTGTTTGTTTTCCTCCCTATATTTTTATGTTTTATACCGTTGACAGACAAAAACATTATGGCAATAATCTCAGATCGCGGTTTCAAATTCATTTTAAAAATTTGCTCAAAAAAGAAAATTGTTTCATATTCATCGAGTTTCAAACTATAGATTACGATAATCATGTTATGAAACACAGTAATCCTAAAGTATTTAAATCGTGTTGTAGACACATTCACTAAAGATAATAACTACCTAATCTCGTATTCGAGATTAGCTAGTTTGAGTCTGTTTTGGGTATTAGCAGTGCTGCCGAAGTGAGTACGGTCGGAGTATTTACACTACTTTCGCCTAATCCGGCGAAAAACCTTAAAATGGATTTCTTGCAGTAATGTGTCTGACTGACTGATCGACTGACTGATTTTAGCAGATAATGTCCAATTCAAAGACAAAGGTTTTTCTTAAGAATCGAGATATTTGTTGGTAAAACTTACATCTTATATACATCAACAGTATAAAAACATCAGGGCACTCTGCAGGAGGCACCAAATAAACTCAAACATGGCAGAAAAGTCATGATTTTAACTAAAACCGTTTATCTGGTTTGGCTAAAAATTTAGGTAAGAACTTCCTGAACATAAAAATTATGCTACAAGACAAATTATGTAATCACTTAGTCTTGCCGGACAAAAACGATGTATGGAAGTCTATATTTACAATATTCTCAAATCCTTCCTTAGTAGATTAGGACTTCTTGAATATAAAAATAATACTTTAAGAAAATTTATGCAGTCACTTAACCTTTCCAAATTAGAAATTTGAACGGAAGTGTGGATTTATGCAGTGTAGTATGGCGAATTTTACTCATTCAATATGCCTGAAAATGAAAATTCTCAAATCGTTTCATTGGGTCAAAGTTTAGGTTAAAACCTCGAGAATATAAAAATGTTGCTGTATATTACAGCCAAAGAAATAATTTCAGAATATTGAAATTAGGCGTATTACTTGATTTAAATTTGGCCTAACCACACCACACTGCATTTGAATAAAATTCAGGAGATCTGAAAGTAAAGTAAGAATAACCTAAGCTTTAGTTCTAATTTGTGACATTTTTTTGTATATCTGAGCCCTAGTTCGGATTTAGGTAGGAACATACTGTGGATTTGTCTAGCATTGGCATTTCTTTAAATCGCACTAAAATACAAATATTCCAATTATCAAAAATTATCTTTATGAAAAGACGATAGCCCGCATATTTAACATGTCTGAATTGACTTATCTGCCAAGATGACTGCCAACAAACAGCAAAAAATTAAACTAAAGTGAAAAAATTATAAAAGAAAATCGAAAGCAAAAAGCCAGCTATCTCCCAAGTTATAAGAGTTTCTTTAATTTATGTTATAAGAACCATTTTGATTTTGGTTTAGAGCTCTCTATTTTACAAATTTAATACTAAAGCTTTAGCTTGGGAAGCCATAGTTACGCTATAGTTGTAGAGATTTTTTTTAATATAAAATTTGAAACGTACTCCGCTTAAAGTTTTCAGAACGGCAGCACTGAGTATTAGTCTTCAGTCAATATCGTGATTAGTGGTACCTATTCATGTACAATAAATAAATAAAATGGAAAGCGAGTTGTGGACGTAATATACGCTACGTAATATAAGCGATAATATGCGTACAAAGGTTCCAGATCTCCTCGGAGGGTGTTGGTCAAATAATGAAACCCTTCTTTAGAATACCAGAATCGGCGCCGAGACTCTTCCTTATTGTGAAACTCCACGTCTATTCTATCGTAAAATACTTTAGGACGTTTAGATCGCATCGACAATATTATACTGTAATCTGATTCACCGCAGACTCTGATGACGAAAATGGAGATTCATTAAATATATTTTCCGTTTTTAAATTAAATTTTCAAAAATTAATTTAAATTTAAATTTTTGATTCATTATCTACAAATATTTAGTTTTGTATATGTAATTTGACAGATTATAAATGACGTTTTATATTTCCGAATTTTCGAAAATAGCCGTATCCACTGTTTTAGCCATCGATATCGAGGTATAAATCCGAGGATACAATTTTAATCCAGGTTTGATTCAGTGGATTTATCTTCATTTAGAAATGCGAAAGGGGGGATAAATTCGCCGATTTAACACTATCCTCGTTTAAAATTACGGGCCTTATGTTTTAAATCTTAAATTAATTTTTTTTTGTCATTTCAGGTAAGGATAACTTTAAAATGGCGTAAAGCTTATACAAAAAAATTGTGAGTAAAAAATTGTTACTATACGCAGTTAGGGCGGACATTAGTTCTATAAGAATTTTACTGTTTCATGGTTTTGCTAGAGTTGCCAACCGCTCCATTTTCGACAGGGCCGAACAAACTTGAGTGATTTATTTAAAACTTGAGAAAAATTATTTTTAAAGCTCAAAGCTGAGGTGCGTGTTATGTAAAGTCTTTTAGATTTTAAATATTTGTTTAAGAAAACGCAACGCATTTCACTGATGCAGTCGATGTCGAACGAAAACTAAGTAATTATAGAGAATTTTTTGGTTCTAATAAAGGAAAGTTTTTATGAAGATCCCGATGAAACATTGGAAGCTGCTAGGATTATTGTGTGGAGAAAACTTGGTCGACACAGATGATAGTAATTGAGAAATTGGTAACGTTGGATGTTATTTTTTGTTTGCCTTTTTAGAAGCGTTTCTTTGAGTATAGAAATGGAACCTCACCGAGGATAAATAAAATATTATTTTTCATTCTCTGAGAGGATTGTCAGCTTTCACTATCATTCGTGGAGTCTCATTTTGCAAATTTCCAAAGAAGATAAAACACTAATAAACTATACAAACACGATGATTTATCGACATTTAAAGCGCGCATTGAAAAAAATGTTATCGCTATTTATAATGCGACACCAAACAAATCAAAGTTTACGTGGAATCCCCAAGTCACAAAAAAAAAAAAATCGTAAACAAATCTAAAATCAATACAAGCTATTTTGTGATAATTTTGCAATTAATTAGTAAAAATCAATAAATCATAAATCATTAAGCAGATATAATCAAAAACACCGCAAATTACTAAAGAAAATTAAACTAATTTGTAAAGCAATAAACTGCGACAACAACAACAACAACAACAACGAGTCATTAGTAGTAATTAGATATCGACATAGACATATCGTATATAAAAACGGCGATAAATATATTCAGTCGATGAAAACGTAATAAGATATCAATATGAAAATCGAAATGTTACCGCTTGCGCGCGCCGCGCATTCACTCTTGTTTGACCTATGTACGGTGCAGTGCACGCTATATATTATTTGGCTATTTAAATATGAAACATGTGTTTTATACATAATCATATTAGGCTCTTTTGACATAAATAAATCGTAAACAAAAAAATTAATTTTTATATAACAACACACAAATGTGAGTGCGCTCATACCCATACACAAATTCTATAATATGTCGGTATACCACCTAAGCTGAATTTAGTTAGTATATATTGTCTAAATTTAGACAAAACCACAAATTACTCCTATCCTAAAAGTAAACAAGTCGACGATGGAACACACATTTCACCGCATTTGAAGTGGTTCTAAGTAGAACGAAGGAAAGTTTTTGTTTTGGTTACATGTGACCTTTTTTGCGGTTTATTATAATAACACGTACACGAATTTTATTTGTTGAAAGGTCATCCATCATCGTTTAGTGTGTATAGTTTTTTTTTTACTTTTGCGTAATGTATTCTAATTAATTTTAGATTTTAACCGATACGGTTCGATTACACCCAAATATTTGTCTAATATACATATATAAAATCGCTTATTAGATTTGATACGGGCACACATTTATACACATTTTTTTTTTAGGATTGTATGCAAAGTAATGTAAATAATTCATTAATTAAGGTATCTTTTATCTAATCGCACCTTTATGTTAGTCGTATATAAAATAAAAAATCGTTTATTTTTCTAAGTAGTCATTAATCTTACTAAAGCCGTTGCGTACAGAGTGTCTGTCTATATCGCTATTTGATGTTGAAAGATGTAGCGATACGGATTTTTTGTTTGTTTTGGCCAGTATATGGATTGAAAAAAAAAAAAAAAAATGTGAGGAAGTGATTTAAATTTATTCATTTTTGTTTTATCATAATTACACAGATTTTTTGACCATTCAATCCGATTATTAAGTATTTAGAAATTTTAGGTGGTTTCATCCAGTTTCCGAAGAGCAACTACTAGGTTTTTGGGATTCCTTCTGCGAGCAAGCATTTTAATGATAGCAATATACCAATGTGATATCAATTGCAAGAGATCAATTTGTATTTATCTATATTGCATGATGTCTTTGTCTTGACAATGAAACTGGATATAGCTCAACAAGGAAAAGAGAAGATGGTGGACATCGTTATTTATTTAGAAAAACTAAACCTAGTTGGTTTCCTTTGTCTGAAATTGAGGCTAAGCAGGTCCAGTACAAAATTTAAAATCAATTAAGATAGGGCTTTGAGTTTAGAGTCAACCACAAAGAATCAGATGGTTTTTTCGAATCACTTATTAGATAAAAGTAGTTTGCCTCTCGGATCTCGAAAACAGTAAAGTGCGGGACGTCTTACGCTACATAAGTAGCTCGAAATGGTTCCAATAGGGGTAAAAGGGGATACATCCTGTGGTATCACAATGGACCGTCACCGGTCTAAGTGTGCGTAAGCAACCACTCCAACCTAACGTAACCTAGATAAAAGTAAAGGAACTATGGAAGTTCATAGCAAATATTTTGGTGGAATGCATCTATGTGATTTGTCAATAGTTGTCGCTGGAATAAAACTCTTATTAAGTTTCCCGTGGAGATCTGAGAAAATTCGATTTTCCAAAAATCATTTAATGGTATGTTGGTATGGTAATATGATGGTATGATGTCATATTGGTATGATGGCATGATGGTGTGATGATATGATGGTATGATGGTATGATGCTATCTATGATGGTATGATTGTACGATGGTATGATGGTATGATGTTATGTTGGTATGCTGGCATGATTGTATGATGGTAGGATGGTATGATGGTAGTGGTATAGTGTCATGATGGTATGATGGTATAATGGAATAATGGTGTGATGGGATGTATGATGGTATGATTGCACTACGATATGACGTTATGACGGTATTATGGCTTGATGTATGATGGTATGTTAGTACGATGATATGATCATATGATTCTATGATGGCATGATGGTATGATGGTACGTATCATGGGTGTACCAAATAGATTATTATATATCCTGGTTTGAGGATTAAGTTGGGCGTCTACTTTACGGTTTAATTGGGTTCCATTTGTGGGTTGAGTTATAGTTTAGGTGGATTTGAGTTGAGATTGAGTTGGATAGGAGTCAACATTTAAGTTGGGAATGAGCTGGTAGTTAGCTTGAGTTGTTTTGAGTTGGGTTCACCTACGAATGTAGCTTTTCGAGTCGCGTTGATTTGAGGATTGAGTTAGACGTTGAGTTTGGAGTAAGTTCATGTAAGGATGTAATTTTTCGGATCATGTTTATTTAAGGATTGAGCTGGATGGTTAGTTGAGGGTTGTATTTAAGGTTGAGTTGTCGAGTAGAGTGGTAGAGTCTTGAGTTAAAGTTCAGTTAGGGATTTGTTTGGACGTTGATTCATCGATGGTTGCGGTGGAGATTAGAATAAGTTGAATTCTATACGCATGTAGTTTTCGAACCGTGTTGATTTTAGGTTTGGGTTGAACGTTGGGTTTGGCTTGAGTTGAGGGTTGAGTTGGATTGGAGTGACGGGTTCGGTTAGGGGTTAACTTGGGGTCAAGTTTAGAGTTTAGTGAGAGATTAGATTGAGTTGAGTTTATACAAGCATGTAGCTTTGCAATCGAGTTGATTTTAAGGTTGAGTTTGTCATTCATTGTGGAGTTGAATAGAGGATTGAGATTTGGTTCGAGCTAAGTTGGGTTGAAGTTGAGTTAGGGTTTAGTTACCTTGCGTTGGGGTTAAGTGAGTTGTTCGATTGGGAATTGTTTAGGAGTTAATTTGAGGTTAGTTTAAGGGTTGATTTGAAAGGAGGGTTGCGATGAGTTAGAGGATGAGTTGTAAACTGAGATGAAGGTTTAGCTGCAGATTGAGTTAAGAGGTTCAGTTAGGAAATGATTTGGGAGTTTGATTAACTTTCAGGACCGAAGTTCTGATCACCTCATGAGGTTACAGCCCCTTTTTTTTTGTGGAACCTAATTTCCATCGGGCAGATATATATCTTTTTCGTTTTAATATTATGTTGGACGACTTTTTCATGAAAATAATATCCATTGTGGATCAAACAAAGATATGTGGAACCTAAAAATATATGTGGAACATGATATATTTTGTGGGAGCTGACTCGTTCTTTCTATTTTGATAGAGTTTAATATGTTTGTTTTGTAGAGCAGGGTCTATTTGAAATGGAGGAACTAATTTTTCATTGACATTATGATTAGATTTACAAATTTAGTGTACAATATTGAATTACATGTTTCAAATAACTAGTATGTAGTCCTGCTGGTAAGGATATCGCAAAGAAGGATATTTATATTTTAAAACATCAGTTTAAATAACTTTAAAAGCTTTTTGATCTAATTTGTACCCACAAAGATTGAAAACATAAAGACACACATAATTTATGTACGTAACATCAAAGTGCTCATAAAAGCGATAAACTTTGTTACACAAATTTACCGCGACGATACTTTGATAACAAAAAAAAAAAACAGCAACAAAAAACAAACAGCTACCGACGATAAAACAAATACGTACAGGTATATACTGTCATTACCGCGTACATACATATCTATAAAGTTAATGTTACACAAATATAGACTTGGTTTGGAAAAGCAGACAACTGATAAGGCTGTTTAATTACTTTATATGTTGTATATTATTTATAAATAGCGAAGTCACCAACATTTAGCAAGTTAAATACCAAAATTAGTTAGTTACATGGAAACGATGTTTATTTAGATAGGGATCATCTCGCACCATAAACGCTTTATTGAAATTCATTGATGTGCGAACGAGATTTTCATTCATCGATTTTTTATTTTTTTTTTTAAGCATTACCAACTTATGGTCACATATTTAGCGCCCAAATTGGAATATTCCACATCACAAAATTGAATGCAGCAGAAATCAAAGTGGTGAAGACACTAAAACTGTGCGGTAATAAACCGCAAAATCGCATTAGAGTACTCGTAAACATATAAGAATGATTACTTTACCACGACAATTATTGGTATTGTTACTCTTTTATTATGCAATAATCGTAAAATACATAAGTAGGGTATTTCAAAGACGATAATGGATGTATTTACGAGCCTACGATTATTTATTGTGTCGTTTTATTGATTTTCTTTGTCAAGGCGCGCACATAATGAGATACGAAATGGCCAGAATCTTGCCTGCAGAACTAACAAGCACCTGCAAATTTACATAATTCTTGTATAATGAGATAAACAATTTAGAGTTGCGTAATTTAATTTAATTATTCGCATTTGTGAGTCATTTTTCATTTCCACCATAAACCCCACAACCAAATATTACGCAGTATACCAACACCAAACCAAGTAACGACCATTTTGCGACAGTTATTGTATAACCTGGATATGTTTGTTTGAATCCTTAGGCAATAAAATATATACGTTTCTAGAACGCGGTTTGATAAATAAATTTATTATCGCGACATTATACTATGGTGTGCGATTATCCTGTTTATCGATTATTTTAAACGACATATGTAACCTAAAGCATACATAATTGAGTTTATATAGCAATATGTTATGTTTTGGTCAACGAACGAGCGAGGGTGAGAAATTTTGTCTGGCGACACAAAATTCAATTATCAATGGCGCGGTCTACAGAACACCAGACAATAAAATGAAAATTGATTTTGTTTTATGTGAAAAATTGAGCACGCTTAGAGGAAGTATTTAATGGAAAATCTAAAATCGAAAGTGATGTTGAAAGGATATTTAATCGATACAATTTTGATAATCGGATATCCATTGCAGCTTGGTTAAGTTGGCCGAAAATCTCGAATAGCTTCGAAATAATCTTGAATAATCTCGAAATTATCACGAAAATAATATCAAATAATTTCTAAGAATTTCAGTAATGTCGAAGATTCTCAATCGGAAAACCTGCAAATTCTTGAAAAATCCTTGAAAATCTCAAAAATTCGAAAACATTTCACTAATTGTCAAATCATTTCGAAAATCTCGAAAAATAACCCATCGCACATTACTCAACGCTACGTAACAATATGTTGTGCTTATCACTAAAATCATTTGAAAATGCCATATTTTGAATTGAAAATCAAAATTTGATAGAATTTGACGTAAATTTTCAATTTTTTTCGGTCACTATAATCTCGAAAATAATCTAAAACCATTTCGAAAGTTTCGAATAATCTGGATCATCCTAAAAATGGTTTCAAAAACCAATAATTTTGAATTTCGATAATTTCGGAAAAAATCCCGAAAATTTCGAACTACCGATTAGTCTTCAATAACCTCGAAAATACTTTCGAAGGTAAAAATCCAAATTGATAATCCAGTGTAATATCGAAATAAACTCGAATAATCTCGAAAAACTCAAATAACGATGAATAAGAATTCTCTGAGAGTTTCAAATAACCTTCAATAATCTCAAAAGAAAAAAAACCGCATAATCTGGAAAATCTCTCTGGAAAAACCCTTAAATTCCAAATACTTTCCAAAAATTTCGAAAATCTCAAATAACCTAAAACGTTTCGAGAACCACGAAAACATTTATGCAAAACATCGTCAAATCCCGTAAATCTCGAATAATCTTGAAATAATCTTGAAGAACTGAAGAAGAAATTTTGAGCGTAAACTCCAGTTTCAAAATTCAGTGAGAATTTCAAATTAATTTTGTTCTGTAATTTCGAATCTTTTAAATATCAGTTTGTCGATTATTAACCTAAAAAATATTGTGAAACATAAGTTAGATGTGTCTAAACTAAGTTTGCGTTAATTTTAGAGATACTCGAAGCTTTAGCAAATGTTTTTATTTCTAAATTGATGTTCCTATCTCGAAATCTCTTTAATAAGGAATAAAGAACCTTTACCGTGTAACTGCTAAGTGAAATTCGAAAACCTTAAATTTTAACTATTTTTCGAGTTTAAATTTAATAAATGTGTTAAAATCTTCGAAAATCTTAAAATAGTTCTCTAAAACCTAAAAAGTATCATTATCACCGCAAATAATTCGAAATGTCAAAAATCCCGAAAATTTCGAATTATTGATTAGTCCTCAAATAAAACGAAAATTGACTACCTAAATTCTCAACTTCAAATAATCCAAAATAATTTCAAAGCTGAAGAAGTTCGAAAATTTTGGAAATGTCGGAATAATCTCGGAAACATTTCGAATAATTTGGAAACCATTTCAAAAATCTCGAATAACCAACGTCCAACGTCAATTGAATAATCTTGAAAATATGGAGTAATCTGGAATAATCTAGAAGAACTTTAATAATCTCGAAAAAATTCAAATTTGACAGTTTTTATAATAACTTCGAAACTAGAATAATTAAGAAAAACTCAGTTTAAAAAATTTTGAACCTCGATAAGCTATGTAAGTACAAAACAAAGCAAATGTTTTGAAACATGCATCTACTTCAAAATTGATGTTTGGATTTATTAAATTTAAAGTGCTAAAATCTTCTAAAATGTCAAAATATTTCAAAAATGTCCTCAAAGATAATATAGAATAAAAAAATCCCCAAATAATCTCGAATAAATTTGAAAATCTTGAAATAATGTTGGATATTTCGACCAATCTGGAAAAAACCTTGAAAATCTCAAAAATCCTCCGACTATTTCGAAGTCTCAAACGACTCCTGAATCCCGAAATCTCTAATGCAACAGAGATTTCGAGATTCAGAATTTTAGAAATTTAGACAGACGGTTTAATTAGGAAGAATTGGAAGAATCTCGAGAAAATCGAAATTTGACAGTGCTGCCGTAAAAACTTCAAATTAATTTTGTTGAGTAATTTTCGGAATTTTGAATATTTTGCGATATCCTTAAAAACCTTGAATAAAGTCAGATTCAGATTTAAAATATTTTGAAACTTTTATCGAATTCTGAAATATCTTAGGAATTAAAAAAATGTATACGTCAATCGTTAAATAGATTTGCACTAAAAAGCCAGTAAAACATTTCGATTAGCTTAATACCATATTATGGCAACCAAGAAATCAAAAAAAAAATTTGAAAAGGTCTTATTAAGATAAGAAGAAGAAATTTGTCTCCGCAAAAAATTTGTGGGGGAATGGATTGAACAAAATGAACAATAAATCAAGAATCAATGTAACTTGAAAACGCTTTGATTTTAAATACTTGTGGCTTCTCTAAAAATAACAAATTAAAAGAAATATCTGAAAAGGCCTTTCCTTATTTGATAGAATTTGATTTGAACTGTGCCTTCGCTAAATCTTTGTTTTAAAACTGTTTTGAAAACACAATAACGAGAAGATCGGTCCCGATATATCCAAAACGACCTTAACTGTAAGTTACAAATTTTAGTTAAAATTTTCAGCAAAAATTAGCATCTCAAGCAATATTCGTAATCAGTTGAAGTTTAATTTTGATTTTCTTTCAACAGTTTTACCATTGATTTTTTGTTGTTGTACAATATCTTAAGAAATTGTAAAACGGAAAGTGCACAAATTTTCTTTACATTATACGATAAGTGGTTTATAAAGAAGACAAGAACGTTAAAAGAAATCGATTATGATATGCTTTCAGCAACGAATGCAAAATAATCGAAAATAGAAAAAAAAATAAAATAAAACTTGAAAGTAGAGAAACATTTTGATAACCACCCTAATTTTCTATATAGAAAGTCAGACTAAGAATGGAAAAGTTTGAAAAGACAGATTGTACGTGTCATCAAGGTCAATGAAAAAATTTGCTTATATAATCTTGAGATTTGTGTTAGGTTGCGAAATCGAGACGGTATAAAGAATTGGTGAAGAAAGTAAATCGACCAGTCCTATCGGATTGGGGACGGTATTGTTGTATTTTGACTATTATAACAAAGGCTAAATGTATGGTGGCATCGAAAAAGTGAAACAAATGAGAAGTTTACTGATATTTTAGATAGCTGAATTCCCGGCTCTATTAATTTGGCCATTATTCCCGGAATATGTGATTCGCGCATAATTTGATTTTATGAATTTAACTTAATCCAACTCCAGATTTCGTGAGGTTAACATCAATATCACAAAGGTTTTCTGTTAGTCCTATCCATTGCCGGTACTTAGAATTTTTTTCTTCAATTTTTTGGCATTATTGTGAAATCACCAAAATTGCATTTCAATGGTCCAGAAACAAATTAAACTTTTGATGAGAACTTTTGAGATTTTTTATTTTTAATATACAAATATAGAAAAAGTAGTTTCAGATAGGAATGCGGAGTAGTCCTAGGTAGCTCTGTTTTTTTCAAACAATTAACAATAGCCGCATTTCTTGATACATAGTGTTCCGGATCAGATCAAAGTTTACATTGAAAACAACAATAAAAATTGAACAAATTTTTGTTTTTGGATCAAAATCTTGATCCCACAAAAAATCAGCGCTGGTGAAATCATAGGATCGGGGGCCATTCAACATCCAATACCTATCCTCCGATTGTGGTATCTTTGATTTAAAAATTGTTAACCCGCTAAACTTCTATGAGCAGGTGCCCCATCCATCATACTGAAACCACATACGTGCTCTTGTTTGTAAATCGATATTAACTAGAAGATCCGGTAATGGATTAACAGTTCTGAGTTAACAGTAGCATCAAAAACATAAGCCCCAATGAAAAAACCATTAACGATATCACACCATGTTACGAGACTCCAACGATTTTAGGAACCCAACGTGGATTTTGTGGAGACCAATAGTGATAGTTGTGCCGATTTAGTTAACCTGTGCTGTGGAAAGTGGATTCATCGGAAAACATGGTGTACCTGAAAAAATTTGGATTGTTTTGGATTAGGTCTTGAGTCAAAGCTACGTGATATGGATGAAACCGATGAAGTCTCATAATTCCCCCTTGTTGTTCCCCTTGGAATACCAGATTGCACTTGAATTTGTCGAATTGAATCTATGGGGATCTAAATTGATCCAACGAGTTAAGCTAACCAAAACACAACTTGAATCATTTAAGGTAGAATTATCAGTAGAACAATTGATATACTTCCTTTAAAGTAATTCATTATAATTAATTTAAAAACATTTGACCTTTACTTAAAAATTTAACTAACAAGTGGAAAAAAAACTTAAGAAAATGTCTTGAACCTTGATCCCTATCATGATAGTGTGACAACATCAGTTGTCCGGAATAAAACTATATATATTTGTTTAACCTTTTATATTTATTAATTCACTTTTACACGTGTAACTCGGTTTCGTACTCTGCTTCTACTAGTTTGACACCTCCGCTTCCACTACTCACCGCTACCTTTTCTAGTAGCGTTGTCTGCTCTACAGTCGCACGTGCCATACAGTAGTACACCTCACAGTTCTCCCCGTTTAGAGTGGCCATCGGCACCAACTCGTAATCAGCAAAACGCGACGGTAGCTTTCCAGCTATTGTTCACTCTGGGACATACGGGGTTGCTGTGGTTCTGCACCGTGCTGTGGCTCTGCACCTAGTGCTGGCCCTGGTTCCTCCTCTGAGAGTAGTTGTTGCGGAACAATGATCGGTTCCACTACAAGTTGCGTTGGTCGCAACTCGAAAGTGTCCATCAAGACGTTGTCTTTTTCTGATGGTGGCGCAGCCGTGAAACGCGTTCGCAATTGATTGGCGTGGCACGTGACCTTTCGTTCGCTAGTCTTCATTTGTGCTTGGACCATGTAGTTGACCTTTCCTCGGCGTTAAATTATTGTACCGGCCTGCCAGGTCCAATCGTTGCCATTCATACACTTGAAGAACACCCTCTCGCCAGCCTTGAATTCTTTGTGCTTCGCGCCGTGGTGATCGTTGAATCGCTCCTCCATTTCAACATTTCGTCCATCGTTGTGCACTGGTGGTGGCTTAATTAAGTCCAGCTTGGTGCGCATTTCTCAACCGGTCATCAATTGGAATGGTGATTTGTCCCCGAGTGCTGGTGATGGTGTGTAGCGATAGCACGTGAGGAATTTGCGCAGGACATGTTCCGCGTTGCCCTTGTTCGATCGCTCCGTCTATACCCGGCCAGAAAAACTTGCTTCGCGCGAGCAGTTTCATGCGTGCAACCCCTGGATGCCCGTCGTGTAGTTCGTTCAACTATTGGTTGTGGAATCTGTATGGAATGATGATTCGATCGCCGAGGAACAGACATCCCTGCTCCACCGATAACTCCGACTTGCGATTGAAGAAATGTGATGCTGTTGAGTCCGAAATAAGCTTCTGCTGGCGTGGCCAGCCATATGTGACGTATTACGCGACCCTTTGAAGCACGCTGCTTTCTGGCAGCAATTTAGCAGTGTCAATCGTGAAATAATCATGATTTTTCGCATCGACGGGTGCGATGACGGTATCTTTGGATTCGAGCAGCGGTTGTGTCGCGATTAATCTCGAAATGAAATCGGCATATGCGAAGCTTTTTGTGTCTATACCTGATCTCAAAATCGTAAGCAAGAAGGTTCTCTGCGTATCGCTGTAGGCGGTTTGCGGTGTATATTGTAATACCACTTTTCGCACCGAAGATGGCTAGCAGCGGCTGATGGTCTGTTTGCAGCTCAAATTTGCGGCCGTACACGAAACGATGGAATTTTGTCAGTGTCCGCACCAGGGCCAACGCCTCCCTTTGAATCTGGACACAATTTTCTCCGCCTTCGTAAACGATCCCGATACGTGCTTGACGGGCTTCCTGGTGCCGTCATCCAGTTGGTGCATGAGTACACCGCCCCATCCATAGCTGAACGCATCTGCTGCGACAATAATTTTCTTGGCTGGGTCGTAGTCCTTTAGCTGGCTGAATGCAGTGTCTTGGGCTTTGGTCCACTCGTATTCGACCTCGCCTTTCAGCAGTTCATCGAGTGGCTCGCGCATTTCCTTGAGTTTGGGTATGAAATTGCCATACCAGTTTACCGCACCCAAAAAAAGCGCGCAGCTGGGTAATGTCCAATGGCGGTGGCAGCTGCTGTATGGCTTCCAACTTGGCTGGATTTGGCCGGATGCCGGTTTCGTCAATGATGTGGCTCAGAAACTCGACGGACTTCTGACCAAACGAGCATTTTGATGGTTTGAGAGTGAAGCCATATTCTTGCATGCGGCTTAAAACGTTGAAAAGGCGCTCGCGGTGCTGTTTATCGTCTATGCCTCCGATGATAATGTCGTCGATCCAAGGGAAAATACCGTCGATGCCGCCTGTCATAGTGGCCATTAATTGTTGGAAAATGCCGGGAGCCGTTTTAACGCCTGGTTGCAAGCGATTAACCTGAAACATCCCGCAATGAGTGTTGATCGGCATCAGATTTTTTGAAGCATCGTTGAGTTCCACCTGCAGGAAGGCGTCAGACATTTCGATGACAGTGAAAATTGTATTTCTCGCGAGCTTAGCCATTATTCCCTCTTGCGTTGGGAGCGGGTTTTTATTCGGTTCCAGCGCGTCATTGAGTCCTGTGGAGTAGTCGGCGGTAATTCGTATGCGCTCGTCTTTCGTTGTCACTACCACGGTTGGGGCCGCATAGTCCGCGTAGCTGATTGGTACGATGACACCCTGGCTCAGCAATCTAAACAGTTCGTCCTCGATTGGCTTTGAGGCTGCATGTGACACCGGCCGTGCACGGCGATAGATCAGGTTTGCCTCTGGCTTAAGTGTGAGCGACGCCTTCATTTGGTTGCAGCGGCCCAAAGTTTTGGAGAAAAGCAGTAGACAATTCGCTTCAACCACTTGTTCGAGTGTGCGTGGACCGCTGTTGATTGCCTTGACGTTGTGGGAATATACTGACGGTGGCACATCCCATAGATTCAGTCTCGTCATCCATTCGTTGCCGAAAAGGTTCAGCGATAACGGTGAGACGAAAATTGTCCCAATAGCTTCGTACTCGCCTATCGTCAAAGTCGCGTCGGAACATCCCAAGATCTGGATAGGCTCGCCAGAATCGTTTACGGCAATTCCGTTGTACCATTCTAAACTTGGTTCGCCAAGCTTCACCCAGTTTGCTTGCGAGATGATGGTCAAATCTGAGCCACTGTCATGCTGCAGCTTTACTTTAATACCGTCCACGGTTGCCGTGACAAATTTTTTTATTGATTTCTGTTGGTGGGTGCTGACCGCGTTACTTCGACGACGTGGATTTTTCCGTCGTTGTTGTTGGAGCTGCCTCCAGATGCGCGAGCTTCCATTACACAGCATGCATGTCTTTCCGCTAAACGGGCAGTCTTTGTGGAAATGGTTTCCCACAGTGAGCACACGGCCTCGGCGGTACAAATGGGCTCAGTGCGCTCGTGGAAGTGGTTATCGTTTGCTGTGGGATCTGTCGTTGTGACGTGGAATCTCGTTCAGATTGCGTTTTTTTGTGTACGACCAGGACTTCCTGTTTAACCGTTTCCGGATGCTCGACCATGGCACTCTCTTTTTGGAGGGTTCGCATCCGTTCGCAGGTGCTGACCAGTGTGTTTAGGTTCAGTTTGCGCGCTGTTCCAGGATCGTCGGCTGCCTCGCTTTGCGTATAATGTAAATCTAGCATATCGAGCAGCCTCTTGAGAATTGCCGCGTCTTCCGAATCGACAAGACCTTGTACGAACGCGAGCATCTTTAGGTCTTCTTCGCTGCATTTAGTGATTTCGAATTTCACGCATTCGCGCATGACTCGGACTGCGTAGCTCTTATTGTCTTCACCTCTTTCTTTTTTTATTTTGAATACTTTATAAAGGAGCGCGAAACGTGACTCTTTTGACCCAAAAATCCGTCTGAGTTCTTTTACTGCGGTCCCTAATGACAGCTCCATCGGCAACTTGGGCAATATTGTGTTCGCGAACTTTTGGTAGTCGAGTTGCGAGAGTTTTTGCAATAATAGTCCGACTTTTGTCGCGTCTGGCAGCGTTTTGGCTTCTCCCTCGAAGATAATTTGGTACCTCGCGTACCAAAGATCAAATGTGACGCTATTTTCGGGGTCGTAAACGAATTTTTCAATACGATCCGACAAATCTTTGACCACTGGGAACCCTTGCACTATCAGCGGTGATCCGGCTGAGTTTTCATCTGCGTTGACACAAATGTTGGGCTGCTGCTTCGAAAGCAATAATTCGAAACGTTTTTCGGCTGCTTCACGTTCCGCCTGCGCCCATTTATCAGCCGCAGTCAAAACTGTTTCCATCAATTCTTTTATTTGACTTGCGTCCATTTTTATACGTATATTGTAGTGCTGGACTTTTTGATTTTAAGGTTAAACGCTCAAACACGAAAAAAAACTTGGTAACAAATTGGTTTTAGAATCCGGTTCGCGGATTCGGTTCTTCTCCTCGTCGCCACTGCGACAACTTCAGTTGTCCGGAATAAAACTATATATATTTGTTTAACCTTTTATATTTATTAATTCATTTTTATACGTGTAACTCGGTTTCGTACTCTGCTTCTACTAGTTTGAGATCTCCACTTCTACTATTCACCGCTACCTTTTCTAGTAGCGTTGTCTGCCCTACAGTCGCACGTGCCATACCGTAGCACACCTCACAGATAGTGTAGGACCGAAAGTAGAATTTCAAGCGCTTTCAGAATCCAGAGTCAAAAATAGGTGTTTCCATTAAAAACCCGATTGACCTTGAAATGATCTTGAAATTTGAACTCAAGGTAATGATTTGATTTCTCCCTAGAAATTGTTCAACTTTTATATCCACATTTTTTTTTTTTTTTTGATTTAGGCCCTTCCCCTGGGAGTTATTTGCATGTTTCTTTTAGAATTGGTCACTCTGTATACCGGACAATCGATTTTATCGTAGATACTAGTAAGTCTCGAACTATGATTACGCTAATTTCAATCCTACGAATAAAGAGGGGCTCAATATATCTGTGTTTTTTTTTAGAAACAAGTTAACTGCAAAGTTTTGAAATTTGTCAGATCAGATTGAAAGTCAAGTCGTTTCGCACTTTGAGATCTAAATTTTAGAAGACCTACCTAATCCAATAAATTAGCAAAATGTTACAATCCAACAATCCAAGGAGTCAAGTTTCCACAGCAGCAATTCATGATCGATCTTGTCAACAAGGCCTTGCATAAATCAGTGTAAACGGTCTATACAATATAACCATTTAATAGTTCATTTGAAAAATAATTTCTTAATAAAACCAAGTTAGTAACAGTTGACCTACCAGGGAAAATTCATGCTGTCTGGGAGAAATGAATGTCTTAACATGAAACCACAATTGCTCAATAACTAGTTTCTCTTGACTCCTTACACCATTATTCAAATTACAAAGATTAGATTTTGAATTACATACCATACCCTCTCAAACATATTACAGGTATAAAATATAAATCTCTTAATTCCTAGATGCGATAGAATTCGCTCAATATATCGTCGATATTATCACAATCATAAAAAAACGACCAATCTTACACATCCAGAAATGTATTTAAAGAATTGTAATCGCCCATTTTAAAATTGAAAATCCATGAGTTCATATTGTCCTCGATTAACTCACTTTAAACCAAATTTCAGAGATGAAATTTTCCTTATCTCATCGTTCGTATTAATGGGAGTCAAATTGTGATCAACCTTCTCCGCTTCAATTTTGGTGCTGTTTATTGAAATGCGGTCAATTATTATTATGGCTCAATGCCAATTTGTTGGTACATATATGTACACGGAAGATGATTGTATAGCTAAATAGTCAGAATAGCTTGTTCCACTAGTTGGTATTTCAAGCGTGTAAAAATATAATTTACTACCACACATCTGTTTATATGGATTTATCATGTTGTGACTTGTGACGCGCATAAAACAAAATCCGTATCGATTCACCATACATACGAGTATAAAAACATCATTCGAAAATCAAAATAATCGAGCGCCTACTGTGTTTTCAACGCACAGCAACGCAGAGACAGACATTTTTGTTATTTATTTCGTGTTCGTATATTTTATGTGTGTTGTGTGTATAAAGTTTAGGAAAATACTAATAATAAACACGATCTGCGTTCATTTGTTTTTTTTTATTTTTTAATAGCCGATCACTTCAGTTCAAATTTGGACTTTTATTTTTATTTTATTTTAGTTTACAATTCAACTTATTCGTGTAGGGATCGGTGTGTCTTGTTCATATAGTGTTTTGTGTGTACATTCAAATGTTTTCAGTTGTTGTTGTATTTTATACTTGATTGCTCTGTGTATATCAGTACATTGTTGTTGTTTTATTTTAAGAAGAAAAAAAAAATTGAAAATTAGATTTTTATTTTTATTATTTTTTTGAATACATTCGTGATGTTGAAGTTCTTCTGTGTGTGATTCTTTTCGTAATTCTTAAATTCTTAAAAAAAAAATGTTTTAAACAAAAAAAAAAAAAAAATATTTAAAGATCGAGTATTGTTTTAATATTGAGTTGTTGTTTTTGTGTATTTTAAAGAAAGTATAAAATTTAATTAAAGTAAATGTTTGTGAGTGTGACGCGCGATAAGTTAAAAATTTAAGATAATGGTTGCAGTAAATTTGGTGTGAAATTATTGTGCATTTGCCTATCTAAAGGTTAAAGTGAATTGATCGTGATCAAGTTATAAAATTAAAGTGATTCGTGTTTGATTTTTTTTTTTTTTTTGACAAAAATTTGTGTACCTTCCCAAATTGGATAACACGCTGTTAAGAAAAGGATTTAATAAGATTTCGTGCACGGAATTATTATTCATTATCAAGTGTACTAAAAATGTAAATACGTAATTGTTGTGTTTGCGCTTAAATAAGGTAAATGAAGATTTATTGCTTTATGATGTAAACACATAAAATAAAGTGTTCAAACTTCTTCATGTATACAGTAGAAGTTAATTAAAAAAAAAAAAATTTAGCGAAATGTTTAATGGTTGGATCTTTATAGTTTCTTATATATACACGAGTATACATATAAGTATTCAGTGTTAACCATCCCACTATCTCTCGATATACACAACAAGATGTTTTTCTTTTTTTTTATGTTCGTCTTAATCCAGAAAAAAACATAACACATGGTGGTTCTGAAATGTTGAAATCTTGAAATACTGCGATGATGTATTTAGTGATGATGGAAAAGATTTATGACTACTTTTTTGTAAACGAAATGACCTGACACAAAAATGTCTATACGCAAATTTGTTCAGCAGCAAAATACGCTCATATAAGTAAGATATAAAAGTGAGTTGTTCGTGATAAATTATGTAAACAGATGTTTTGTTCGACTTAATTAATAATATGACTGAATAGAAATGTGACGAGGGTGTTGTTTTGTTGTTATACAATATAACTAATATACAGTTGTTGTTCTAAAGTCAATGAGATTTTAATGGTTTTGGTATTGGGGTCGTTTTATGACTATTAACACTTTTAAACGTGTGATCGTGATCGCGAGGGGTGATCTTTTTAAAGAAAATAATTAGAGAATGATCGAAATCGATTTATGTAAATTTCACTTGCCTTTTTATAAAAATTGTGACATTTGAATGATCGCCGAAAATCTTGTCTAATAAAACCGTCACTTTTTGACCATGACCTTGAAATAATAATCAAATTTGCAATCCTGAATATTTGCATACTTAAAAATTATAAATGTTAATCGATAATAGCAATAGGTCAGCTTAGATCTTAGAGACTGATTCTTAACGTTAGTCTGGCATTTTTTTTGTTTATGTGATTCATTTATTTATCAAACGCCGATTACGTATTTTGGTGGGCCCACCCAAACAAAGTGTTTTACATACAATTTGTCCTCCTACGATGAAAAATGTCAAGTGGAACACAAATATTCTGAAATATTTACACTAAATTCGCTGTGGCCTACGGTTTCACTAAAAAAAAACACATGCTTCTGTCAATTAGCAAATAGTTTATCTTGTTTATGTATGAATAAGAATTACATTTAAATAATTGTTATTATATTCACTTTTGGTTAACAATTTACGGTTCACAATTTACTGGACTGAAACTGATTTATAGTTGATGGCTGTAAAGTATTTACTAAAACATTAATAAATTTGAGAAAAGTATTAGCACTTAGTAAACCAGTCAACTAATGACCAATGATACACTTGCTTTACTGCTAGTGTCTCGAGTTGCGTCGGTTCAACTTGCGTTGTTTCAAGTTGCGCTGTAAAAAAATTTGAGACAATAATTTTGCGTTGTATTTTCGACGCAAGTCGAGAAGATTTTTTTTCATGGTATTAAATTGACTACGATAAAAAAAACCTATTTTACCTTTTTTTTAGAAGTATTTAACAATGAGGTTATAGGAAAACAAACAAAAATAGGTAATTCCCCTAAAATAGCAGGAACCACAATTTTGATAATTTTCCTTCATTATATAAATTTAGTTTATACATAATCTATTATTTTTTATACTTAGGTTAAGTATTAAGACATACATACAATCATGAATCGTAAAAGAATAGCAACGGAAACAACTGCCAAAAAAAAATAAAAAAATTTTATCATTCGAAGTTAAACTTGACATTTTACGACGCATTCAAAAAGGAGAAAAACAAGCATATATTGCTAGGATATTAAACTTAGCTCTTTCAACGGTACGAAGCATTTGTAATCGAGATGCAATAAAAATCAAAGCACTCTCTGAGGTGACAACAGAGGCACAAGTTAAGCGCACTGTTATTAATAGAAGTGCTCTATTAGTGAAAAAGGAATCGTTACTTTCAACTTGGATTAAACAGCAGGCACAAAAAATATGCCACTCAGCAAGTTGATCATCCAAGCGAAAGCTAAGAATATCTTTAATGATCTACAAGAAAATATGCCACTAAATATTAAAGCCTTAAATGAACAATTTAATGCTAGTGACGGATGGTTTGCACTACTTAAGTCTATCGTTGAAGCACTCGTACTTAAGTCTGTCGTTGAAGAAGTTGGTTACTGCTCTAAACAGGTCTTTAACGTCGACTAAACAGGTTTGTTTTGGAAACGTCTTCCAAAACGAACGTACATTTCCAAAGATGAATCTGCTGCACCTGGTTTCAAAGTTAGTAAAGATCGGTTGACATTACTTTTGGGGGTAACGCTAATGGTGATTATAAACTAAAGCCTTTATTAGTATACCATTCAGAAACACCGAGGGCTTTAAAAGGCATTGATAAAAAATCGCTGTGTCGGCTTTCAGGAAATATTGTGTCGATCAAAATTTGAATTTCAATATACTGGTATTGCTCGACAACGCACCTGAACATCCAGCTTACTTGGATAGCATAAGCGAAAATGTAAAATTATTAACCACCTCTATAATTCAACCAATGGATCAAGGTGTAATTTCTAATTTCAAATCATATTACCTAAGAAGAACTTTTGCACAACTTTTAAATGCTACCGATACAAATGAGGAAACAACAATTAAAACTTTCTGGAAAGACTATAATATTCTAAAAGCTGTTAAAAATATTGCTGATTCATGGTCAGAAGTAAAATCAACTTGTATGAACGGGGTATGGCGAAAAATTTGACCCGAATGTGTATTATCTGCATTAGAAGTTGATGAAGTTCCTCTGATTTGGAAAGAAATTATTAATTTAGCGCAGGAAGCTAATTTCGAAGGCATGGATGAAGCCGGATTCGATGAAATTATACATTATGAGGATTTAAGTATTTCAACTGAGGCGTTAATGGAAATGACCGATGATATCACAGAAGAAACTGGCAATTTAATAGAATTTCGAGAATCAAAAACCCTTACAACTAAAGGTCTTGGCAAAGCGATTAAACTAATATCTGAAGGACTTGATATTTTAATAAATGAGGACCCCGATGAAGAACAAAATGCAAGAGTTCAGACGACTATATAGTTTTATTCAAAGGTCACAAAAAAAGCTCTCATCGTCCGATATTGACTGCTTTGATCTAGACTCCGACTAAAGCCATCCTGAAACTAACATATAGTTTTTTACAGAAATTAGTGTCTGATACAACAAAAGTTTCTCGCATTGAATTTTGCTGTTATATTTATTTTTATTTTGAAGAATACATAGTAGAATATGTACACATAGATTTTGATGATTTCATGAATTTTACTTTTTTTTATTACATACTTACTTACATATGTACTTACATACTTATATGTATATGAACAAAACATATTTTAACGTTAACCTAATTTTAGTACAGATTTCGCATTTTTCATTTCTATTGTCTTTATTCTATAATAGTTATTCAACGGGATTTGAACGGAGAAACAATACTCTAAATTGAGGGCGAATCATTACCGCATTAGTGACGCAACTCGAGACTCCAGTGTACATTCCTTCTAATAAAAGTTAAAAAAAATGAAATGCACTCAATGCTACAATATTCCCATGATTCAAATTTGGGATTCTGTCCTAAATCACGTAAGTGCACAACAGCAATACCAAACTGAATGAATCTGTGAACCATTCAATTTTCTTATTGAGAACAACTTGAAAGTTTGTAGGAAAGTTTACCATCAAAGATAATGACATAAGTTTGACGTAGTGTAGTGTCGTAATGTAATCGTATGTCCAAAAAAAAAAAAAAAAAAAAAAATGAGTAATGCAGACTATTCGCCAATAATTCTGCGCGTTTACTAAAGAGAACCAAATCAATTTAGACGGATTAACGGGCAAACTCTTTGGTTATCTTAACTTTTTCTAATTAGAAAGAAACATGAAAGAGATTAGGAATTTCGCTAAAAATCGTGTATTTGCCCTTGCTTATTTTCTGTTCAAATCAGTTGTGGAATCTTGTTTCTTTTGGCTAGAATAGGTCTCGAAGAAATTTTGCGTGCTATCACGAAGGGACTAAGCGAACCGTGCTATCATCGAAAATCGTTTGTAACTTCCGGTTCACTACTCTTCACTCAATCTTCGCTTCTAATTTCTAGCTTTTTGTAGGCTCAACCGATTTTTTCGGTGTTTTCAAGTTTTCTAAGGTTCAACATCAACATTCATCTACAGGCCTACTTTGAGCCTATCAAGTAGCTTAAAATTTAAGTAAATTGTTTCCTTTCTGAAATGTGCAAAATTTGAAACCTTAAGTTAGTCAAATTTTGGTATTTCCTAGGATATGTATCAACAAATTTGAAATACGACTTTACTTCAATCGTTTTGCGCTACTCAAAAAATATTTTTGTAAGGCTAGTAGCTCCTAATTTAATAAATTTTTCGACCTTTGAGATGGTGTCGAAAAAAACAAGTTCTAAAACTTTGAACATTTTTAAAGATAGCTGAACATTCTTTTGTCGGAATTTGTTTTATCAGTTAAAACTGTTGACAAATTTTTAACTTGTTTATAAGTACCAAATTTTGATGATGAGAATTTCAGAGGTAGTAAATAAAATATTTATCAATATTCTCAAAAAGTAGGCCTTCATGTTGCACCACAAAATAAGTTGTAGTATATTACTCCTCTAATTGTCTTGCTTGTCGATGCCACTTCAGTTATTTAATTAAATAATGCAATGTAAATAAAAAGTTGTTGCTCGCGATTAGATTAGATCACACGTCATTTTAACACGGCTAATCATATGACCAACTGATGTTATTTCATTTTAAGTTTGGTATTATAATTGGTGGCGTCAAGTATTTATATTGTTCAAGTGGTAGGCCGAACGCTCGAAAGATAGCTATAGAAATTGCGATCAAACACAACGAAAATATTTTATCTAGGCGTTAGTACAAGGTGTTTGCAAACATAAATTCTTATGAAAATTGGTTGTTAAAACCAGGGCTGCGGAGTCGGTAAAATAATTCTTCAACTCCGACTCCAACTTCTTCATGTAATCAAACTATTATAAAATTCATACTGCTCTCTTCTGCTAGAAGATAATTTAAACATAACAATAATTAAAAATCAGATTAAAGAAAAAGGAAAATTTCAATAATTTAAATTAATTACAAAATTTGTTTTTAAAATTAGTATGGCCTCAACAATTTTAAAACTCGGTACTTCTGTTGATTTTTTCCGCTTTCTCCAATCCATCAAAAAATTATGTCTTGAATTTGTGTAGTTCGAAGTCGTTTCGATTTCTCACGGTCAAAAATTGTTCGAATTGTTCAAACATAGTTTCAAACCAAATAAATAAAATTTTTAAAAAAATTAATAAAATACTAATACACTTAATCTAACCAAGGGTTCGACTTAAACTCCTGATGGTTTTATTTCTGTTGCGAGGATATTTGAGATTTTTCCTAAGTGAAACGTTAAGCTACGCCATTTTTTATGAAATTGGCCCGGGGTCAAATATACTGATTCCAGTCTTTTTATAACTAAGGGTAAGGTGCATATTAGGAGATAAAGAAAAATATTAAGTGCGGAGTCGGAGTCGGTGTCCGCAGCCCTGGTCACTCCATAGATATTATCACCTTAGTATCGGTAAAGCGACTTTCGAGTTGGATGTCTGCTTCCTCAGGTGCCCAGATGAACTTCCGAGCGCAGCGGAAGTGCCTCCATCGGACTTCGGGATCTCCGGCTTGTTCCCATCCTTTTTATAAACTTTAAGTGTGACTGCACTGAAACCATACTTAATAGTACCATTGGGTTTTTCCAGTGCGGTTATGACTTTTAATCAGTCTTTGGCTCCTCGAGCTTGGCAATTTCCCAGTGGTGCGTTGGTCAATCCGAATTGTCAATGTGCAGCATTTTTAGAATTTCAAAGGGACTCACGTTCGGGTACTGGGCCTTCATGGAATCTCTTCCCTAGCAATAAAAGCAAGGATGGCTTCTTCCCGTTTGTTATAAGAGTTAACTGAAAAAAGTTCATCTTCAAGATCAAAATGTGAATGTTTGTTCTTTGTTGTAAATAATTGTATTTTAGCCTACTTACAGGCGAATTTAGTACAACAAATGTTTCGGCTTATTATGAAAATTTACGGTGTTAATATTATTGCAGTATCAAAAAGAATTTTGATAGGATCATTTGGAATTCAGACATAAACAAGAGGGTTTAGTTGCTTGTAACTATTATGAATCAGAATTCCCGCATCATAAAACCTCTAAATATCGATTAATAAAATAATGATAAAAAAAAACACAATAAAATGTTATCAACCAAATATTTTATAAAAATGAATAAAAACTAACAAATTAACTATATAGAACATAATAATATCAAACGCACACAAAAACCTAATTCGAATTAATTTCTTATCGTCTAATAACCCAACCACTACCACCACCACGTTGATTTTTTTTTTTTTTTAACGCTATATTGAATTATGGATCGTGATCACATATCTAGCCTAGCATACATATATGTATATAGTTATTACATAAATTATCAATTATTTTTTTATAAACATACCATAAAAAACTATTATCATGGTCGTACTATTTGAATAGCTAAGCACGAAAGTACATTGTTGTTGTTATTTATCATGAATATTTATATAAAAACTAAAATAAAGTTAATTCAAGTGGATAAATCATAACTATGCATTAATTTATGTATGCAGGCGCTAGGGTTGATATCAAACGTATATGTGTACCTTGTATACCCTAAAAATAGTTTTGTCGCATCAGAACAATTGTTTCGAATTTCGTAACATAAAATCGATTTGGAATTGTTTCGCGTATGACACGTACCTTTATTATATATACGAGTAGTTTATTAAAATATGCGATGTACAATTTGAAAAAAAAAAAACTATTCTATTGGCTATTATACAGTTAGGTTAATTGACATTTTGCCTACACTATTGAATATTGATTGAATACAAACGAAATGTGTGATTTTTAGTCAAATCCTACACCCTACTATTTTGATCAGCTGAGTTTGATTAGGGTCCCTATATACAAATGACAAAAATATTCAAAGTTGATGGTCGGAATTTGTATCAAGGTTGTTTGTTTAAAAATAAATATTGTATGGCTTTGACACAACAGAATATAAAAAAAAAATTTTTGTTTCTCATTTTCCCATTGATATTGGGGTGATAGACACAAAAAAAAAATTAAAAATTAAACTTCAAAGTTTTCTGATCTAATATGAACACTAATTTTCATTGATAGTCTTCGTCGTTGTATTGAATTGATACGCATGTACTTATATATAATAAATTAGAAATTCTTACATACTCGCCAGACTCATGTTGAGTGTCAATTTCAATATTTTTCACTTATACTAAACTAATCCATTTATAAAAAAAAAAAAAATCGAAAACGATTCTAATTTTAAACAAAACGAGAAACTAGATAATGTGATGACGAAATGTTTGGGGGAAATGGTTTTACCGAAAAACTCGAGTAGAATAATTTCTCAATTCGTACGACGGTTTACACTAAAATTTGTATGAATTTTTTTTTTATTGTGTAGACCTTCGATTTAATTCGTTCTCAAAACTCATTTTATTAAGCCTGTAGAGACTCTGATCAGCGTTGAAGATTATTTGCTCTGGATAAACTGTTTCAAAACAACTGTGGATATTTCCAGTAAACGGTATACTTCAAATAGCATTAAAAAAATGGACCACGAATGGTGAAAGAGGGGCGAAGAAGGTAGTTTGAACCATTTGTGAAAACAAAATCAAAATAGGCGGGGGAGTAGTGCAATTCGAGGGATTCTTCACAATTGTCGATTATATATGAGACAAACAGCGCTTTAACAGAACTTATTATGGGCCAAGATGGGTTCTTCGCTTCTTGAAATTTTTAAAACAAATTTAAAATTGACTAAATCAATCACCAATGCATTATTAAATTTTTTTTTAAAATTCAGGATACTTAATGTTGGTTTTTCTGAAAAAATTTGAAACTCGAAATAAAATCATGTTTGATATCTTAAAATTATTTAAATTTTTTAAATTCCTGAATATACCTGATTCTTGAATTGTTTAATAAAATCAGCTCCTAAAGTTTCTTGAATTTATCACGCTCCTGAAATTCAAACTCTAAAAATTTTCGAATCCTCATATTTCTTAGAGTCATTAAAATAAATCCATTTCTTGAAATTTCGAAGTCGGGAAATTAATTAAAAAGAAATTCTTAAAATTTGTAAGTTTCTTGAGAAATTTTAAACTTTAAATTATTTAAAATTTTTTGTTAATATTAAATTTATTGAAATTCGTGACTTTCTGAATTTTCCGAAGTTTCTTAAATTTTTTTGAACTGCTGATTTGATCAAATTGAGATGCTCCTGAAATACTTGGATAAAAAGCCAATTTGTAAATTTATTGAAATTTTAAAAATTTTAAAATTCTCAAAATTCTTAGGAACTTAAAATTAATTAAATTCTGAATTATGAACAATTGAAATTTTTATCAGTTAAAATTTAAAAAAAAATGCAGACATTGCAGAAGTTTTTAATTCATTAGGAAATTTTTAAATTTTGGAATACTTGGAAAATTTTGAAAACCTTGAACTGTTTAAATGAAATTTAATTTCTAAAGTATTTCTGAATTTCTTGAAATAAAATCTGTAAATTTCTAAAAATTCTAAAAGTTTTAATATTCTCATAATTATTGAAATTATTTTGCAATATAATTATTTTGCAATATAATAACATTTTTTAAATTCAGGAAATTTCTTAGAATTCTATAATTTTAGAAAATCTCTTAAAGTTGATTCTTTGAAAAATTTCTTAAAACGTGATTTTTAATTCAGGTAATTCTTAAATCTCTTGAAATTGTAGGAAAATCAGATCTGGGTTTCTTTATAATTGTTGGCTTGTTGAAAAATTTTAAACTTTCAAATATAAACTCCTAAATTTTTAATTTATTAAATTTTTTAGAGCAGAAGTTTAATTTCTTAAATTTTATGAAATTCTTGCATTATTGATTGTTGTGATGCTCGTAAAATTAAAGTTTTTAAAAATGCAGGAAATTTAACTTAAAAGAGAAATTTTAAACTTTGAACTTCCTCAATTTCTGAAATTTTTTAATTACTTGGAACCTTGAACTGTTTAAATAAAATTTAATTTCTAAATACTTAGTTCATGAATTTCTCGAAATAAATTTAAAATTTACAAATTTCTAGAACATATAAAAATTTTAGAATTTTCAAAATTATTAAAATCCCTTGGTATTTTTAAATTTTTTGAAAAATTTATGAAATTTCTCAATGTTTTTAAAATTTAACAAAATTCTGTCAGTTAGTTTTTTGAAAAATTTTAAACTCCAAAATACTTAAACCTCTTGAGATTACATGATCATAATTTTGCAAATTTGTTGTAATGTATATTCTTGAAATTTATGTTCATAAACATATCTAAATATACAAATTATTAAAAATTCCGAAAATTGTTTGAAATTTAAGGGTTTATTAGAGCAGACTTATTTAGAGCAAACATTTAATTTCTTGAATTTAATTAAGTTGTTGCATTAAGTACTTAATCTTGTGAACATTTTAAAAACTTTTAAAACAAATAATAATAAATATTATAATAATATTGGCTAATCTTTGGAAATGCTGTAAATATTCGAATTCTCAAAATTCTTACATAAACTGATCTGAGCATTATTAAATTTTTTAGAAAAATTCACGTTAATTCTTAAAGTTTCTAAAATTGATGAATTTTTTCAAATTTCCTAGTTTTTTGAAAAAATTTAAAACTCAAAATCAAATTAAAATGTTTGGTATACTTAGTTCCTTTAAATTCTGAAATATAGCTTACCTGATTCTTTAATTGTTTAAAAAAATTAAACTCCTGAAATTTCTTGAATTTGTCACGCTCTTGAAATTTGTAAAACAATTCAAAATTTAGAACCTCATATTTCTTAGAATCTCAGCAAACAAATCAATTTTTTGAAATTTCGGTGATGTGTATTTTAAAAATTTGGGAAATTTCTTGAAGTCCCTACCAAATTCTAAATTTCTTAAAGTTCTTAAAATTTAACTAAATTCTTAAAGTTTGTTAGTTTCTTGAAAAATTTCAAACTTGGATATACTTAAATTTTTGGTACTTTAAATTGTGGTCTTTAGATTCAGGTAATTCCCAAATGTCTTGACGTGACTGAAATTTTATAAATTTCTGTCTGATCTGTTTCAAAAAATTCAATTCCTAAAATTTCTGGCATTTGACGAAATTTTTAAATATTTAACTTCTTTAAATTTTTAGAACAAGTTCAATATTTAAAAATTTCTTTATATTTAATTTAAAAATTTTAAAAATTCCGGAAATTACTTTAGTTATCATTTGACGAAATTCTTTACAGTCAGTCCTTGGTAAAAATTTTGAAAGTTTAAAACAGTTTTTTATTTTGGGCAGAATTTTAATTTTTTGAATTTGATCAAATTTTTGCATTATCTTGTAATACTCGTAAAACTCTTGAAATTCTTAAAACAAATTTAAAAGTTGCTAATTTCTGGAAACTCTATAAATATTTAATTTCTTTTAAATTATCAACTTAAATTATTTAAATCGTTTTAATTCCTAACCTATCAACTCCCAAAATTTTTTGAATTTGTCACGCTTCAAAAATTTCAAATTCTAAAAATTTTAGAATTCACAAATTTCTTAGAACCTTTAAAATAAATAATTCTCTTGAAATTCTGAAGATTTGAATATTTTTAATACAAATTTAATATTGGCTAATCTTTGGAAATGCTGTAAATATTCGAATTCTCAAAATTCTTACATAAACTGATCTGAGCATTATTAAATTTTTTAGAATTCATGTTAATTCTTAAAGTTTCTAAAATTGACATAATTTTTTAAATTTCCTGGTTTTTTGAAAAAATTTGAAACTCAAAATTAAAATGTTTGGTATAGTTCCTTTAAATTCTGAAATATAGCTTACCTGATTCTTTAATTGTTTAAAAAAATTAAACTCCTGAAATTTCTTGAATTTGTCACGCTCCTGAAATTTGTAAAACAAATTCAAAATTTAGAACCTCCCATTTCTTAGAATCTCAGCAAACAAATCAATTTCTTGAAATTTCGACGATGTGTATTTAAAAATTTGAGAAATTTCTTGAAGTCTTTACAAAATTCTAAATTTCTTAAAGTTCTTAAAATTTAACTAAATTCTTTAAGTTTCTTGAAAAATTTCAAACTTGAAAATATTTAAGATTTTTGGTACTTTAAAATGTGATCTTCAGATTCAGGTAATTCCCAAATCTCTTGACGTGACTGAAATTTTATAAATTTCTGTCTGATCTGTTTCAAAATATTCAATTCCTAAAATTTCTGGCATTTGACGAAATTTTTAAATATTTTGATTCTTGAAATTTTTTGAACAAGTTCGACATATAAAAATTTCTTTATATATAATTTAAAAATTTTAAAAATTCCGAGAATTACTTGAATTGTCATTTGACGAAATTCTTTACAGTGCTCGTTAAAAACTTTGAAAGTTTAAAACAGTATCGCTGTTAAATCTTTTTATTTTGGGCAGAATTTTAATTTTTTGAATTTCATCAAATTGTAACACTATCAACTACCAAAATTTTTTAAATTTGTCACGCTTCAAAAATTTCAAATTCTAAAAATTTTAGAACTAACGAATTTCTTAGAATCTTTAAAATATACATATAATTCTCTTGATATTTTGAAGATCTGAATATTTTTAGAATTTTAAAAATTCGCGAAACCATTTCAATCCGTTAGTTTCTTGAGAAATTTGATGCTTTGGAAGGTATTGAATTTCTTGTGCTTCCTAGATCTTTTGAAATTTCTTAAATTTCGTAGAACCATGAGCGTTTGAAAACAAATTTGCTCCGTAGCAGTCTATTTGTGAACAACAACTCATTTACAACGAAACGGGCAACAAGGCGGCAGTCATGCCACTCTAAAAAATTGCATTTTAAATTATTTTTTCGGTACTAATTTCTTAATTTCTAAAGAATTCGAATTCCAAGGGAAAGAAGGTTAATGACCTAAAAACACAATGTTCTGGGAATTTTTCCTAGTATACCCGCTCCGCTAACGGTTTACCTCCCAAAGATATTAAATTTATTTTGATTTGTGGAAGCTACCACTGAGCTAAGGCATCGATAGCCAGTGATGTGCCAAATTAAGAGATGGTTTTATCTAACCGATAGTAAGTAAATCGATCGTTTTCTCTTCGAAGACGCTGAACGAATATCAATGCAGATAATTACCTTCGGGGAAATCGTCGGGGAAAAAATGTCTCACAGCAAAGTGTTGTTTGAGGGGTAAACTAACTAATGAGTTTTGATGACCTTAACATTAACGTCATTTCAAAATGAAAGTCATTTCAAGGTCAACCTTATTTTTTTTAATAAAAGCTGTGTTTGTATCTGATTATATGCTACAAAAACCAGCTTCACCAGGAGTATTTTTTGCTTTACGCAACCAAATACGGCGAAAAGCCAATGTTTACATTTTCCAATGCGTTGAGAAATTCTGACTGTTTTAATCATTCTTTAATTAGATCTAATGTCGAATATTTAGGAAGATTTCTGTTGCAGAAATATGAATTGGAGTGCTTATCATCAGATCTAAGTTCATTACAGGAAGTTGATATCATTTTACATGGTTTCAAATTTACGGTCAAAACAGATCACGCTTTTCGAAGGCATTTTCATCGAAGGTAACGTAAACCGTAAAACAAAATAAAATAATTTGACCTAAAAGTCCTTGAAGACCATAAGGTTATATGGTATATGCACACTAATGTCCACAGTTTCACAAAAATTTTTATTGACAAAAAATTAGAAGGCAGAATTTAAATTATGATTATGGAATAAGAAACAAATCACTATTTGAATTTGATTGAAATATGTGAATATTTCGAAATTTTGAAAATATTCGTGATTACAAAACCGTTTCAACTAATATTAAAAAAAAAAAATAATTCCTCTGAATTATGAATACCATTTCTGCAAATTTGACTGGAAGCGTCTTATTTTCAAACCTCTTTTTCCGATACCCTGTTGTACTTGAGTATAAAGTCATTTCGTTTGTTGTCGGAAGTTAAACGACCGGGTGTTTCAAACTTTTTGTCATACAAATTTTACAGGGTGGATTGTAGAAAAAATATTTCAG
Organism: Tipula vernalis; assembly: GCA_958295665.1. Classification (NCBI taxonomy): domain Eukaryota; kingdom Metazoa; phylum Arthropoda; class Insecta; order Diptera; family Tipulidae; genus Tipula; species Tipula vernalis. Next base: position 20,696,022 of record OY282559.1, read on the forward strand.
CAGAGTTGTTCAATTTTTAAGGCAAACAGCTAATTGGTATTGGAAAGTAAAGAACGGATATAAAAATCCTTCAGACAAACATTTTTTTGTGTATTCTGCGTGAATAAAAGGAGTCATTAAAAAATTTCGTCTTTGTCATGAGTTATGACATTAACTTTAACATTTAATTTCAAGGTCACCAAAAAAAATAAAAAATAAAAAATTAGTAATGTGCTTTGGAAAGTAGTAAAGGGCGGGTATCCAAATGCTGCAGATAAAATTTGTTTGGGCGACTTCGTGATAAATTAATATTCTTACTCTGTATCCTTGAATAATTGGCCTTGGAAAGTAAAGTGCGAATATAGAAATGTTTAAGACAAAACAAATTTTATATTTTGCGTAAATAAAAAGTTTCATTAAAGAATTTTAACTGTGTATTTCAAATACTACTTAACCTTGACATTTAGTTTCAAGGTCACCAAAAAAAAAAAAATTAGTAATGTGGTTAAAGTGGCATACTTTAATGATCTCGAATAATTGTGTTTGAAAGTAAAGGGTGGGTATAAAAGTGCTTTAGACGAAGCTTGGTTTTGTATTTTGCATGAATCAAAGATGTGATTAAACAATTTTAGGTTTGTATTCAAAATATTAACTTAACTTTGATATTTAATTTCAAGGTCTAATCACTACAAGATAAGATTGCTGATTACCTCATTTCGTAATAATTACTGATGTAGTCGTTACCAAACATGTTATTTTTAATGAAGTGCTCAGAATATAATTCAATCGTTACAGTGAGCACCCATTAGATGGAAAGTATTTGTTTTTAATCTTTGTAAATATAAAATTCTTTTGAAATATTATTCAAGCCGAGAACCACTCCCACATAGATTTCTGTATAAATAAATTTTATATATGTCAAACCGCTGTATAACCTAGAATTGGTCGTGTACTTAGGCAACATCATTTAAATGTGCGGTGTAGTACCTACATATGTACATGTTTGTATACAAGTGTAAAACAAACCTACCTGCACCGCCACCACCAAAAGTAGCAAACAAATTTTTTTCCCAAAATTCGACAAAATATCAAAATTTTGAGGCTATCGAACTTGATATTGAAAACAAAGCTCTAAGTGTATATATGCGTGCGCGAGATTATTATCATAAATTTATGTATACATACATAAAATACGACCACAATATAAATATATCACCCACCTAATGGAATATTATATCTCGACGAGTATATTGAGTCGAGTTTGCTATAATAATATGAATTAATGTATGGTGAATAAAATAATTTGTGAAAAAAAAAAAATTGTAGGCGGTTTTTTTCGAATTAAACACGACAACAACAACAACGAACAAATTTGTACTTTATTAATACCAAAAATGAGGTTTTTTTGTAATATTTCGCTCAATATTTTAATTGGATTTTAATTTCATTTTTTATCTTCCCTATATACTATATACTAAATAGGCATAAACCAATGTAATAATCCATAAAATTATCTTTGTAACTTTTATTTTTTTGTTGTTGTTGTGCTAAATATGGCTAAATACTAAGTACAACCAAACCGAGTGATACGGTCAAGTGAATCACAAATAAAAAAATTTGGTTTTAATTTTTTATTTCCGTCCCTCATCTCATCTCTGCTGCTAGCAATTACAATGATGTTGTGCAATGGATATAATCGTGTATAACCTTGTTTCCAGTTTACTACATACATATATGTACACAATGTCTAATTACAGACTAATCTGCGGTCTTTCGGTACATAATCTATAAAATGACGGGATTATATTCGCGTTGATGATCATTTTACGATGGAATTTTAATTTTTTGTTTGCTTTTATGGTTATCATCATCATTGTAAGCTTCATCGCAGCATCTGACATAAATTTGTTGTGTTTTTATTTGGAATTTAATGATATTTGTCTTATTTGTGTGCACAGTGATAAAAGATGACACAACGCTAATTTATTGAATTGTTATGATTGTCTGAATATTTTATCCCGATATTGATTTGGCGAATATGCTTATATGATTTTAGAGTGTTTGGCTAGGCGTCAGATGGTTTGCCAAAAATAAATAAAAAAATGGAATAATTTTAAATAATCATTAGAAATATAAAAGACAAATAACATTCAATTTATTTTCCAAAAAAATTTTAGCGCCTCATATTTCTTGTGGTTTTGGTTTGCAATATTCAACTGTCAACAGCTGCCAGAAATCAAGTTCTTTTATTATCTCGTTTGGACAAATAGATGTAACGCAATACATGTATTACGTCGTTTAAAATTAAAGCATTGCTCTTCTTCTGTTTTTGGATTTCCGAAATTTTTAAAATTTCCAATTTCGTTAAATTTTAAATTTTTGTTAATATTCTTAACATTTCAAATATTCTAAATTTAATGATTGCCTTAACTTTCTAAGGTGCAAATACTGCAAAAGGGTAAATCAAAAATTCAGGTTTCTGTAAAATTGTTAAAATTGTTTAAAGCAGCAAATTAAAATTTGCTCCATCTTTTCGAAATATTTAATATTAATTTAAAAATTCAAAATTACTTTAAAATTTCAGAATTTATTAAAGTTTAAAAATTAAAAACTTTAGAAAAATTTAGAATTTCGAAAAAAATTCAAATTGCGTGTAATGCCAAATACTTAAATCGATTCCACAAAAGGCCTAACTATTTCACCCATTTGGTGTTTTGTTCTATCTCTTTAGACGTTACCTGCCGTTATTCTTCAAGTGCTGATTGTTGGGAGTCGAAATCCCTCATCTGAGAATTTTTGCCTCTGTTTGTCTGCACCGGTCATGATATCATCCACGTAAATGTCGTCTCTAATCCGCTTGGCTGCATCAAGAAACTAAACACTTATCTCTTCCGCTACTTGTTTTAATGCCCTTACCATTCTCAAGTTGTAGGCTTTGATTTAATCAGCTGGCTTTTCCATAAAATGGTATCTTGTATAAGCTATTTTGAACAACAGGATCAAAAAGCAGAATATCGTTGAGCGAGTAACAACTGCTGGTCTTAGCAAGGCGTCGAACACTAATGTCTCTTCGGTGGTAGCTCTTCTGGTTCCCAAATTTTACGGTACCACCAGCAATAGTCCACCCAAAACTTATATTGATAGCTACTGACTGATTGTTATTACTTGTTATCTTCCCATCGCTAATAACTTGGAAGAAATGATCAGCTCCAATCAAAAATCAATACTTCCAAGTATGTTATAAGTAGGATCCGGCAAATTCGTCGTAATCACCGGTAGGCTTCAGTGACCAATGACGTCTTAGGCTATCAAAAAGAATGCGACACTTTAACATACTGCCGACTTTGGTTTTAGCGTTTACTACCCCAGTTGGTAGGATAAAAGCAGGAACAGTAGCTGTCGCTGATCCTTAACTTGGCCTTTTTTACTAATAAATGTTGGGACAACTAGTCATTCTAAACTATTCACGCCGGCAACTGAAATATTTATAAGGTGTTGTTTACTTCAGACTGATCAATGTGCAGAAGAGAATGAAGAATTGTCATACGAAGGATTTAATTTTACTGTTTCTAAGGAATTGGCTTGTGATTATAGAAAATCGAAATAATCTTCAAGCTCAGGAAAATCGTTTTCTGCTGATTGTCTGGCCCACAACATTTTTGTTTCGTCATCTAACTTATCTTCTATGATGCGCATTAGGCATCGGTCCCTTGATTCGGCAGCAGAATCTAGCGATTTCAAACCTCTGACCACTTCATCCGCTATATTTACCACTCCTTGAACATTCGGTTGATCTGCTTGTGTAAATGGCTTTATGCCTAAAAAAATCAATAAATTTTCTCACCGTATGTTTTTTCCGATCATACCGCTTACGAAGCTTCTTGAAGGCCTCTGTATAGTTAGATATCCGGTCTGTATGGTGCTATCATTTAAGTTTAGCTGCGGATGATCTATACAGCACTCTCCACTGTACATAATTACTCAGGTTAGATACAACGTGATAGTAATATTCTTCAAAGTTCGCCATATCGAAGTTCTCAGCGGCCCACAAGCTGAAAATTGAAGTTTCTGTAGACGTGAAATCTTTTAGTAGAACCGGAGCTCCGTCTAATCGGACTGTTAGCTCCTTAATTGATGTCGTTCTTGCAATTTATTCGTTCACGTATGTCACAAGTTTAGTCATCTGACTTTTAATTACTGCCATACGTTTTTTGGCAGCAGTAGATAGATAGTCATACTTTCTACTATTTTATTTGCAGGGTTCTTGATTATACAGGGTGTTATATTACTCATTATACTTATACAAGGGGCATTTAGGACATGGAATTTTGAGTAAAAAAGATCTTGAAACACTTCTCGAATTTCATTACCGGGAAACCTCATTCAAAGGGTATTTTCTGAGAAGCCACTACCGTCTCCTCAAGTTGTTATGTTCAGAAAAATGAGCGACACGAAAATTAACCTTGGGTCGCAGGCAATTACTCTTCAAGAATAAGGTCGGTTTAGACTTCATACCTCACGCTTAAAACGCACTGACGTCACCAGGCGCTGGAGAAAGCCGTGTGGCGAACTTTTCATTCAAATGCTTTACAGTGCTTGAGGCCATTATAGCATAAGAACGCCTCATCTGATCAGTACAGTTCTGGTGTCAATTCGGCGGTTAATTAATTTTAAATTAAAATAATTAATCTCCACATAAATTTTTTTGAAATTAAAAACTATGCTACGGAGGCTTCAATCCGTAGCGAAGAACACCTAATATGAATTATGCTAGACTATACGTTTCCAACGTTTCTAACCCCGAATACTTTGAGGGGCACTTGCCAGGATCTCACATTCGTCAATAACAACACGGCTAAGACTATGTGCACCATATCGTATTTCTCGTACCATCGCCCAGTACTTAATCGTTTGCACACAACCGCTGTAATCCATTGGCAGGAAGCTAATAATAAATTAATTGTTTTTAACAAACCTATACAGTCTATCGTTTCTCTTACCGCCTCTAAACGTTGTCATGCAAAACACCTACGGCCGTATAGACGATAGAGCCCATCCCGATTTTTTTTATTACAATAATAGAGAAAACCCGAACAAAATGAGATTGATATAAAACTCAACTCAAAACAACCTCAACTCAACCCCAAATAACTCCAGCTCAACTCCAACTCAATTCCAACTCAACCGCAACTCAACTCCAACGCAAGTCCAACTCAACCCCAACTCAACTCAACTCCAACTCAACCCCAACTCAACTCCAACGCAAGTCCAACTCAACCCCAACTCTAATCCAATGCAAGTCCAACTCAACCCACAAACCGATCCCTTACCCCCCCCCAACTCAATCCCTTCCCCCCCCCCCCCCCCCCGCAACTCAATCCCAAACTCAGCGCCCAACTCAATCTTCAAACCTGCATGTCCATATAAAAAATTGGTCAACGTCATCGAAAACCAGGTGTTAATAACCAAATGCTTATGGGTCAACTCGAATGGCAGGTACCCAATCATCTTGATGTACAGGTTCCAAAAGCTTTTCAGTTCTCCGCCTTGACCCCAGAACCAGTATGGCACAAATTAAAATCCAATTCGAGCAGACATCCAGACAGACAGAAGAACATTTTTGCTTTTTCGGACACAGGGGCGCTCAGAACGTCATAAAAATGTAGTTTTTGGATAAAAAAAATGTTTTTGGCCGAATAAATCGAATATTTGATCGTCGAATAAAGCATTAGCGCCGCATTCTACTGTAATTGTGTTTGCTTGTCTTGGACTAAATATAATCTACAAATTTACTCAAAAATCATCTTGGATACATTTTTGGTGTCGTGTGACTTATTTCGCTATATATTGAAATTATTAATTAAAATAAAACAAATGTTTATTTTATTTTTAATTTTATTAACTTCCTTTTAGAGATTTCTATTTTTTTTATTGATAGTTTTATAACTGAAGTTGAAATCGATCTTAGTAAAACTAAAATAGTTTTACTAAAAGGAAATTAATAAAATTAAAAATAAGATAAAATAAACATTTGTTTTGTTTTAATTAATGTTTGATTGCTAAATATAGTGATAGCAATTCTCTATCGAATACTGATATTAAATTTCAGCTGTTGCTAGGTCGCATTTTTGCTATGGTTTATTAAGACACAATAATATCGTCTATATACCGATTTATGGCGTCTCTGGCAATTAAAAACAATTAGTATAAATTCCAAAATCCCACAGTTATTAGATAATTTGCCCAATTTCATACCACCCTTAATTTCGAGAATATTGTAAAGGGAAATATTCCCGCATGGTTACTAGTCAATATATTCTTTGCGGACTATGTGTGTTTGTTGAAAATTGGTATTGTTACAGTCAAACTATGCTAATTCATTGCTATATGCAAAACAGCGAGATTATTGTTGGTGGCTTTTAATGTCGAAGACCATAATTTCGAAAGTTTTTTTTTTAATGAGAAATGAAAGTCGCGAATATTAAATAGAAGCCGGAAATATTTAACAGTTTGATTGCTGGAATAAAAGTTTTCATTCAAATATTTTATCTTGAAGAGCTTTAAAATTAACATAACCTCAACAAACTTAGATTCCACAATTTTTTATTTGCCTTTTTCAAGTTTAAGTGCCAGTGAGAATTTTGCTAAATATTCTTTAACAATGTGTAACCAATAGTATATAATCAAAACACAGGTTCCACAAAATTTTAATATATTATTTGCACATCATATTTTATGAATCTTAAAATAGATTCCACATTTTTTTAATATACACATGAAATTTTTCATGATTTTGGTCGACTTTTGGATGTTGTGTGCATCTAGCCGAATTGGCCGTCCATCCGCAACATTGCGAAAAAATATAGGTCCGCAATTCAGAGAAGAGGTTCAAATGCGAAAATACTAATCTTTTTGGGGAAACAAGTTAAACAAAATATTCAAAGGAAAGAATTTCCTCTTCGGTTAATGAATCGCTAATCGCACAGTTGTAACATAATTTTGACTTAAAAGTGGCTGGCATTATTTTTCATTTCAATCCACATATAATATTATGATAACAGAATAATTTTAGGCATAGACAAACCTAAAAATTGCTGCTACTTATATTGAGGAGGTCGATTAAAATATTCTGATCATACAATTAAGCAAATGATAAGCAGTCGGTAAGAAGCGAAATAAAAATGTTTCTTCACCTAATTACTGAAATTTGAGGCAATTTTACACCGTGGAAGCTTAACTTACCCTTCTGATACCAGCTGCTGAAGTTCTTGCCAGCTGAATATTTTTTTTTAAAATTTCTTGGGCCACTAAAAACTGGTAGATTGAATTCTTGCTCGTGTATTCGCCTTGTTTGCTTTTGCTGCAGCTTTTCTTTGTCGATCCAATTTTTTTTTTTCGACTTTCCTGATGCAACAGAACTCGCTATTATTCGTCAACTATTCACCTTCGTTGCTTTCAACAAATATTAGCGTAAGTGACGAATCTATTGCTTCATTTAAGTAACCCGTGGCCGCCTAACCTAACGAACGCAGACATTTTTTCCATCAATCAAATTGTTCAGGTCGAATGAAAAAAGCAATTAGATTATTACAGAGATTCCACAGTTTTCCTAATTTTCACATATGTCCGGCGTTTACTATATACTTATATAAGTAATGAGTTTACAAAACTTTATAAAAGTGTTAGTTAAATAAATGTAATCACTTAGGTTTGAGCTGGCTTGAGGTTAAGTTAATTTTTTTTGTTTTTTTATTAAAAGTTATTGGTAAATATCTGACGGTGTTTTCGGTCATCTAGGATGACACATATTTTTGGAAATAGCGAAATTATGAATTTAACGTAACGATGTCAGTACCCATTCACAACAGATTAAGAATAGCTCCTCCATATCGAGGGAGTAAATATTTACAATTTTTCTGGTAATTTGAAAAGAATTTGTCGCAGCTGTATTCGTACCATCCCAACTTAAATATCAAACATTTAGTAATCGATGCACATTTGGTATTGAGTGTGCATTGATGCACGAGATGAAGCGAAATGGTTTGTAATTTACCGGTTGGCTAAAATCAACCGACTTAGTGTGGGAAATTTTAATATGACTTGCGCTTAATATCAGTTGAGCTTGATTGAGAAATATTTACAGAATCATGATTTTAAGAGAGCTTTCAATAATTTTTTTTTTTGATTTTCTAGAGATTTTAAATGAAATTTTCTACAATCAAATAATATTTTCCACGATCGGTATTTATGTTTGTGAGATTAATTAATTGTTACATAGCTTTCACTTTTCTCTAGCTACAGCTATTGGTAAATCGATTTGTTTTTGTGAAGAGCTTTTACTAGTATTTTTCAAACTGCCGAGTACAATTTCTATCTATTCAAATCTCGTACCTACATGTTGCAGAACTTTCGTTTTTAGCATGATTCTCTTAGAAAAATTGGAAAAAAGGCTTTAGTGAAAGTTAACGGTTTCAGTAAAAGCATTGATGTTTTGAGAGCTTTTAAAACAAATTTACAAATTTGATTTAAATGTTTTTCGTTTATATTCCACGCATTCCTATCGACCGGAAACATATTAAGGACTTGTAATTGCAAAGCTTGAAATTTTCCATTTTATGCTTGAAGAAAGCTTTTATCAATCACTTTGAATAGTTTAATTGATTTACATTTCACTTTGCCTACCTTTGGAAAAAATTGGATCTAGTGTAGAGTTGTGCAAGAATATTTTTTAAAAGCTTAGGGTGTTCTGTATTAAAATTTAATTTCAAAAATATAGAGATAGAACACTTTCGTTTAAAGTGATATTTTAGAAAGTGTACGTCTCCCTCGTATGGCTTTCTCAAGTTTAACTTGAATGTTATAACATAGCATGATCCATCGAGAAGGCTCTAATAATTATTTCGGAAATTATTTTTCTCTTTGTAGAGAGCTTTTACTAGAAAGCTTTCCAAAATGTTCGGGCGATATTCCGAAATTTTTAAAAACTGCTTAGTTCCGAATAATTACACCAAAATTGTATTATTTTTTGAGACCTTTTAAATTAATAGTTTGCTAATTTATAAAAAGAAAAAACAGTTGTCGTAAAGCACATTGAAAGTTTTAACTAGTTTTAGAGATAAAAAGCTTGCTCGCTTAGAATGCACACAGAATATCAAAAAATTTACTAAACTATTTCTATACTAAAAGCACTTCACTTTTGATAGTTCTCCTTATTAGCAAGGCAAAATGGACCTTAGTTTTTCTTAACTAAGAAACTGGAAATTGATCTGTACAGATAAAAAACTACTCCAATCTACATTAATTTGTTTATTACATAATAAACTAATTTGTGACAGCTTAGAGCTTTAACTAGCGTTGATCTTAATATTATGCGGAACATTTTCAAGTTTCTGAAATCTCCCACGTCTAACTCTGCAACAGCTTTCGAGCATATTTGTACTTCGAAAGATTTTTAATAAGCATTTTAGAAAGGTTTCAGTGGGAAGTTTTGCAATTACCTAGTAAAAAATGATTTTACTCTACAAGGTGTTCCACAATCTCTGATATTCCCAAAATTTTCAAAAAATCGTAATTATGTTGGTGACGCCAATCTAAATTCAATTAAGCATTCGAACTATAAAAATTGGTGAAAGCTTTTGTAATAAATTTTCTGTTAAATGTAGCTTTTATTTGTAGTTGTAAAAGATGAAAAACTATCACTAAGCACATTCAATGAATTTTAAATTTTTGTGAGAGCTTTTGATGGAATTTGCAGTTGATTTTAAATTTGGCTAAAAATTCCTCAAGATTTTATGTTGCAAAAAGCTCTATGAACTTTTAACATACAGATTTGTTGTATTAGAGGTTTTAAAACAAATTTACTGTAAACCCGGTGCACTTTGTTTCAGTTTTTTTTTAAATTTTGTCCATCGTTTCTTTCCACCGGAAATAGATAACTTGTAGTTGCCAAGCTTAAAAGTTTGCATTTTCTACTTGAAGAAAAACTTTTCGATTGTATCACATTAAAGATCTTAATTAATTAGCGTTTTGATTTAGCTATGTCTGCACGAAAATTTTGATTTGGCGTGGGGCTTTCATTGCATTTAATATAGAGCTTTCACAAAATATATTTCAAAGATTTGGGTGATTTTTTGTTCTTAAAATTGAATTTAAAAATGTAGAATTTTAGAGAGGTAAAAGGGTCAATGGAAGCCTGTATTTCAGTTGAACCAACGAAACTAACTTTAAATTAAAGTTTTATCAAATCATGGTCCTATTCCAAGCTACGTCAATTAAAGTTTTTTAAATACATTTAGTGCAAGGTCAACCAAATTAAAAGTTTTTTGACTGTTTAGAGCTGTAACTAGATAGTGATCTTAAGATTATACGGTGCTTGTCTACGTTTTTGAAAGCTCGCACCATGTTTGTACTTTGAAAAACTTCCCTAACAAAATTTTTAATTCGTTTTCAGTGAGAGCTTTCATAATTTGCTACTGTAAAATTATTTTATAATATAAGGTGTTCCACAAACTCTGTTAATCCGGAAATATCCAACATGTCGTAAACATATTTGTAACAGCAAATTACAATTAAATTTTAAGAATTGGTGAAATGTTTTTTCAAAAGCTGCAAAATATAACTTTAATTTTAGAAGTTGAAAAACATTAATTTAGCATTAAAAATTTTAATTAATTAACGTGCGCCACTTTAAACCTTTTAAAAAAAATCAGAGCTTTCTCGCTTCGAAAAGAATTCGTTTGGATCATAGGATTTCAAAAATACTATCCAAAAGCTTTAATACATTATATTGATTTTTGTTAGCTTTTAGCAACTTGGAAGAGATTAATAATTGAGATAACTGTGAAAAATTAGTTGGATTAGATTTTAACAGAAACTAAATTTCTAGAGTGCTTTAAGCTGCTAAAAAACCGTTAGGAAGTTATTAAAGCCTTCATTAAAGTTTAGCATGGTACAAGTTAGAAGAGCACCGTAGATGCGATAGTCCTCATTTGTTTGTAGTATAGGTGCAATGAAGAAATTTCGTTGGTTTCCCAGACAATCACAGTCCTTGGTTTCTGAACTCTATAAATTAAAAATTGAACTATACAGATAAAAAGGGTAAGCTTGGAGCCCATTTTTAGACAGCGCGAGGTATTTTTTTTTTTTTGTAACCTTGAGTCACCTTTATTAACCTTGGTTGCAAAACTGTATTTAAAAGTGTGACTATTTTAACGAGTCAGGGTAGATTTGGGTACATGGACGGACATGGACAGCGATCATGTGCTTGTCATATTTAAGTATAAGTGCAAACTGTCATCTACGTTCAAGGACAAGCACAAAAGACCGTTCGGTGGAATATTGATGCGTTAAAAGGCCAAGCGTCACTGCAGAGTTACCAATCAGCTGTCACTAATTATTTAGACCGGCCCAATAACAACGAAGAAGCTCCTCCTAACATCCAGGAGCAGTGGCACGCTTTACAGTCAGCCATAACCACCGCGGCGCAAAGTTCCATCGGAAGAAGGCCATCGAGGTCCCGCAATGATTGGTTCGATCGTCGAATGGGATAAACGAAAGCTTCGTGAGAAATGGTTGGCTCGCAACACTAGAAGCAATCTAGCAGAATATCTCCGCGCTAGGAAAGCTACGACTAAATACCTTCGACAAAAGAAGCGCGATCATATGAAATCTTGCATCGAAAACATCAGCTTCCAAGCAGAAATAGGAAACTCAAGGGACTGTTTTGCTAACGTCAGAAATCTAACTAAAGACTTCCACCCAAGAAGTACAGCCATCAAAGACGGAAATGGAGAGCTGAGAACAAACGTGGCTGATGTTTTCTCTGTATGGCAAACCTACATTCAAAATCTGCTAAATCGGAATGACGAAGTGACCCCCATTAGAGCAATAGCTCCTCCAGGTGAAGAGTTCTTTGTCGAATATTCCACAGCAGAGGAAGTAGATGTAGCTATTAGTAGATTAAAAAATGGAAAGGCACCTGGTCCCGACGGAATCCCCGCAGAATTGATTAAGCTAGGAGGCGCTACTCTTGCAACAAATCTATACGATCTCATCGTCTCTATTTGGGACCAAAAAGAGCTGCCGGAGAATTGGAAGACCGCACTCATATGTCCACTGCACAAAAAAGGAGACCATTTTAAATGTGGAAACTATCGTGGTATCGCCCTATTGAGCACTGCTTACAAAGTATTAACTAATGTTGTACTTGTCAGACTCATCCCTTTCGCCGATAACGTCATTGGCGACTATCAATGTGGTTTTCGTCCCAACCGATCGATCACTGACCAATGTTTTACCATGAGGATGATCTTGGAAAAATGTTGGGAGTACAACATAACCATACATCAACTGTATATATACTTCAGACAGGCATATGACAGTATAAACCTCGAAAACCTATGGGCCGCGCTCATATGCCTAGGAATTCCAGAGAAACTCGTTTCTCTGTGTAAATTAACAACCTCTGGGTCTGTATGTAGAATCGTAATTGAGGGAGCTGTGTCAGACTCCTTTGAAATAACATCTGGTGTTCGACAGGGAGATGCACTCGCGCCTGTGCTGTTCAATTTGGCGCTTGAATACGTAGTGAGAAAAAGTAACATTGAAACTTCGCGCTGTATATTTAATAAATCAGGCCAAATTCTTGGATATGCAGATGATATCGTGCTTCTTGGCCGAAGACCTAGCGATATAAAGGACAGTTTCATACAGCTCGACTTGGTTTGGAGGTGAACAGCAGCAAAACAAAATTGTTATCAACACCCAGGAACATCTCCATGGTAAATTTCGGAATTGGCGACCATAACTTTGATAGCGTCGAAAACTTTAAATACCTCGGGTCAGTTATAACATCGTCGAATGATATGCAGGCAGATATAAAAGCCCGAATCGCTGCCGGACAACGAGTTTTCTACGCCCAATCGAAATTATTGCGATCTAAACATCTGTCGCAGTCGTGCAAGCTCGCACTTTATAAAGCACTCATAAGACCTGTGCTGGCTTTCGGAAGCGAGAGCTGGACCCTGACCTCTAACGATTGTAGATTGTTATCTACCTTCGAAAGGAAGGTCATTCGCTCAATCTTTGGTCCAATTAAAGTCGCGGACTACGAATATCGGATTCGTATGAACCACGAGATAAGGCAACTTCTTGAAGGCTGCGATATTATCGGATTCATCAAATCCAATCGAGTTAGATGGCTCGGCCACGTTACACGGTCTCCACAACAACGAATGACCAATACAGTGTTCTATCAACAACCAGCCGGTGTTCGTCGTAGAGGAAGACCCCGACTGCGCTGGCGTGACGACGTCGAACAAGATCTACATGCATTAGGATGTCGAAACTGGAGGACGAGAGCGATGGATCGAGACGGATGGAGGACCTTAGTGCGGGCGGCAAAATCGCTCCATGGGATGTGAAAGCCAGAGAAAGAGAGGTAGATTTGGGTTACTTTCTCGCGGAAGTAGGTACTCATTTGCTGTTTAGCAACTTTTGTACCGAGGAACTCTGATATCAGCAATTTTTTTAAATTTCGATTTTCCTTTGTTTTTTTGTCGACAAGACCTTCTGCTCTCCTCTACTCAGGTGACAAGTCCTGCAGACTAAAGTAAATTCTACAATTTTTCCATAGGCCGCATATTTCTCACATATGTATATCCCATACATTTTCAAAGTGACTTGTACTATAAAACGAGTTAAAAATGTTAGTTAAACAAGTGTGTTAGCTTGAAGCAAACTGTCAGATAGCGGGGGAGTTTTTTTTTTTTGGTGACCTTGAATGAAATTTTTTAACCTTGGTTTCAACGATTTGTTCAAAAGTGTGATTATTTTAACGGGTTGGTGTAGTTTTGAGTCATCCTGGTGATAGTAAGTACTCATTTGCTGCTTAACAACTTTTGTATCGAGGTACTTCTTCGAAAACTTCAAGGTTCTTGAGATATCAACAAAACTTTTAAAATTTCGAATTTCATTGGAATTAGGTAACTAAGTCTTTTGTGCCGCACATCACTTTGTTGGCTGCACAGGAACTTTTACAGGAGCAACGTCGCTATATAAATTTCCCTTTACTTCCCCTTACCTACCTATAACTAACGGTTTAACCCCTCCTCATACAAAAATATTATTCTGCTCTATTTATTACACTGCGTATTTTAATCTTTTTTGTGATGTACATTTGTAAAATTTGTATCACACATAAAATTGATATTGCAAAAATAACAAAATATTTCGATTAAATCATTTTTTGTTTTTAAATAAAACAATGACAAAGAAAAACAATAAAATTCTCGAAAGAACGATAAATCAATTATCAATTCAACTATAACCAATATACATATACACAAAAAATATTAAAATCAAAACAGTTATTCACCAAATTTATTATTAAACATAACACACACAAAAAAAATTTAATAATTTTGCTTTGCATTGCGATCAAAAGGAGATTGATCATTAACGATGACATTAAATGTCGAATCGTTTTAAAATAATGAGATTGAATAAAACAAAAAAAAAAAAAAAAAAAATACGTAGTTAAGTATCCGAGTAAAGTAATTAATCTAAATCTAAAGGAAGATCGTAATCATGTGAGAGATGATCATTAAAATAAATGAAGATCGTAAATTTGGTCGATTTCAATTTAGAGGTTAATCATTTTTTTTTTTTTCGTAATTTTTATTAACGGATGTAATTTTTAACCCAAGTGTGCAACTTATCTATCCGTCGTTACAGAGTAGTTATAGAGACCCCGGTAAACAGGTGATCTTATGTGATATATCTGTACTATACGTCACACACGATTAAAATATATTTTCAAAATTCGAGTCATTTAAAAAATATTTTAAGCTTAATCTTATTTTCGGAAAAAAAATGTTGGTATTTTTAGAAATTTTTTGTATTTTTATTTATACTGAACCATGTTTTTATCTGCTGCGTCTATTTATTTATAACATTCTATCACATTCACATCATATATTGTATTAGTACAAATAAAACCCTGTCGACAATATTTTACTTTCTTTTACTCTAGTAAAATAAAGTATAGTATTCATGAAAATTTTGGACCTTGAGATTTTTAGAGATTTATTTGTTTTGAGGCCCCCTGAGTCCGAAAAAGTGGGTTTCGAAATGGTGTCTGTCTGTCTGTCTGTCAGTCTGTCAGTCTGTCAGTCTGTCAGTCTGTCAGTCTGTCAGTCTGTCAGTCTGTCAGTCTGTCAGTCTGTCAGTCTGTCAGTCTGTCAGTCTGTCAGTCTGTCAGTCTGTCAGTCTGTCAGTCTGTCAGTCTGTCAGTCTGTCAGTCTGTCAGTCTGTCAGTCTGTCAGTCTGTCAGTCTGTCAGTCTGTCAGTCTGTCAGTCTGTCAGTCTATTAGTCTGTCAGTCTGTCAGTCTGTCAGTCTGTCTGTGTCCTCTCTACAGCCCATATGGTTTAATCAATCGAACTGAAACTTCAGATTTAAGCTTTTTTGATAAATTGGGAGGTCCCAGTGAATTTTACTCCAAATCGGCAAACCGGAAGTGGCCACACTCTTGGTCCAGAAAATTTGTTTTGCAAATATCTTAAAAAGTATAAGGTTTACAAAAAACAGCTGAAACAAAATGTTTCCAAAAATTAAAAACAAATAAAAATAAAAAATTAAAAAAAAAAAATTAAAAAATTTAAAAATTAAAAAAAAAATTAAGAAAAAAATAAAATTTCTCAAAATTCTCTGTTCGTAAAAGAAAGTCGTGTGTTGGCCACACCTCAATTTTAACTAGGTAATTAAGGGACCTATTCCATGTGCTAGCGATATCTTTATCATCATTGTTGAGTGCGATTTCCAAAAAAATAATTTCGTAGAACTTTTATTAAACGAACGATCCGTATGGATTAGGGTTTTCTAACTAGGTAATTAAGGGACCTATTCCATGTGATAGCGAAACCTGTGTCATCATTGTTGGCAATGGCCGATATTGGCCCTTGGGAGTTGAGTGCGATTTCCAAAAAATAATTTTGCAGAACTTTTACTAAACGAACGATTCATATGGATTAGGGTTTTCTAACTAGGTAATTAAGGGACCTATTCCATGTGCTAGCGAAATCTTTATCATCATTGTTGAGTGCGATTTCCAAAAAATAATTTCGTAGAACTTATATTAAACGAACGATCCGTATGGATTAGGGTTTTCTAACTAGGTAATTGAGCTAACTATTCTATGTGCTAGTAAACCTATGTCATCATTGTTGGCAATGGCCGATATTGGCCCTTGGGTGTTGAGTGCGATTTCCAAAAAATAATTTTGCATAACTTTTACTAAACGAACGATTCGTATGGATTAGGGTTTTTTAATTAGGTATTTGAGGGACCTATTCTGTGTGTTAGCGAAACCTTTGTCATCATTTGTAGCAATGGCCGATACTTTCCATCGGGAGTTGAGTGCGATTTCCAAAAAATAATTTTGCAGAACTTTTACTAAACGAACGATCCGTATGGATTAGGGTTTTTTAACTAGGTATTTGAGGGACCTATTCCATGTGATAGCGAAACCTGTGTCATCATTGTTGGCAATGGCCGATATTGGCCCTTGGGAGTTGAGTGCGATTTCCAAAAAATAATTTTGCAGAACTTTTACTAAACGAACGATTCATATGGATTAGGGTTTTCTAACTAGGTAATTAAGGGACCTATTCCATGTGCTAGCGAAATCTTTATCATCATTGTTGAGTGCGATTTCCAAAAAATAATTTCGTAGAACTTATATTAAACGAACGATCCGTATGGATTAGGGTTTTCTAACTAGGTAATTGAGCTAACTATTCTATGTGCTAATAAACCTATGTCATCATTGTTGGCAATGGCCGATATTGGCCCTTGGGTGTTGAGTGCGATTTCCAAAAAATAATTTTGCATAACTTTTACTAAACGAACGATTCGTATGGATTAGGGTTTTTTAATTAGGTATTTGAGGGACCTATTCTGTGTGTTAGCGAAACCTTTGTCATCATTTGTAGCAATGGCCGATACTTTCCATTGGGAGTTGAGTGCGATTTCCAAAAAATAATTTTGCAGAACTTTTACTAAACGAACGATCCGTATGGATTAGGGTTTTTTAACTAGGTATTTGAGGGACCTATTCCATGTGCTAGCGAAACCTTTGTCATCATTGTTGGCAATGGCCGATATTGGCCCTTGGGATTTGAGTGCGATTTCCAAAAAATAATTTTGCAGAACTTTTACTAAACGAACGATTCGTATGGATTATGGTTTTCTAACTAGGTAATTAAGGAACCTATCCCATGTGCTAGCGAAACCTTTGTCATCATTGTTGGCAATGGCCGATATTGGCCCTTGGGATTTGTGTGCGATTTCCAAAAAATAATTTTGCAGAACTTTTACTAAACGAACGATTCGTATGGATTAGGGTTTTTTATTTTCTTTTACTCTCGTAAAATAAAGTATAGTAATCCTGAAAATTTTGGACCTTGAGATTTCTAGAGATTTATTTGTTTTGAGGTCCCCTGAGTCCGAAAAAGTGGGTTTCGGAATGGGGTCTGTCTGTCAGTCTGTCAGTCTGTCAGTCTGTCAGTCTGTCAGTCTTTCAGTCTGTCAGTCTGTCAGTCTGTCAGTCTGTCAGTCTGTCAGTCTGTCAGTCTGTCAGTCTGTCAGTCTGTCAGTCTGTCAGTCTGTCAGTCTGTCAGTCTGTCAGTCTGTCAGTCTGTCAGTCTGTCAGTCTGTCAGTCTATCAGTCTGTCAGTCTGTCAGTCTGTCAGTCTGTCAGTCTGTCAGTCTGTTAGTCTGTTAGTCTTTCAGTCTGTCAGTCTGTCTGTGTCCTCTCTACAGCCCACATGGTTTAATTAATCGAACTGAAACTTCCAATTTAAGCGTTTTTGATAAATTTCGAGGTCCCGGTGAATTTTACTCCAAATCGGCTAACCGGAAGTGGCCACTCCCTTGGTCCAGAAAATTTGTTTTGCAAATATCTTAAAAAGTATAAGGTTTACAAAAAACAACTGAAAACAAAATGTTTCCAAAAATTAAAAACAAATAAAAATAAAAAATTAAAAAAAGAAATTAAGAAAAAAAAATTTTCTCAAAATTCTCTGTTCGTAAAAGAAATTCGTGTGTTGGCCACACCTCAATTTTTTTTTGGTATTTTTATTCTAAGTACACGATAAATATTTAATTGAGTGTAAAACTCACCACCAAAAATGGTTAATCCCAAAACTCTGTATCATTAAAAATTACAGAAACCCCATAAACAGTTTTGTGCCATGTCGCAATTTATTAAAACAATTTAGCTAAAATTGAAGGCATCAAATATTCATCAGCTCAATTGTGTAACAACATAATTAAATTCATTAATATTCTAACCAAATATGTATGTACGTAAATTGTTGCTTTATTTGTTACAGAATAATTATTTTGTGTACATAAATAATAAACGTTCAAGTGATCAGCAGCAACAACAACAAACGAATAATGTGCCAACAACATAATACTATGGCAATAATCGTAAATTTCGTAATTTTTTTTTTTCTTTGTATTTATTTACTGGATGTCGTCACGTTGTCTGGTGTGCGGAGAAATAATATTCTACGAATTAATGATCTTATCTAGTGGTGACTATAAAACAGGAGTGTTGTTATCTTTGCTGATTTTTTTTTTAATTTTTTATATCTCAAGAATTATATGGCATTCAAACCATATTTACCTTGTGTTTGTATGTGTATGTGTTCAATTATAAATGGATTTATGGGATCAAAAAATAAACAAATCTTTTTTTTGTTTTTTTTAAAATACCATAAGATTCTAAAAAATTGCTTACATATCTTTATTATAAAAAGCAAAAAAAAAAAAAGTAGAAACCAAAAGTGTAAACATACAAATGGATTTCAAATGCTAAACCGAAACAGGTGAAATGTAAAAAAATAAGATGTATCGTCGTTTTCTTTGAATTAATAAAGTAAATATTATTATAATCATTACTGTGTGGTAATGAACCTAACCTATACAAACATTAAAAAATATGTATTCTAAAAATTTAGATTGTGCTCTGACCCTATCGACCATATTGTTTATATTTTTCGTGATGAATGATTTGTTGGAACCTTTGTTTAACTTAAACTCAATCAAGTTATTTCTACTTCACATTTTATTAGGATTGAAAATGGTTCACAGGGTTGTAGTTTACTTGTACTATGTTACTGTGCTAAATAAATAAATAAAGTTTAACAGAAAATGTAAAACCTAAAGTAGGACTTAATTTTAATTTTCTTTAAGCTGTGCTGAAAACGGTCGATAGGGTATTTCTTTGCACTGTTTCAAAAGAGTTATTCTGATTACTAAATTAATAAAATTTATTGGAATTTCAATGGATTTGAGATTCTACAACTTTTTTATTAGAATTATTCAATCATGTGTCAAGTTCAAAATTAGTTAATCGTATCTTATTTCCGAGAACGTGGCTAAACTATCAATATTTTGAAGTTTATCCATTTTGTCGTCCCTTGCCAGTAGATAAGGAATTCGGAGCCTGATGTTCAATTATTGTGGTATAATTTTGAAGAGCTGCAGCCCAAAAGCGACCACGCGACCGCCAAAAAACTTTTAAAATTCTTTAGGAATTCGGTGCCAATAAGGGAGGATTCGGTGAACTCTCTCAGTTTTAACTGAGAGTATCGACGTAGTCCGCTCACGTGTAGTGAGTTAAGCAGACCCACTAAGTCGACATTTTGGCCAGAAATCAGATTTTCTACATCAAATTCGAAGTTTGTGGACCGTGGTTAACAGCGCTCTCTCTCTGCTTTGCTCCGATTTTTGTGACTGCTATCCACTTCTGGAGCTCCAGCAGTTGGTCCTGTTACTGTTTAAAAAAAACTTGAAATTTATTTTCATAAAATTATTGAAATTCTGATTTGGAAATTTATTAAATTTTTGACAATTCAGAAGATTTACTGGAGTTCTTAATTAAATCCTTTCTTGAAATGTATATTCATAAAGTTCTTGAAACTCTGATCTAGGTGTTCTTGAAAATGACAAAATTCTTTTATTTTTCTTGAAAAATCAGAAATTATAAAATTATACCTCTTAAACATTTCGAAACTCTTAATTTTTTTTTGAAAATTTTAAATTCTTTTTAAAATTCTTAAATTTCTTGCATTTGAACAAATCGTGATGAAATTTCTCTTTAATTTGTTGAAATTTTTGAATGTTCATGAAGCTGATGAATTTCTTGAACGGGCTATTTTTAAGTTTTTCAAAAATTCAGAAAATTTCTTGAAGTTCCTAGAATTTGGTGAAATTCTATAAATTGGTTAATACATCCTTCCTTAGTTTCATAAAATTTGTAAATTAATAATGTTGAATATTTTTGGAATTTTTAAATTTCTTGAAATTTAACTGCTTACAAAAATTAAATCGTAAAATTTGTTGAATTTGATCAAATTTTTCAATCTTTAGTCTCGTCAATGCGCCTAAAACTCTTGAAACAAATATAAATTTAATGAAATTTCTTAAAATTTATTTATATTCATAAAATTATTGACAAAATTTCGAGTTTCTAGAATTGAGTGAAATTTTAAAAATTTGTTCAAATCGAACAAATCGAAATTTTAAAAATTTTATTGGTCGAAATTTTGAAAATTTCCTCAATTTCTTGAAATTTACATATTCTTAAAATTATTGAAATTTCAATTTGGGTGTTCTCTTAATTTTTACAAGTTCAGAATTTTTCTTGAAGTTACTAAAATTTAATGAAATTTTTTAAATTTGTTAATTTATAGAAAACCGAGTCCTTCTTTTAAAATTTTTTTAAATTCTTGGTACTTATTCATGAAATTCTTATGAGGATTTTTAAATTTCATAAATTCTTGATAGAATTCTTCAAATATGTATTTTAAATCTTTAAATTTCTTGAAATTTACATTCTTTATGAATGGGTTGTTTAGAATTCTGATGTTGGTGTCCTTTAAATTTTTAAAAACCCGGAAAATTTCTTGAAATTTCTTAAATTTCATGAAATTCTTAAATTGGTGGAATTATTAAACCTCTTGAAAATGATTGGAATGCTCAAATTTCTTGAGTGCTTAAAAAAAACTTAAAATGTTGAATTTGAACAAATTTTTAAATCTTTAATCTCGTTAACGTGCCTGAAACTTTTGGAATGAAATACTTGAATTTTATAAAATTATTGAAATTTTAATCTGGGTATTTTTTAGTTTTATTAAAGTTCAGAAAGGTTCTTAAACTTTCTAAAATTTAATGAAATTTTTAAATTGGTTAATTCCTTGAAAAAATTTAAATTTTATAATATAATTATTAATACTCATTATGGGATTGAGCGAACATTCAAAGAGGATAGACGTATTTTGTCTTTCCTCTTCAAAATTTAATTTAATTTAATTTAATTTTTATTTTTTATTTATGTGTTAGTGTGAAGTGTTATGTATATACTTTATATACATATGGACATACATTTTAAAACATACATTTTAATTCTAATTTAATTTAATTTAATTTAATTCAATTTATTTAAAGTGAAATAATAGTTAAAGTGTAATTTTGGAAAATGCAATCCACCGGGATGCATTTATCAGGCAATGTTTTGTATTTATAGCTAAAGAAATCAAAATTCTTGATTTTTTGATTAAGTGCATGATTTTAAATTTTCTTGTGGTTGTACATACAATTTAATTACTAAAATCTAATAATTGGATTGTATTAAAATTGATTTTAGTTTAATTTGATATAATGTACGTAGTTAATTTTCATATCTTATTTTATTTTTACGCATATTTATAAGTGTTCTTGTGTTTTATTGTATGTGCAATCGCAAAACCAACACTAATGTAATACTACAGGCCTAATTCAGTGATGAAGCACACAGATGCACTCTTACGTTTAATAGCTTATAGTTGAAAGTGTTGGTGCAAAAATAGAATAAAATACTCTCATCTAACCTATCCCAATTAATTTTTTCTTTTCATTATTAACATACCCAATTTTCTCTCCACAATTCATTTGTTTTGTTTTTTCTACAATTTGTATGTTTATCTCACTCATTTATATAATCTGTCGATCACCAATACTTTCATGTATAAGCGCAAAATAAATTTATAATATTGGTGACAATCAGGTTTGTGGTACATTAATGTTGGTTTTGACAATCGACACAAATATGTTCCTGAATATTGTTATATAGAACAGGAATTTAGTATGATTTTTTGTTTATATAATTTGTATTTTGAGTGGATCTATACGTATGCATATAATTGGGTTTTGTTATTCATAAGTGAATTGTCTACAGGTATTATAGATAATACGCGTACGCTTTGTTATGTCCCCTGCTACGCACATGGAAGATAATATAAATTTATATATTTTCTTTGTATGTATTGTCTTGTAAGGACATTTTTGTTGGTTTTTTGAAATTATGTATAACTATTGCCACTGAATAAAAGCGGTGTAAATGTATGGTAGCACAAATAATAGTGTCTATACTGGCAGTGGTGATCGCTCGTATGTATGGATTGGTATTCCTTTTATATATAATTTTAGTTCAGGGCATTGTGACGCTATTTGTATGCATATAATGTAGATACTATACAAAATAGGATTCTTATACTTCGTATAATCGAATGGGTTTGAGTCGAATTGGAATCCGTCTTATACAATTCATTGAAAATAGTTTATTTATTTATGATTAATAATTTTTTTACAGGGTATTACAAATTGCATCAAATTGGTTTTAAATTAATTTAATTTAATATTATAAAATTATAAAGTAACTAAATATATAAATAAAATGCTAATTTGAAAATGATGATTTGAGTTTAAGATTTATGTGTGCATAATTTAGTGGCAGGGTAATATGTACGAGAAATGAGATAAAGTTTTATGGATATACTATATTTAGATTTATTTAAGAGTATATTTGGGTATGATTTATTTTTTATAGGGTATTATAAACTACATTAAATTATATTTAATTGATTTTTATTAATATTATAAGTTTATAAATTAACTAAGTTAGATAATTAAATACTAATTTTGAAATATTAATTTTAAGTTGAGTTGTGATTTGGTTTGCAACACATAATGACGTATTTATTTATGCATGCCAAATTTTGATTAAACGAATGTGAACAACGTGGAATTATGTAAAGACAAATTGTTATGCTAAATGTATAGAACTTAATTAATTAACTTAATGGATTTTTTGAAGTTTAGGTTGCAATTTTTACATACAAACGTCAATTTTACTGAAATGGTACACCGATAAACTTTTAAGAAAATAACGTTTCAGGTTCCTTTCATTGATTTATTATTTTATTTACTTTGCATGCTTGATTTTGCAGGGTAATACGTCCATAAACGGAGCCGAAGTTTTATGGGGTATATAATAAGTATAAATTTCGTAGATTTTGATTTTGTTTATCTTAATTATGTCAACAAAATTAGTAAATTAAAACATTAATTATAATAATAATTGTTGATGTCCTGATTTAGATTTAAAGAATCCTGAGTTCTGGCATTGGTTTACAGAGAAACGAGCATCTAATCATGTAGTTAAAATGGCTATCTTGTACTAACCTGTTTATCATTTATTGTACTAATAATTTGCTATATATAATAATAATAATAATAATAATAATAATAATAGATTTTTTATTAACGAAGTATAAGTATTAACTTTTTTACAATCGTGCATATTACAATAATAACATAAAACAAAACAATATAGAATATGAACAATAATTAACATAAATAAAAAATTAACAAAAATTAGATATATGTATATGTACAAAATATACAATAAATAATCAAAATTTTAATTTTGAGTTATAAACTTAAATGATTTTTTTTTAAAACTTTCAATAGAACTGATATTTTTCAGTTCTAGAGGCAAGCTGTTCCAAGTGACAATCATGTTCATTAAACAGGAGTTGTTATAAATATTGGTCCTACTCACAGGCAAGCTGATGTTTCTTGTACGCAATGACAATGCAAAATTTAATTTATCATGCAAATACAACGGGATACCTGATTTAATAACACGGAAAATGAAAACTGCAGTTCTGTAACAGTAAAATTTAAACAAGTCACATCCAATAATGGAACCTTCATATATCAATCGCTTAGCAGTCCCAACTTATAATCATATTCTATTCATCGGTTTTGGTATGTGTAAATGAGTGTATACGATGTGTGATCGTGAATACTGAAGATCCTGTTATAATAATTATTCATTTAAGTAATAAAATTTGATATTACGGTGTTTTATTAAATAAATTTAGTTTTCAGAGTCGCCTGGAAATTTTTATATTAATTTTTATATTAATTTTATTTGTTGATTCTTCATATAATTATAGTACCTAATTGAATTATTGATAAGTCTAGGTGTTGTGGTACTGTACATTATCATTTAAATCATTTTATATAAATTTTATAGAATAATTGGATCTATTATTATGTATTTTCTTTTTCTGATTCGGTAGGAAATAGATGATTGGTTTTAAGTTAAATTTTATGTTTAAATGGTTTATAATGTTAATGTTAATCCTTGTTGCAGTACGTAATAATTAATTAATTAAATATAAAAGGACTATGAATAAGGAAATAAGTGTTGTTATTTTATATTTTTCTTAAATATTTTAGCAGGTAAATGAATGATAAGCGGACAGCGGTGAAATTACAAAATTATTAATAATTTTTCTAAGTCCTGCTATAAATTTAGGGAGTCCTGAGTATCCGACCCTGGATTCCAGAGACATGATCATCTAATAATGTAGTTAGATTGTGCTGTCTTGTGCTAATCTTTTTATTATGTTGTGTTTTGTTCATTAATGTATATTAATTTAGTTAAGAGAATATTTAAAGGGATCTCTTCCTTAATATGATAATAAATAATCCAATTTTCAGAATATAACATAGTTCCAGAATTAATCATTATTATAGGGATTAAATTAATCCTGAGTTTCAGAATTAAATTTTAGCTTGAATCAACGCTCCAGGATCAAGAAGTAGTAAATTAGCTGTAGTTTAGAAATTGTGTTGTCCTGTGCTAACTATTTTACTATATAATTACTAACAATTTACTAACTATCGGCTATACCTAGGTGTCTGTAACCGGGCCGATTCTGTCACTTCTAACTATCCTATCCTATCCTTCGGTTTTGTTATGTGTGAAAGAGTGCACGGTGGGACCCGGCCAGGGGTGGACATGATGCTGTCACATTTATGTGATATCGCGAGTGGTTGTGCTCTCCTTGTTGTAATGGTGCTTAGGTATCTTCAGTAAGGAAAGCATTCACCTGTGTTATAAAGTTGGTGTGACAGTTTAATGACCACATCACTAACACGGGATTTCTTGCTTCATAAGCTTGGCCGTGCATTCATATCAATCAATCAATCAATCAATAATTATTAATACTCATTATGCTTAAATTCATGACATTCTTGAATCTCCTGAAATTCTTGAGAAAAAAATCGAATTTGGTGAAGTTGTAATGTTAATTAATTAATTTCTTTTAAAAAATTTGGAAAATTTCTTTGCAAATTCTTTGCCTTTGGACGAAATTTTTTTAAATTTCTTTTCTAATTCTAAAATTTTTATAATTCTTGATACTTATTCATGAAATTCTTAAACTATAAACTACTTAAATTTGTACATTTCTTAAATTCTTGGTCGAATTCTTCAATTATTTAATCTCGTAATACATACTTCTGAAATTCTTGAATCATATTCAAAATTCCTAGAATTGTAAAATTACTTAAATCTTAACGTCTTAACTTAATTACTTAACGTTCTTTTTGAATAGTTTTTTAAAATTCTGATCTTGGTGTTCTTTAAATGTTTAAAACTCGGAATATTTCTTAAATTTCCAAAAATTTGATGAATTTTTTTAAATTTATTAATACTTACTTGGTTCCATAATTTCATGAAATTTTGAAATTGATGGAATTATTAATGCTTTTGCAAATTTTGGGAACTCTTAAATTTCTTAGAATTTAACTGCTTAAAAAAATTAAATCATTTTTTTGAATTCAAACACTGATGAAATTTTTTAAATTTCCTACTGGCTGAAAAAATATAAAATCTAAAATTTTTAAAGTTTATGAAATTCTTGAGCACTTTTAAATTTTAATGTCTTAAATTCTTAGTTTAATTTTTCAAATATTTAATCTTGTGAAGCTCCTGAAATTTTTGAAACAAATTCAAAATACTGAGCTTCGTAAATCTAATTAGTAAACCCACAAACCTCTTGAAATTGTTATTTATAAAATTTTTGAAATACGTAAATTCATAAAATTTCTTAAAATTCTATTAATTTTGACACTTTAAAATTGTTAATTTCTTGAATTCATAAAAATCTTAAACCTCTTGAAGATAGTAGTCTCGTCAATGCGCCTAAAACTCTTGAAACAAATATAAAATTCGTAGAAATGTAAATTTAATGAAATTTCTTTAAATTTATTTATATTCATAAAATTATTGACAAAATTTCTTAGAGTTTCTAAAATTGAATGCTCAAATTTCTTAGAATCTGACTGCTTAAAAAAATCTTAAAATGTTGAATTTGAACAAATTTTTAAATCTTTAATCCCGTTAACGTGTCTGAAACTTTTGGAATGAAATACTTAAATTTTATAAAATTATTGAAATTTTAATCTGAGTATTTTCTAGTTTTATTAAAGTTCAGAAAGGTTCCTAAACTTTCTAAAATATAATGATTAAATTCATGACATACTTGAATCTCCTTAAAATTCTTGAGAAAAAAATCGAATTTGGTGAAGTTGTGATGTTAATTAATTAATTTCTTTTAAAAAAATTCGGAAAATTTCTTGAAGAATAAATTTTTAAAAAATCTGAATTTCTGAAGAAATATGAAACTAAAGTTTTTAAAATTCTTCGTACTTTAAACTTACCAAATTTTTGAACTTTCTACCATTTTGACGTTTCTTAAAGTCTTGACCGGTTGGTTTAAATATTTAATCTCGTGATGTTCCTCAAACAATTGGAACATATTCAAAGTTCGTAGAATTGTAAAATTAATTAAATCCTTCAATTTCTTGAAATTTATATATTCTTAAAATTATTGAAATTTTAATTTGGGTGTTCTCTTAATTTTTACAATTCAGAATATTTCTTAAAGTTACTAAAATTTAATGAAATTCTTTGCCTTCGGACGAAATTTTTTAAATTTCTTGATACTTATTCATGAAATTCTTAAACCACATGAGCATTTTTAAATTTATACATTTCTTAAATTCTTTGTCGAATTCTTCAAATATTTAATCTCGTAATACTTCTGAAATTCTTGAATCATATTCAAAATTCCTAGAATTGTAAAATTACTTAAATCTTTAAATTTCTTGAAATTTACATTCTTTTTGAATAGTTGTTTAAAATTCTGATCTTGGTGTTCTTAAAATTTTTAAAACTCGGAAAATTTCTTAAATTTCCTAAAATTTGATGAAATTTTTTAAATTTATTAATACTTACTTGGTTCCTTAATTTCATGAAATTTTGAAATTGGTGGAATTAAGAAAGGATTAATATCCTTTTGCAAATTTTGGGAACTCTTAAATTTTTTAGAATTTAACTGCTTAAGAAACTTAAATCATTTTGTTGAATTCAAACTCTGATGAAATTTTTTAAATTTCTTAGTGGCTGAATTAATTAATATTCAACAAAAAATTAATAAAGTAAAAATTAGCGTACGCAGAAATAGAGCTGTGTGAGAATTCATCTGTATTAGTTATGATTCGCTAATACTTAACGCACAGCACTTTCTGTATATATAGAATGCTAATTGTGGTATAATCAGTCCAGTCGCCGCGGCCTGATGAGAAGATTGATTTTTTCATAATCATAAGTTCATCAGTTCGAAACTGGATTGAATTCTCTTACAATCTTCGGAACATACTCGTATTAAAATCATAAAATTTAAAATCTAAAATTTTTAAAATTAAATAAATTTTTAAACTTTTTGAGAATTTTGAAATTTTAATTTTTCAAATATTTAATCTTGTGAAGCTCCTGAAATTCTTGAAACAAATTCAAAATACTGAGCTTCGTAAATCTAATTAAATCCTCAAACCTCTTGAAACTGTTATTTATACAAATTTTGAAATAAGGATATTCTTTAATTTTTAAAAATTCATAAAATTTCTTGAATTCAGGAAAATCTTAAACCTTTTGAAGATTTTGGAAAGCTTAACTCTAATCAGCAAGAGTCTCTCGAACTCGTATGAAATTTTAACGAGAAATGAAAAGTGTAACATTTAAATTTTTTTATTTACAATTTACAGTAACAAAAATAAAATTCAATTTGACAGTTAATTAGCTGATGAACCTGCCCAAGTGCTGAACTTTTTATATGGTAAAGGCCAAACAATAATCGCACAATACGTATTTCTACAAAATTTGCCCATGAATTGGTTGGCCAAAATATACAGAGACGTATAAAAATACTCCTCGATTTTGTTTTCGAAGAACTTGCAATTTTTGAAAACCGAAAACGTTCATTCATTAGGCTTTCATGCTTCGGAAGTAAATCTGCTACACCTTTTAATTTGTTGAAACCTATTAAAAAATGTAAAAGCCTATGTTAAGCACTCTCTGTGCCAACACAGCCCTACTTCCCCGTTTTGAGGACGCTCATTTCCAAAATAAGGAATTTCTCGAGAATTCAATGGATTGTTTGTTCCATATATCAAAATTTCATTCCAAATACCATGATGTGAGTACTACAAGGTCATATACACCATTTGGAAAATTTTTAAGAAATCGAATTTTAAACTTAGGACTAAAATTTGTTCACCATTCAAATCAAATTTTGATATTTTGTTAATTTTAGTTTAAAGTTTTAATATTTCTGAATATTTTACAAGAAAGACAAATTGAATTTTTATTTCTATTAAAACCGAAAAGCCAATTTTCACCCAAAAAGTCAAAAGTGGATTTAGGACACTTTCCAAATAAATTGTTAACAGAACCGACTGATCTGATTTCAAAAAATTCTCGGAAATCGCTTGGTCTTTTTGTTCGCCAGGGGACTTGAGGGGTAACAATATGTCAATACACCGTAAAGATCGCACCAACTCAAGCAGAAAAATCGTGGTGAAGTAAGAAATTTAGGGCTTGAAACCTTGTGCCCTTTAATGAAACTGCTCTAAAACAAGAGAATAGGATGGCATTTGAGGGATGTCATATTTCATACATAGTCCAAAAAAATTCTTGAAGTTGCATTTTACATCAATGAAGGATATTAATGCATTGGATATAGGACAGACAAAAATACTTAAAATGAAAACGGAAAATAGAAAATCAAAATAAAATGCCAAAAATATTTTGGATCACAATTTTCATTTGCCTTTTCATTGAGTTTTCATTCTACAAGTAAAACCATACCAAGTTTAAAATGATGAAATACGATGTTATTTTCTTCATTCATTCTGAAATTACCTATTGAGTCTCGCACCGCATCCATTTACGGTTGTTTTTTGAAAATAGGCCGGTTAGGGCTATTCAGTACCACTAGAAAATTATCGGTAAGTGATTCTAGATCTTGATTGATTGTATCTTTCTTTTATTTTGTAGCTAATAAAATTAAAATGAGTCTGCGAAACTCAACCTATCCTGATTAATAGGGATTAAACTACCTATAGAGCATTTTTACAATAAAATTAAATTCAATCTCTTGAAATTTTTAAAATTTCTCACATGGTTAAAATAACTTAATTTTCTAAATTTATTTTGGGGTATTCTTAAAATTTGAAATTTTTTAAAAATTTTAGGAAATTAAAATTTGTTTAGTTACCAGGCTATTCAGCATTTCTCCAAAAGGCACTAACTGCAATATTTGTGTAGTCGCTAAAATTTTAAAAGCACCCGACTTTAAAAGATTTATTAAACGATAATGGCGATCATGGTTGTTATTGCGCTCATAGGTTTGCGTAACATACCAAGAATAGTTCCGCTAGTAGTATAACCCTGCAATTAAAAAAAAAAAGATCTGCAGTTCTGTTGAATTTAACTAATAAATGCAGATCGCAAGGCTGTACTTTATGGTGAATTATTAAACGGTCGACCAAAGGCTAATCATATTAAAGCAACAGCTAAAATAAACCCTGTCGACCAATTGCAAACACAACAAACAATCATGTCTTAAATTCACTTTCATAAAAGCCAACAACAACAAAAATTAGCAATGGGTGGTTCTCATAATTATTTCCTCTATAAATTATCTGCTTTTTAAACCCATCAAACCAAAACTGTCAACCGCATTTTAATTAAAAACCATAACTAATACTCGTAGAATGAAAATATACAAAACGGTTCAATTAATATATAATTCACTGAAATTACGCGCAAATTAAACTTCTTTTAGTGACAACGCGACTCGATAACACCGACACACAAGAAGACGTACATAGTTAAGTTGATTAAGCAAAAACATTTTTTTTTTTTTTCATTATTGAACAGCAGGTGAAAGTTTTTGACATCATTTCATTTCATTTTTTTTTTTTTTTTGTTTTTGCTTTTAAATTTACAATCAAGTTACGAAGAAATGTTACAAAATTGAGATAAAATTTATTTTATTTTCTTATGGAATTTTAGAAATTGAAAATAAAACTTGCTTTCTATATATGAGATGTAGTGAGTTAGCAAGCGTGCGAGATACGCGGTGTCAGCATGGTTTATGTGTGTGTGTGTGTGTCTGTGTGGCTGGAGGAGTTGATTGAATAATAATGAAATAAAAAAATATTTTATTACAGCGTACTAAAAAGTGATTTGTTTATTTTATTTATGTGTTCATTGGGATTGATTTATTAGATTTTATTTATATACAAATATTTATTGTTAAGACATACAAGACCATTTGGAGTGGTATTGCGTGTACGCGTCGTAATTGTTAACCCATTTAATAATTATTGTTATCGGACACAATCATCTATCAAACATTATTTTTATTACATCATTTTTATTGCTCATTGGGTTCATAACTCGCAAACATCTTGTAATCTGTTGCATCATATCAATTCATATGGATCTGTGTGTATGTGTGTGTGTATGTCTGAATGCATTCACGACGATATAATTTATGGGAAGCTGGGAAATTATTTATATTTACAGATTACAGTCATGTGATTTATTTTAATTTTAAATTTTTTTTTATGCATTGAAAAATTAATTAAAAAGATAAAAAAGTTCTTAAGACTTGTAATGTGAATACATACAACAAAAAAAAAAAAAAAAAGTATTGGATAAGTAAGGGAAACGATTTTTCATTTTTAATTCAACAGACGCGCTGCGCTGCTGCTAAACAATCCAAAACAATAACAACGAAATTAATGATCTTTGTAATTTTCTTGCGATTGTTGTACTTATATGGTTGTAAATAGCACCACTGACCAATTTTTTATTTTATTTTTTGTTTTATTATAAACCAAACAAACATCATTTGGAATGTGAATTATTTATTGTATACATATATACAATGTACTAATGACGTTAAATTATGAGATTTTTCATAATTTTCTCACGATTATTGCAGTCTGTTTATACGAATAATGACGGACTATTTTAGAAAAAAAAACAACTTACTATTTTATATTACATGACAACCTTTCGAAAATGTTGGACAAAATTCAAATTTTTTATCGAATACGCTAAATATAATTATAAAACAAGTAAATGAGATAAACAATTTTTTTTATCGGCACAGCGCCGGAAATCAAAAACGTTAATTAACATAAAAACAAAAAAACGAAAATAGCTTGCAAGTATGTTGAGTCAGAATTCGGGGTGTGTACGGTGGTAATAATTAATTTATGTAACGAAATTTGGCTGATTAAATTTTTAAATATTTTCGATCAATATTGTACATAATCTTTAAATTCGGTGAAAGTGTTCGCATTTTTAGGTCATTAATAAACGCGATCATCAAATTTATGATAAACGATCCTCAAAATCGATTAATACAAATAATTAATGATAGAATTTCAGTTAGGAGACGTAAACAAAGTTTTGATCTAGATTAGACTAGACACGATATCTTTAAATTTTTATATATAACAAAAAGTTTGTTTGTTGCCATTTAAAATTTATAAGGTTCAAAATTTAAAATGTCAGTTTGATATAATTTTGAAACACACCAAAATGTTACCAAAATCAAAAAGGAGTATATGACGACCATATAATGACTTTAGTTTGGAAATATCCGGGTTTTGACTGATTTTGCCAGATTTCGAAGTGTTTCTGGCTGAATTTTCAGCTATCCTCCTAAACCCAATTTCTTCTATTGAAGCTAATTAACCAATGAAAATTGTTTTACACAGGTTTTCTGTGGGGTTCAAATCTGGGTTGCTTCCGTTCAAAAAAACTATTGATTGGTTTTTCAAGATGTAGCTGTAATCTGATGTGGTACCGATTTGTTGGAATAAAACAAAACCCTCTAATAATCCTTTACCCTGTCGGTTTAAAACTTCGTTTAAACTATTGATGTGAGCGTTTGAGTTCTTAAATTTTCGCTTTATGATATTTAATTTAATTCCTCGTCGTAGTAAATCAAATCTACAATATAAAGATCACAATAAAATTTTACTTACCATTTTTTAATAGGATTTTTTATGCGACTGAAGTTTGTGCTAACCTGCCTAAAATCAACAGAAACACTTCACAGTGCTCCGGAAGGTGGTTAAGATTTCCATACGATAATGAAAAGAACTGAAATGGTAGAACTATGCAGTAGCTGGCCAGGAAATAGGAAAATTTTGCCCCGAAATCGTAACAGTTCATGTGCTCGAAATATTCATTATTTTTGGTCCGTTATTTTGAAAGTATTATTTCTTTATATTTATCTTTTTGATTTATTTATTTAGTAAATTTACAGGTCCTGTGGCCTTTGAAAATACAAATAAATAATTGTTTGGTATGTGCCTAGTTGTGAAGCCGGTTAAATCGCCGATTTACCGCTCGCCGGTGGACTAAATACCCCTCATTCGTACTGTGTGAATTATATTATATGCTATATTTTAATTATCCAACCCTCAATTCCCTTCAAGTATCTGTCTAACTAGTCGTCAAATTCTTCAAGATCATAAACGGCAGAATGATAACAGAAGACCATTTGACCATCTGCTCCCTGATGCCTAACTATGGAGATATATGTCTATCAAAGGAAACTAGGTCACATAAAAAATGCAATTTCATTTGCAACTGTTATATATGTTTAACTGGTAGGCATAAGGGAGTAATAAATATGAAAAAAAGTTGCCTGTTGGTAGAACACTTGATTTATCGATAAAAATTAACCCCGACAATGGAATGTATGGATCTCATCACTCAAGTATCACTGGGGTTAAGAAGAGTAAAGAACCAGCCGAAAAAATTTCAAAAACTTATACATCTCTGCTCCATTTGTCTCCAAGAAGTATCTCGAGGGACTCCTCACCCTTGTATTTCGGAGATCCGTTCGAAAACAAGGGCAGTAGAAAATTTGGAAATATTAGCCAAGCGGCTCCCTGAAAAACATCGAGATCAGCTGTGTACTTCTCTGCTCGACGAAAAATGCAGTTCTTCAGCGGGTGATCCCAAAAAGCCTGTGGTTCTGAGTATATTTCTGAAAGAGGTGGAAGAGCCAAAGATTTTTCCAACTGAAGCCCTACATAGTCATCAAGTCGAGTCTGGAGCGTCCGGACGGGAAATGCTAAAATTGAGCCGTTTTATTAGAAAAAATTGTGGCAAAAAAGCAGTACCAGCGTTCTTTCAGAAAGAAGTGTCAGAAAGAGCTAATTTATTGGAAGATCTATACAGGCACGATATCTTGAATTTTGATGTTGAAAAAATTTGTGTCAAGGAAAAAAGGCCTATTGTCTGGGGTAACGCAGAAGAACTTTTAGAAAATGTAGTGGATTGAAGTGGTTTGATTGGTAACTACTCCGTCAAAATTATTTCTGATGGCGGACAAGGGTTTTTTTAAAATTTGTATGTCAATTATTCCGGAAAATTACGTTTCTGAAAATCTACATGAAAAAGGTTCATCAAGGAAGAAGAGCAAAATTATCAAGTGTACGAGTGTACACAAGTTGATTATGTTAGGTATTGTACCGCGCATCAAAGAAACCTACGAAAATTTGAAAATATTATTTGATCTCACAAAAATCAATAATATTTCCATGAAATTCGTGTCTGACTTCAAGCTGTTACTTCTCGTTAATGGGCAACAAATAGCCACAGCAAGTTTTCCGTGTCCTTATTGCTTCATAAAATTGCAAGATTTACGAGATCGTAAAGCAATAGGCACTACGACACAAACATGACAGATGATCCCTTGGCCGCCAAAAGTTATTGCGATTTGCGTCACGATTATGAACAATTCATATCACTAGGAGGAAAGAAAAAGAATTCCGTTCAGAGTAGAAGTACCATCAACCCACCTTTATTCGATGAATCTGATGTCGTCAGAGTGATTCAAAAATGTGTAGTGCCAGAGCTTCATCTGCTGCAAGGGTTCGTAAAACATATGTTCTGGAAATGGCTTGTGCCACACTTGGGCAGAGAGAAAGCCCTTCTATGGCCCCAAAATCTGGGTCTGGTCTCGAAAAATCACCATGGAGAGGGGTTTGAGGGGAACGCTTGCAGAAAATTACTCAAGGAGTCAGCCTGAATTCTGTAGGGTCGTGGGCGGAGAATTATCACTACTTCCATTCGTAGCAGCATTTAGAGCCATGGACAAAATTGTAACGTCGACCTTCTCAGTAACGAGAATCGAATCGGATTTACATAAACACATAACAAGTCTCAAAAAGCTCTCGCTTCTCTCGATATGAGTGAAACTTTGAAAATTTATATAATTTTGAGTCATCTTCAAGAATCGCTTGGATGTTTGGATGAAGAGGAAGATTTCGGTTTGTGGTCTGAATAAGCTATCGAAAGTATTCATCACGAATTTTTGAAATTTTGGAGCAGACGAAAAATGAATAACATGCAGGCTCCGAATTACGGCATAAGATTAAAAGCATCTGTGGTTTACTTTTCTTCCAAGTATATCTAGTATTTATTTATAAGATTCAAGCTCATAATGTTATATTTGTATTTTAAAAGGCCATAAGATCTGTAAATTTACTAAATAAATCAATCAAATAGATAAATATAAAGAAATAATACTTTCAAAATAACGGTAAAAAAATAATGAATATTTCGAGCACATGAACCGTTACAATTTCGGGGCAAAATTTTCCTATTTCCTGGCCAGCTATACTGCATAGTTCTGCCATTTCAGTTTTTTTCGTTATCGTATGGAAACCTAAACCACCTTCCGGAGCACTGTGACTTATAAGTTACGAGTAACTATTTTCAAAAGAAAACGTTCAGGCGTGATTTGCCCTGTACAGATAATAAAATACACGACAATGACAACCATCGAAGTGCTATGAATAATCTGTGGACATTTCTTCATAGAAACGCCCTGTTACGTCCATGAGGTTTTCTTTAAAAAAAATTATGAATCATTGTTTGTTGCCAATTTATCAAAATACTTCAACCCAAAACAAACACATATGTCTATACAAGCCGTGCTGCCTCGATATATTAGATATAACAATGTAAATTGGGAGACATTATTATTATTTACTGGAGGGCCATGTGGGCGATAAGCCACCTCGCACCGCGACCTAAAAGATCTATTGTGCTGGACCCTACTTAATTATCCGTCCAGTCAATATTCAGGCTCTTAATGAATCTGACAATACTACTGGCCGGTACAAGATACATACTATCCGGGCTCATTGTTCTCCCTCCTAGATGTTGCAGTCTTTGCTGGAAAATGGCTGGGCAATGGCACAGAACATGTTCCGCTGATTCCGCTTCCAGACCGCAGAAGCGGCATCCATCTGTCGTACTTAGGCCCATCTTCTTAAGGTGATACCTTAAGGGGACATGACCTGTGAGGAAGCCAGTAAGCAGCCTCAACTCAGGTTTTCTAAGTTCAAG
The DNA here is from genome assembly GCA_958295665.1 of Tipula vernalis. Classification (NCBI taxonomy): domain Eukaryota; kingdom Metazoa; phylum Arthropoda; class Insecta; order Diptera; family Tipulidae; genus Tipula; species Tipula vernalis. The sequence continues at coordinate 20,731,980 of OY282559.1, forward strand.
ACACTCCTTAACCCTGACAGACGAAGGTGATATAAATTTCTTCGCCTGCCGTAAACCTGGAATTCTGCGCCAGTAGGAGGACTTTTGAACATCCTCCCAGCGTTTTACCGCTGCTCTAAGGTGTCCCTTAGTGACACCGCAGAAGGGTTCTGGTCCAAAAAATGGAGAGGCAGAACCCTCACGGGCGAGGCCATCAGCTGCCTCGTTTCCTTCGATTCCAGTATGACCTGGCACCCACATAAGTGTTACCTTATTTGAGCCTGCCAGATGTTTAATAACCTTCAGACAATCCCATACCAGCCTTGACTCAACGGTACAAGACCTAAGAGCTTTTAAGGCTGATTGGCTGTCTGATACAATATAAATCTTTGCATCGTTTAGGCCTTTTGCTATGCCTAACCTAGCGCAAAGTTCTATAGCATGTACTTCTGCTTGAAAAACGGTGGCATTGGTACCCAAGGACTTCGAGAGGGTAGTGCCACTCCCGTGTATTCCTATCCCCGCCCCATCTTCCGTTTTTGATCCATCTGTAAACCATACTATGGACCCTAGCTCAAATGATGGTCCACCTGCCCTCCACACATCCCGGTCAGGTAACCTAACACAGAATGGTTTGTGGAAGTCCAGTTTAGCTGGCATACAGTCGGAAGGCATTCCTATGGTAGGGTCTGTCTGAAATTCCTTAAGGATTTCCATATGACCCACCATATTGCCTGGCTTGATATTTCCTTCCGCCTGCATTTTCAGGGCCATACTTGCAGCGTCCTTTTTAATATGCAGGTGTAACGGTGTCAGTCCTAGAAGTGTCTCCACCCCCGCGGTTGGACATGACTTCATTGAGCCCGTAACACCGATGCAGGCTACACGCTGAACCTTATTCAATAAGGTTTGCGTTGTCTTCTGCTCAGTTTTAGGCCACCATACAACCGATGCGTAGGTGACCATAGGCCTAATGATTGTAAGAAATGACCAGTAGATCATTTTTGGTTGTAGTCCCCAAGTACGCCCATAGAGTCTTTGACAGGCCCAGAGAGCCTTGATGGCTCTATTTTGAACTTTCAACAAATGTTGGTTCCAGTTCAGTCTTTGATCTAGGATAACCCCTAGATATTTAACCTCGCTGGAAAAAGGAATAGTAGTACCGTTTAACGAGGGAGCTGTAAGCGCAAGCTTTGTCCTCCTCGTAAAAGGAACAATGACAGTTTTGCTTGGATTGACACTGAGTCCTTCCTGGTAACACCACTGCCATATTATATTGAGTGCATTTTGCATGCGATCAGAAATGACCTCATCAAACTTGCCTCTGATTATGATAGCCACATCATCCGCATAGCCCTGGACATCAAACCCATGGCTACTCAGAAGGACCAGTAGTCTGTCAATAACCAATGACCACAAAAGAGGAGATAATACGCCTCCTTGGGGACAGCCCTTTACGGCCTTGATGGTTACTGATTCGCCACCTAGTCTGGCAGTAATCTCACGATGTTCCAGCATGGAACGGATCCACCTAATTGTGGAAAGTGGAACCCTTTTTCCCATTGCTGCCCTCTCTATAGATCCATAGGAGGTATTATCAAACGCCCCCTCAATGTCCACAAAGGCACAAAGGGCAATTTCTTTATATGTCACTGCTTTTTCAATCCTCGTGACTAGCCCGCTAAGGGCCATAACCGTGGATTTACCAGTTTGATACGCAAACTGGTCCCGATGCAGCGGATTCTTTCCAAGGACCTCACTTCTTATTTGATAGTCCAGGATTTTTTCCATCGTCTTCAAAAGAAACGATGTGAGGCTAATTGGCCGATATGCCCTGGCCTGGGTGTCTGGACGACCCCCGCCCTTTGGTATAAAGACCACATTTACTTTCCTCCACAGTTTCGGAATATAGTTAAAAGCATAACTTGCCCGAAACATCTGGATCAAGCTGGGGAGTATTTCCTCAATACCTTTTTGAAGTAAAGCTGGAAAGATACCATCCCCTCCAGCGGATTTGAAAGGTTTGAAAGACCCAATAGCCCATCGAACCTTGCTGGGTGTGAAAATTTTCCCAGAGAGACTCCAGATCCTACTGTGAGGCGAATAGGCCACCTCACTCGAAGGATCATATGAGTCCTCTTGGGCTCCTACCACTACTGAATCCGGAAAGTGGGTCTCTAACAGTACCTCTAAGGTTTCCTTCCGGTTTTCAGTGAACCCCCCACCTTGCTTCTGGAGAAGTCCTAAACCATTTGAATGATCCCTGGAAAGGACTTTCTGGAGACGAGCTGCAGAGGGCAATTCATTGATTCCCTCACAGAAATTCCTCCAGGTAGCCCTTTTGGATCTCCTTAGTTCGAGATTATATTCCGTCAAGGCCATCTTATACTCGCCCCATTCGCCGGTGCGTTTAGCCTTGTTAAATAATCTTCTCGATTTTTTCCTCAGTTTACCCAGCGTCCCGTTCCACCAAGGGACCATCTTTGTGGACTCTCTTCGCTTAACTGGGCAGCTGTTCTCGTAAGCCAAGTGTATAGAATTATGCAGCTGGTTTGAACAGATCTCCAAACCCTCTGGAGACTCTATGTTCCCCACAACCGAGGGCATTTCTGATTCGAGTGAGACTCTATAAGAGTCCCAGTCGGTCAGTTTTGGAATTCTGATTTCCTGCCGCTGCATGGTCTCAGCCGCCAAATCGAATCTGATGTGCAAGTGATCCGATAATGAGGCCTCTTCAGACACATGCCAGTTTTTGACCAAGTCGCTAAAATGCGGACTAGCAAGTGTCAGATCTAGGACCTCTTGCCTAATCGCATTTATAAAAGTAGGTTTCCTTCCCCTATTGACAATGTCTACATTATTTGAGATCAGAAATTCAAAAAGGTACTCACCCCTGTTATTGATGTCCGTGCTACCCCACACCGTGTGGTGCGCGTTTGCATCGCATCCTATCAGGTAGGCCAGCCCATTGCGTTTGCAATGAGCTATGAGCCGCCTAACTTCAAGTGGAGGTATTAACTCTGAGTCTCCAGGAAAGTAGGCGGAGGCCATTATAGCCTCCTGTTTGCCTCTTTCACCCAGAACCTCCACCATTACTGCAACCAAGTCCCTGGAGATAAACTCTGAAATGGGAATAAAATTAATTTGCGAACTGGCCAACACAGCCGCTCTTGGACTCTGAGTTCCGTTATGATAAACTAACTTACCCACTTGATTTGGTATACCTCTAATCTGGTTACCAATCACCCATGGCTCCTGGATTAGAGCCATGCCAATGTTTTGGCAGATAAACCTGCGACAAAGGACGTCCGAAGACGCCTTTGCATGATGCAGGTTTATCTGCAGGCAGGCGATGTGTGCCTTCACTTTACCGAAGGCCCCTTCTGAAGGCCCTGCTCAGCCTCCTTTTCAGCACCGCCACCACCCGCATGCATTCTTTGTCCGGCCGATGGCTGACCAGTGTCCTCCATCGCCGTTCTGCTGGTCCCCGCTGCCTGAGAGCCTCCAGGCCTAACCAGTGGCTTGCACGGGGGGAGTCCTTGTGAGGCCTTCCCCCGCGGAACCCCTGACGCCTTCCTCTCCCTTTCCCGCCTTCTCCTCACCTGTCTCCTGGAGAGGGCGGTCACCCCGGTGGTCTTAGCTACAGGTGCCGCTACCGTAGCTTCTACAGGCTTCACCACTTGGGTCCCGCCGACAGAAGCCGGCTTAGCTCCGCTCTGACCACCCTTGGGATGCATTTGTACAGTCCCAAACTTATAGTTGACCTTAAAGCCAACCCGCTTGAGCTTCTCAACTGAAGAGTGGTCCATAGAGAACGTGAAAAAGGCCGAAGAGCCTTTCGCCTCTCTCCTGATCACTCTCCAGTTGATCGCCTGCATGCCCTCATTTTGGCTTTTTATAAACCCAAAAAGCTTTTCTGTGGGCAATTCAGCACTATTTGGGAAGGTGCCGAACACAATCCTGGCTCGAGGCAGGTTTTCCGCCTCGGCCACGATCAGCTGCGCACCCTCCCATGGCTTGATAAAACCTATGGCCTCCCTGAGCCACTGAACAGTGGCCCGGTCAGCACAGGCTAGTACCAGCCAACCAGGCCGAAGCTGACTACCAAGGAACTTGGGTTTAAGCTCCTTGGCCTCCTGCTCTAGCACCTTATCTAGGATGCCCTCCTGGACAGCCTTTAGCTGCTCTCCAGTGAGGACAACCTCTGGAAAACCAGTGGGCAAGATCCCAACTATCTCCGACTCCGCAGCCTGCCTGAAGGTAAGTCCAGACCGGACCGCAGAACCCGAGACCGTCGGGACAGATTCCTCTCCCCTGGCCTTCTTTTGTGCCGGTGGAGTACCCTCATCCGAGCGGATCCTCTTTGACGGTGGGGCCTCTGCGGGAGCACAAGACTCCCTTTGTGGCCGCATCGCCAGAAGCCTTGTCTCGCTTCCGGGCGGTTTGCCCTCAGCAAGAAGCCTCCTGTACCGCTTCTTCGCGGCCCCACACATTTTCACGCGAGGAGCCGCGGAAGGTTTGTCAGTGCTGCTGACAGTTCCTTTCGGGTCCTCCCCGACGACTTTGCTCCCTCCTGCTTTCACAGAGGCGATACCCCCACTTACGGGGTTCGAGTTCTCATCTCCTGAGGTGTCCATGTCGGAGTTGAGAACTAATTTCTCAATCCCCGAACGGAGCTCCCCATCCGATAGACCACTCATCGAGAGTCCCACAGCGGAAAGAGGACCGAGGCCCTCGAACACCACCGCGGAACTATTGCTGGTATATGACGCTTTAGGAGCGTCATCATCCTTGGGAGACATTAGTGTTAGTGGTATGTACGTGTACGTTAAGCCAGCAACCCTAGTTTAGAAAAGCCCAGTTTTCTATATATATATTAGGAGCATAACTTTATTACGAAATACTGTTGAAACTATTCAAAGTAATTGCCATCGCTAGCTACGACTTTTCCCCATCTTTCAGGCAGCATAAGGATACCGCGGCAGAAAAACTTCTCTTCTTTCGAAGAAATCCACGAATCAACCCATTTTTTGGTGTCCATGTAGGAGGTGAAGTGGTATTCAAATGGAGTAAATCACCTTGTCATGCCTTTTGGCATATTGATACCGTATATCCTTCAGTGCTTGGCTTAAACGCATTAATTGTAGTCGGTAACGTTTCCCAGTTATGGTTTCGTTGGATTTGAGCAGCTCATAATAAATAGCACCCAGCTGGTCCCACCAAATGCAGGGCAACACCTTTGAACCAAGGATATTCGGAGCCACTTTTTATCACCAGTAATGATTCGATGTAAAACACCTTTCCGTTTTTTCCGTTCAAACAGCAGTTCGCAAGTGAGAAAACGCCGTTCCGTGTTTCTGGCCAGTTCCTTTGCTTTTGAATTATTCCAAGTGCAAGCAACCGAGTGGCGATGGCTTGTTAATAATTTTTCTAGTTCTACTTGCGTTCGACATACATCTTCATCCAAAATTGCTTTCATTTCCTCATCTTCAAATAATTTTGGCCTTCCACTGTTTCCCTTATCTTCGACGTCAAAATCACCGTCCTTGAATCGTCAGAACCATATATGAAACGTTGATCCACTCATACAGGCTTCACCATATGCTTCTACAAGCATTCGATGGGCCTCAGCAAAATCGCGGTTTCTCGAAGAGGTTTATAGATTGATATATTATGATTTTCTATGACCGATTCTGGCTTACACATAAATGAATGTACACAAACATGAATCTTGGCCAATATATTGGGTGTACAAATAAATTTCCGATCTTTTTTACTGAAATAAAAGACATTATTATTATTATTATTCAAACTATGCTCCTTCGGAAGCTATAACCATTGCCCATCGTTCAGGCAATAAACGGATTCCCCGAAGGAAGAAGTCTGGTGGCTTCGAGGCGATCCAGTCATCGACCTATTTTTTGACGTTTTCATATGAAGTGAAGTGCACTGTCTGGTGAATGCGGCAGGTGGGGTAGAATTTCCTAGTTCTGCTTGTCCAAGTAATTTTTGACAGGTATAGCAACATGTGGCCTAGCGTTGTCATGTTGCAAAATAATCTTATTGTGCATTTTGTCTCATTCCAGTCGTTTTGCAGCTATAGCTTGCTTTAAAGCCATTAGTTGTCGTCGATAAACTTGTCTCGCAATGGTTTCACGCTCTTTCAGCAGCTCATAATAGACGACACCCTTCATATCCCACCAAATACAAAGTATCACTTTCGAACCATGGATATTTGCTTTTGGCGTCGACGACCCTGGTTTGCGTTTTGGATTGTCATAATGGATCCATTTTTCATCCCCAGTGATGATCCGATGCAAAAACCCCTTCCTTTGTTGTCGTTGAAGCAACAATTCGCACATGATTTTCCGACGTTCCATGTCCCTTTCTTTCAATTTGTGTAGCACCCAATTTCCCAGCTTCTGAACCAATCCCATTGCATGTATACGTTGCGAAACACATTGTTGGGTAATATTCAACTTTTCTGCCAATTGTTTTTCAGTCTGACAAGGGTCCACATCAAGCAATTCTTCCAATTCTGTATCTTCAAATTTTCTTGGTCTGCCTTCACGTTCTTTGTCTCTTACGTCAAAATCATCAACTTTGAATCGTTGAAACCACTCTTTGCATGTTGTTTTCGATGGAGCATGTTCACCGTAAACTTCCACAAGCAAACGAAATCGTTTCCGCTGCACTTGTCTTCAACAAAAAATAATGAAGTAAAACTTCCCGCAAATGTTGTTTTTTTGGCCCAAAATTCGACATTTTCAATTACATAAAAATCACTTGTAATTTTTCAAGCTTGACATCTAACCTCCAAAAAATATGTATTGCCCGATTGAATAATATGCAAGCAGTGATACTAGCGACACCTATCTAAAAAGGTCGGAAATTTATTTGTACACCCAATATTAATTATACTTTGCTTTAGTGTGCATCTTAATGGCTTTCTCGAAATCGCACTTATAACCTCTCTCATATACTGACACAGGTCAATGTACATTAACACTTGTTTGAACACTATGATGTCTGACTTCAATTTTATCTGTGACGTTTCTTCATAGAATACCCGATTAACGGGTTTTTAGGACATCTTAGCACAAATTTCATTCGTATGGATTTTATTAGTTTTCAAAAGTATTGAACAATAATAAATGAAAAAATTTAATTATTTGTTGGATTTAAAAATATTTTCGTCATTATGTACAACGTTACCATTCGAATTAAAATATCAAAGTAAAACAAAAGCTTAAAAACAAGAAATTTGAGTATAACATGTCATGACATGTTTTGGTGATTTACAAAATTTGATCAACGCTGCGGCGGTGTTACTTCGAATCATTGTCCTTGAGTCTGGACGAATCATTAATTTATAGTTTTTGCAAGTTTTTTCTCCGACTTGGGGTTGGCAAGCTTTAACTCGATAACTGCAGAAGAGTGATTTTATTATAAGAGGCGTACGACTATTTTTCTCGTAATTGCACAGTTTGATACGAGATGACACGGCAATATACATAAGGTTACAACTGTTTGAGAAAATTCTCTTGTATTTCGTTCAAAATAACAAAATGGCTGATATCAACTTAAAATCTACAAAATTTTGCCTGATTTTATTGATATCGATAATTAGGAATTCTTTCTGAATATAACTGTTATAATTAGCTGCAGAAATATGCTATTTGATTGTTTGTCTCAACGTGCTATTTGAACTATTCGGGTTTGGGTCTCTACTACTTTCCGCCATATGAAATTTAAAATGTTTTTAGCCGTGTTAATTTTTACCTGTGCATTTACCCGGATTTCCTTTCATTTTGAAGTTAAACTTAATGTGAAACATTACTTTACTGTGATCTTCATAGCAGGACTTCTCGAATACTAGAATACTATAAATTTGGCGCAATTTGATGTCAGATGTTTAAATCGTACCATAAACTCAAAAAGCTCGGTGCGACCCGAAACCCCTAAGTTTAAAACCAACCGAAAAGTTATGATGTTATGAAGTTTTCTCAGTCTCAAGTAGAATCGCCAATAGTCCCATGCCTCGTCATTACTATATGAGCGGGGATGCAGGTTGTTGTATATTGGTAAAAAATATGAAGGCTTTGGAGGATAAACTAAAACATTTTTTAAGGGAACCCACAATTTCCAAACACATTCAGAGAACTATGTTTATAGGCTATCGAATCATTTTACAAACGACTCAGAGCTGTAAATCGCTGTATGGTAAAAAACACATGCTAGAATAGAAAAAGTTCGGACGAGTGCATTTCGGATCTTATGAAGCATGTTGAATGTGTTTCTCTTGCTTTCTTAATCCGCTGATTGATTTCATTTGTACAAACACTGAAATGTTACCGAAAGTTTAGGTCATATCTCCAAGGCGTCGGCCACCAACGAAAGTTTTTTTTTTTTTTTCAAACGAGCTTAGCGAATTTTCTTGTAGTGCTCAAAATCAAGCAAATCACAAGTAATTACTCAGACATTCACAATTTTCAACCGAGAAGAAGTGGTTGGTCTTTTCTTCCTAAAATGATTTCTGGTAGCGATAAAGCTTTGAGGCGTGGGACATAAAGCGGGCAACAGACGCTACGATTTATTGTACGATAAATCTAACGATTTGGCTTGAATGGATTATTGATTCGATAATAATCTGAAGGTGTGTGACGTACCGTACAACAAACGGTACGATTCCATCGCAACTGAAAGCAGTACGTTCCACAATAAAATTCTACGTACGATTAAATGATTTATTTAAATGTCTGGTTGGATTTACACAACCATTGTTGTTTACAGATTTTTATATTTCGTTTACCAAACGTGTAGCGTTTTGGCCAAGCACAGCTTTCAAGAAGAATGACTGATTTATATAAGAAAAATTCATGCCTATGTGGATGTGACTTGTAATGACTTTTCCAGCTAGCACAAACGCAGCACAAGTTACGAGGTAATAAACAATTAATTAAAGGAAATAAACCCAAAAGCAAGCCTGATGGAAGCCACTTTATTGCTAATTGGTTGGAATATTGTTACGTTAGTGGGCAAAAAGCAGTACGATAAATTGGTTCAATTATGTGTTTAAGACTTGAGACTTGAAACATAAGATGATGACTAAGATTTGAGACTTGCGACTTGATGCGTGAGGCTGAAAATTTGAACTTTGAAATTTAACTGCACTGGAGATTTTAGGCTTCATCTGAGATTTGAAGCTTGATGCTGTAAATCTGAGATTTTAGACTTGATATTTACTTAGGTTCGCAAATTCTGCCAAAAATGACCAAACCTGTTGTTTTGTTCAAAACCACTTTTCTCGACGTTTTGAAGGACCTTGAGCCTGAAAAACTGGGAAAAAATGTCTGTCTGGAGTCTGGATGTCTGTGTTCCCATCGTATCTCGAGAACCGCTTTTTCAATTTGGTATTTATTTCCGCCAATTTGTTTCTACGGTCAAGGCGTAGAATTGAATAGCTTTTGAAAGCTTTACGTCAAGAGGATCGCCTACCTGCCATATGAATCGACCCAAAATCATCTGGTTACGTTGACCATTATTTTAAGTATATGCTGGTTTGAGGATTGGATTGTGTGTTGAGTTTGGGATTAAGTTGGGGCCGATTTGCGGGTTGAGCTGAGGTTGAGTTGGAGTTATGTTGGAGTCGAGTTGGGGTTTGAGTTGGTTTTCGAGTTTGGGTTGAGCAGTTGTTGAGTTGAAGTTGAGTTGGAGTTGTGGTGATCGGGTTGATGTATGTTGAGTGAGCAGTTCAGTTGGAGATTTATTTGAGAAATCATGTAATTTTTAAATCTTGTTGATTTGGGAGTTCCGGTGGGCGTTGAGTTTGGGGTTGAGTTAAGAGCTGAGTTGGGGTCTAGTTGGGGTTGAGTTAGGGTTGGGTTAAGTTTAAATTGAGTTTTAGGGTTGTTTTGAGGGGTGTGTTGGAAGTTAGCTTGTATTATTTTGAGTTGAGTTCATGTACAAATATAGCTTTTCTGACTATGTTGATTTGATGATTGAGTTGAGCGTTTAGGTTAACATTGAAAGTGCAGGTTAAGTTAGGATTGAGTTGGTTTAGGATTTTGTTGAGTTCTTGTAAGCATGCAGTTTTCGAACCGTGTGCTTTTAGGGATTGGAGGATTTTGGAGGATTTATTGGAGGTCGATTTGGGGGGTGGGGGGTTGAGTATTGGTTGATTTTAAGTTGAGTTTTTGTTGATGGATTGGTGATTGAGTTGGATGTTGACTTATAGGTTAAATTGAGTTTAATTGAGATGAGTTCACTTATTCAACGTAATTTTCCGGCCTAAGTTCTGATCACATCGTAAGGTTTCACCCTTTTTATATATTTACCGAAGCGACTGGAGTGACTTAAGACTTGAAATTTAAGACTTGAGATTTGGAATTAAAAACTTTGAGGCTTGTTACTTGGTACTTGATACATGAGACTTTAGATGAGGGGACTTAATATTTGAGCCTTGAGGCTACCTAAATGCACAATGGACACAAAAAAATCAAGTTGGGCTATATATACATAAAACACTTTACTTTACTTTCCAAGATGCGAAATTGGGGATGGCTAAATTAGTGAAATGACAGATAGGCTACTAATTTATGATAGCGATGAAAAAAAAAAACTGTAATACTATAGCTTATTTTGAAGCCAAACGATGCTTCGACAAGTTATAGCTTAAAGCTAAATCTGATTACTATAAAATGCTGAATAAATATAGATGTCAGGTTTTTAATAGTTTAGGTAGGTTTAACTTTCAATATCGCCACTATAATGTTGAGTAACTTCGTTAACACGATTCTTATGGGCTACTAATACTAGGAAATATGTATCTAGAAGTATTGAACACAAAAATTGTAAATTTCTAGTTCTAAACAAATGTGGGTTACTAATGTTATACCACCAAATAAAACACGTTTCTTCCACAATTGCTAAAGGCTAAACGTAGCATTTTATTATTTCTCACAGGTCATAACCTAAGCTCTATATTTGCACAAACAACAAAACAACCGTATAAAATAATTCAATATATGTATTCTGTACACAGATATCTGCTGCACTCTTTGTATACAATAAATTGCAAATAAAGAATTTAATTAAAAATATTCTCGAAAATTTATGGCACTCAAGTGTTTGTTGTCGAGTCGTTGTTGGTTTTATTTAACTCTACATAGTTTTTAAATATAGATTTTTATATTTTTTATAAATATCCAAATATATATTTTTAAGTTGAATTGTGTGCGTACACATATAATAAAATTTACAATTTATTATGACTTTGACCATTGCGGAAGGATGTTGCCATCTAACTTTGAACACAAAAAACAAAATTTATTGTACGTGCGTTGCATGTTTAAATGTACATTATACGATATGACCTTATTCACGTGCATAGTAATAAAAAAAGTACCTTCTAATTAGCACATTTATACGGTAATGTAATTACAAAGAACATACCCTGTATATCATTAAAATATTAAAACAAAATTGTAACTTTTACTACCGACAAACTAATTGGCCGTTTGCTCGTTATGTGATATATACAACAGCACTAAAATTAGAAGAATTCAATTATTTTTTTGTACAAATTGTTAACACAAGAAACTTTCTATTTCTATATAGAGAGTAAGCACATTAATAAGAGACAAGATTTATGATTTATGGCGATTTTATAATCGGGTTGTTGTGTTAAGTGTATTTGCAGAGACGCTTGAGCGAGCTTTTTCTTAAATAAATCTATACACAGCAGCAAGTAGTAGGAATATAGATATTTCAGGTCATTGTCATTAAAAAGTATTACAACATTTTTTTAATTTTTTTATTACATATTTAGATTCATTCATTTAATTGTGAGTAGATACACACAACACAAAACTATATAATAAAATAAAAAACTTTAAATCTAAAAATTAAAAAAAATAAATCATGAACAACACAACAAAAGTTTGTGCACGTATGTCGTACGTCGTCGTCTGTCTACAAAACTTTTACTATCAACATTTTTTTTTTTTGTAGATTTAAATTAAAAGAGATTGTTTGTTTTCATCTTGCGCGTTTATAAACTATATTATGTGCACTGGATTTGTTTATCTTTTTTTTTATGTAATTTACTTGAAAATTTGCGTATATGGTGTTCGATAAAAAAGTCGTTTGAAATTTCGTACTTTGAACTGAAATCAAGAATCTATATATACGTTTTTCACCAGGGGTGTATTATTCTCTATAGTAAAGACTTCTTATCGAGGCAATCCTAACACTATAGGCCCGAACAATTATCGGTTTGGCATTTTTTTTGTTGTCAACATTATAAAGACTCGCCCGTTAATTTTCCCATCTCGTACATGTGATTCAAAACCAGAGTGACTTACTATTACAGCACTTGAAGGTTTTACAATTGCGAACAGTATTGTTGTCGATACTTAATTTTCGCACAAACATTGAGTAAATATGACTTCAAGAATGGGATAAAGAAAATTATATGAACTGGATATTCAAGGAACTGACATAATGGGGTTCGTATCGTTTTCCAAAATAAAATAATTCCAAAAAATCAAGATTTTTAAATGTAACAAATTTTTGAAATATTATTTTAACTCGTTTTATACCTTAGAGGATGGGGCTTCCCCTCTTTGACGATTTTTTGAAGTTGTAACATTCATAGAAATTTTTAACAAATTTGTGTTTTTTAATAATTATTCGCTTACTAAAATAGAGAACTCCCCACACATGGTACTTTCTGCGCAAGGATGGCAAGAAATTATGTAGCTTCCTTTTGTTTTCATATTGTAGTTAACAAAAATTTAATGGGGTCTTCCTTTATAATGGGACATGTTATTTTGCATTTTTGGGGATTTTTATTTTCGGAAATATGATGGTATCCCGACAAAAAGTGGTCAATTTAGGGGAATAGGGCTGAAAGGCTGAATGTCAAAAGGCCGAATGTGTCGAACGGCCGAATGTCGAAACGCCGATTGTGTCGAAAGGCCGAATCAAAGTGAAAGGAATTAAGTGAAGGAGCATTTTTTAAGGAAAATTCCAATAGGTGAAGGAAAATTCTATTAGATGAATAAATTTCAGTACAATCGGTTAAGGAATATACAAGTTCCACCTTAAACGGCCATACTCCAGAACTTCCCCAAAAAAAATCATTTTACAATCCCCTTAATATTTCCATTGGATAAATCGATTTAATCATACTCGGTTAGGCAATAGCCAAGCCTTAAAATGTAGCGTTTTGTACCATAAGCCGTACGGAAATATACCGAGGGGGTATATATACCATATACCGCATTAAAGTAAGAAGTAATATACCTTATGGCGTTGTGTACTATATGCCGTTTTGAAGTAAGCCGTACTGAAGCATGCCGCATTGTACCATATGCCGTTTTGTACCATATGGCGAAATGAAATATACCATTCTGAAACATGCTTTACTATCATATTCCATAGTGAAATATGCCGTAGATCGTTCTGTGAAACGGGTCCCGGTCCCGTTTCACAGAACGATCTGATCATCTTTTCGCCATGTAGTACAAACAAATATTTTTTTTTAAATTTTAAATAAAACAAAAGAAAGTTTTATAAATTAAACTGCTAGAATTATAAAAGCCGTATTTTCCATGAGATCTGCACTAGAACTCGATAAACTTTAATTTACTTTTATTCTACGTAAGCCGAAAAAAATTAAATTCATAAAGCGGGAATATGTAGTGTATTTGACATAAATACACATTTTAAGTTTAAAAATTTCCCGCTTCAGTTATTTGATCAACATTTTCTTATTTATTACTGACGTTATTACACGCAACTACACTCGATAAATTCATGGGTTTATCAAGTGTAACTAAAAAATAAGCATAATTGTAATTATTTGTTGCTGTAACAACTTAAAATCTGTATTTATGTTAAACGCACTAAACATTGGCACTTTAAGAATTCCTTTTTTTTTTCTGTTTACATAGAATATAAGGAATTTAAAATTTATCGAGTTCTAGTGCAGTTCTCATGGAAAACACGACTAAAGTAATATAAGGTTTTCACACAACTGTTTCGTAATTCCTATTAAAGAATATTTAATGGTTTAATCGCATAATTCAAAAACAGTTTTAGTGCATAATGACAAAACTAAAGAAATAAAACTGGAAAACATGTATACTGTTATGTATTTCTCCATAACATAAAAATATATTGTTCATACCTACTCAATTACTAAAAGAGGTGTCAAAATATGCTCACTAATAATAACCTTGACCCTAAAAAATAAACATATCGCCTGTCCACAACAGTTATTACATGCTAAAAATGTAACCGATACATCAAATAGCAATAAACAAAAAAACCCAAAAAAAGACACGCATTTTTCCGAAAACGTTGGATCACATTAATGTTATGCTACATATAGAGGATTTATTAGCAAGTATTTTCAAAAATCATTTTAGATTAAGAAATAAATTCAATGGCTTTAAATAAATTAAGTGAAGGAAAATTTCATGAAAATTCGGCCTTTCGACTCAATAGGCCTTTCAACATGTTCGGCCTTTCGACCGATTCGGCCTTTCGACATTCGGCTCTTTGACCCATTCGGTCTTTAAACATTCGGCCTTTCGACCCATTCGGCCCATTCGGCCATTAGACATTCGGCCTTTCGACACATTCGCCCCTTTGACATTCGGCCTTTCGAACCCATTCAACCTTTGGCGATCGTCCTTTCAACTTTCGACCATTCGACATTCGGGCCTTTGATCCATTCGGCCTTTAGACGTTCGGCCTTTCGACATTCGGTCTTTCGACATTCGGCCTTTCAACATTCGGCCTTTCAACATTCGGCCTTTCAACGTCAAACGTTCACTATAGTAGCAACAATAAGTCGTTTAAAGAAATCCATCGGTCCAGTGCTTCTGAGAAGAATCAAGGCTAATTTCACTAAGCTTCGGCCTACAAAAAGCTAACAATTGAGAGTCGGTGTCTTAAACATTTGACGACCTTTTCGTTTAGAAACTTTAAGAATTTGTAAAAGTAAATATTTTATAAAGATTGACAGAACTGTTATCATCTTTCGGGATTTGTAATGATTTGTAATTTATTTTCGATGAATATTTTACGGTCGGTAACTTCAGTTTAATCGAACTGCATTATATAAATCAAAGTTGGAAATTTGCTGTGCAAGGGGCTAACGCTTTCTAGAATGGATTCTCTCAATACGGATATCTTAGGTGGATAGAAGGCGAAGTCCTTCTTTGAGAATTAGAAATTTTACCGTCGAGTATCAGCATCTCCGAATTAACATCACGTATCAGCATCTCCGAATTAACATATTCTTTTTGATTTATCCGATTTTTAGAGAATTTATATTGAAATATACTGAGTTTCAATTTGGGCCAAAGTGGAAAACATTTTGCTCGATGGCAGATCTCGTTAGGGTGAAGATTTAATCAGTTACATAAATATTCTAATATTTTGAAGAATTAGCTGCCTTAGAGTTTGGTAAACAATTTCTGTATTCTGGAAGCTTTTTTGTCAACTTGCCTGATGCCCCATAGATGTTAAGCTACTATCTACAGGGCTTGATTTTTATTTGTTTTTTTCGTGTACATTAAATCAAAGCCTTATAATTATATAGATAGCTGACACAGAACCGCAAACTTTGAAAATACATATGTAATAAAGAAGCGAGATTTGAAGCATTTTTCCTCGATAGGGTTTTAAAAGATTGGCTGAATTTGTAGGGGATTGTGGAATCTTCAAAAGACCTTTTCAAAACCGACCGATTATAAATTTGCAAAAGGTCTTTTCAAAACCGTCCAATTATAAATTTGTAAAAGGCCTTTTAAAAACGTATGGCTGAGACTACAACGAATAATAAATTCTAACGACTTAATTTTTCGAGCGCGGCTCATACATTAAGAATTTCTGCTAACTTTTCCTTAAGAATTAACTTAATTAATCATCAATTCATTTCTAAATCACTATCGTTTAACCAATCGAACTGAAATTTACTTTATGAAATTTGTTTTATAAATTTCTTAAAATTCCCCGTTCATGAAAGAAAGTCATGTTGGCACACGCTCACCTGATATGGTGAAGTTCGATATCACTTGAAAAGATTTTTGTTTGTAATTTCCAAAAAACTTTTTATAAAAGCGAAAATTTAATTTTGGAGATCCATTTGGACATAACTATCACAAAAAATAAATTATGGTAAAGCATCGTCTGTCTATCCATCATCAAAATCAAGCACCTCCTTGATATCGGAAGTTTTGTAGTAAATGTTTGCATGGTTGGAACATGTTGTGTTCTTACAATAAAAGCAAAGAATGATGGTTTTACCATCAGCATTTCCGCGACACAGGTTCAAGCAGCAATAAGGATCCATCGGTACATTGTTTTTGTTCAGCTCTTCTTCGGCTCTTTAGACGTAACTCTTCGTAACTCTTTCTTTAGTACATAACTCAAAAGTATCGACTGACTGTTGAATCAAAGCAGCAAAGACTCATCCGGATTTATGTTTATATATGATTTTTGACCGAATCCTTCGTAATGTTTGGTTTGATGCTCCAATACCAATTACTGTGGTTTTCTTTCCTTGTAGCAATTGTTCTGGCAATTTGCAACTTGTGAAGAAATTGCCCATCATTATCCATTATAGGCATTATACAAAATATTTGAATACAACATTTTTCGGGTTTCCGATCGGGTTTGTATGTATCCGCTCCAATTTTTCTATCTTCCGTAATACCCTAGGGTCAAGTAGACACACTGTGATTTAATAAAACCGATTTAAATTTCACTAGTTCACTAATAGCGCTTGAAATAAAAAGCGATTAGCTAATCTTGAACTTAGCACACTATAGCTAATCTCGCAAAATTCACTAATCATGCTTGGGTTTTACTTCTCTCTCTCTCTCTCTCTCTCTCTCTCTCTCTCTCTCTCTCTCTCTCTCTCTTTCTTTCTCTCATTCTCTCTCTCTCTCTCTCTCTCTCTCTCTCTCTCTCTCTCTCTTCTCTCTCTCTTTCTCTCTCTCTTTCTCTTTCTCTTTCTCTCTCTCAGTCTCTCTCGAAAAGAACTGAATAATTGTTTTTTTCAGGTGTAAATAATTACAGTTTTACTGAGGCTCTGTCTAACGTTTAGCAAAATAAAGATAATTAGTAGAGATACATTTTAATAATCTCTTTATTTATTACGTGTTTTTATCTGTTTTGTTGTAAACTACCTCATTTTTAAAAATATGACAAAACAAATAAAAATGTTCAATTAAATTAAATTTTTTTTTTCTGAAAATGTTTATGTCTATTTACAATAGATGATGTTACTTAAATCATTTTTGTATTAGTTCGTGTTTGGCTCATCTGATATTTTTATTTGTGCTAGTAACTAAATCACAGTATGTATAAGTTTTCACATGATGATCAAAAGGGTCATCTTCTACTTTTCATGTTCTACGTCAAAAATTCTTCTCTTGAGCACAGATAACAGTACACAAATAAACCATTACGAATAATTTTGTGGTTGTTAGCACTGGCACTCTTGTGTCTTGTGTACGTTATTTTTTTACAGTTAAATTAAAGCATTTTACGCAAAAATTAAAGTACATATTGAAATGTCTGTAAAATTATAGATTGAATTGTAGTAAAGGTGCATGCGTGCCTGCTGAATTTCCAATTCGAAAAACTAAAAAATCACAATTAACGATTGTACAAGTAGGTAAAGCGCCTCTCGGGAGAAATAGAATACATATACCGGCTATGCACAAATTGCGTCGTAACCCAAAGAAAAAATGAGTAGCTACATGACAGTATGGACAACCTTTAGAACTTTAAAAATAAAATTTAGCGACTATTCCATAAACCTGGTGCTAAACACAATAACTAAAAAATATTATTCGATTTTGCATACCACGTACACCGGGGGTATTCAAGAATACCAAAATCGTATTGAATACATCGCATTGTTGATGTAAATGGTCAAATAAAATGCGTCTTCTTTCATTTCGGTTTGTGTTTCAGGTTGGGTGACAACAATGTATCCGTAATGAACTATCTGTGTATTCTTATCTGTGTTCTAAATGAAGGAAAACTGCTTAATGATAATATTAGGATTACAATTTGATTTTTATTGATCGGCATTTCGGCATGAAGGAAAAGAATTCAGAGGCAAATCCTGCGATGCATTAGATTGGGCTTGTTATTGTATTATTCAAAATGCTGCTGTAATTCAAACTCAGGTGCCAAAGTCAAATTTTGTGAGTAGCATTTACGATAAACCACAACCGATTCCAGATTTCCAATAATGAAATTTTACAAGATTCTCCATTTTTTATACCAGCTAGCTTGTTTTAGGCCATTGAACGCCATATCTTGGTGCTATAATAAACTGTTTTCTTTGATTTTATTGTTGTGGTGTAATTTATATAATACATAGGGATTAGTGACTCCCTATAAACAATTTCGATTCATCCAAATAAAAAGTGAAATGAAATTGAAATTAATTGTCTCCAGTATTCGCTCGCGCTGTTATTAAAATAAAATATTTGTAATCCATATCGAATGCTGTCAAAATGAATTTGGGCGTTAAAAATTAATGTGGGAAGTTTTTCGTGTGAGAGGGATAGCGATAACCCAAAAAATAAAAACTTTTTTATTTTATTTTTTTATTCAAGATCGTTTATCTTGATGATAAATTTAATTTTTAATTTAATTCGTTTTTCTTTTATTTTTTGTTTGCAGGGAGTTTTCCACATAACTCATATGGCATTAAAAATGGATACATTTTGATAAATATTGAATGAAATTTGCTATGGATTTTTTGTAAGTATATATAAAATACAGTATTACGTATTAAATATTTATAAAAAGAATTTGTCTTTGTGTATATAAGTGTATCGTCTTCATTCTATAAGATGTGTATTATAAAAGTTTGTAAGATTCTTAAATAAGTATATAAATTCCTTATTTAGTAAAATTTTATTTTATATTTTTTTAATTATTTTATGTCAATTCATGCTCTATTCATATCGTTGTTAGTGTGTTTTGTGTGTCTTGCGTCTTAATTTGGTGTACAGGTCAATTGGTAACAATTGATGTGAGGTTAAATTGGTTACAATATAGTTGATTATGTTTTTTCGATTACGTATGTATGAATGTGTGGGTGATTCATAATTATGCTTATATCGTTTCTTCGAATTCGTGTTGCATCATTAATGCTGATTAATTCCATGACTTCTTATCTAATGCGGATTAGTAAGTAATTATGACCTATTGTTATTCGACCGATTGGAATTTTTTACACCAATTTAAATTTAAATTCTGATATTTTATCGTCGCGATATTTGTGATCACAAACTATGAATTTAAATTAAAACATAAATTTGAATAATTTTACCATTTGGCGACTTTATGCCGAATTAAATTTATTATAAAATTTGTGACGTAAAATTGATGTCATAAACAATAAACTTACCTGACATGTATAGACTAATCCGGTCGGTAAACTAGTATTTATTAACCGCAAAAAAGTATAAAAATGAAACACATTTTTTATGTAATCAATACATGTACCATGTACGTTTAAAGAATTTTAATAATTCACAAATTGTGTTCGGCGGAAATTAGTGTAACGCCGGGCAATTTCGTTTTAATTAAAATGTGGGCTGAAAAATGTTTGCTTTTCGTAACTTACACGTAAAATAGTCTGTTCGTAATTATCGAGCTTTAAAAACTATAATTTATTCCAAAACAAAAAAATTTATTTAGTTTCTAAGAATAAATCTGAGTACACTTGAAATCTAATAAAAAATAGATTGACGGCTTAATTATCGGTTTTGGCAATCAACATTTCTCTGTTTTTTTTTTCATATACTTACTACATACAAATCCATTCACAAAAAAATGTATTTAGCATCATCATCGCCAGATATATGTATTTATGGCAACTAAATGGTTAAATAACATCGTGCCCCACGGTTTTTTGATATTATAATTTTTTCGATTTAAATTCCAAATAATAAAAACAAAAAACAAAATTTTTACAGTAATTTGATTTGAAAATCAAAACAACTACAAGCAACAAAACAGTTTATTGGATTCGCGCCAAATAACGAAAAAAAAAAAAAAAAAATCAAAAATAAAAAAATTTATATCAAACCGAAACCGAATTACAAAGAGTCAATCAAACGTGAAATTGTTGAAATAAATTTCAATGTAAATACTTTACTGTATGAAAATCACCCTCCACAACAAATTGTCGGTCGAACGAGTTTAATTGAATGATAAGATAATTCAGTATTTTACAAGACATGTTCTTTAAAACTACCTAATTATTTACATCAATTAGCGCATTTTATAAATGCACGGCTCATATATTTGAAAATTAAACGAATCATGAAATTTTTCACATATTGACCTCAAAAACGTGATAAAACAAAAATATTCTTTTAGATCTTTGGTATCTTACATCATTAGCTAATAAACAAAAGAGTTTCGTCTTGAATAAATTTGTTTGGTTAATTAATATACATACCATAATTAATTATAAGACATACAATAATGATGTAATCTAATTTTCACTTTCATCGTCTTGAATATTGGAATTAATCTACATATTCAAATATTTGCTGTAGAGTTGAATTCTTCCGTGTACGGTACACTCGGCACCGTGTTAGATAGATTTCATAATAAAAAATGCTTTAATTTATATTCAAACTTTTCTTAATCGTTTTTAGTGCCGTTCTAACTTTCACTCAAATTGTGACATTCAATAAAATACAAGTTTGAGTGAATTTTGATGTTTTACTTGGTTGTATTGCAGTTTCGTAATCAAATACAATCACATTTTTCACCGAACCGTTTACTAAAATTTCACTCAAATTTTCATTTTAACTCAAATTTACTCGGTACCGGCTTAGGAAGATTTCACTAAAAACTCCTTAATTAATTTTCAAACTTTTCTCAATCTTTTAATTAATGACGTTCTGACTGTCACTCAAATGACTATATTCAATAAAATGTAAATTTGAGTGAATTAATATGAATATCTAACTTGGTTGTATTGCAGTTTTACCATCAAATTCAGTAACGTTTTTGCCCCCAACAGTTCACCCTCAATTTTTCTCAATCTATTATTCGGTATAATTCTATCTTTCACTCAAATTACAAAATTTAAAAAAAATACAAATCAGAGTGCATTTTAGTGTCTACCTTGGTTGTATTACAATTTTATAATCAAATTAAATCATATTTTTCCGCTAACAGTTCACTCAAATTCAGTCTGTACCGGTTCGGTAAGAGTTCACTAAAACTTGCCTTAATTTACGTTCAAACTTTTCTCAATCTCTTATGCAATGTCGTTCTAACTTTCACTCAAATGGCAAGATTCAATAAAATTCAAATTTCAGTGAATTCTGATGTCTAACTTGGTTGTATTACAGTTTTATTGTCAAATTCAATTAATTTCCCCAGCAATTCATTCAAATTTTATTAAAATTTTCACTCAAATTTTCCCTCGGTCGGTTAGCATCTTTTCATTAAAAATTCCCTTAATTTAAATTCAAACTTTCTGCAATCTCTTATTCTATGTAGGTCTAATTTTCACTCGAATGACAACATTCAATAAAATACAAATATGAGTAAACCTTAATGCCTAACTTCTTTGTATTGTGGTTTTATCTACAAATTCAATAACGTTTTCATCCAACATTTCAAATCTTTTTCAGTATCGCTCTAACTTTCACTCAAATTACAAATGTAATAAATTGCAAATTTGATTGAATTTTGGTGTCTTGGTTGTATTGCACCCAGCAGTTCACCAAATTTTTACTCAGCACCGTGTTAGTAAGATTTCACTAACAAATAGCCGTAACAAATTTTTCTCAATACGTAAGAGTTATAATTTTCACTTAAATTACAAAATTTAATAAAATAGAAATTTGAGTGAATTTTATTTATGTCTAACTTGATTATAATACAATTTTACAGTCATATTCAATAAGACCTGCACTCAATGCTGAGTGGATTTTCATTCAGCACTGTGCTAACAAGATTTAACTAAAAATTGCCTTAATTTATGTTTAAATTTTTCTCAATCTCTGATTCAGTATCTTTCTAGGTTTCACTCAAATTACAGAATTAAAAAAAAAAAAAAACAAATTTGAGGAAACTTTGATGTCTTACTTGGTTACGTTACAGTTTTATAATCAAATTCGATAAACTACAAATTTCAGTGAATTTTGATGTCTATCTTGATTCACTCAAATTTTCAGTCAGTACCTGGTTAGGAAAACTTCACAAATAGTAGCCTTAATTTAAGTTCAACATTTTTTCAACTCTTATTCAATGTTGTACAAATTTTCACGGAAATAACAAAACTTAATGAAATATCAATTCAGTTTTTCTCAACAATTTGATTTTCAAAATTGTCAAATTTCACTCAAATTTTCATTAGGCACTGTATTAGTAAGCTTTCACTAAAAATTGCCTTAATTTATATTCAAACTTTCCGCAGTCTCTTATTCTATGTAGGTCTAATTTTCATTCGAATGACAACATTCAATAAAATACAAATATGAGTAAACCATAATGCCTAACTTGAGTATCGCTCTAAATTTCACTCAAATTACAAATTTTAATAAAATACAAATTTGAGTGAATTTTGGTGTCTTGGTTGTATTGTACTCAGCATTTCACCAAATTTTTACTCAGCACAGTGTTAGCAAGATTTCACTAAAAAATAGCCGTATCAAATTTTTTTCAACCTCTTACGTTCTAATTTTCACTTAAGTTAAAATTTAATAATAGAAATTGAATAGAAATTTGAGTGAATTTTATTGATGTCTAACTTGATTATAGTGCAAATTTGCAGAGTGAATTTTCACTCAGCACGGTGCTAACAAGATTAAACTAAAAATTGCCTTAATTTTTGGTTAAATTTTTCTCAATCTCTGACCCAGTATCTTTCTACCTTTCACTCAAATTACAGAATTAAAAAAAAAAAAATTTGAGAAAACTTTGCTGTCTAACTTGGTTACGTTACAGGTTTATTGAAATTCAATAAATTACAAATTTCAGTCAATTTTGATGTCTTTCACAGTTCACTCAAATTTTCACTCGACATTTCCTCAACTCTTATTCAATGTCGTTCTAATTTTCATTGAAATAACAAAACTTAATGATATATCAATTCAGTTTTTCTCGACAAAATTGTAAAATTTCACTCAAATTTTCATTAGGCACTGTATTAGCAAGCTTTCACTAAATTTTTCTCAATCTCTTATTCAACATTTTTTTTAACATTCACGCAAACTACAAATTTTAATAAAATGCAAACTTAAGTGAATTTTGATTCCTTACTAGGTTATATTGCAGTTTTGTACTATAATCAAATTCAATCATGTTCATTCCATATACAAAATAGTCAAACCTTTTTAAATGTCAATAAATTTCCAAAAATTAAAATCAACGTCCGTTTAAGTTTATTTTTCTAATAAGGTTAATTTTAAATTTCACAAATTTTAAAAACCTACAATAGTTTCAAAAACCCTCTTTTTTAAAAAAAAAAAAGACGGTGGGTTGGTAAGAGGAACCCTGTGCACTTCGACTAGCAAGATCTATTGAGCATCCCCGTGTAAGAGTAGAGAAATCAATCTATGTGACATGTAGGTCCAGGTCCTTGATAAACGCCACAAGTTCATGAACATCCACAGGTTCGGCGTGAGGCCACTGAACAGGGTAAGCATTGAGTGTTTTAATTCTTCTTAGGGCGATCGCACTGCACGCAATCAGCAAGTGTTCGGATGTTTCTCTTCCCAGCTTAAAGAACCTGCAGTTCTCTGATGGGGTTTTCCCATTTTGAATAGATTGTGGTTAAAGGGACCATGTCCTGTCAAGTACCATATGAGGGATTTCAGAGATGATCGATCCATTCTGATTATATCCTGTAAGTGTGTAATCTTGTAATTTAGGAGCTTTTTTGTCTCTCTCATTCCCCGAGAAGAGTCCCAGAGTGAAGCAGAACATCTCTGCTCCCAGAAGAGGACTCTCCTCGCTACATGGCCTTTGGAATAGGCAACGGTATTCTCGGGGCCGTAGAAGATGCCACCCGCAACCTCTTTTGCACAGGTGTCTGCGGCCTCATTTCCTGGTATATTAGAGTGTCCGGAGGACCACAATAGGGTAACCTTGTTGTCCCTACCCAGCCTTCTAAGGTTGCTGTAGCAGCTCCATGTCAGGTTAGAGCTGAACACCGGAACTGCCAGGGCTAATAAAACAGCCTGGCTATCCGAGATTATGTAGATCTCCGTTCTTATATACTTCTTTTTGAGGCACTGAAGCACACTAGTCGGGGGCCCCACAACCCCTGCACCCGTGCCCTCGTTTGTTTTTGACCCATCGGCATACCACACCGATGCGTGCTGTAAGGAGGAAATGATGTTCCCCACCATGTCCCTTTCGGGTATCCATATCGTGAAGTTCCTCCGGTAGTCAGTAGTCTTTACCATCATATCTGATAGCTGGGCAATATTGTCTGCCAAGTTTAGTTTATTCAGGATGCTATTGTGTCCCGAACTAGTCAGTCTAACCTGACTTGTTACCTTCAGTTTTATGGGTCTCATACCTGCCACACTTTTGACATGTATGTGGAGTGGTGAGAGTCCCAGCAGTCTTCAAGGGCAGCAGTAGGGCAGGTCCTAATTGCTTCCGTTGCGCCCAAACAAATTAATCTTTGAATTTTGTCCAAAGCTGAACGAGCATTTATTTGCTCTGTCTTTGGCCACCATATAAACGCCGCATAAGATATCATTGGTCTTATGATGGTTTGGTAAAGCCAGATTATCATTTGTGGGTTTAGGCCCCATGTTTTACCAAACATACGTTGGCACCCAAAGTATGCTTTGTTCCAGGTTAATTTTTGGTCAAAAATGATCCCTAGATATTTAACGTCAGACGTCATCTTGAGTATTTCCCCGTTCCTGCAGCTATTGTGCTTTCAAATTTGCCCCTGACCATCAGCACCAGATCATCAGCATAAGCAATGATTGATATTCGAGAGTTCCTCAAACTAGCGAGCAAGTGGTCTATTACCAAGAGCCACAGTAACGGCGACAATACTCCGCCCTGAGGATAGCCTCAATTGAGATGCTTGCTTCGCCAATTGAGGCTCTAATTCTCTTGCTTCTGAGCATGTTTAGTATCCACCCGATGGTTGAGGAGTCGATACCCCTCGCTACAGCTTGTTCCCGAATCACCTCGAAATTAGTACTATCGAAGGCACCCTGGATGTCAATGAAGGAGCATAATAGTGCCTCCTTGTTGCGAAGTGTATCCTCGATTTCTGATGTTAATTCATGCAGGGCTGTCTCCGTAGATTTGCCCACCTGATAAGCATGTTGGCTAGGATTTAGAGGACATCTTTGGATTGTATTGAGTCTGATATACAGGCCCAATATTTTTCCATGGTTTTAAGTACAAATTATGTAAGGCTAATAGGTCTGTAGGACCTAATGTCCTCGGGGGATTTATTCCCATTTTTTAGTATGAACATGACTCTTACCTCTCTCCAGCATCTGGGGATGTATTCCAGACTAAAGCTGGCTCTATATAATTTGATTAGGTGGGGCTCCAGTACATCCAGGCCTCGTTGAAGAAAAATAGGATAGATTCCATCCCCTCCTGGAGACTTAAAGGGACCAAATGAATTGATAGCCCAGCGCAACTCTCCAGGGGTGAAGGCCCCCCTTTGGACTTGATATGGATGCACCACGCTCTTATCAGGGTCCTCCCGACCCGCAATGATTGTGCACTCCGGAAAGTGTCCCTTCACCAGGTATTCAAGAGTCTCTTCCCTTGATGTGGTTAAGGCCCTGTCCAGCCTTCTTACTGAGCCCAGAGGGTTTTTATGATCTAATGCGAGGGCTTTTTGGAGTCGGCAAGCTGCTGGAATCTCGTCTATCTTCCCGCGAAAAGTTCTCCAGCTCTCTCTTTTGCTCTTCCTCAGAGTCTCATTATACTGGGTGAGGGCAGTTCGATACGCTGCCCAGTAATCTGTTATTTTTGCTCTGTTAAAGAGCTTTACTGCAATGTTTTTCTTTTAGTCTCCAGGGCGGAGGTTCACCAAGGAACATCCCTAGTTCCTCTAACACTCACCTCAGGAGAACTTGAGTGATACGCATCAATTATTGCCCTGGTGAGATTATCAGCAACTCTATCAAGCTCTGCAACAGAGCCGATCAGAGTTCTGTAAACCCCTACATTGTCTTGCAGTTTATTGGTAAAGACAGCCCAGTCCGTACCTTTAGGTATTCTTACCGTAGCTTCTGTTATTTGGGGGGTTCTAATATCAAATCTTATATACCTTATATCCAACAAACATGCTTCCCCCGATACAGGCCAATTCTGGACTGTGCTGGAGGTAGCCATGTCAGATATAATAAGGTCCAGCACCTCCCTTCTAATGGCATTCACAAAGGTCGGCTTGTTCCCTGTATTATTTATAGTTATATTATTTGATGAACAGTATTCGAAAGTTGCTCACCTCTTGTATTGGTGTTGGTGCTACCCCAGACTGTGTGGTGTGAATTAGCATCACAACCAATGATGAACTTCTGCCCATGAGGTGTACAGTAATTGATAAAGCTCTGTACTTCTTCCGGAGGTGGGTCGTTATCGTCCCCGGGAAAATAGGCTGGAAATAAATTGGTTAATTGAGAAGATATTATACGACGAACGACAGATAATCGCTGTCCTCGTCCTTTCTACTTCTGTGTTGTAAATTAGCTTACCTATCTTACTTGGCAAACCTTTAATTCTTCCATTGTTGGTCCACGGCTCTTGGATAAGCGCTGTGTCCCAGTTGTTTGTGTTGAAGAGGCGACTCAGCATAGATGTGGCAGCCTTGGATCTACGTAGGTTGATTTGTACGCATCTTACAGACGCGTGCATAGATCTTTATGTTTTCGGGCCCTCCAATGAGCCGCCCTATGTGCTGCTACTACTAGCACGTAGTTTAGTAGAACTCTGTGAGTTCAACCCATGTTTTTTATCAGGCTTGTTCCCCTTTCCAGGTCTGCGTCCCCCACGTGCAGTGCCTGCTGCATGTTCGGGTGCATGTTTGGGTCAATTTCTTTTAAAATATTTAAACTTTATTTTCTACGTAATTTCAGTGCTCTTGGCCATGGTTAGTGAAAACTTTATTAATTGAGCAAAACAAATTTTTTTTTAATTTGTACGTACAATACAATGCATAACTAATATTAATATAGTTAATACATTACGCCTTCAATATTTTGGAAATTCAGCGCTATACTAGAAAGTGCATATTCACGAAATGATTTACAGTGATTTAGTGTATCTAAATTTTTACTTACTAACTTTCACTCAAATTTTAAAATTTAATGTATTAAAAAGTCGGGTGAATTTTAAAGTCTTCTTTGGTTAGATTGATTAATCAACATTTTGATTCACAAATGGCTTAAATTCCACATAAATTTTTAACTCACAAATTCTTATTGATTTAAATTTATTTCTGAGTAGCTAATTTAGTCAAATTTGATGACGAATACTAACATTTATCAGTTCATTTTCAAAATTTAAATTTATGGTAAATTATAGCTAAAGAAATCACTCAACAAAATTCTTTTACGTTTATTTACTATTCATTATATTTTAAAATACCACTCAAAATTTTCAGATTTAGTTGTAAGCTGTTTGCATGTAGTACTTCAGATTTTGGGCTGAAAAGTGTTAATTTCATTCACATTTTAAAATTTTATTTAAGTGGAAATAGTTTTGATTTAATTATAGTTCTTCAAAATAGAAGTTTATTTAACCAATTTCACTCAAACTTTAAGTAACTTATTGCCTCGACGTCTAGACGAAATTAGATACATTTTAATAACTCGAATTCCACTCAATTTAATTAGAGTTCTGGTCAATTTTATATGTTTTATATCAACATAATTTATTTTGTGGCTAAATAACAGTAAGTTGGGAAGTGCTGTTACAGAAAATGAGGAAACCGTGTTGCTCAGTTTTTAAATTTTTATATATTGAATGTACCCACATAATTTTATTGTTAATTCAAACCAAAACACAGTATCTCTATTTTGTATATTAAAGATTGTTAGCTGCCTTCTACATTGCTCAATTTTTCATTACTAAGTAATCTAAGTATTATTTATATTGAAGTGCCAAATATTGTTGCTCAATTTTTATTTTTATGTTAAATTTCGTCTATATGTCATAAATACTCCTGTTTTACATTATTCATTATATTATGTTTAATCAATTAAAAAACTCACTTAACGTAAATCATAGGTAAATATTTCAAATCCTAAATATTTTGAATTTTCAAAGTTGCTCAATTTTTAACTTTTGTTTTATTTGTTTCGGCGCTTCTTAATTTAGAAATTCCTTTAATCCTTGCTTATCGGAATCTTATTTGTTTCAAATTCGTCAGGCCGAAACCTTGTTCACACATTTAATTTACAATATTTTCTGCAGTATGAATGTATAGAAAATCGATTACAATCACCTCATACTGCAGTTATAATTCAAACTGGTTGATAAGAACTCGAACATAAAGCATACGTTCAAACTTGTTTCAAACTATTGTTTAAGTTTGTATTTTAGTTTTTAACTAACTTATTGGTCCGAATTTTATAATGTTAGTGTAAAATTTGATTCATTTCAAACTCCGTCAAGTATTGTTTTTCCCCAAGTAAAATGGGATAGATTATAATCGAGTTTAGTTTTAAAGCATAAAATGAATGTGACTTGTAATTATTGATTATTGTACACGTTTTATACCTTTCAAACCATTTCAAACTGTTACTTCTTCATACAAAACAATTAATTTTTATCTGCTTCTTTACTGTATACAACGTACTCGTGTGTATCAACAACTAATAAATTTCTAAACTTAAAATTTAAGATTAGAATCAATTGGATTGTGTATTTGGGTTTGAAACAATTTCAAGGAGAACTGGAAAACGCATGGTTATAAATATGTATACACATTTAACATAAGTCCATAAAACATGAAAGAGAAACGCAAAAAAAATTTATTTTTATCAATTGGAATTGGATTCGTAAAAAATCCATATCGATGTATGTAAGATGGTTATTATGCTGCTTTTATCTAAATCTTCTAAAAACTATACTAAATCTAAAAATAAATTTGAAATACGTTCGTTAAGTGATACTTGTAAAAGAAATGTAAATATTGAGTGTGATAAAGATTCCACGTGTAGAAAATTAAATTTTTTGATTTTGTTTGGTTAGGATGATGCGAAAGCGTTTAAATGTAAACAACTACGTGCGAGAATGTAAGTCGCGGACCAAAGGTTGATTTAAAACTAAATACGAAATATATAATGTCGCACACCCTTTAAACCCTTCATATTATATAAAAGATACTGTAAATAAAACAGAGGGTTAATATAACATACTACATGCATATGGGTGTGGTGACCCCGAAACATCGTGTCAATTATTAACACACCTTAATAAATGTACTAAATATGTATGTATGCAAATCAAATCACTATTTAAACACAAAAATGGATTACTATCTATAATTAAACCAATTTACATCCAGATCGGAAATTCAAGTAATTAGATTAATTGAAACGATTGATTGAATCGATCTATACTTTTGTACAGCAAACGAAATAATTTTTTTTATTGTTTTTATTAAGATTTCGAGGACAATACTGTACATAAACGTCGTACAACAACAATAACATATTCTAAAAATAAATTCATTTCTAATTAACATTTGTTATTTGTTTAGGTTTTGAAAAGAATTCCAAATCGTTTATTATTGCGCGGTGTTTTGAATAGTTTAGCTTAGAATATCACAATCAACAATTATTATTATTATATTGTATATATTGGCACATGTCAGCTTTATGTAACAAATAATTATTATTGATTTGTGGTTGAACAGAAGAAACACTGTTGTTTGCTAAAAAGAATGTGAAAATTATCGAATATGTGTGCAGAATATTTATTTATAGTCTGTTAGGTAAGATTTATTGGGTTTATATAACCTGTTTCGGTCAAATTAACTGGATAATTTACAATCTAGTTGACGAGTAGCTTATTTACGAGTTAGCCGGAAATTATCACCGGGTGGTTTATACAAACTTTGATTAGTATAATAAGACTAGGTGACTTACAGCAAAATGTAAGGCCTTAAACAACCTAAACGAAGGTCTTATCCCAAATTTAAAAGAAAAAGCGTTAGTTTTGTACAGTGAGGTTGAGAGGTCCAGTTTTTTCCCATCAGCTAATCAAATGCTTTATTTAAGCAAACGTAAGCTTTTTGTATCAAATATAGTGGAAAAGATAGGCTTCAGTATATCACAAGATGTCCGTTGCCTTCTGTCAAGTTTGACGGGTTAAGCAAAAGGCCCACTAAATATTGATGCATAAAATGAGCAACACATATACGCATACAGCCAGGTAAATACATTTAATCTAAACAACTATAAAATAACAATTGTTAATCACTTTAATTACAAATAATTGTCAGCTGATTTAGCATACAATGGGTGTTAAATGCATCTCAATAGGGGTTGACCGTCTATAGCCTTGTATCTCGTGGTCTATATTCCAACGCTGCAACTATGTAGAAACCACCAAATGTGTCTAGTATACCTCCATGTGGTAACACCTGGGCGACGATGTGAAGTATCGGCGAAATACTAGAGACGAGTGCAGTACACTATAAATGAGCAATGAGCGGAACAATGGAAACTAATACCTCAGGTGGTACACCTGTTGCTCAGGTAAATCCACCCTCTTCGGAGGTCGGTTTCATTTTTAACCAATCCCAAGACATGTTGATAAATAAACAAGCTCAATTGAGTGAAACAGCAAAGGATAATTCACATCCCTTCCAGGGCAGAAAGACAGTATCATAACACCCGTTCTACAAACGAAGAAAAGCTTCACAATGAATTGTGTAAAGCTAAAATGCTTTAGTTGAAGCCAACTATATAAACAAGCAACTAAATGTTACAATTGCATCTATACAGGAGCGTATAAAGACGCTTGAAAACGAAGTTAAAGCTCTTAATCCAAAGGAGGACATCGGTTCTACTCCTAACCAGAATACAACTTTACAAAAGTATCATACGGATGAAGAAGAACTAGCTCGAGAAACTGAGTGGGTGGAAGAAAAAAAGAAACGAAATAATACGCCCTCTCCACCTCAATTAAAGGATGATGTTCCAAATATTATCAAGAAACAACCAAAAAAATATACCTCCACCACCACCAATAGTAATAGATGAAGTCAAAGACTACGATTTACGATGGTGATGAATGAAAACACTATCATAATAAACTTGGAAGATGCTGAAACTTACAGAAAAATGACAAAAAATCTTAAACGAAGAAAAACGTGCTTGGCACATGTTTGAAGAGAAACAAACCAGACCAATTAGGGTCATGGCTAAAAACTTACACTCTACGTGTAAACCAGAAAAAATTATTGATGACCTAAAAGCAAAAGGATTTAAGGCAATTAAAGCATCGATTAAGCTAAAACGGAGAGGCAAAGTATTTCTCAACATGTTTATGTTGACCTTCGATACTAATGAAGATATCGAAAAAATTTATCAAATTAAGTAAATCTTGGGGTGCAAAGTGGTTATTCAGCCTCTAAGAAGATCTAAGCTACCACAATGTAAACAATGTCAAGCCTATGAACGTACACACAAATATTGCAACAGGGAACCCAGGTGTGTCAAACGTTTAGGTAAACATCGTACCAAAGATTGTGTAAAAGCTCAAAATGTTCAACCTAAATGCATTCACTGTGTAGAAAACCATCCGGCTAACTACAGGCGATGCAGCGTTGCTATTGAACTGCAAAACATCAAAAATAAGAATGTGATTGCTAAAAATCCAAGTTTATTCAGGAAGCAATCGATTAAGATGAACCGACCCGAAGTAAATCGTAGAGTGTCGGGAACTACTCAAGGACAATGTGGTAAAATGACAAGTGCTCAAGTAATGATGAGAAACGGAAATCCAGGAAAAACTGCTAAGTCAAACACTTAAATTAATTTTAAGCAGACTAAATACATTTGATGAGCGATTACAGAAACTAGAATACAGCACTAAGGGAGCCATCCCTAAACTGAAAAATGGCCAATGATATTAGAATGTTATGTTGCAATGCCAATGGACTGATGCAACATCAACCAGAACGGCAAGTGGTCCTGGACACAGAAAAAATCGATGTATGTCTCATCATGGAAAGACACTTCACTAGACAATCAAACATTAAATTTAAAAATTATCAAATATATCACACTATTCACGCTGGAAACATTGCTAAAGGAAATAGTGCTGTTATAATTAGAAATAGTATTCATCACTATGAGGAGTTAAAATATGAAGCCGAGGAAATACAAGCAACTGCTCTTATTGTCAAAACCAAAAGTAGTTCTATTTGTATTGCTAGTATTTACTGCCCACCGAAGCACGCAATGACAGAAAAAGATTATCTCGAGTTCCTCAGTAAATTAGGAAAACGATTTATACTTGGAGGAGACTTTAATGGAAAAAATGTCCACTGGCGATCCAGATTAACAACGACTAAGGGTAAAGAACTCCCAAAAGCTATCAGAAAATGCAGTTGTGAAGCCTCCTCAACTAGAAAACCAACCTACTGGCCAACTGATCCAAACAAAGTACATCTGATTGATTTCTTCATAATAAAGAACATATCTGTAAATTATATACAAGTAGATGAAATTCTTAGTAAATAATCACACTAATTGGGCATGCTTTAGACTATCGCTAGAAGAAAAAATTAACTTAATAGTTCCATTAAAGACTTAAGAACAATTAGACAAAGAAGTTCACAAATTAATAAACGATATACAGCAATCAGCCTGGGAAAATACTTCTGAAATTTAAACGAAAATCAAGGGAAACAACTACCCTATAGAAATTAGGCTAACTCCTCGCAGAAAAAATAAGAGCGAGAATAGTATGGCAACAGACAAGGGCTCCCCAAGATAAAACTAATTTGAAAAATATCACTCAACAATTAAGGAGAGAGATCAAAAATTGAAAGATGAATCAATCAGCAACTATTTAAGAAACTAACTAGTACTGATAATTCTCTTTGGAAAGCAACCAAAAGAATTAAAAGACCAATAATACAGATTCCCCCAATAAGAATAGCAGGTGAGAAATGGGCTAGAAATAATGAAGACAAAGCTCGAGAATTTGCTGAACATCTCGAAAAAATATTCCAGCCACATGAAGACCAAACGTTTGTCGCCACAACTCTATTTTAACTATTATGTTGTGCGGAATTCTCGCGAAACAGCCCGTCGTAACGGCGCACGCGGCGAAAGAAAAGACCCGTCGGTTAAGTGTTAACTTTATGGAAATTCATACACACATTGTATTGTCTAATTATATAAATCCAATTTATCCGTTTCGCTATTCTGGAAGAGAAAAGAAAATCTAATTAATAAGTTAATCATATATGTATTATTAAATTAAAATACTTATCGTAAAATTTTCTGTGTACAGCTGCACGATGACATTTGTCAAAAGTCAAAACTGCAGGTGGATTCATGTGGAATTTTTGTGATGCAGTTTCGAAAATTATCAGTACCGGCGCGACATCTGTGTTGTTTAATAATAAGCTATAGAAATTCGGACATAATTTTCGAGACTGTACTTTCTTTTGCTGTGTACATTACATAGACATAATTTTTGTATATAAGTTGTCATTGGAAAGGAACCACTCGTCCTGTAATATCTAAAAACAATTTTGCACAGTCATGACGAAAAGTGAATTCATAAATAAAATCAGTTTGTTTCTGTCAATAAAAATTGAGTGTTCTGTGATCCAATTAGTGCTCGTTTTTGATACTATCTATAATATTCAGGTTCATTAATTATACCTTACATTTGATGTCTGTTTGTTCTTCATTAACCCGCTTTCGTTTCCTTTAGTTTTGTTTATTACCTTTTACATTTGTGATTTTCAACTCTTAAAATGTTAAAATAAGAACAAATATCCTTTTATTGCTTTAGTTTTTGTTCATTTAATTTAAGTAAATATTTCGTTTACATGAATTCTTCTTAAAACAAAAATTTCAGATTATATCCTGTTTCCACTTAAATATTTTTCTGTTGGCGTAGGGAAAATAAGACGGACGTCATAACATTTTTACTATTTATTTGTAAATTTTCTATTTTGAATAATATAAAAAAATAAATTATTTGCATCTGTCATTTGCAAATGGTTAATTTTTACGATTAATACAATTTTGGTATTTTGAATTCAATCTCATGCTATATGAATACAATTGAAACAATTGTAGAATCGACACCACTTTGTTCAATAATAATTACCCGAACACGACTCAATTTACTTCACCGATATAAGTTGTTAACAATATAAATAAAGAAAACGTTAAGTGCTTTTAGTTTCTTTAATTAAATGTATCCATTTTATTTGGTCTTAATTTTATCAGAATAAATCTTGACAAGATGGAAGTTTTGAATCGTTTGATGTTATGATGCCGACTGATTTTAGTAATTTTTATTTTTCCTCTTCGTTGACAATTTACAATTTAATAAAGTACAAATACATTATGGTAGATGGCTATCAAAATCGAGTTACACGTACTTGCCTATGTATTGCCAAAAAGATATAGTATATATAACTGATAATAGATGGCATTAAGTGCAAGTTAAAGGCAGCTACATGTAATACGTTGAATATTCTCAGCTGTCAGAAATTCAATGTAAACATACAAAATTAATCTTAAATTTACAATAATAACGTAAATTGAACGTAAATTAAGAGATAGAAATGTTATAACGTGACATGTATCATTTAAACTGTAAAGTATAATAATAGTTTTAATTAGTTTTTAGGTTATAATTCTGACAGGCTGCCTATACATGAACCATTGAATTTAAAGCTAAGTTACATGAATTTTAAATATAAATTTTGATTATAAAAAATGGATATTTATTTATTTTAGGACATAATTTTTGGATTATTGGCTTCCTGAACACTATACAAAATTTCTCCGTCAAGTTTTTCTGTTGAAAATACCAAAACAAAAAATAAAAACGACAGTTTTGAAGTAGAAATGTGATCGTTTAAAGAAATCTTCAGAAGTTTTTAGGACATAGTTGAACAATTGTGAAGCTTTAAATGATATTATGTTCACATTTTGGTAATAAATTTTGAATGATGGACAGCTATTTTCCATGGTAGTATTCAGTAGTGATGCTTTCCATAATGGAAGGTTCATGGAAGGGAATAAGCCTGTCTCTTGGCAGAGCTCACTCGTATTCTTTCATCAAGAGTCTAGGTTCGTTAGACAGTTGTTAATTAATATGTATCGTAAATTTGGCCATTACTTTTTTGGGTGAGATTTTGATACACACGGCTTCGTCAAGTTTTATTTAACTTGCAATAAAATTTTCAGATTGCTATTTTGTGACCGATTTTGCCATTCTACTTACCAAATCCATCGTCGTGGGGCAATGGCTGTAATTTCGTGGAAACTCGACTGAATCGAATTTTCTCTCTATTCGATATACCGGGTGATTTTTTTAACCTGATACACTCAAATATCTCAGAAAATAAGCACTCGACGAAAAAAATGGAGGTGTGGTCAACACATGACTTTCTTTTACGAACAGAGTTTTTTTTTTTTTTAAATTTTTGGAAACATTTTGTATTATGTAGTTTTTTGTAAAAGGGAGTGGCCACTTCCGGTTAGCCGATTTGGAGTAAAATTCACTGGGACCTCCCAATTTATCAAAACAGCTTAAATCTGAAGTTTTAGTTCGATTGGTTAAACCATCTGGGCTGTACGTAATGATATATTTTGGAATTCTATGATTACAAAAAAATTTTTCATCGCCATAATTATACTGTTAGCCGTTTTATCAGGTACCTTATGGATTTCTAACCATTTGGAATAATAATCCATTATAACAAAATAATTGGTTCCAAAACACTCCATTAGATCACAACCTACTTTTTCAAAAGGCAAATTTGGGATTGTGTGGCTTATCATTGGTTGAGAATAATTAGATGATTGATACTTTTCACAAATGCGGCACTTCAATATGATTTTTTCAATGTCGGCGTTAATGTTAGGCCAATACAGAATTTGTTTGGCCCTTGCTTTTGTTTTGGACATTCCAAAATGTGGTTCTTCTACTTTACAGCGATGAATTACACGGTTATATTTGATTGAAAATTTTGATTTTCACCTCATCGTGGCAAATTTTTATTGGAATCGTCAAAAATGTATAGGATTTTCTTGCGTCCGCCTGATAAACACCTTTCCAACAGTTCCACTTCCAATATTTATTGTTTAAACATAAAACCGTACCCATTCCTAGAAATTCACCGCATGTATTTTAAGACTGTCAATATAATAGACATTTTTCTATTATAGTCATTCATTTGTTTACATATCGTGATTTTTTATTTTTTTTGTGTTGTGTTTGTGTGTGTGTCTTGTGGGTGTGAACAATATGTGAAATGTTAACTATTTTGTTAGTAAACGTGCGCGCATCAATGGGTTATTTATACTTATACCTACATACATATATACAATTTTTAATAATACGCGCGAATCTCGATCGACAATTAACCTCATTTGACGCATGTAGCCGATATGTGCGCGATTTTTAATTAGTTTTCATTACACGTATATATGTACGCAAATATGTATTTTACCAGGAAATTAAATTCATTATTTACTTTTAATTACCAATAAAATTTATTAAGTGGCAAGTCTTTTATAGACACGATTGAAAGAAAGTTTTAGTACGTATGCGTACATTTAGATTCAAGCAAATACGTGCGTTGCTTTCGATATTATTTATAGATGGAACTTACAGGACTTATGGACTTCAAGCAAATTAAAATCGATATTTTTATGACTGAAAGTGTTAATTATGATTATTGTTATAAGGCGATTAGAAAAGAAGTGAAGGCGAACAAAATTGCGGTTGATTAGAGGCAATTTTCTTCTTCTTACTGTACATCATCGCGTTTTGTCTTCATACTAATATTCTATTGTGGGAGAATCGTTTTAATTTTATAATACGATTAACAATTTTTTTTTTTTGTGTTTGTTGGTTTTATTTTT
Organism: Tipula vernalis; assembly: GCA_958295665.1. Classification (NCBI taxonomy): domain Eukaryota; kingdom Metazoa; phylum Arthropoda; class Insecta; order Diptera; family Tipulidae; genus Tipula; species Tipula vernalis. Next base: position 20,769,110 of record OY282559.1, read on the forward strand.
TGCGGAATTCTAATTTAATTAATTGTCTTATTTATCGTATTATATATTATATACAAAAAAGGCCAACAACAACTCCATTATAATATATGTGATTAAGATGCTTTACATATAGATAAGTAGATTTAAGATTATGGTTATTGGGTTAGGTTATTATTTTTATAGAGAGAAGTCGAAGGTTTATTGTACGAGCGCTAGTCGTGTGGAATGATATGTAAACTCTGAAAATTTTTGTACTCTAGTCAGGCGTACATTATGAACTTGAACTAATTTATTAAATTTTTTTGTGAGGTCTATATTCTCAACTATGCATGTGTATGTCAAACGGATGGCATACATTATTAATTAATAAACTATAATTAAGATAAAAGCCAAAAAAAATTTTTTTTTATAACGTGATGACTTAATAATGATTGCGCAATTTAAAAATGTTGGCACACACCTTAACATCCAACAAATCGTTTATTGCTTAGAAAATATTTTATGCGATTTAAAATATTGGTTTTGTGTGGCCAGAAGAAAAATATATATTTTCTGTGTGTGATTCAGTTAGTTGCTCAATTATTCAAGTTTATTTTGCTACCTAGCTGTAAACGAGAAGAGTTATACTCGTAGCGAGCAACAAAATCTTTACATATGTATATTCAAATAGAAGATTTTAACAAGAACAAAACGAAATTAAAATATTGAGCAACTTTTCGCCACTACAATAAAATATTTGACGTTTAAAATAATTTCATCATGTTGCTCAATATTTTGATCGAATAAATTATCTTACCAAGTTACTCAATCTTTTTAGTTGCTAAATCCTTTTAGGTTGCTTAATTATACAAGATTAGCTAAATTTTCCATCGCCTCAATTTAAACGCCTCTACCAAGAATAGGTAGTGACCCTTTTCTAAACGCGCATGGATGCCTTGCATCTTTTGCATCTATAAAGCCGGCTTTGAGCGTAACTGACTACTTCCTTAAACTAAACGTTATATGTTTTAGGTGTAACCAGCCTTCTTTAATCAAAAGTCACCATAGTTAGCTATTGAGCTATTTTTAAAAAAAAATCATTTACCGTTTATTAACCAAAAGCAGATGCAGCACGCATGAGTCAACTCATGGACGATATTAATGCAAAGACAGCACAAGCAGATAAATCAAATTGCTATTGATTGTACCAGCAACCTAGGACAAGTTGTTCTTCATCGTGGTACTTTGTCGATGAAATCATTTTGTATTTTGGATGACAGGAAATTCCAACATGATCCTTTGGCGGCAATCGCTCGATGAAGCCATTCAATAATGCTACTATAAATTGCAGCTGATGAGGTGATATTCTCCCCAAAGGGAGAAGCTGTTTTATGGATGATTTCATATATAGAATCGGGAAGGTTCGAGCAGCCTTAATTTAATTTCGCTCGCGAAGGGTGATCTATTCCATATAACCGCGCAAAAAGAAAAAACGCTGTTGCTTGGCTTTGCCACGAAGTTAAACAAATCTACATTAATGGAGTGATTCGACCGTAGTACTTAGCTGTTGATGTCGGTGAAGAAATTGCTCGAAGTTCGTATGCTGGAGAGCGAGAGTGAAATTGTGCAAGACTCACATGAAGAAGGTTGCATCTGATCAGTTCATAATTTGTCGAGGAACCGTCAACATTGGTGGCTCAAACCGAGTCTTGTCTCAACTCTAGGCCAATTACAGGCGAAAGCCTAAACTGCATGACTTTTCCTTGTGCTCAGTGATAAATCACGCTAAACGTGTTGATATGATCATACACCCTAAGATCTACGAACAGTTTAATATTGAGCAACTTTTTAGTTGAATACACATACGATGGTACGATGGTATGATGGTTTAATGGTATGGTAAGATGGTGCGACGGTTTTTCGCGTTGAATTTGGAGTTAAGAAGTTCAGGTTTAGTGAGGGTTCAGTTGTGGATTTATTTTGGGAGGGTTGTGGGTTTCGGACCATGTTGATTTAGAGATTTAGTAGGTTGCTGATTTTGGGGTTTATTGAAATTTATTGAGTTTTAGGCTAGCTTGACTTTTTCTGACTTGAGCTCTTGTACGCATTTAATTTTTCGGACTGTGTTAATTTGAGGATTGAGTTGGGGGTTGCGATGGAGATTAGATTGTTGAGTTCATATACTCTTACAGTTTTGGAACCGTATTGATTTAAGATTCGAGTTGTACGTTGAGTTTGAGTTGAGTTGAGGTTTAATTTGGGGTTGAGTTGAAAGTTGAGTTGGAGTTGAGTTATAGTTAAGTTTAGGGTTAGATTGAGTTGAATACCGTTTGAGTTGAAGTTGAGTTGGATTTGAGTAATTAGTTCGATTTTAGAGTTTAATTTGGAGGTGAGTTGAATTGAGTTGATTTTTAGATTGGGTTGGCCGTTAACTGTGGAGTTGAGTGGAGGGTTGAGGTTTGGTTGGAGCTACCAAAGTTCAGTTGTAGTTGAGTTAAGGTTTAGCTAGCTTACGTTAGGGTTGAGTTAGAGGTTCAAGGGGGAAATTATTTAAGGGTTGATTTGGTGGTTGAGTTGAGGTTTGGGTTAGCGGTTAATTTGGAGGTCCCTATTTTGTTGAATGTAGAGTTGTAAATTGAGTTGGAGGTTAAGCTTAAAATTGAATTAAGAGGTTCAGTTAAGGATTGTAGTTGAGTTAATTTTCAGAACCGAAACTCAGATCACCTAATGAGGTTTAGAACTTTATATTTTTATAGTTAAAATATTGAGCAACACAAATCCTAATCTCAAATCGAGCGGTTTTATCATAGCAAATTCGAGTTTCGGCATGAATGTGTTTAAAAAATCAACGAAATTGACAAGAATATATACGATACATATAAACTTCTTTAAGTTACTAGCTAAAATATTGAGCAACACGAATTTTTACCTCAAATCTAGTGGTTTGAATTTTTAAATCACATCATGTCTACTACTAGAAGAGAAACAGGTTAATTTAAAAGTTAGTTAAAACGACAGATTAGGCAGTATATTAACCAATTGTATTAAACAATTGAGCAACATCGATTTAAATTTTTTTGAACAGTCCGATTTTAACGTTATAAATTTTGTGCCACGAAATCTAACGAAAGAGTTTAACCACGTTAGTTATGAAAGCTGTTTTCAAGAATTCCAACAACAACCAAATTTAATTTCATCCCGAAGGCCGTACTTAAACCTTTTATAAAATTCTTAAAATTTTGACACAATCGGCATATTTTAATTCGAATTCCAACCCCTTATTTCCCCCGCCCTATATACACTTAAAAGAGTTTTACACTTTTATAACCCAATTAGTCTATTTTTGATGTCCCAATGAATATTTTCTGTAAGACAGCATTTCAATCAATCTTATTATGTTTATTGAGACTGAAAGAAGACAAACACAAAAATTTGTTATTCAAAAGATTTATTTTAGAAGACTTGAAAATATTTTGTTTCGTCTTGATGCTGCTGCTGCCTTACCATAAGATTTATGTATAGACATAAAAGTTTATTTCAATTTTGTAAAGAATATTGTCTTAAGCTTAAGGGTATTTATTATGTATTGTGTCGATATACTATAGACAAGCAGCACACAAAAAAAAAACGAAAAAAATCACAAAAGCATGACTCCTTTCATTCTTTAGCACATTGTACTATAGTCAATGAGTTCGTATTCTTAGTAAAACGAGAGAGATTCAACAAAAAACAACAACAACAACAACAACAACAACAAAATATTTTTGGTACAATGCCAAATTTCTACTGTGCTGTACACAAAATCATGTCGAATTTAAATTATTTTGTTGGCAATTGATAATTAATTTATAAATTACATTATACACACAAATACTTACACATACATACAATACATTTATTGATTTGAAATCGAATGACATCAGGTTTACTACTAGGTCATCTATTGTTGGGGTACGATACTATAGAGTACTTACTGTATTTGAATTTGTATATAAATTAGAGGCGAAACACAAGAAGACAGCGCACATATCTTCAATTTTCTATTTTAGATTAGATCTAAAAAAAATTTTGTTTGATTTTGGAACGATGCCCGATTGCACGCACATTTTTTCGCGTATCATGTAAACTAAACTATTTTATAGTATATATAGTTTGGCTACTGAAAATACATGAATCTATACACATTCGTTGGCGAACACATGTGCACCCCTCTGTGCTATAGACTTAATAAATTTTCGAACGAATTTTTGTTACGTCTCGAAATTTTCTTGTGGGTTTTAATTGGATTAGAGTTTTACAGGAATGTTAGGCGAAGACGAGTAATGAAAGTAATTTATTTAACTACGTTGATGTGCTTGATTGGTTTCTGTGGCTGTCTAACAGATTTGTAATTTATTGGAGCATTTTTGGGGCAATTAACGCAAAATGTGTGTTCAAAATGTTTAAAACAGCTGGCGTAATCTTCTGGGTAAAGCCTTTTTGTTTTTTTGGTAAAACTTAGTAGGTAATCACAAAGACAACGGTCAAATTAAATCTAAATTTAGGTTAGTATATTTCAGCTTCCACAAAAGAGACTGAAGGTGCAATGGTTCAATGGTCATTTCAAATTTATTAGTCTTAATAAACACGTTCAGTCGCTCATTAGGATCAGAAATACATTTATTGATTAAATTCACCAGTATGTATGCTACTTGAGCTGTATATGAATTGCTTTTGTTTCATCATCTTACAAAGCAAGAGGTCATACCAAATGTTTTATCGAGTAAGTCTCAGGAGACCAGCTATTCGTCCGAATATGGTGTCTGTTTATTTAGAAGCGTTGAGAAATAATTGTAAACCACTTCGAAGTGGGATCAGACGATCTCACCAAGCTACTCCAATAATACGGCCGGATGATAATCGTTTGGCATTGAAATTCATAAAATATTATCTCTTAATCAGAAGGCTCTAGATACCAGGTTATTTCCCTGTTAATGGCTTTTGAAAGCTCGCCTATGCTTTTCTTCTGTAATTATACATTTTGAAGTATGACTTAATACCTGGGAGTTGTGCCCTATATCAAACAACTCAACTAATTAATTACTCTACTAATCAACTGTACGAATAATCACAAACTCTCGAAAAATCTCGAAACCTGAAAGTTTCTCTGCGCCAAGCCAAGCATTCTATTCGAAGCTAAACAAAGCAACGCTAGGCATATTCTTCAACGCTCAACTTATTACCAAGCTAAAATCGTATAATCTTGAAAACCTCCGATACAGGGTGAGATTGGTAAAAAGTGCACCTCATTTTTCTCGAAAATGGTAAGAGATACAAAGGGCATACCGATTATCAAAGTTGTCAGACGTTTGGTGCATCAAAGTAGCGTTGCCCCAAAAGTAAGCCAAAGCCTCAAAAAACACTTTTTTAGACCGTTTTTACTAAGGTCATCCAAAGTCACTAAGCAAATTTTCTTCTTCTATTTTCCAAAAACCTCGAATAAGGTCTCAAGTAAGATCTCGAGTATTCTGTAAAATCTTGTAAAACTTTGGCAGTCTCGAATAATTTGTATGCCAAACAACTCTAAACTGTGTCAAGCACAAACTAACTCTATTATTTTACTCATAGTAAACCAGAACATTGGGACAAGAAGTTTGAACACTACTCATAGTAAACCAGAAAATTGGATCACTGATCTTGAAATTGAAACTCCGAAACGGACCTTCGATAACGCTAACCTACGATGAAACATTAAGAGTTAAGTTATTTAATTTTGTAGTCTCTACTTCATTCAACTACATATAAAGTTCCGCTTACACAACTTAATCATTGCATGAACCAATTTATCCATGGTCCATCTCTCATAATGCATACCAACACGATAGCAAATATGTTTAAGATATACAACCGTCTCTCCATTTTCGAAACCACCGGCCGTATAACAAAATACAAATAGTCGAGTTATGTGAACCCAAAATAAAATAATTATTTGGGTTCGCAGATTGCACCATAAATTCTTATACATTTAATATAATAATCGGGTTCTAAAATTGAGTATACGGCTACTTTATGGGAGCGTTTACCATACGAAAATTCATTACACATGAAACATGATAAATGGTGACCTCGACATGATAAGTGGTGACCCCGAATAAAATAAGCCTTCCAGAAATATTTTTAAAATTTTCGATGCACTGCAGAATTAGTACGCTATTGAGCAACCGATACGGATTTCAGTTCCCCGAGTACAAATGATACTCATTATTCGTTACAATGTTAATAACGTGTGCGATAAATTAAAAGCTAAACTTTTTGTTTTGGATTTCAGTTAAAATTCTGTGAAATAAGACGACAAAATTGTTAAAAATGATATTTAAACCCAATCGCAATCATGCCCCTGTGAACAAAAATACACAAATCATGAACCAATTTATCGATGGTCCATCTCTCGTAATGAATACCAACACAATAGCAATTGGTGTCTCTCCATCTTCCAAACCACCGGCCGTATATCAAAATACAAATAGTCGAATTATGTGAACCCAAAATAAAATAATTATTCGGGTTCTCAGATTGCACCATAAATTCTTATGTATTTAATATAATAAATATCGGGTTTTAAAATTGAATATACGACTACTTTATGGGATCGTTTACCATACGCAATGAAACACGATAAATGGTGACCCCGACATGATTACTGGTGACCCCAAATAAAATTAACCATCCAGAAATATTTTTAAAATGCTTGATGCCCTGCACAATTAGTACGCTATTGAGCAACCGAAACGGATTTCAGTTCCCCGAGTACAAATGACACTCATTATTCGTTACAATGTTAATAGCATGGGCGATATTCTAAAAGCTAAACTTTTTGTTTAGATTTCAGTTAAAATTCTGTGAAATAAGACGACAAGAATAACAGAAATGACCCTTTAAATCAGTAAAATAGAGAAACTTTACTTTGAAATTAAGTTTCCAACACCTACTGTCAGCTTTGAGTCGCTTTAGTGTTTTTTTTCTAATATATGTTCATTAGATGATCCAAAGTGTTCCTCTTTAGACCAAGAACGGTTCATGGTCCAAATCAAATAAGACATACTGTAAGGGAACTGCCATCAGAAATCAGAATGTACAGAGAAACCGTTTTATTGATTGAGCAAGTGATGATGATGTGAACCAGAATAATGTTCTGATTTCCAGCCTGATATTTACGCAAAAAAAATTAAACGCGGTTATCTATCAATTTAAACATCTGTTGAATTCTTTTTGTTTCTTCGCAATGAAAATGATTTATTTAACGTATGTGAAGTCAGCATGAAATGTTCATCCTGAAAAGGCCTTTTTTCTAATGTTTGTGTCTTGGCTGAAATATAAAAGGACATTTTAGTTTCATCCAGCAAAAATTGGCGAAACATTAAAGAAACACCGGATTTTGTCCGGAAGGGTAATTTAAGTACCATGTTAGCTGCTGTCAGAAAGAACCAAGAAAATCTAATTTGGTGATAATCTCGAATCCAACGTAATCGAGGTTATAGCGTATCGGCAAAATTACAAATGTTTAGTTGGGAAAAAGTATTGAGAACATTTTGTCACTAGATGGTGCATGATGCTATATATCAGGCAACACTAATCAGATTGCGTCATACTGACGCGCTTTTGAAAATTGGTTTACAATGTTTATGAAGATTGAGAGGGTTTGGCTGGGAAATTTTGATACATTAATCATATAGCCCGGAACTGGCACCCTCTGACTAGATTTGTTTCGATTTCTACAAAATTCTTTTGATGGTCTAAAGTTAGCTTCAAAAAAAAGGACTGTGAAAATCACTTGACCAAGTTTTTCGCCGATAAAGTACAGAAGTTCTACACCAGTGGAATTATGAAACTTCCCGAAAAATAGCAAAAGATCTTAGATAATAATGGCCAATATGTACTTACATAAAATTCATTTTGAATAAAAGAAAATTTTTATCTAAAATGACAAAAAACTCTAAATAATGTACTTTATATTTAATCTAATAAACATCGTGTTTTAAAATCGAGCGGGCGCCTACTGTATGGGAGTGTGTACCATACGTTAATTCATTACACACTAAATACGAAAAATGGTGACCCCGGATAATAAGTGGTGACCCCGAATAAAATTCCGGAAATACTTCTCAAATTTTCGATGTGTTACTGAAGTGAAATGAAAAATGTCATATTACACTCTTATTTGTGTGTGCAATAAATTAGAAGTTAAGTTTTGGTTTAAATTACAAGTAAATATTTGTGAAATAAGGCAAAACAATTACGAAAAATGATTTGTTAAATCAAACTGCAATCATACCCCTCTAATAACACTGTAAATCAATATAATATGTGAAGTCAAGTAAACATCATTTTACCATGGATTGTCGATTCTTTCAAGAGTACACAACTGTGTGGTATGTTAGAAACTGGCAATTTACAAATGTTTCGGGATATTTCGACATAGTGGCAGTTTCTTGAAATTATTCGATAATTTCCAGATTTTTGGTAATTTATTAAAATTGTTCTGGAGATTATTTGATATTTCAAGATTTTGCACTTAGCTTTGAGTCGGATCGCGTTACAGGCTTATAGGTACCCGTAATTTGAAAATCGTTGAATTGGCTTTTGATGTGGTTAAAGGTAATCGCCTGAGTGTATAACTCCAATTTTATATTGATTAGAGCTAGACTGTTTAAAATGTTCCTCTTCTGTGAAGAGGAACATTTTAAACAGTTCTAAAATGTTCTGACATAGAATGATTCACAGTCCGAATTACATATCAAATAAGAGGCCTACTGTAAGGGAATTGCCATCGGACATCAGAATGTTCAGAGAAACAGAACATCAGAATGTTCAGAATGTTCCTCTTGAAAAGGCGTTTTTTTCTAATGCATTTTGGTCATAATCTTGAATATTTCAAAATCTCGAAAATAAAAATTCGCGAAAGACAGCATCTCGAAAATAACCTCGGCTTATTAAATTATCATTATGTAAAAACGGCATGAAAAAATCTTACAAGATGTTGGGCCATTAGATTAGGTATTCAGAAGATGGAGTTACCGGTAACATCCTTTACCAAACTCGTACGCAATAACCGTCAAAGTTCTCCATACTGTTGATTAGGTCATAACTAACATTTGGCCCACAAATACACCAGAAGAATAGTGATTTTCTGGCCTTATTTATTATAAATCTTGGTTCATAAATTTGCTTTACTATAAATTGGCCAAGAAGTGGAAACGGATTTTTGGGGGAAAATTATTCCAACTACTATGTCCTTAGTATAAATTAAATTGAAATTTTAATCCAGAATTCTTCAGGATAGTGTTATGATTCACCGGTTCTAACTCCTGGTTGACTAGAAATATTCAATAAAATGTAGTTACAATGTATCTTCTGGAAGCTGGTCAGACTCCAATGTTGAAAATGCCTTCTCTATATAACTTGATACCGACAATCGTATTAGAAAAAAAAATAATTAAGAAAAAGAGAAACTAGATTTCTTGCACGTTTTTGATAATTACAGAGAAATCCATTTCCTTGAATTTTTCGAAAAAAAAAAAATCTGGTAAAATTTTTTTTTTAGTCAAGACACTTAATCTACAAAAAAGCCTTTTCAAATATCCATTTGACCATTCACAAGATTAAGCGAGTAGTTTTCTGCGGAAATCAGCACTCTTGTCTCAAATATTTATCAAGGCATGAAACGAATAATTACAAAACAGAAAATTGGCAACTTTTCCCAAAACAGCAGACCTTCTACTTGTTTGTGACATGTAAACCGATATTCAATGAGCTTATTCTGTCTTTTGCATCATCTGTCGACACTGCACAATTTTATTAACCTTAAACTTAACCTTACACGTATACACTGATTGGCAGGGTAATACAATTTATATTTCTCTAATTTCTTCACACTCAGAACGTGATAAGGCACCATATAGGTTATCATTTCCCCTTTATTAATTATAATTAACAAAAATATTAATTTTAATTATTAATTTGTGTTTTTTTCTTTCTTTCTATTTGCAGACCTCATTAAAAATAAACTTCACAACGACGACGATTTACACATGAAAACGGTGTTATGATTTTTAAGAAAATTAAAAAAGTGAAAAATGAAATTTTTTTTGAGTGTCTGTACGTGTGTGATGTAAATAATTAAAAATAAAAAAATTTGTTACGAAAAGTTCAAAGTGAATTTTAAAGTTTCGTTGTATAGTGCGGTGTGTGATGTTTTAATTAAAAATGAAAAATTGCCACGCGTTAAGGAAAAGTTAAAAAGAAAAAAAAAAGTTTTAAATTTTAATTGCTTTTGTTTTTTTATTTTTATATATATGTATATGTTTTCCAAATTTTCATTTAACATTTTGATTTTATTAATTGATTAAAATAATTTTTTATATATAAAATAAATAAGACAAAATTACATCCACAAAACAAAAATTAAAACAATGAAAAAACACAAAAGGAAATAAAATTTTCCAAAAAAAAAAAAACAACAATTCCTTTTTTTTTTAATTTTAAATTAATTTTTTATTTATTTAACAAAGAAACAAAAACAAAACAACTAAAACCAAAGTTTTTCATTTAATTTTCGGTTTAACTTTTATTTCGGCAAAAATCGACAAAATTTACATATCAAAATTTATTTTTAAATTAAACAAGAAAAACCACAAAAAATTGTTCTTCAATTGTTTTTTATTGTTTTGGTTGTCGATCCAAGCATTTTGATTTTTTTTAATTGCGCGTCCGCACTTATATAAATGTGAAGCACTATATTTGGTTTTGTCGTACACACGGGGGGAACAAGACCACAACGATTAAACCGCGCATAAACAACAGCAATAACAAAAAAGAAAAAATCACAAAATGGCTACCGTACGGTCGTCTAAAGCTAGTACACCAACAACGAAATCACCTCAGTCTCCGACATCACCCCAATCAGCGGCGGGCAATGCAAAACAATTAGTGTCCGGTGATGGACAAGAAGATATTGAATCGATCGCCAAACAAATAAGTGATCATGCTGAGGCGATCTATCAGACGTGGAAGGCACGCGGTTTAGCACCAACCGAAATCTTAAATTGCCATACAACGAACGATACATTTGGTAAAAATTTGCAATCCCCCATTCATCCAGGCAATATGAAATTGAAATATACTAAAGATAATAATAATTCACCTGTTACAGAGCTGCTAGTTAATGCGCCCGATATGTCAAACAATAGCCTAGAGAAATTGGTGAACACATTTGTGAATGAGGATAAGGCGCGATTAGCGGCACGGAAACGGAATAGCCCGACAAGTGGTAGTACAATACAACATGCTTTAAAAAAATTTGAAAAAACTGATTCACCAATTATTTTAAATAAATCATCTCCATCATCCCCGTCATCATCACCATCACCATCGTGCTCTATGAAAAAATCTAATGTTCCAGATGTTCTAATGAATACGCTCGATCAAGTTCTTCCAAATAATAATAATAATAATAATAATAGTAACAGTAATAATAAAGAATCATCATCACATAATAGTAATAATGCTACTAATAAAATATCGTCCTCATCATCACCCTCCCCGCAAAAACCTCAAACCCCTGTGAAACCGGCAAATTTAATAAATCATGTTCCATCATGGCCATTAAAAAATCGTTTAGGTAATTCACCGACAGGCGGCAGTGGCGGCAGTACTCAATCATCGTCCCGCTCCTCGAAAGAATCATCGCCCACCAAAGATATCGTCGACAGTCCAACAAAACCATCATCATCGGCGATCGTTACCCAGCAACAACAAAAAATACAACAATCAACAAAAAATTCATCCGACCTACTGGATGAAGTCTCAAGAGAAGAAGAAAGACTGATTAATGCTTTAAAAACAGGAAACGTTATAAATTCAAGTGATAATAAAATGTTACCGGAAGTGATTACGTCAACGTTACAACCAGATAGTAAATTAAATTGGAAAAAACCAGATGTGTCCACAACAAATCAATCACCAAATACTGTGACGGCCACATGGAATGGTATACAATTAAAACCGGTGGCGGCGGCTGCTTCAAATACGGCACCGCATCCATCAAAAATCGATGAGGTCGGTAATAGTACGTACGTCAAGTTGAAACAGCCGAGAGCACCGCGTACCGAAAATGTTCCGCATCCCGAGTTGAGCGCTACACGAAATTTAAATGTACGTTCGACATCGTCGAGTCCAGTGCGGCCATTTTTAACGCGTGGCTCCGTTGCAGAGCGGGTGTTAATATTTGAACGGTGTCCGGAAATTAAAACACCGCTTAGGACTAGTACTAAGGAACCGATTAAGATACAGGTATGTTTTGAAGAATTTTTTTATTTCATTTTATTGTGGTCTCAGAAGATAATTTTGTGGAAATGTTATGTAAAATTTTCGAATTTTGATAAAACTCTCGTTAAATATAAATTTCAGTAAATTTTCAGGCTCGCACCTTTAATCTTAATTTCCAATCTTTGAGTTCCTCTACTTTTAAGTAGTGATTTTTCCTCTATTTCTTCCTTTGTACGAACCAAACCTAACCACAAAGATTTCGGGTTTTAAAACTGTTAATCGTCGTTATATCTTCAAGTAGCGAATCCGAATACCTCAAGAACAAAATTTAAGAAAATTTACGAATTAGAATTGCCCGCGAGCTTACAATATTCAGATTGCATTTTAATTTTTAGAATTTAAGGTTCATTTGTAGTTAGGCATTCTGCTTCGGTTGAGGAACAACTATCATAGTTTACGATTGGCTAGTTTTTTTCTTTCTCCGAAATCTGCTGTAAGGCCTTTGCCATATTTTCTTAATCGCAAAGATGATAAGTAAATGATTGTCGCAAAATAAGGACAAAATCACCAAACGAACAAATGCATTTCAGAAGTGTATTTTGCCACGATAAACCTAAATCTCCAAAACACCAACGTTGAACACCAACACTGATTTTCTTTCTGTGCAGTCATTTCTCTGTCCATGGTGTCCTTCGTTCGGCACGTTCCTTACTGTTCAAAGCATCAGGAGGTTTTAGTATTTGCTTGTTCACACACTACCTCTGCTTCCATCACCAAATCATTGAACTTTTAACGTCGAATAAAAAGTTAGCACAGTTGAAGTCTTAAGGCCAAGTATTCGCGCCGAGTGAACTCATTTCCACTCATTATTCACTGATAAATGAGAAATGAGTAATTATTGAGTGAATAATGAGTCAACAACTATTCATTCGATATTCACTCATTATTCATTGATTATTCAAGTATCATTCAGTGAATAATTAGTGATAAATGAGTAAATAATCAGTGAATAATGAAAGAATGATGATTACTCCCTCGTTAGCTTCATTATTCACTCATTAATCTCTCATTATTTATAATTCGGTGAATAATGAGGGGAAATCAGTGAATAAATCGGGAATATTGAGTGAATAATGGATGAATATTGGGTGAATAATTTAAGTAAATAAAGGATGGATAATAAGTGAGAATGATGAATGATTATTCACCCAGTATTCACTCATCATTTATCATCCGTAACTCAGTGTATTTCTACGGTAGATACAAATTTTTTAAAACCATGCTGAACATTTTTCAGGTAGATCACCATTTTTAATATGGTTTCTCAAACGGGATCCCGGGAACTCAATTTCCCAGAATCTCGGTCTTAAAAGTATGACCGGAAAACTCCGGGATTTCCCATTTTTCAATCTATTTAGTTTATGTACTCTTTGAGCTCAAAACCGCTTAGGTAATTTAGGGATTCTCAAAAGTTTTTCTGGAATCCCGGTGTCGGTTTCAAAAGTGTGACCGAGATTTTCCAGTCTTCGATTTATTTATTTTATATTCTGCAACTCAATAACAGCATAGGAACACTTTATTACTGTCTCTTATTTCCGACTGTCCTTAGATCCTACTTTAGAATTTGAGTATTTCATGCAAAAGTGTATCCATATATGGCATTTGCAGTTCAAATTTAGGCCAATTAGGAAAGAATTTTGCTATTTCTTAGCCGATTATCATGTAATTGACCAGGTACGATGATAAATCAGTTAAGAAACAACCAAATTTTTTCCTAACCGGCCATTTTTCAGAACTTCATCTAAAATTCATCCTAGAACCCCATTTCTTTCGCAAATGCTGAATTTCATCATAATCGGGCAAGAAATCATCAAATTCCTTCCTAATTGAATATTTTCCAGAACTTCTATGTCTGACTACTGGTAAACTTCTTTTTGGACTTAGCGGAAATTTCAAAGATGACAATTTGGTCAAGTGTGATCGTCAAAAATATTTCATCAAATTGGCAAACTATTTTTGGGTTTAGTGGAAATTTTAAAGTTGAATATTTTATCAAATTAATGGCAAACTGAAAAATATTTCATCAAATTCTGACTACTGACAAACTTTTTCTTAGACTTAGTGGAAATTTGAATGTTGGCAATTTGATCAAGGGTAATGCGTCAAAAATATTTCATCAATTTCTGACTAAACTGGAAACTTTTTTTGGACTTAGTGGAATTTTAAAAGTTGACAATTTGGTCAAATGTGTTCGTCAAAAAGATTTCATCAAATTCTGACTACTGGCAAACTATTTTTGGGCTTAGTGGAAATTTGAAAGTTGACAATTTTACAAATGGTGATTCGTCAAAATGTTTCATCAATTTCTAACTAAACTGGTAAACTTTTTGTGAACTTAGTGGAATTTTAAAAGTTGACAATTTGGTCAAATTTGTTGTTCAAAAATATTTCATCAAATTCTGACTACTGGCAAACTATTTTTGGGCTTAGTGGAAATTTTAAAGTTGACAATATGATCAAGGGTAATTCGTCCAAAATATTTCATCAATTTCTGACTAAACTGGAAACTCTTTTTGGACTTAGTGGAAATTTGAAAGTTGACAATTTGGTCAAGTGTGATCGTCAAAAATATTTCATCAAATTCTGACTACTGGCAAACTCTTTTTGGACTTAGTGGAAATTTGAAAGTTTTGGTATGAGAACCTGACAATTTGGTCAAGGTTGATTCTACAAAAATACTTCATCAAATTCTGACTACTGACAAACTATTTTTGGGCTTAGTGAAAATTTTAAAGTTGACAATTTGATGAAGTGTGATTCGTCAAAAATATTTCATCAATTTCTGACTAAACTGGCAAACTATTTTTGGACCTAGTGGAAATTTTAAAGTTGATAATTTGATCAAGGGTAATTCGTCCAAAATATTTCATCAATTTCTGACTAAACTGGAAAATCTTTTTGGACTTAGTGGAAATTTGAAAGTTGACAATTTTACCAATGGTGATTCGTCAAAATGTTTCATCAATTTCTAACTAAACTGGTAAACTTTTTTTGGACTTAGTGGAATTTTAAAAGTTGACAATTTGGTCAAATTTGTTGTTCAAAAATATTTCATCAAATTCTGACTACTGGCAAACTATTTTTGGGCTTAGGGGAAATTTTAAAGTTGACAATTTGATCAAGTGTGATCGTCAAAAATATTTCATCAAATTCTGACTACTAGTAAACTATTTTTGGGCTTAGTGGAAATTTGTAAGTTGACAATTTGATCAAGTGTGATCGTCAAAAATATTTCATCAAATTCTGACTACTGGCAAACTATTTTTGGGCTTAGTGGAAATTTTAAATTTGACAATTTGATCAAGGGTAATTCGTCCAAAATATTTCATCAATTTCTGACTAAACTGGAAACTTTTTTTGGACTTACTGGAAATTTGATAGTTGACAATTTGGTCAAGTGTGATCGTCAAAAATATTTCATCAAATTCTTACTACTGGCAAACTCTTTTTGGACTTAGTGGAAATTTGAAAGTTTTGGTATGAGAACCTGACAATTTGGTCAAGGTTGATTCTACAAAAATACTTCATCAAATTCTGACTACTGACAAACTATTTTTGGGCTTAGTGAAAATTTTAAAGTTGACAATTTGATGAAGTGTGATTCGTCAAAAATATTTCATCAATTTCTGACTAAACTGGCAAACTATTTTTGGACCTAGTGGAAATTTTAAAGTTGATAATTTATTCAACTGAAATTCGTCAAAAATATTTCATCAAATTTTGACTACTGGCAAACTATTTTTGGGCTTAGTGGAAATTTTAAAGTTGACAATTTGATCAAAAGTAATTCGTCAAAAATATTTCATCAATTTCTGACTAAACTGGAAACTTTTTTTGGACTTAGTGGAAATTTGAAAGTTGACAATTTGTTCAAATTTGTTCTTCAAAAATATTTCATCAAATTCTGACTCCTGGCAAACTCCTTTTTGGACTTAGTCCAAAATTAATAGTCCAAAATATTTATTCAACTGAAATTCGTCAAAAATATTTCATCAAATTTTGACTACTGGCAAACTATTTTTGGGCTTATTTGAAATTTTAAAGTTGACAGTTTTATCGAGGGTAATCAGAGCACCCTGTATTTTATAGAGCCATAATCAAAAAATCTGAGCTTTTATAAGGGAATTAGAAACGATGAAAAAACGAAACTTTTCATAGTTAAACACACAAAACATATGGGAAATCACTTTTTTTCCTAAGACAAATTATTAAATGAAAACATTACAAATTCTTAATTATGATTTCTGAAATACTTTCATAAATGTTTGAATTTCAACATATATGAATATCATTTAAGTAAATCGTTTTCATTTTGTTGTAATAATTGATTTATTTAAACCAAAATATAAAAAAAAATTCATAACAAAGCATTCTGGTCAAATTGAAATAAACGCTTACTACGATTCGTTTGGTCATTAAGTCAATATACATTACATAGATGGCAGTGATGGCTGTAAAAATTTGAAAAAATCGTATCAAAAATTACCATCTGAGGAAATTTCAAGTTCAAAAATTGTAGGAAAAGCAAAACAAATTCACAAAATATAGGAACGTTTGTTAATTTTGCGATTAAATCATTTTATTTCGTATTTTTCTGTAACCATTTTAGACATCTTACGTACACTAGTAAAACTAAAGATAAATTTAGCAAGTATTATTTTAATTTATCAGAGCCAACTTTGATATATTTTTCAAAATGAAGGTTCGAAAAATCAATTTTAGAAATAATTTAATTTTAATATTTCTGCAATTAATATTTACCTAATACCAATATGACCTTCTTGTATATTGTTCTTAAAGATAAGTAGAAAACTTTTATATAAACATTTTATAATATTTTTGCTTTTTTCATTGAAAAACTTGAAGCTAAAAAACATCATTTTTACTATGGATTCCTATGGAAATCAGTGAAAAGTTATACCACTAAAAAAGCTTCTAAATAACACGTCATTAAGATTATGGCTCTATACTCTAGAAGGCTCTGGGGTAATTCGTCAAAAATATTTCATCAAATTCTGACTACTGGCAAACTATTTTTGGAAATTAGTGGAATTTTTAACAAAATTTGATGATTGACAATTTGATCAAGTATAATTCATCAAAAATATTTCATCAAATTTTTATTTCACAGATTCAGGTGTACAGGAAGATATAGACACAAACGCAAACATCACAGGCGCATGAACTCGATCTTTGTTATTTGATCTTTTGCTTTTTTTTTCAAATCACTGTTACCAACACCTTTAAAAATTCTCTCTGCAAGTTGCGAGTTGAATGCAGATCACGGAAATCTTGACTAGCATTGAAAACTGTTTACTTCTGAATTTTATACAATATGGAGAAAATAATTGACATATTGCTAGATTGGTGGGTGAGATTTTAGATTTGTCACTTAGATTTCAAACAACACAGGCAAAAAATCGAACAAATATGGTGTTATGTATAAAAACGGGGAAATATTTGAAAAAATAATGAAATTACAGGGTGGTAGATATACTAACATGATAGAAATAGGAGGTTTTTCTTGTTAAAATTTAAGATTTACCCTACGGAGCTCTCGGTTGTTTATAGTAAGTTATAATCAAGGTTTTTAAATTTCTAGAATTTTAGATTTCGATTTTTTTTAATTCAAGATTTCTGAATCGAACTGGACCCATTGAAAATCCGTTGTCTGATAAAGTTAAAATACTTAGAAATAGCTGTGTAGTAACATTTTTATAATTAAAATGTACACGGCATTCAGTAGCCCGAGACCTCCTATTCCTGGGTTTTTTATTATAAATTGATTATGTTGAATCATTCGCCTAAGCTGTCTAGAGATCTCGCGTTGTCTCAGACAATCTCGCGTTTTTTGCAATAAATATTTGCCAGATCCGCCCCTGGTACCAATTAATCAACAAATCAATTTAAATTATGGGGTACTCCTATTTATTGACCAAGTTAATTTCAACAGAAAACACAGGGTGTTACGGAAGTGACGAATGATTTAAAATCGTACAACGGGTGGTTAAATTGAATGCGTACAGTTGAGCATTTCACGATACACCCTTTAATAAGCTCGCATTAGCACAATATAAGTAAAATAATTGATTTTACAACTCAATTTCATGGAAAATTTCCCATAACTTTTCAATGTTACATAAACGAAACCCAGTTTCCATTATAAGTAGTTTACTCATTGCATCTCAAATGTACAAAACACATACGAATTCATAAGCCATGTGTTTAATTGTACATAAAAAACACTGAAAATATGTATACACACAATTTTTCTGAAATCGTATTAAAAATAAATAAATTTCAAAATTGTTGCGCGATCTACGTATATAATACGATCTCACATAATAAATAATCGAGATGATCAACATTGATCTATATATATTATATTTTTGTAACCCTGATGTGTGCCCCCCGCATACACGCACAAATAAAATAAATGGCACACGTTAAACCGCTAAAACCAACCACCCTCAAGTATCATCACTCTTCGTATGCACGTAAATTATCCAAGTTGAGTACAACTGATCGCGCATACAATACACAAATCAGTTGTTTTCATTTTAAAAAGATAAAAATATCTGTTGTGTACAAAAAAAAAAAAAATTAGATAGAATAAATAAAATATTAAAGAAAAACCGTGGGTATGTCAAGGAGATCTTAAAAGAATTATTACTTTACTCTGTAAAATTTCCAATGTTGCCGCGCGCGCACATTGAATGAATGAATATACGTGCCGCGAGTTATTTTTGCATGTTTGATCCACTTCCGGTATGATGTATTATTTCGGTATATATATACGCACGAAGATGTATTCACACAAATTAACACTTTCTCAAGTTCTTCGACTTAAATACGAGATTAGTATGTTAATTTACTAGGTCAGTTACCCTATATACTACTTACTAGTTATTGTTTTTGCTTTTTTTTATGAAACTAATTTCATTCAGTTTTATGTGAATCACAAAATCCTGTACAATGTGTATAGTGGCATCACACGATTTATTGACACTTGAGACTTTATGAAGGGTAAGTAAGACATACGAGTATATTTGATAATTGCCAAATATTTAAACACCTCATTGAGATCAATAACATTTTGTATGCGCAATAATGTTATTTAAACAAAATTTAATTAACACATAACCTCAAACACGTCAATTATATTATGAAAAAAAAAAAAAAAAAAAAAAATTAAGTGAAAGCTATTTAGTGTGCTTATTAGACGAAATAATTGTTTGCCGGGCGCAATTAAAAAATAAAAATGGCGTCGACACATAATTGACGGTTAAATATGGTGAGTTGCGCCAAATGTTGAAATGCGAATATGCGGTGTGTAGACGGATTCTTATATTTAAAATTATTATTTCATATTTGGTAATCAAATTTTATTTAAAGGTTAGATTATTGAGTTGACAGACATTTTAACAAACTATGATGAAGTTCGCTTTATAAAAATGTCACGATTTCTAACAAGCACTAAGGTGAGAAAAATAAAGAAGCGACTCATCAAACTTCATAAATATAGAGAAATTTCGAAATCAGTCATAGCATGCTACGAATGTTCAAGTGAGTATTCATTCCAAAAGGGGGTGAATTATTCAATCATTTTGAATGTTTTTACGCAACATAATTGGCCAAACCTAGTTCAAACTATCCGTAAAAGTGATTCTCTCGACACAGACTTAGATTAAGTATAGAAGCTTCAAATCGGTTTTTACAGCCTAGCTCGAAACATAGCACAATAGAATATGTAGATCCTATTACAGAGGAATTGTTGGCAGAGTAAAAATAGAAACGTGTTTACACATCAAAGTAATTCACTGAACTAAAAACGTTCTTTTATTTTATATACATGCATCAATACATTTATATTGTTGAACAAAACGTGAAGGGTATGTTCCAAAACAAGTCTATATTGACGTTTTAAGTAATTCCTCCAGGAATTACTATAAATTCATATACATATTTGTTTTTAATTAAATTCTAATTAAACCCGATTTGGTTGCACAAAATAATTGTTTTATGCCGTTTACAGGTTTAGTTAGATTATCTGCCATCATCTCATTTGTTGAAATGTAGGTAACTTGAACAGTTGAGTCTGCTATTTTATCACGAATGAAATGGTGTCGGACATCAATATGTTTGGTTCTGGCTTGATATACATCGTTCTTTGCCAATTTTAATGCTCCTTGGTTATCACAAAATATTGTGATAGGTTAACTAGGGCAAATATTGCTCAATTCATTTCCAAACTGTTTTAACCAAATAGCCTCTTGGGCAGCCGCATTTAATGTCATGTACTCCGCTTCTGTAGTTGATATGATATTGCACCATTTTGCAATAGAAAAATATATCCCGTACAGGAGCGCCGTTTGTCGAGATCGGATGCATAATCAGAATCCGCAAAACCATTTATATCAGTCATGTCTCCGCTGCAATATTTTAATTTGAACTCTGCTGTTCCCTTAAGGTATTTTAAAATTGAAGGTAGAATTATATCTGCTAACATCGCCAACTGCAAAAGTTATATCTGGTCGCATATATTGGACCAAATATAAAAGTCCACCCACTAACTGCTGATAAGGAATATGTTTCATTTGATCCCTTTCGGCTTCTGTTTTTGGAATCATATCCCTTGACAATTTTTGATTTCGATCTGATGGAGTTGAAACTGCTATGCTGTCAGTCATACCGAATTTATCAATGATCTCATTGATATAAAATTCTTGGTCGAGGTAGTAATTTCCAATTTTATCACGAGATATCCTTAGTCCTACACATTGGTTGGCTTCTCCTATATCTTTCATTTTAAACTTAGTGCTTAGCGGCCGTTTGATTTCATTCATCTCGTCCTCATTCTCCCATAAAATCAATATATCGTCAAACATAAACTGCGATAACCAACTTAACCTTTTCATTTGACCGTTTACTATATACACACGGATCAACCTTTGACCTTTTCAGATTCATATCCTTGAGCTCTTTGTCCAATTTAATATTCCACTGCCGCCCGCTTTGTTTAAGATCGTACATTGCCTTCATTGAATCCTTCAGGTTGCTGTATATATATTTCTTCATTCAAATCACCCTGGAGAAACGCTGTTATAGCATCCATCTGATCTATACGCACGTTATTTCTTGCTGACAATGCTATCAAATAACGAATTGATGAGTACCGAATCACGGGTGAATATGTTTCTCCATAATCTATGTCCGGAGTCTAAGAGCATCCTTTCGCCACTCGCTTTCTGCCTTTTGGTAAATCAGCCATTAACCAAGTTTCGTTTTCTATTAAAGAGTCCATTTCACTTTAATCGCATCCTTCCAAAATTTTGCATCAGCTTTGGATAAGGCTTCCTTCACTATTATTGGATCTGCATTTGATTCTGATGAAGCAAAATTTGCATAGTCTTGTAACCATGTCGGCTTTGCCTTTACTCTTTCTGATCTCCTAGAATCACCACATTCTTTCCTATCTGAAGCATCGAGGTGAGAGGTGAAATTTGGATTTGGTTCACAATTGTTGAAATCCTGGGAATCAGATACATTCTGTTCATTTCTTCCAGTGTCATCATCTAGAGGCTCGTCTTTATTTACTACTCCCACCGCCTCTTGAGCTTGGTTGATTTCTTGGTTTATAACTCCCACTGCCGGTGTACTTGGTAAATTAATCGTAGGTTCCGTTACTGACATATCAATTGTTTCTAGTTTTTTCTTTATAACTGGTGATTCAAGGAAAATTACATCTCGACCGGTCCCCGACTCGATCAACTTTTATATGGTTTCCTTTTTCAGTTATTTTTGATACCGACAAAAGATTTGCTGCCAGCTCTGGAACACATAACACATTTTTAACCTCAATCGCCTTGGCATTTATGTCAATTGTTAAATCACCAACACATGTCACATTCAATTTCTTGTTATTAGCAGCACAAATATGGTTAATATTTGTTGGTCGGACATCATTTAACCATTCAGAATTAGCTACGATATGTTGTGAAGCTCCGCTATCCAAATAAAAAACCTTTCGGTTTGATGATACACACACCACGTTTCCATTAACAATATTATTTGAGATCAAGGCACAGTGTTCATACTTTTTAATTGTTTCTTAAATTGTTTTCCAACAAAAGCCTGATTGTGAGTAGATGATGCGGTTGCCATTTCAAAAAGACGAGTTTTAATTGAATCACCGGTGATTTTCGTTCCGCTTGATTCTATTCCCATTATAAATGGTCTGAATTGATCTGACAATCCAGCCAATAAAAATGATCCCACCCATTCTTCAGAAATTTCGAAACCTGTCGCATTTAATTTATATGCTGTATCGACAATCTTTGGTATATAGTCGTCCATGCTTTCGGAAGATTCGAGATTAATGTGTTTACACATCAAAGTAATTCACTGAACTAAAAAACGTTCTTTTATTTTATATACATACATCAATACATTTATAGTGTTGACTGTTGAACAAAACCTGAAGGGTATGTTCCAAAACAAGTCTATATTGACGTTTTAAGTAATTCCTCCAACAGGAATCATGCTTTGTCTGAGCAGAAATGGCTTACAAATAATTTTTTATTTATTTTATCCCTTCAAGTAACAAAAAGTGTAACGAATTTCTCGGATATGTTCGTTGGGTTTAAAATGGGTATCATGTGAAATTCTTGTGAAAAACACAAAATAGTAGGTTCAAATCTTGAAGATAGTGAGCCACCAAATTCTTACTCACACATAAAATTATTTGTCTGTATGTATGAAACAGTTTAAAATATAACGTTACTTACTTCTACTACAACAGCGTACAAAATTGGGTACATTCAGAAATTCAGCAACTGCGCAGTCATTGCAGCTGCGTTACGGCTGCATTCATAAAGTTGATTTTCAAATATTGTATTGTAAGTATTTTGAAGCAAAATTAAATTTTAAACGCAAAGCTTAACAGCGCTAGTCGACAAAATTTTTGAATGCTCTACATTTTAATATTAGCGCATTCATACAATATTAGTGGTTTGACTAATACTGCCGGAAAACGCGATCTACAAAACTAAACACAAACGAAAAATCCCAATGTATGCGCCTCTTTGAAAGACTCGGATAAGCATATCTTGGCAATTGATCTCTTGAAGTTCTTGTTAACACTATCAACCGTCATTTTTTACCATGGAGATTTGGTTGGCGAAACATATTCGTACACCAATAGAATAATATCTCCCTTTTAACCGTTCGGTTCTCAATGGAAATAACATCTCCAGAAAGACTAACCTAAATGAAAGTTTATTGCATTGTTTGACTAAATGATTTAAACTTTGCCTTTAATGTTAATGAATCTTTTCAAATAAGTTAAAAACGAGTCTTTGCTAAGAATTTAGACGATTTCTCAATGTACCTAAGAAAACAAGCTAAAGCCTTACAATTTATTTACCGTTTCATAGCAAAAAGTTCGCGAAAGTGTACGTTTTCATTGAAAAATGCTTTAAATGAATTAAACCCTTCAATGGGCAGGTTACCCATAATTTCTTAGGACACCTTTGGTTTTACCCTAAGATAAAGGACACAAAAATCTATCGTGGATCTGCGTGGCAATTTCTCTTAAGATCATATGGAAAGATTAATTTTGTCTGATTAATTTTTGGTGGAAGCAGAATTTGATGTCTCTTATTATAGGCAGGTTATCGTCTTAGGCAATTCCATCCCTATGTTATATTCAGTGGCGTAACTAGGTACCCGCGTGGGGGGAGGCCATGGTTGTTGGGCCCACGAGATTTCCCTTATTAGTTCAAATTTTAGATTAGACAACTTAGATTATGCTTATAGTGCAAATTTGCAGAACGGTATACATTTCTTGGAAATTTTTAAGAAAAGGCGGTGGTCTAATTAATTAGAAAAGGAAGAAATCGCTCTTGTTGCTATTAAATATTTTCTTAAGACAGGGTCAATCATTTTTCTCGATTCTGGCTCCATAGAAATAGAAATGCCTTAAGGTTCTGACCGATATTTAGATGTAGAAGAAAATTAGATAAACTCATTTAAAATAAAAGCTTCCGACATCAAACGACAACGATTTTTATATTTGCTAGATTGATTTTATTTGTTTTATACGTTTTCCGTAACTCCAAGTTTACCAATTTTCCATTTATCAAAATTCAACCTTTTACAAATCAAGTTGTGAGGTTGGTACGGTTCTTATGTTATATTTGGTAGGGTTCCCCTGATTTTGGAAATCCTTGCTTTCCGATTTAATATTTGCTAGTCTCAGGTTTCATCTTTTGATCATTTTTAAAATTTCTCGAGATTTTTGGAGTTTATCATCGAAATGAGATGCGCGATATTTGATACTTAATTGGTGATTCGGTGTTACGAAACAGCCAGGTTATTCGAGTATGTTTGAGATTTTAGTAGAGTGTATTTGATAGTTCGATGGTATTCGAGAATTGAATCGATACTTTTGAAAATGACCAAAGTAGCACTTTTAGAAATGCGACTACTTAGACCCTGTTCATAGAAAAGGATTATTCGATATTTAAAAAATTAGCCGATAAGAACCGAGTGTTCTATTCTTATTGCATTTCGCTTTTGTTGAGCTTAGCCTTAACTTGCTTAGTAGTATTAGTACAACATTAAGTTCTTGACAAATAATTCCATATTTAAACGAATTTAGATTTTTACAGTCTTTCCGATATTATTCATTAATATCCAGATTTTTCGGTATTATTGAAATTGTTCGATATCAATCGAGATTCACAGAATATAGAGATTATTCGAATTTTTCTAGGTTAATCATGATTGTTCTGCGGTTTATTTTAGATTTCTTAATTTTTTGGACATTTCTAGAAGTATTCGAGAGTTTTAAAGATTTTTGAATTTATTCGAATTTTGTAAGGCAATGTTCTGCGGTTAGCTATGAGTTGTAAGAACTTGCAGAATTTTTGTGATCTTGTGAGATTATGCCAAAAATTTCGATATTTCTCCGATTTCCTGTAGGTTATTTGAAATTATTCAAGAATATCCAGGTTATTTACGTTGTATAGTAAACCCCATTTTGGATAAGGGATATTTACATTGAGAACAAATTTTCTGAGTCCTACCCAAAATTTCGTCATCCCTTGCAATATAAAATTTCGAAGTAAAATGGTTTGTTTAAAAATCTTCGATAAGTGAAAGCTCTGAAAACTAAAGCTGTTGACAATTTTTTCAAATACATAATTTATGCTCATCACACATTTGATTAAAAACCTGAAATTATTAAAAAGTTAAAAAATGTAAAGTTCAAA
Source organism: Tipula vernalis (assembly GCA_958295665.1). Lineage (NCBI taxonomy): Eukaryota > Metazoa > Arthropoda > Insecta > Diptera > Tipulidae > Tipula > Tipula vernalis. The sequence continues at coordinate 20,794,705 of OY282559.1, forward strand.
CCCCAAAAGGTAGGAATTAATTGTCAAGCTTAAAGCTTATTGAAAACAAATAATCTAAATTTATTCCATAATCCCACCTTCCTTTAAAATATCAAACTTCAGAATAAAAAGTAAATGATTTGGGTTAAAAAGCTTCGATACGTGAAAGCTTCTAAAACTAAAGGTTCGACATTTTTTGCAAATACATAATTTATGTTCATAAAACATTTTAACAAGAACCTCAAATTATGAAAAGGCTCAAAAATGTTAAGTTCAAACCCAAAAAGTATGAATTAATTGTTAAGCTTAAAGCTCGTTGGAAACAAACATTCTAAATGTATCCCAAAATTTCGTCGCCCATTTTAATACCAAATTTCGGAGTGAAATGATTTGATTCAAAAAGCTTCGATAAACGAAAGCTTATATTATAATACCAAGTTCCCAAGTAAAATGGTTTGGTTTGACTCAAAGCTCTTGATAATTTACATTGAGAACAAATATATTAAATTGTTCCTAAATTCCGTTACCCTTTGTAAAATTTAATTTCTGAGTAAAATGGTTTGGTTTAGAAAGCTTTTCTATTTGAAAGCTCTTAAAAATAATACCTAGTTCTTGACAAAAAACAAAATTTTTGCTCATAAAACATTTTAGCAAAAACTTGAAATTATGAAACGGCTCACAAATGTTAAGTTCACACTCAAAAGGTATAATTTAATTATCAAGCTTAAAGCTCATTGAACACAAATATTCTAAATTTATCCTAAATACCACCTTCCTTTATAATATCAAATTTTAGAGTTAAAAGGTTTGGTTTGAAAACCTCTTAAAACTAAAAAGCTTTTGATGATTGATGATTAACTTTGAGAACCCTTTGTAAAATCATATTTCTGAGTAAAATGGTTTGTTTACATAAAACTTAACAAAATTTACGGATAATTCATTATTTGAGAGCTTTCAAGAGTAGTCAAAATACTTTGAAAATTCGACATTTTTGAGATTATTTCGAAATTCTTAATATTGTTCAAATTATATTCGTAATTGGTGATGCTTTATCGATATACTTAGAAATCGTCAGAGCATTGGGTTGCAAGATGCTTCGTGTCATCTTCTCTCAAAATCAGATACAATTAATTAATGCGAGACTAGACGATAGGAAGAAATAAGTTTTTCACTAAAAGCTTTAATTGTTCATAGATAACAAGAAGCATTTTTAGGGGCCCAAAAAAACGTTGCGAGGGGCCCGAAATTTATTGTTACGCCACTGGTTATATTAGATGCTAATTCTCGAATTTCGTTAATCCTGTTGGCGATAAAGTTTTTACTTATGTAATGTAGTTTTCACCTAACACAACGTAATATTAGAGTTTGCCCACTAAATTACATCGTCAAAACGCAAATTTAGGGCTTGATGAAGAGAATAGAATGTTATTACGTAATTGTTTCAAAGGTCTTGAAAATCTTTTGCTTCCCGTAATTTATGTACAATTATTTTGCCCATTATTGTTACTGGAGACAGAAAGTCTAAAGGACCGTATAATTTCGAGATGTCAGAGATGTTGAAAAAATTTCGATTTCCGTTTCGGGTACGTTTTATTAAAAGTAGTGAAAATGTTTTAGGAGTGATATTGTCCAGTTTCCGAGTTACTAATTATTATTTGTGATAAATTATCAAGTTCAAAACCACTGACGTTTAAAGAATAAATGTGAGACAATGTACCGTTAAGAATTTTCGAATTTCTGCCTCTTTGCGTTTGTTCACTGTTTCGAAATCAATCAGTGCTTCAATTTTCATTAGAGTATTACACGCCTGTGTTTGTCAAAGTTATGTGTCCATTTGATGCTTTTGTAGATATGTAAATTTAGGTACCATAGCAATCGAGCGACATTATACTTTTCTTTAAAAGTTGTCCATTGTGTAAGGTCACTACCATCAAAATTATACTTCTTACTAGGTTCATTTTGATAGCTCAAAAGTTTTGAATAAAATGGTGACTTCATTTTCGTATTTTTAATATTATTTGTAAAGGGCTGAAACCTCATGAGGTGATGAGACCTTCGGTAATTAAAATTAACCCAATTCCCAAATAATTCCTAACTAAAACTCTTAACTCATTCTTCAGTTCAACCTCCAAATCAATTTACAACTCAACCTCCAACTCAATCATAACGCAATCACCAAATCTACTACCAACCTAACCCTGAACTCAATCACCAATTCAACCTCAAATTAACCCTTAACCTAACCTCAAACTCAACCCCCAAATAATTCCCCAACCGAACACATCACTCAACCGCAATGCAAGTTAACTCAACATCAACTCAACTTAGCTTGAACCAAATCTCAACCCTCTACTCACTCATTGGTCAACTCAATCCCTAAATCAACTCAAATCGAAAGCTACATGTGTTTATGAATTCAACTCATTTTAATCTCCAACTAAACTCTCAACTCGACCCCAATTTAATACACAACCGACCCCTCACTCAAATCCAACTCAACTTCAACTCAAACTCAACCCTCAGCTCAACGTTCAGCTTAAACTCAAAATCAACATGGTTCGAAAACTACATGCGTACATGATGAGCTCAACTTAATTTAACAAAACCCCAACTAAACATCCTACACGACAACAACGCAACCCTCAGCTAAACGTCCAACTCAATCTTCAAATCAACACGGTCCGAAAAACTGCATGCGTACATGAACTCAACTCAATACAATTGAACTCGACCCCCAACCACAAGCCCAAACACAACCCCAAGTCAGTCATAGTCCAACCCCAACTCAACCTTAACTGAACTTACAAACTAGCCCTTAAATCAACCCCAAACTCACGCCCAACTCAACTCCCAAATCAACATGGTCTTAAAACCTACATGCGTACATGAATTCATCTGAAGCAAACTCTAATTCAACAGTCAATTTAGCACACAAATAAATCCCTAGCGGAAGTGCTCTCTAAAGGCTAATCCAACCCAATTCAACCTAAACTCAACCCGCAAATGGAACCCTCAACTAAACCGCAAACTCAACGACCAACTCAATCCTCAAACCAGCATACATATATAAAAAATTCGTCAACGTGCCAATATCACCACATGGTTTAGGGTCAATTTATAAGACAGATCGACAGGTACTCGATCCTCTTGACATACAGCTTCCAAAAGTTTTTCAATTCTCCGCCTTGACCATATAAACAGATTTGGGAAAAAAAATTTTAATCAGACAAGCCTTTCTCGAAATACTCTACAAAAGTACAGACATCCAAACAGACGAATAGAAATTTTTGGTTTTTATTTGGTTTTTGTGATTCAGGGATTTTGCAGAAAACGTCGAGAAAAGTATTTTTGGACCAAGGAAATTGTTGATCATTTTTCACTGAATTTCAATAACTTTGGTCCTTTTGGGCCTCCTCCTTCTCTACATTTTAATATTAGTGCGTTTATGCAACATTAGCGCTTAGTCTAATACTACCTGAAATAAATCGCAACAACCATACCTTTGACATTTAAAGCAAGCCTAACGCGAGTCAAAAATTCACTTTAAAGAGGCCTTTTAGCCAATATACATAAAGTTTTCCTAGCTTAAGCACCTCTTTACTAGGTACTGGTGCTACTTCTGTTTCCTAATCTCTAAGTCCTTCGGGCCGATTCTAAAAAGAACCTTAAAACTGTCCCGATTTATGCTGTTTTGTCCGTTATGTTAGAAAACTAGACGAATCATTACGCCAGCAGGACCACAATCTCAACCAGTAAGTTCCCCGTTTTCCTTTCACAGCCATTAGAAAGGGTTTCTTAACATAAATCTGGCCATTTGAACGGTTTACAAATTCAGCATTTTGAATTGCCATAATCATTTTGAGTTCATTGTCTGTATTCCTGCTCAATTTATTGCACAATTTTCTTATGTGAAGTATTTATTACTTGTTCATGTTTTGTTTAGCTTGTGCAATACAAAATATTTATGGAGAGACAACGAAAATTTTCAATAAAAATTAAAAATTGGTTTAGACGTCCGAACTATAGGTTTTGTCTTTTGTCGTATATACGGTTACCCGGAAAAAACATATGCTCACTAATGTCACAGAACTGCTGTACTAGGTGTTTGAATTGCATCTAGAAAATTCATTTTCAAAACTTTTTAATATTATTGCCCAAAACCGATACACTACATGTATAAAGTGCACTTTTGGAAACCGTATATTATTCGTTGAAAAATTTGCCTAATAATCTCGAACAATTTCACCAAAAATTAAATCTAATGATACAATGGATAATTTTAAAAATTTCAAAAAGAAATACATCACATCTCAAAACTCCCGAAGTCCGTAGCAAGAAGCAATTTGAAATTAACTCGTTCAGTTTGTTTTTAAAGCCCTCCGTTACTTATATGTGGCAGATGTGTTTGGTAAATTTATGAAGGTATGTTGAAACGCGGAAATACGTAAAGCGTAATCCAGTTGGTGTTATATATAACTGGAATAAGTTTGAAAATTTCGTGATAATTCTGTTTTTTCTAAAACACCTCTGAAATCTAAACGACGGCTCCGTTTTCCTCACCAATACTTTTTCATTACAAAATTAGTCAAAACCTTTACAATGTTATCACCATATTCTGGTCTTCAATGATAACTAATTCTTTAGTGTAACTTTCAGTCAACCCAAGAAAATAACGGTAAATAATCTTGTAAATGACCTTCGTTGAAGAAAGGAATAGATTTGTTTGTTCAGATTGTGGTAAAGGTGGTCGTCGTAATTTAGAAATAAAATACTTATATTTTATATTATCAATTAACGTAATTTATTTATCCATTATTCATTCAATTCACTTAATAAGCTGAGAGTCAGACAACGAATGGCGATGTACGCTGATCTTTTGTTTTGGTACACAATTATTGCCCAACACACAAAACATTTTAGTACAACTTATTCTGAGTTCTAGCACAATATATTGTCTTACGTCATTACGTCAAATACTACAAAATCCACATACATCACATTCGTCCTCCCTCAAAGCTATTACATTAAAAAAAAAAAAAATATTTAATCTCTATACCTAGAAGGTTTAACAATTAGATCACGAGGTCGTAATACATGACCTTCCTCGTGACTCATCTCGAATGCATCTTCAACATAGCATCCGTTACATATTCCAAAACATTAGCATCTTTCCATGAACTACCACTTCTGTTAACTTCTTCACTCTCAGAAACTGACCTATTCTCTTTTTTCTTTTTAACTTAATCAAAAAAGTGTAGTTCCTATTTTCATTATCATCCAAAACTGGTCTTTCGTTCCCCACGTAATTCTTAATCTCTTCGTTCTCTCCGTCGATTGCTTTCGTTGAAATCGGATGCTTGTTTATCACACGCAAATGCATCTGATTAACATGACGCTTAACTATCCTACCATTCGCTTCTAATGAACATAAATAAGCGCGTGGACCTAAAACCTTAATTACTGTCGCGTAATGCCAGCTAGGGTGATTAGGATCTGTAAAATTACGCACAATAACCTTGCCGAGAATCTTAAAACTTCTCTCCTTATACGTTCGTTTCGACGTACCCCATGATTTCGACTCAGATGTATCACGTACTATATTACCAGATTCATTTGGTTTACGGACTTTCACAGGCCTAAATAAATCGAACCTTATTTTTGGAGTGTAACTTAATAACGCCTTGGCCGGAGGAATACCCGTTGTACAGTGAGGTGTAGCCCGATAATGCACAAGGAAACGACTTACAATATTTTCAATATTTACCTCACACTTATCAAACTTAGCCCATTTGATAGCGTTCTTTATAGTTTTGACTGCGTTCTCTGCAGCGCCATTCGTAGCAGGATAGCCAGGGGGTGTAAAAAAATGTTCAATACCCCTTTCTTTCGTCAACTCTGAAAAAACGTCGGCCGTAAACTGGACTCCGTTGTCAGAAACAATCTTATCCGGCAAACCAAATTGCTGAAGTAACTGCTCTAATTTCATTATCGTAAATGATAACGTCGGACTTTTCGTAAAGAAAAGCTCAATCCATTTGGTTTTAGCATCTACGATTATTAACAGATACAGTATCTACAGTCTTGTCGAACATTGGCCCAGCATAATCAATATGAATCCTATCCCCATGGCCTTTCCGGAATTTCCCACGGTATATTCATTGCCTTGGGTGGATTTGTTCTGTTCGACAAACATGCTTCGCAACTTTTTATTAGATTTTCAACGTCTCCATCAATATTAGGCCACCATACATAGGATCGTAATAAAGACTTGGTTTTAACCATTCCCATGTGTGATTGGTGCACATCCTTCAAAATTGACATTCGTAACGACTCCGGTGGTATGACCCTATATCCTCTCATGAGAATATCATCCTCAACTGACAGTTCGTCACGCTTCGTTATATATGGACCAAACTTAACTTTATCCAATTTATTAATAGCCCGTCTTTTTGTAATTCGTTCTGGATCGTCGTCCTATTTAACGGAATATCAACACTTTTATCAACCAAATTCAAATATGTAGCAGAATTTTCTTCATCACTACCTGAATCGTCATCCGTTATGATCGGAAGTCGTGAAAGCATATCAGCACAATTATTATCCGATTTAACAAATTGTATGGTGTAAATAAATGCTGACAAATGTACTGCCCATCGTTGCAAACGGCTTGCCGACATTTGTGGAATTCCCTTATTTTCACCGAAAATCCCTAAAAGCGGTTTATGGTCGGTGATAAGTGTAAAATGTCGCCCTATCAAATACTGAAAAAAATTTTTAGTCCCGAAAATTATAGCCAATGCTTCTTTTTGAATTGTGGAATAATTCTTTTCGGCATTTCGTAAAAGTCTGGATGCATACTCGATCGGGCATTCTGTGCCATCCGACAAAGTATGTGAAATTAGCGCACCTATTCCTACCGCAGAAGCATCACACGACAGGTTAAGAGGCAAATCATCATCATAATGCATTAAGACTCGCTCTGAAGTAAGTTCTTGCTTTAATAGATCAAAAGATTTCTGGCATTCATTGAACCAATAAAATGTTTTATCTTTTTGCAGCAAATAATAAATAGGTTGTAACTTCGTAGCTAAATTTCATAGTAATTAATTAGCCCACAAAATGATCTAACTTCCGATACATTTTGCGGAATCGGTGCGTTCAATATGGACTCATTCTTATTTAAATTAATCAACCCTTTTTACGATATTATATGCCCTAAATACTCAATCTGGGTTTTCGTAAAGATAAATTTATGTCTGTTCAATTTCAACCCTGCCTTTCTCAACCTTTCGAAAACTGCAGAAATTCGATCAAAATGTTCACTTTCGTCTTTCGTGCCTACAAGAATATCGTCTAAGGAAACTGATACGCCAGGAATATTTGCTACAACTTTCTCTATCTCTCTTTGAAATATGCCCGTAGCAGGCTTAACCCCAAAAGGTAACCGGTTCATCGTGTAGTTGCCCAAGTGCGTACTCCACGTGATCAACTGTTTCGATCTTTCGTCTAACTCTAGCTAATTATACGCCGAGGCCAAATCTATCTTAGAAAACAGTCTACAACCTTTTAATTTGACAAAAATATCCGAAATTCGGGGAATCGGGTAATTCGTATCCTTTAAATACTTATTAATTGTGACCTTATAATCAGCACATATTCGTATGTTACCATCATTTTTAAGTACTGGCACCAGGGGCGTACCCCACTGAGTGGACTCAGTTTTCGTAATAATTCCCCTTCTCTCTAAATCGGGTAACTGTCTCTCTAAAAACTCGACTCACGGAATGCAAAAGAAACTGATCGCGCTTTTACAAATGTAGGCTTAGCTTCCCTATCCATTTCTAAACCGATTTTTACGTTTCTCAAACATCCGATTTCATCACTAAAAAGATCCCGGAAACTTCCCACAACGTCTTCCAATTTCGTATTTTCTTTACATACGTTGTTTACAAAAATATGCTTAGTATTAAAATCGGCACCTGAGCTTTATCAATGATCAAAAATCTAAATGGACGTATAACTCCAATGTGAGAGACCATAGGTGTGACACTACCAACAACTTTCAAAATCTCACCACCATAACCTCTCACAACCGTATCATCTGGCCTTAATAAATGTTTATCAAAATATTTAAAATACAAATCAGCAGGCATGGCAGACACGCCCGCCTCTGAATCTGCTTGAAAGCTCACACTTTTACCCAACATTTTTAAATTAATATCTAATAACTTATTTACGCTAAAACAATCAACTGTGTAAATCTCCTCCGCTTTATTCACAGCTTGACATTTAACATCTGCAATTTCGCTTACCACGTTACAAATTTGTTTATTCGATGTTCTGCATTCAGATTCCATGTGTCCTACCTTCTTACACCTATTGCACACTACATTCTTATACCGACATTGGAATTTCTGGTGATTGGTAAATCCACAATGTTTGCACGGAAGTAGTCTATTACTGTTCGCCGTTGGATAACCCTTATTTGGTGGTCTATAATTTGAATTCTTACGTCTTGCCTGATCTGTATTACCAGGCTTGTGCTGCACAGCATTAATGGGTGTCGCCATTTCCTTATCGCTCATTACACCGCGAACCTCGTATTTCATTGCAATCGAAGCTGCTTTCTCCATAGTCAAATCGTCTTCCTCGCTTAGGCGATCAAAAATGTTGCCCGACATACTCGTAACGAATTTGTCAACTATCGTTTCATTTAATCTGTTGCCAAAATTGCAAGTAGACGCCGCACTCTTTATTCGTATACTAAAATCCTTGATACTTTCACTATCTTTACGTTAAATTTCATAAAATTTTTTCCTTTCGCAGTAAACAACTATCGGCGTTGAATAATATGATTCCAAAATTTTAATTATTTCGTTTTATGATTTCTTTATTGGTTCATCGGGAGCACATGAATTGTATAAAATTTCGAATGCCTTTGCACCGACAAAACCCAATAAATAATTTTTTTTATCTTCGTTTTCGGTAATCTTTATCCGTCGAAAAAAACTTTCAATCCGACTTTTATAAATTTTCCATTGTTCGTAGTTTGGATTAAATGGTGGCATCGTAGTCATTACAGTGCACACATCGTCACCCGCCATTTTATGTAGCTTCGTGTTTTCATCAGACAACGAATGGCGATGTACGCTGATCTTTTTTTTTTGGTACACAATTATTGCCCAATGCACAAAACATTTTAGTACAACTTATTCTGAGTTCTAACACAATATATTGTCTTACGTCATTACGTCAAATACTAAAAAAACCACATACATCACACAGATAGTAACCTGTAGAATGAGACTTGCCAAGAAAAACCTTTCTTCTTGTAAAGTCTGATTCCGGTTTTCTCCAAAAGTATCAGGACTAAACATGTCGCTTCATCAATGTATCTCAGATCAGCGAAATTTGTTGGTCATTCAATTTTATGCAACATCACTTACCTAAATAGTAACAAACTAAATTTTACAAATTAACAATGCATTATGTCCTTCCACACCTGGGGTGCTATTCTTGAACCATTACGAAAATTTTCGTATTACGAGTTAGTGTAAAAGTATTACGAAAATTATTATTTTCGTAATACTTTTACACTAATTCGCAATACGAAAATTTTCGTAATGTTTCAAGAATAGCACCCCTGAACTTTTTGTCTTGGTTTGTCCCATATATAGTATTGCAGTACAATACTTACTTCACGGGTTCTTTTTGCCGCACCAACTATTTAATTTCATCCTTGATACATGTGGAAATGAAAAGAAGCGAGAAGGTGTTAAGTTGCGATAGGTCACAAATTCCAATTTTGAAGTGGTCTTACTTACTTTCTGAAACAAACACCTGTCCCTCGATAAACACGGTAATTACGTTCCGCCAAATTACCGTGTAACTCAAAACCGTGTTAATCGCGACTAATACAGTCGTCCCTCGATTAACACGGTACTTGATTAACGTGGCGAAACTTCTGTGGGTGTTAATCAAGACTTTGTCTCAATTCGTTGACCGTGTTAAATCAAATCCGTGTTAATCGAGGGACAGGTGTATATCCTTCTCAAAAATTGTACAACGGTAAATCGATATTGATCGTTTGATGGAATTCCTATGAGGAATATTGATAACATGTTCAAACATGATGAGATCCTTTACTATCATTAAGTTTGCTTTAATTTCCATTTGGACTAAAATAATTCTAAAAGCAACATTAGCATCTCAGTCATCGGGACATGCTAATCGAATCTAGACGCCCGAAAATTGTATAGGTTTGTTTTTTTTACAGAATTACTAAGACTGTACCAAAACGAGATCTATGTGCCCTGATACCATTTTAGTTCTCACATCTGGTTATAACTGTATAATTGGTGTGTTATAAAACACCTACACATGCCTGTCATATTATGCTAATTAGCTTATATGTTCATAAATCGCGGATAATTTTTTTAATAAAACAAAATCTAATGTACACTGTTAACCCTAACACTGACAACCACTGGTATTCAAAATATTCAAACAAAGTGTTTTATAATAAATATGTCCATAAATGGTGTATGTTCAAATCCATATTTAAGAGTATTAATATTGTAGCGTTGCACTTACCAATGAACCGCACAGACGCCAATTTTGTCTTAATGAATTTTAATTAAGAATGAAATGTCTGTACACACTCTTTTATAAAAACAAAACAAAGTATATTAACACCTCCAAAAGTATCTCTATAACACACACGATTGTTTTGCATTTTTTATACCAAACAAAGGTGGTCGTACATTTACCGTTTTATACTTTAGTTAATTTTTATGTAATTACCCGATTATTATATGTATGGGGGCGTCTATTTTAGAATTTTGTTTTAAATGTATTTCAAGGTTTTGCCGCCAGTTGAATGAAAATGGATGAAAATCTAGAAAATACAAATGCAATTGTATCACCCATTTTGCACAATTTTATATCTTAAGTAATTAATCAAAATGGCCGCCGCTGATTATATTCGTATATTCATTGATATTCACGCGAATTGATCACCACAACAGCGCTGATCAAAATTAATTCTGCATTAATAACGGCACCTGCTTATAATACTCGTATACACAGAATAATTGATCAATAAATGTAAATCAACATGCAATTTAAAAATGTACATTACATTTCCTCATCAAAATACGTTATTACACAACAATCATGATGATGATGATGATGGGAAGCGCAAGTAAACAGCATTTTGGGAGAATTCCAATTTTATTTTTAATTTTAATCGTGATAAAAATAAATTTAATTTATTTTTTGTTTGCACAAACATATATTATAGTTTGCAGAGCAACAAACAAATACGTCTATACGTAAAATGTTACTACCTGTTGAAGGCGGCGGCCATATAATTACACGTACACAAAGACATTTACAGTTTTTATTTTTGATGCGCGCAGATATCGCGGAATCTCGCGCAAATCATCATCCTACACAAAGAATTTTATTTGATATTGGCGCACACAACTCTCTCGACTATTAATAATTACAAAACATCGTACATTTTGTTGAGATAATAAAACAAAAAGTGTAGTTGTGTGTAGTGAATATGTTAAAAAGTGTAGCGCGATATTTTTATGAATATATTCGTTTATTATTTGTGAAGTAATGAGACAATTAATTATGGGGATAAGTGTGAAATGATATTTGGGTTACCGGATGTTGTTTTTGTGTAGTAGTAGCAGCAGCAGCAGCAGCAGCATAATACTAGTTCTATACCGTAGCAGATTAATGGGGGTGGGTTTCTTTAATTTAATTTTGTTATATTTAGATTTTGGCATGATTTGATTGCGGTTTTCGGATTTTAGTTTTTAATTAAATTTTTGGGTATTTATATGGTTTGGTGTAGATACAATGCAGATATTATTATATAGAGCTGCTGTAATAAACGATTTTTTAGGATTTAAGTTTGACCTTTTTTCTTAAATGCTTTTATGGACCGTAATGCCGGCTTTATTTCCCGAAGCCATGATTTGAATGATTTTTCGAAATAATTCACAGTTTTTGCGATTTCAATGGCGTGCAATGTTTCAGACTTACACAAATACTTCGTGATATGGTTGGATCATTAAACAAATCGCTTAATAATGAAGAATTTTGTGTCATCATTCGATATTGAGATTTTACGAAGTTTCTGGAGATTTTCTAAATTATTATTTGACATATTCCAGACTTTAATATGATATTCAACATTTTCAAGATTATTCGAAAGGAATTTGAAATTATTTGTTTTTACGGATTACACGAAACTAAGATGTCTAAAGTACGAGTACATTCACGAAATTTCCGAATATTTTCAAAATTTTCGAAGCTTTGAGATTATTTGCGATTTTCAAAAGTACATATGTATATTGTATATTGTAGTTTTTCGAGACTTTCGGGATTTTTCGAAAAATTTAGGGATTTTCGAGAGTATTTGAGATTATTGAAATTTTTTTTGGCTCTCGAAATTATTTACGTTTCTTAAAGTTTTTTTCAATATTCGAGAATTTCTTAATTTTTCGAGATTTTCGGCTTTTTTCGAGATTAACATGACAGATTACTGCTAGTGGTTGTTCAAGGATTTACGAGGTTTTTGATTTTTTTCAGACCTTTGAAATTTATATTGGTTTTTCGAGATCATGCTAGATTTTTGGATTGTTTATGTATAGAGATTATTTGAAATTTGATGTGTGAAGTTCATTTCCCGCATTATTTCAGAGTTCTAGATCTTTTTGGGATTGATTTGGAGATTCCTAAAAGTTTTTGAGGTTGTTTAAGATTTATTGGGATTAATGGGTATATTGTGGAGTGGGAAAACTCTTACAGTTACCGAGCAAACGGCGCAGTGGTTAAAGCTGCGGCGGTTGGATCGGGAGGTACCGGGTTCGAATCCCTATAGGGGCGGGATGCAAAAGGGATTTTTCATCATCTGATTACGATCGGTGCTGAAGATGAACACATTTATGACCCCCTGTTGAGAGTGCGGAATCCATGGGCCGACCCACCTTTCATGTCAGCACTATAGGTTGGCATAAAGCAATGCAATGTGCAGGTGGTTTAAACGAAAACGGGTCTATAGCCGTACGTCCTCGATTTGGCTAATAAAGGCGTAAGGTAGGACGTAAAAAGCGAACTGCGAAAGAGTTGGGAGTGCCTCGAGCCCCAGAACAGATTGCAGGGATAAAAACAAACAAACAAACAAACAAACTCTTACAGTTTAACATTCGAAATTTTTTTTGGAATTTTCAAGATTATTGGAAAATTTCAAATTATTAGAGATTATTTTAAATTTTCAAGAAAATTCAAAATAATTCAGGATTAATCGATAAATTTCAGATTTCTGTTTAGATATTCGTAATTCTCGAGGTTATTTGAAAATTTTCTAAATTTTCGAATCGAGCTGTTTGAAATTTGTGGAGGCTAAATGGACTTGATAATATCGGAATTATTTAAGTTTCCCGAGATTATGCTAGATTTTTTGAGACTAATTTTCCAAAATTCAAGCTTATCTGAGGTTTCTTGAGGTTTTCAATATTTTTCGAGATTATCGAAGTTACTCGAGGTTGTTTGAGATTTCCAAGAATATTCTAGATTTTTTGCGGTTAATCTGCATATTACAGGTTTCTAGATGATTTTATTTAAGAATATTTGAAATTTTGAAGATTATTCGAAAATTTTCTTTAACTCTAAATTTTTTTGAGATTTTTGAAATTATTCGAGATTGCAATATGTTTTCGAAAAAATTTGTGTTTTTCAGGTATATTTCTGATTTCTTTGTATATTCTAGATTTTTCGAGATGTCATATTCCAAATTAATTAATTGTCCTAGAGGATATTTAAGACATTAAAGTTTAGGGATTTTAAAGCTTTTTAAATTTTTTTTTTTTGACACTTTCGAGATTATTCGAAAGAAGGTCTACTTTATGACTTTTGATGGCTGAATTTCATACTTCCAAATTGTGTAACGCTCAAAATTCAACATTGTTTGAGATTTCTGAGGTTTTTAAGGTGATTCGAAATTTCTCTAGATTTTTGAAATGTTTGAAACTATTCAAGATTATTTGAGCTTCCTAGCCACATTGTAGAATTTTCTAGATTATTCGAAAATTTTCTAGATAACCGAGTCAGCCCTTGTATTTGAGATTTCTCAAGGTTTTCGATATTTTGGAAGTAATTCGAAAGGCTTATTCTAGAATATTTTTAGATTTTATTTAAAGTTACTTTTAAGATTATTCGAAAAGTTTCTGGAATTCTGAAATGTTTTAAGATTTTTGAAATTACGTCAGATTTCTTTACAGGTTACGTCAGAGGTTTTCTAGATTATTCTAGGTTTTTGATATTATTCGAGATTACTTGAGAATTTCGAAATATTTGAAATTTTTCGGCTATATTTCTGGTTCCTATGGATATTCTAAATTTTTCGCGATGCCATATTCTAATTTAATTAATTTTCTTCTAGAGAGTGAGTTTTTCTTAAAAATTATTCGAGATTATTAAAATTTTCAAATTTTCATGATTTTCGAGGTTTCTGAAAATTTTTGACACTTTCGAGATTATTCTAGACTTTATGAGTTTTGATAGATTAAGTTTTAGAAGTATGAACCTATCTGCCAAATCAAATACAATCATAGAATAATCTCGAAAGTGTCGAAAATTTTCAAAATTTTAATTTGCATGATTGATCAAAATTTGAGATTGATTCAGGGTTCTTGAGGCGTTTGAGATGATTCGAAATTTCCCCAGATTTTTGAAATTCCAACCACATTGAAGATTTTTCGAAATTAATCGACATATTCTAGATTATTCGATAATTCGTTTTAGAATATTCGAAAATTATCTCAAATTTTGAAATTTTTTGAGATTTTTCCAAATTATTTATGTTTTTCGAAATTATGTCAAATTTTTTTAAGGTTTTCGAGATTATTCGATATTTTTGAATATATTTGATGTTATTTGAGATTAATTGCGGCTTTCAAAAAAATTTGAAATTTCTAGATTATTCGAAATAAATTTCCGAGTAGGAGGGTGTATTTGAGATTTATAGAGATTTTAGATTTTTGTGAATAATAGGATTATTCGAAATAAAATTATTCGAAAACTTTCTGTAATTTTGAAATTTTTAAAAAATTTTGAAATTATTTAAGTTTTTCGAATTACGCCAGATTTCTTTAGGTTTTCGAGATTATTCTAGGTTTTTGAAATTATTCGAGATTACTTGAGAATTTCGAACTATTTGAAATTTTTCGGGTTTATTTTGGTTCCTATATATTCTAGATTTTTCGAGATTGCATATTCTAAATTAATTAAGTTTCTTCTAGAAAGTGAGTTTTTCTTATAGAATATTCAAGGATATGCAAGATTTTAAATTTTCATGATTTTCGAGCTTTTCGAAAGTTTTTACCATTTTCGAGACTTTTTTTTTTTTTTTTTTTAATTGTTTTTTTATGTTTTCATCTTTACTTTACGCCGTAGTAGCTAAATCGAGGACGCTCTAGACCCGATTTGTTCACACCACCTTCATTAACTTATCTACCAAAACTCCTAAAATCTAGACTAATCTCGAAAAAGTATTTTCAAAATTTTCAGACATTGTTTTAGATTTCTTGAGCTTTTTGAGATGATTCAGAATTTCCCAAGATTTTTGAAATTTTCGAAACTATTCAAGATTATTTGAGCTTTCCAACAATATTGTAGATTTTTCGGAATTAATCGGCTTGTTCAAGATGATTGGATAATTTGAGAATATTCGAAAATTATCTGAAATTCTGAAATTTTTTGAGATTTTTCCAAATTGTTTGTGTTTTTCGAAATTATGCCAAATTCCTTAAAGTTTTCGAGATTATTCGATACTTTTGAATATTTTTGATGTTATTTGAGATTAATTGCGGCTTTCAAAAAACATTTTTTTTTTTGGTTTTCATCTATGCAATCTTTTTTGGGGCTCAGGGCACTCCCTCCCAACTCTTTCGCAGATCATTTTACCGTCCTACTTTACGCCGCAGTAGCCAAATCGAGGACGTACGGCTATAGACCCGCTTTTTGTTTAAACCACCTGCACATTGCATTGCTTCATAGGGGGTCATAGATGTGTTCATCGTCATCACTGATCGTAATCAGATGATGAAAAATCCCTTTTGCATCCCGCCCCTATCGGGATTCGAACCCGGTACCTACCGATCCAACCGCTGTAGCCTTTAACCACCGCGCCGTTTGGTCGGTTTTCAAAAAAATTTAAAATGGTTTTGGATTGACATATTTCAGGTTACTCTTAGATTTTGTAGATTATTCGAAAATTTTCTAGATTTCCGAGTCGATAAGTTTGAAATTAAACTAAATAGACCTGATAATTTCAAAATTAGTTAAGATTCCCGAGATTATGTTAGTATATATTTTCAATTTGCTTAACATACAAGTTTATTTGAGATTTCTAGCAGTTTTCGATATTTTTCGAAATTTTCGAAGTTATTCCAGTTACTTGAGATTTCCAAAAATCATCCAGCTTTTTGGGATCACACGAGATTACTCTAAAACTTTATTCAAGGAAATTATTTGTGTTTTTCGGAATTATGCTCGATTTTCTGAGCTTATTCGAGAAATTCAGAATTTTAAGTTTTCGGGATTTTTAAGCTTGTTGAAATTTTTTGACACTTTCAAAATTTTTCTACACTTTTTGAGTTATGATAGATAAAGTTCATGCTTCCAAATTGCGTGATGCTCAAAATTTGACATAGTTTCAGATTTCTTGAGGTTTTTCAGATGATTCGAAATTTCCCTAGATTTTTGAAATGTTCGAAACTATTCGAAATTATTTGAGCTTTTTAGCCACATTGTAATTTTTTTTATATTATTCGAAAGTTTTCTAGATTTCAGAGTCGGGCTATTTCAAATTGGATGAGGACCTGATAATTTCGAAATTATTTAAATTTGCCGAGATTATGCTAGATTTTTCGAGACTAACTTCCCAAAATGCAAGCTTATATGAGATTTCTCGAGGTTTTCGATATTTTGGAAGTAGTTCGAGTTTATTTGAGATTTCCAATAATATCCTAGATTTTTCGTGATTAATCTACATATTCTAGATTTTATTTAAAGATTCTCTTAAGATTATTCTAAAATTTTTAATAATTTTGAATTTTTTTGAGATTTCTTGAGGTTTTTGAGATTATTCGAGATTTTTAAATGTTATTTGTAATTAATTGCGGCCTTCAAAAAAATTTAAAGTTGTTTTGGATTAATTGACATATTTCAGATTACTCTTAGATTTTCTAGATTATTCGAAAAATTTCTAGATTTCCGATTCGTGCTGTTGAAAATTTTGAGACTAAATAGACCTGATAATTTCGAAGTTATTTAAGTTTCCCGAGATTATGCTTGATTTTTTGACAGTATGCGGAACTATTTTCAAATTTCTTAACATACGAGCTTATTTGAGATTTCTAGAGATTTTCGATATTTTACGAGATTTTCGAAGTTGCTCCAGTTACCTGTTTCCAAGAATATTTTAGATTTTTTCGGTTATTCCAGATTGCTCTTGGAGTTTATTCAAGGATACATGAAATTTGGTAGATTATTCAAAAAAAAATTTGGAATTTTGAAATTTTTTGAAATTATTTCTGTTTTCGAAATTATGCCAGATTTTTTGAGGTTTTCGAGATTATTCTAGGTTATTGAAATTAGGATGTTTTGTTATTCTCCATGTACAACTCCAATTAATTGGAGATTTTCTAAATATTTGATATTTCGGGTTAATTTTATTATTCGGAGAAATTCAAGAATTTGTTGACACTTTCCAAATTATTTATTTATAGATCTTTAATAAATATATAATTTGTAAAGTGTCAACAATTTTCAAAAAGCTCGAAAAATCCTGAAAATTTAAAATCTTGAATTATTCTAAATTATATGAGTTTTGATTAGTGAAGTTGATACTTCCAAATTGCGTGATGCTCAAAATTCGATATTGTTTCAGATTTCTTGAGGTTTTTGATATGATTCGAGTTTCCCTTGAATGTTCAAATATTCGAAGGCTATTCGAGATTATTTGAGGTTTCCAGCAACATTGTAGATTTTTCGGCTTTAATCGCGATATTCCAGATGAGAAATTTTGAAATTTTTAACATTTTCGAAATTTTTTTGTATTTTTCGAAATTGTGCAGATACAAGCAATCTCAATCGTTTTCAAAATTATTCGAGATTTTTAAATATTTTCGACGTTATTTAAGACTTTCCCTCTTTGAGTATTTGAGACTTTCAAAAAAATTCAAGATTTCCGAGTCGGGGCTGTTTAAAATTGTTGCGATTTTTTTTATTTAGACTTGATATTTACAAAATTATTTGAATTTCCCAAGATTATGCTAGATTTTTCGAGCCTACTATGTTCAAATTTCCCAAAATGTAAGCTTATTTGAGATTTCTCGAGATTTTCGATATTTTCCAAATTATTCAAGTTATTTGAGATTTCCAAGAATCTTCTAGATTTTTGGGATTATTCCAGATTTCTCTTAGAATTTATTCAAGAATATTTGAAATTTTCTAGAAAAGTATTTGTGTATTTCGAGATTATTCGAGATTTTTTGAAAATATTCTCAAGTATATTTGAGATTACATATTGGGATTTTCAAGAAAATTTAAAATTTTTTTTGAGATTATTCGACATATTTAAAATTATTCTTAGAGTTTATAGAAAATATTCGAAATTTTCGAGAAGATTCGAAAATTCTCTAGATTTTCGACGGTATCGAGCTGTTAGAAAAGAGGCTTGATATTTTCAAAGTTGCTTATGTTTCTCGAGATTATGCTAGATTTTAAGGTTCAAAATTCAAGGTTATAGGAGCGACGAGTTATTCGAGATATTCTAGATTTTTCGGGGTTAATCGACTTAACTCAGATTATGCTTAAAGATTATTCCAGAATATTTGAGCTTTTTGAAATTTTTTGAAATTTTCGAAATCGTTTATGTGTGCCGAAATTATGCTAAATTTTTCAATATTGTACGAACTTCTCTGGGATTTCGTTGAATTACAGCTGAAGTTTACACTTCCAAATTCCGCGAATCTTAAAATTGACATTATTTGAGGGTTCTAAAGATTATTCGAAATTTGTAGAGATTTTCAAGAATACTGTAGATTTTCGAGATTACCAGTATATTCCAAATTTCTTTTGGAGGTTGATGAAATTTCTCGAGGTGTTTGACATTTATTGTAACTTTTGGAGATATATCGAATTTATCGAAGTAATTTAGACAATTTCGGAATTTCAAAAATTTTCAGGATAAACCAACAAATTTCAGGATACTTAAGAGTTTATTCGATGTATTGAAGATTTTCAAATTTAATCGAAAATTTCGAAATCATTTAAAATTTTTGAAATTATTTTAGTTTTAGATTATGTGAAACTAAAAGACTTCAACCATAATCATCTTCAAAACCTTAATACATGTGTGCTGAATTTAGATTGGTCGCTTGCTAATTTTGTTTTGTGCTATACGCAACCCACTGTAATATCCCCACTTTTTTGATTAATTCATGTTGTATAGAATGGAAAGCTAGATTCATTTAGCTTCAACTTGGTTTTTATTGGAGACCTCTAGAGATTGTCTTTGGATTCAACTTTCATAACCGTTAACGATTGGCTCGCTCGTTCTCAATTGAGATATTTTTATTTTAGCGCTGAACATATAAGGTTTCAAATGTGTTCATCTTGCTTAGTCATAAGCAATCTTCTGTAATTCTACAACACCAAGAAAAAAAAATTACCCTACAAACCAATGTCATTCATCAAAAACGTGTAATCGAGACCAAAAACACTAAATAAAGCGGAAAAACATGTCGGAATGCGAAAATTACATTTATATCGAACAAAACAAATGTGAAACATGTGAAAGTTTTTCTTTCAACAAATTTGTAGCATTCCGTTAATATGCAGACCACGCATAAATGGTCCTTGGAAAAAAACGGTTCAATGTTTTCTGCCATCATTCCCCCCGCGCACCGCAATAACCAAGCGCATAAATAATTGGATCAAAAACAGTTTTCCTTTCCATTAAGACGAGGAAATTTACTAAATACAGAAAAGAAGCAAAATTGTTGTTGTCTTCATCATCATAGATTCATAAATCGAAACTGTAACAATTTATACGACACAATAGAGAGTTTACTTATAAGGAAATTTCCTTTTTCCTTTGACAACCTTATTTATTGTGTCTTCTTCGTCCGCGCGTCGTTTTCTTATTATGTACAAGTTGAATTAAGAAAATCACTCAATACGGTATTATACATAAGAGCGGATAATATCAACGATAATAAAAAATAAAAATAAAAAATGTAAGTGGATTACATTGGAAATTTCTTACATTGGAAAACCTACAAGTTAATTGAAATGGATGTATTCTGACAAAAAAATAATGATGCAGTGAAAATAATAGGTGACTGTACTTGTCGAGTTAATGAAGGTGTTAATTTCACTTTATGTTACCAAAAAAAAAAAAATTATTGTTTTAACTGCTGCTGGTAACACAACAACATAATCTACATTTTTTTTTGTACAGAAACAACAATTGAATGTAGGTCTCATTACACTTGATATGGTGCGTGCGCGATGGTGTGGCGTAAAATATCGCTACGTTATTTTTTAATTTAATTATTTTCGGTGTTTTGTTGTTTTCTTATGTAAACACATACATAGATACATACATACTTGTGTTTCATGAGATATTTATATATAAAATATATCGGCGGCAGGTCAAAATATTGTTAAACCAACAAGAAAATTATACCATAAATGGATTTATTTTATAGCAGCAAGCATGAATGGAAGCACGTAATACTGATATCGAATGGCTTAATTGTACTTTTAGGTTTATATTTGGGTCTCTCTCCATCTCTCTCGCTCTCTCGTTATCCTAAAAATAAAGATTTATCAAGCTTTTAATGTCTGTTGCTGCGATATTTACGATATAGGAACAAAAAATACAGAAGCATCTTGAGCTGTTGTTATATATGGTATGTGTACATACATATACATCACCCTAATTGGTTTCAATTAAACTGGAAAAGAAAAATATTCAAAACCATGTTCGGCTTAAATCCTCTTGTTTGAAGGCCATCGAATAATATAAGAATAGCAGCAAAGTACAAAATAAACATTCACATACATATACATACAATAATAAATCTTAATAGGATAAAGAAAGTATAACGAACTTCTAGGAGTGTGTAAAGAGAAATTTTGCGTATTGCGGCAAAATATCTGTTTTCAAAATCTTCGTGACGATTTCCATGCCTTGACCCAACATAACATTTTATTAGCGCTGTTATTCTTTAATGAGCATTATAAGATAAAATTGCTCGAAACAAAAATAATCTCTGGAGGATAAAAAAGCAAAAAAATTCCCACGCGCCCCACATGCATGTACGGCAATTTGGGTCGAAAAACACGAACAAAACAAATTTGTTTTTAAAGCGCACACACACACATTCACCAGAAATAAAATTAAAAACAACTCGTATTCTAATCACGTAACAATATTTTCTGTTCGTGTAAAAAGTTTTTTATACGGGAATCGACTTACTCGTACCTACATATGTACATACTCGTAAGTATGTTTTTAGTTAGTTGTTAATAAACCAAATAAAATGTTTGCGTTTTTATGGTTTGTAATTAAATTAAATGGAATATTGGGTTTGATGGTTTTTAGGGTGGTGATTACTTAGTAATTTTAAAGGTGAAAATTATCGATTTACTGTTGTTAATTTGATTTTAAATTATGTATTCATCGTATTCAGCGTTTACATCAAAATGTATCCTAGACAAAGACGAGTTCAGCGCTTTTTCATAATAATTAATATTCAGCACAATGCTGAATTTTAATTTTGACATGAACCAAAATATAACCTCAAAATATTAAGTTTAAATATTAAACCTGCGAAACGTATTAGAAAGTTGTGGCAGAGCCTGGGCTTGGGGCTTTGTCTTTTTAATTACTTTTGACAAAAGATTACAATAATCATTATGGGTGTTGATCGTTTAGTTAAACCAATCTTTTTTGAATTTATGATTAGTGACAACCTTGAATTCCAAATAAAAAAAGGCTAATAAAATTGCTATACATCAATTCTGAAAACCTAAAATTGATGCCGATCAAGTTCAGAAAACGCAACTGATTTGACAAAGGACCTTCCACCCATTGAATGTCAGTTGAATGGGAAAAATTTATGGCTGTTTGATGCCGGAATCCACTGTATGGTGGGTGTGTTGTGTACGAAGCGAGTGCACTTAACGGTGTATTAATATGCTTTATGTAACGTGGTGTTGTTCCATATTTGAGGTTAAATCTGACTCCATTAGATGTAAAAAGCGTGCTGTGATGAAAGTGCGTGTACCGTTGTTTAGGGAGCTATCGAGCAACCGTATGAACTGCTATGCTATATATATTTATATATTTAAACTGGAGGGTTATATTGATGCACAGATTGCACGTTTTATACTGGAACATATTTTCCGCTGTTTGATTAACACAAAAAAATCACAAGCACTGTAAGCAATTGTTTTACCAAACTTTATTATTTTTTAGTTTAATGGTTTTAATTTAATACAAAATTTTATTTACAGAAATTAAATGTAAAGTTTACATATGTTATGTAATTCATTTAATGAGAAAAAAGACTGCCGAAAATGGCGTCGGTTTGCTTTATTTGTCTTCTTTTCGAGAGTTACAGAACAATTAATTCTTGTTTTTATAAAAATGAATAAAATCGTTTTTGACAGGAAAAACAAAAAGGTACTAAAATAAATATTACCAGATGAAATAGTTTTCTGTATTGTTTACATTGACATTTTAACCCATAAACAACGAATTTAGAATTCGGTACGTTACAAGTTAAAAGCTCGATTCCCACTTTAAAAGTATATTTTTGGGCTTTGTGATTTCAATATTTTCCATTTAATATGATCCCATTACCCCCAAGTGTTGAGGAAGTATGTACAAATATTTGTGGCAATTTACAAAAGATAAGAGGAAGTGGGATCACATTATGTCTCAAAATCTTTGACACTTCTGTCGCAATGTAGGTAGCATATGCCAACTCTGAAGCATCGTAAAAACCGTGAAACGGAAAATTGATTGTATTAAATGGAAGTCTAAGATGACGCGAGATTTTAACCTATTCCAATTTTACGAGGTTATCCTTGATGTACAGTCACTTTTGAAGGGAGTTTGTCATTCCAATCCAAGCTTGAGGGTTGATAATTTGTGGAATAACAATTCCACTGAAATTGTAGGAGGCGACACCCAACTAAGCGGATCGATTTTTTTTTTAAATTTCTGATATTAATTTCCATTTGCCGAAATTTCACTTAACTCCAACGCGTCCCAAATGTTTAACGGAAGAAAACCAACGAAAACCGTTACAATTAATATGGAAGCTACTAAAGCAGAGGAAGTGGTAAGCGAATTTGACTGATTCATGAAGAAAAGCAATCCTCGAAAGAAAAGGAGCAAACATCAACATTGAGTAACTTAACATCTCAGCACAACAGGGAAAATTAAACTAGAGACAGAAAAAAAGCCTCCACCAATTAACAAACTTAGTTAATATCAAACTGTCAAAGCTCTGATGACATTAATCACAGATAAATACTTTATGGGACTCGTGTATTTTTGTAGAAAACAACTCCCATAGAAAATTAAGTATTTACTTATTTTAACAAATTGTATTTTATTCAATATTTATTTTTACACTACTAACTAGGCAAATTATCCAATCACTCGTTTGCCACTTAAAATAAAAATATCAATTACAAAAAATAGATTAATTTAGATTAAATTTCGTGAGTCTGTTTTTTGTCGTGTAACTCGTGTGTCGATTGCATTACGAATACCTCATTCATTTTTCGTATTTCCTTCATCCCCCTGCGATACATTATCATAATTTTGATTCACGTTGTACCTTCGATTTCGTAAGGGCAGCGAACCAATTTTTTTCTATTCAAATAGTTCACGGAGCGCCCACATTACTCCCCCTTCAGTGATAACGCTACACCTGCTTCGACCTACCCTGCTACAAACGTTTCAAGGTATCTCTTAGGGAAGTGTACATGTCGTCCTGCTTTTGTTTTAACTGAAACTGGCTCGCCCAGTATTGCTGAGGGTGTTTCCTGGATTTTAGCCTTTTCCGTCTTTGGACATTCCTGATCTCGCACTTTTTCGTTGTCTCCTGATTCTTTGGCAGGGCAAATTTGTTTTTCAGTTCATCCTCAGCATTTTGTATTAAAAATGCTGGCTTTAGTAGATCTATTGAAATCACGACCTCTTTGTCCCTTATTTTCAATTTAAAATATTTATCGTGTCGTTTGAGAATAAGGAATGGGCCGTCGTATGGTGGTTGCAGTGGGCCTTGTACGGCATCAATTCTCACAAATGCATGTGAGCATCATCCGAGCTCTGCATGTACGAATGGCGTTTCCTTTGCATGCCTTGCAGTTTGTACCGGTTGTAATTTTTGCATTTTCCCTCTCAAATCGGAAATAAACTCGTACTCCTTTGAATTGTTAGCTGTTGTGCTAAAAAATTCTCCAAGTAGCAAAATTATTATTCCGTATAACATCTCCGACGTCGTTCCACCTAAGTCGGGCTTAAAGGTGGCCCTCATGCCCAAGAGAATGGTAGGTAGAACTTCCAATCATTTGTTCGCCGGAAAACATTTTAACGCTGACTTTAAATCACGGTGCCATCTTTCTATTAATCCATTTGCTGCTGGATGGTAAGCCGTCGTCCTTATTCGTTTGAACCCGAACAGTTTTCCTAGTTCCCTACAGTGAGGACTCGAACTGTCTGCCTTGGTCCATGGTAATTGTTTGTGGAACGCCAAACCAGCAGATTCAATTTTCTTACACGGCCCGTGATACACTTTCTGCTGTTATATCCGTTAATGGTATTGCTTCTGTCCATAGTGAGAACCGATCAACACATGTTAACAAGTAACTATATGTTTGTGACATCGGTAGCGGCCCTACCAAATCTATGTGTTGAAAGCTGCTCTCTGGAAGTACATATCTTCCTAACGGACTTCTATTGTGTTTCGAAATTTTTGCCTTCTGGCATTTCACGCAGCCTCGTGCCCAGTTCGCACAATCCTTATTCATGGAAGGCCATACATATTTTGTTTTTATTAATGTTATGCACGTCTTAATGCCTGGATGTGCTATACTGTGGAAATGCTGGAACGTCTCCTGTCGTAGGCACTATACGGTCCTATTTTATTCTCCTTTACTTCGCAAAATATGTTTTTGTCACTGCCGGGTAGTATCATTGGTGTTAGCTTCAAACTCATCTGGCTTTTTGATTCCAATAACATGTTTAGCTTCTCATCTGTCGTTTGTAAATCAGCTAATTCGTCGAAATCCACCAGTTTTGGATCGAAATTGTTTCCACCCGTGATAAATCATCTGCCACCACATTATCTTTACCCGCTACATGTCGAATATCGGTTGAAAATTGTCCGAGGTAGTCTAATTGGCGGAGTAGACGAGGTGACGCTTTTTCCGGTTTCTGTTGAAAAGCGAACGTTAACGGTTTGTGGTCCGTGTAAATTATGAAATTCCGTCCTTCCAGCAAAACTTTGAAATATTTTACTGCTGAGTATGCGGCTAGTAATTCGCGGTCGTACGCGCTATATTGCTGTGTCGCTGTTAGTTTCCTTGAAAAAAAAAACTGAGCGGTACCCAATTAGTGCCTGACCTTTGCTGCACCACCGCTCCCATAGCATAGTCTGAGCGTCGACCATTAACGATAATGGTTCTGTTGATGATAGAGGTTTTATATCGGCCTTGCATCTCTCAAATGCATTTTTTGCTTCCACCGTCCAATTGATTATCGTTTTGTCGTTCTTGTTATTGCCTTTCATGTTTTCTAGCAATGGCAACTGTGTTTTTGCCGCATCCTTCAAAAATCGATGATAAAAATGGCTCATTGCTAAAAATCGTCGCAACCCTTTAACGTCTATTGGTTCTTTATATTCGGCAATGGCGGAAACTTTTTCCGGTAGGGGTGTTGTACCATTTTCGGATATCATATGACCCAAAAACTTTACCGTTTTTATACCGAAAACAGATTTTGTCATGTTAACTACAATGCCGTGTTCCCTAAATCGATCGAACACTCGGCGCAGGTGATCCATATGCTGTTCCTCATTAGCGGAGTAAACTAGCACGTCATCCAGGTACGGAAAACGAAGTCGAACACTCTCAAAACATCGTGAATGAACCTTTGAAAGGTTTGCGCCGTGTTTCTTAACCCAAAGGTCATCCTCGGAAACTCGAATAAACCGAATGGCGTTATTATCGCCGTTTTCTCTATATCCGATAGTTCAACTGGTATTTGGTGGTAAGCCTTTACCAAATCGATTGTTGAAAATAGGTGCTTGCCATTTAATCCGTGTACCAAATCCTGGATGTGCGGTGTTGAATATCGGTCCGCCACTATTGCATGATTAAGTCGGCGATAGTCGCCGCATGGCCGCCACTCACCATTTTCTTTCTCCACTAGGTGCAAAGGGCTGGCCCATGGGCTTCTTGATGGCCTACATATTCCCAACTTCATCATATTGTCGAACTCCCGTTTTGCGATAGTGTATTTTTCCGGTGTTAACCTACGATACTTTGAATATACTGGCGCACATTTCGTTTCGATCACATTAGTCACGTTGTGTTTAATCGGACTCACGCCCACCTTTGGACAAGTTAGATCCTTATATTCCGACAGCAACTCGAAGTATGGAGAATCAATCGTTCGCACTGTAGTTACACCTGATGTTTGGTCTTTCGAAACTCTACCAATTGAACTAACGCTGGTCATACTGTCAATCAGCTTCTTTCGTTTTAGAGTCTAACTTGCTCATCTTCGCGTTTTTTTTCCGGTGGTGTTACGCAAACGTCAGCTCCCGTATCGATCAAAAACTGACAATTTGCTATATTATCGAATATAATAAGGCGACAATTTACTGAATTCTGATCGCTAGTCGCCATCAGAGATCGCTCCACTAGTTTTTTCCCGTTGCTTATGAGAATTCACACGGCGGATGGCATTTAGTAGCCTTATCCCCAAACTTATAATGATACCAGCCATTTTTGTACCCGGTATACGCTTGCGAGAGTTTGAACGAGAATTATTTCCGTTTTGTGATCTACCTGGTGTTCGGGAACGGCTTTGTCCCATTTCATCCACTTTTTTCGTCAGTGCTTCGATTTTTGCCCTCAACGATGCTACGTTATTATCATTGGATTTTGTTTCGGGTTGCTGTGATTTCTCACACATATTCACCTCCGACGCCTTTGTTACCTCCATGATGCGATCGGCCATCGTAGCGAGCTTGTCTAAGTCGTCGTCGCTAACTGATAAGATGGCTTGCACTTGCGTAGGAAATCGTTGAATCCACAGTGACTTAAGCAATTCACTACCGATTTTTGGTCCTGCTAGCTGCCGCATGTCTTTTAAAAAATGTGATGGCCGTTGGCCTATCAAATATTTGTCGTGCAATAATTTCTTTAATCTGCTTTCTTCCGATTCCGTAAAACACTCCTTCAGCCGCTTTTTTAATGTATCGTATTTTCCTGTCTTCGGGGGGTTCAAATGCGCTGGTAACCACCTTTCGAGCAAGTGCACATTAGATTGGAACTGTATTGATTGCCTATTATCGTGGATGTAAAGTGGCTAAAGAATTGCAAAATACAGGAATGTTGCAAGAAAATCTACCCTAAACCGTAGAGATCCTGTTGCGATCAATTCTGAGATCAGCAGTCTGAGATAAATAAACTTATTTTTGATCAACTGAAAAACCTGGCAAGATAAACTTACAAACCCTTAGAATAGTAATTTGGAACGAGAATGGGCTGGAAATATTTGTATATTCACAAAAAATTGACGGATGCTAAATCTCCGAAACTCATTTCACTAAAAGTTACAACTATCAAAATTCAAGCAAAGCATAGAGAAATAAATATATCAGCAATATACTGTCCACCACGAAATAACTTAAACAGGGAAGATTATGAAGAACTGTTTAACAACATTTGGCGATGTTCATCATTGGCGGAGACTTCTAGTGCACAAAACACCTACTGCGGTTCTAGAGGTACAACACCAAGAGGGAGAGGGCTGTTCAAGGCAGGAAAAATATTTAAATGCAACTTTCATTCTGGTGGCTCATCAACTTACTGGCCAACAGATTTAAACAGAACGCCGTAGGAACACAGAAATGGCAGAAATTATAATGGAAGGTGGGCTCGAAGCGGTAAACAAAAAGCTGATCTGTTTGCGAGATACCTCGAAGAATCGTTTCAACCTTTACCCAGTCAAACTGCTGATGAAAACGCCAATCCAATGGACAGATCTGATAAGGTTGAAACTAAACATGAGAAAAGCTCCTGGATATGACTTAATCACAGGACAAATCATTAAAGAACTACCAAGTAAAGCGATACGCAAGCTTCTACATATAATCAATGCTGTATGTTTAAACTGAGATACGTTCCAAGTCAGTGGAAGGTCGCAGAGATATGATGTTAGAGCCAAACAAAAAACAAAACGATAAACAATTATTCAGACCCGTTTCCTTACTCCCAACCATTTCGAAGATATTCGAGAAACTGCTTCTGAAGAGAATGAAGTCCAATATTGGTGGATAAGCATCTTATTTCTGGCCACCAGTTTGGTTTCAGAGAAAACCACTCGACTGTAGACCAAGTTTATAGAATCACAGATATTTTAGACTGGAAACGCAAGCGTTTTTCTGAATGTATTGCAAGCATTTAATCAAATTTGAATCTTCCCAAACAATATTATGCATCTATGAGATTCTACATAACTAACAGGTACTTCCGTGTAAGATACGAAGAAGAATACTCGAACCTAAAGAAAAATTCAGCAGGAGTACTACAAGGTGGCATATTGAGCCTCATACTGTATCTTCTGTATACTTGGGACGTACCACCAATGGAAAATTCAACCATTGCAACTTATGCTGTTGATGCTGCAACAGGGAACAATGTAATAGAAGCTACAAATAAACTTCAAAGATCTTCAAACCATAACATAATAAATTACTTCTGAACCGACAAATTTTAAAACCGCATTAGGGACCTGCGGTAAACTGCTTTTGGGCTGTACCAAGAAAATGAATGTCAAGATGATACAGATTAAAAATGAAGACCTTCCAGTGAGACTTAACGATGGAATACATCGATGAGGTTCACGTGTGCCACAACATGAAAACATAGAGATATGCCGTATGGTGGACAGACTAATGTTAGTAGGACGTCCGCAAAGCCAATAGACCTAGTGAATGGGATCTAACAACCATTGTTTTATTATCTGGGACTAGCCATAGAAAAGTGACTAGATAACTTGAAAAAAAAAGAAGGTGGGTCAAGTTAATTGATCCACTCGGAATATTCCAGCAGTCACATGCATTAAAGCAATGTGTAGTAAATAGGGGGATGATAATCCACGCTTAAGATTTAAACCATAGTTTTAACCACACAAAAATTTGTATGGAATCACTTTACAAGGACGTGTATTACCACTGAGAAATTTTGTAAGTCATAATTAGAGATATAGACCCTTAAATGAAGTGCCTTTTTTGGCGATAGTTAATTTAATTACAAGTTCTCAGGAATATTGAGTGTCGGAAATAAAATCTTCTGAAATCAACTTATAAAATGAAAAACTTAACATGAGCAAACAACGGTTCTGGAATTATAGGAAACATTTCTTTGCATTTTAGTCAAGTACCAACTTAATAATGCTCTTACCTCACCCCCTCCCTCCCTCATGGGTTGTGCTTAAAGCCGTGGCGACACGAATGGTAAATGTCGACCAACATTGGCCCAATGTGATTTGCCAAATATTGAACAAATGTTGGTGCAATAAAATTTGACTGTCTACACAATTTGCCCAATATTTATTTTTCGAATGGCTACCAATATAATAACCAATTTTGGTGGTTTATATATTGATATTTATCACTAGTTGTCACTACTAGTCATACATTAATTACAATATCTCCCACAAGATGGAAGCCAATACAAACATATTGTTACGTTTTTGCCTTGTCAATCAAGGTTCGTATCACTGGATTGTGAATAATACAAAATCAATTTAATTTATCACCAACGAATTTATTTAGTTAACACAAGAATTATTACAACACAGTTTATTAATAAAAATTCACAAAATCGCTTTATATAAATAATTCTCAAATTTTACTAATCACTTATAATTTTTATTTCCACTAAAACACTTTTTAAATCACTTTTTAATTCCTTTTAATCTTTACACTATCGCTTACCAAATACTACTAATCCAATTCGACTTCGTTCGCCTTTTTAGATACACAAACCAAACTTCTAGAAAGCTCATGAATTTTCCAGTTCGAATAGCGTAGAAACATTTAGAACAATTTTATCATGGAAAATTCCATTTTAGTACAGTTAAACATTGAGCTATTAATTTAACTTATTCTATTACACACTAGGTGTCACCGTTACAATATTGCTTTTGTTACGATTTTGCCTTGTCAATTAAGGTTCGTATCGCTGGATTGTGAATAATACAAAATCAATTTAATTTATTTTAATTACTTTTTAATCTTCACACTATCGCGTTCCAAATACGAATAATCCAATTCGATCTTGTTCGCCTTTTTATATACACAAACTAAGCTTCTCGAAAGTTCATGACTTTTCCAGTTAGAATAGTGTAGAACAATTTTATCATGGAAAATTCCATTTTAGTACAGTTTAACATTGAGCTATTAATTTAACTTATTCTATCACACACTAGGTGTCACCGTCACAGCTTTAAATTCTCAGATTTGTTTTTGACATTTCATAAAAAGAAAGCAATAGTGTGTTAAAAGTATAAAACTGCAAGCATGCCAAGCATCATGCACTCGAGCTTATTTTTATGTTTACAGTGTTTTAAATCCCAAATTTCGGGATACTTTTGATATAAATTTATAAATTCTAGCACTAACTCAGCCGACCAGTCAGATTCCATTTTGGATTTATTTGTTTATAAATAATAAAATATAATGACATCTACAGTTGTATTTAGTGACATCTGCCGTTAAGTATTCAAAAATAAATTTTTTTTTCTTACCAATCGTGTAGACGAAGTACCAATTTACACTCCAACGTTGGTAGTTTCCTTTGTTTTTTTTTATAAAAACCGCCTATTGAGCGAATGGATATCAATGTTGGGCCAATATAACTTTCATATGTATTTGTTATTTTTTTTGTTTTTGTCTACACGATTGGTTTTTTGGACAAATCTCCAACGTTGGTCTACATTTTCCATTCGTGTAGCCGCGACTTAATACCCAAACAAATTTTTATTTAACTAGAATTTGACACTTTGTTTCCATTTAAAATTATACACCCGTTATATTTCGGGTTAATGTAAAGGTGAAGTATCACAAATTGTTGAATTTATTTACTTAATTTAGAGAGAAAGGGAGATCATTTGTAATATTTGTTATTTTTTATGGCATCTTTATGGTAAATACATTACACACATTGTACATAACGTCTAAAAGGTCAAATGAAATATGTACATATTTAGAGATTAGACCCGATATTCTGTTAAACGATACTCGCGTCAACCAAAAAGCAAAATTATGAACAAAATAAATTTATCTTAATAATAATAATAATTTTCTGTTTTGACATCTTGCGCTTGTCTTGACAAAATGCCAAAAAATTATTGAAATACTTTTTACCGTACCGGTGTTGTTGTTTTTTTTTTTTTTTTATCTCATCATTAAAATAAAGAAATTTCTTTACAAAACACATATCAATGAACTCGTGCAGCGCGCGGCAGTGATAAAAGAATTATATACGTTGACAATGTCATTACCATAAAATTTAGAACATGTACTAAATTTGTTGTATTTGTTCTCGTTTTACGTTTGTAAATAATTGTACGGATTTAATTTTAATCGTTGTG
Organism: Tipula vernalis; assembly: GCA_958295665.1. Lineage (NCBI taxonomy): Eukaryota > Metazoa > Arthropoda > Insecta > Diptera > Tipulidae > Tipula > Tipula vernalis. The sequence continues at coordinate 20,826,686 of OY282559.1, forward strand.
CAAATCTGGATGGAAAATTACCCTTGACATTCAAGTATTTTTTATATACATTTAAATTTTCCAATTATCTGTATCCTAACAAAAATATAAAGCGCAAAACTTGGCAAAAAAAAAACGAGGTGGTATAAAAAGAAGGGAGGTAAATAAATTAAATATTTTTTTATTACGCGATAAGAGGAGGACGAAAATTTCCAATTTTCAAAAAAAGTTTTTTCTCGTTAGATGAAATTTTCATTTAATATTGATTCATATACAAAAAAAAAAAATGGAAAATTTGAGTAACTGGAAAATTGATATGTAAAATTTGTTATCATTCATATTGCTGTGTGCAATAAGCATAAAATGTGTTCGTTATTTTATTGCCGAGTGTTATTTGTGCTATATGTATACAACGTAAGTACATTGCTGGTTTGGGTATTTAAGAGAAATTTAATTTGGTTTTGGATCAAATCCAATTTCAGGTGATTATATTTCCGGATACATTATCCTCTCGGATGTAAATAAAATTAACGTGTTTTGGCTTGTTGGGCAAATAAAAATCGATAGCCAATATGGGTTCAAGCATTCCGATTTTTCATTTTTTTGCAATATTGACTTAATCTAACCGAATATCCATAAAAATATGTTACATAACAGAAATATGGTAATATGTATGCTGATATAACATTGACATAAATTCATATGTAATATATGTACATACAAAAAACATACATGCGGTTTTATGCTAAAAGTAATAAAATATTTATTTATGTATAATACATAATATATCGGGATAACGGTAAATGTGTGTATGTATGGGCGTAGAGGGAGAATAAAATGCCGTGCGCGCTAATCAAGAAAACTGCTCTATTACATTACATTAAGTCCGCGATACCAAGATAAGAATTTATAAAGTAATTTTTTTAAAAGACATACAAAATTCAACAATTTGCCATTTCGATTGCGTGACTAATTCCCATTTGGATCTATGCGCCGACAAAACAAAAACCCTTCTTAGATTATTATTATTGCGGTGTTCGAGAGTATCTACGTAAAACTCACATAAAACCTTAATGTTATTCGTTCTGTTTTTAAAGAGGGTTTCGTTGAATGTATTTTGGTGTTTGTCGTTTGCTTCTTTCTGTACAAATAATCGATAAATTCGTGTTAATTTTATTAACATTGGCGTGTGATGTGATTGTTGGTCTAAAATGATGGTAATCGCAAAAGGTAATTAATGGGTTCTTTGTTTTAAAAATGTCAAAATCGATACAAGAGTTTTGTATAATTCTTGAAATTTCATTATTTTGGGAGGCTATTAGCCCATTATGTAGGCATTGAATTTTCAAATTAAATCGTTGTTGTATCAAAAAGAACAATTTGACCCTGAAAGACGATAAAAAATGAAAAACGAATAAAACCGGTTTTTTTTGGAAACCAAGAAAGTTTAAACAATTAACTTAATTAGTAAACCGACTGAAAAAACTTGTGCTTATTACAAAATTATTAATTTCGATAATTTCCATTCAAAAACGATGAAAAATCAAAATCAATCAATACCCCTAAATGATGATATACTAATCATCCAAGATACATTATGATGTGGAACATGTTGTAAAATCGTACATCAAACGAGATTTTTTTAAAACCCGCGGGGTCAATCTGTATCTTTACTGTTTATGGTAACCTTAGGTTTAAGCTCAGGTCGAAAAAAAAATTCGTTACGTCAACGATAATTAAACGAATTGGTGAGTTTATGATCGAGAAGTTTCCCACAAATATTTGGAGGGTTGTGCTTGACTTAGAAATACTTAGAAGGTTGCGTTATTACAACAAAGTGAAACCGACATGTTTGATCCGAAGTATAAACTGAAAAGTGTTGATAATGGGACACTTTCAAATGTCACCAAGCTGAAGCTTCTCAAAATATTGCTGGCAGATGGGATCGGCCTCATTAATGAAGAATTTGGAAGGAACAATCCATTGTACCAGAATTAACTGCGAGTCAGAACTGTAAAACAGGGACATGTTGCCATCGCATGTCATTTTACTAACTGATCTAAAAAGTGCAACCACATGCATCACCCATGTTATACATTGATGCATCAAATCGTGACCAACCCATATATCAGTAAAACCGTGGGCAAATCAGTTCACAATCCGAACGATAAAATTTTGAATCAGAAAACTAATACGAGAATTTCACTGTTTTCGACAGCGCCTACTAAAATCCGCGACTGTGCTAGTAGCGTTAACCACACTTCTTTTACCCGTTGCACGATTCTGAATTACAATGCTCATTTATCACTGAGTCGCAGGCGTTGAACTAATAGATGACGATGCTACTAGTATTGTTCAGCATTAATAGAGTTTGAAGAGCTTCGATCATAGGTAGATACAGTGTACAGATAATTTCTAGTATGCATGGCGATTCGTGCACTATACAACGCATCGCAGAAGTTAATAAAGTGGAGTCGTGGAAAGCCGCTTGAATCAAAAGCGAGATTTTTACGATAGGGAGGAGCGATACGATATTTGCGAATTATTTATTAAAATGTTGGGGAAAAAAATGTCACAAAATAATACAAAGGTCTGCAAGCAAATTGTCAATCTTGGGGACTTCAATTGCAAATAAGTTAAAGTAATTATGATGCTTCCAAATTACAATTTCATCTGCTAGGATTACCTCTCCCCTTATTTTAGAATTTGTTGATCCTTTCTGGGTTATATGTGCAGAACTTAGTAAAGTGTAGTCACTATTTTAATACATTCTCTCGATCATTCTCTTCTCAGATTATTTTTCTTATTTATATCAAGTTAACTCTCTTATTTACATCATCAGGATAGCAATTTCGATATTACCGATAAGTTTGATGGTGAACAAGCTTTCTGAATTGATGTTTACTTCTCCTAATTATTATCAATTTCTAGTTATAGGTGATATCAACCTCCCCAATATCACTTGGTGTAGAAATTGTTACGATATTTCTACAAAGCTTTCATTTGGTATCAGTGCTAACATCTTATTAGAAACAATAATGTTTGTTGAACTAAAACAGGAATCTTGAACTTGTGCTTTCTAATATTGATCGAACAAAAATTAATGTGAGTCGAAGTAGTTACTTTTTGACTAAAATTGATGCTCTCCATTCATTACTTATTGCTTAAAGAAATAAAAATGAAACCCATGCGTATTAAAAATGAAACCCGTGAATGCTTCTCAGACTATGTAAAGCATTTTGAAAGTATTTTGAAAAAAAAACCTAGTTGCTCTGAAGGTCAAATTTCAAGGTCATTTCAAGGTCAAGTCGTTTTTTTCTAATGGAAACACCTAATTTTGACTCTGGATTCTGAAAACGTGTGAAATTCTATGTTCAGCTATACTGTATCATCTTTCAGAATCTTGAGCCAAAAATAGGTGTTTCCATTAAAAAACCTAGTTTCGCTTGAAAAAAAAAAATGAAATTTGACCTAAAGGTGAAATTCCGCCTAAAAATTGTGCCACTTTTGTATCTACACTTTTTTGATTTAGGCCTTCTTCTGGGAATTATTTGAGTTGTTCGTTTAAAATGGGTCACCCTGTATAATAGTTTATGCCGCAGCAGATTAGAATATGCAGTCAGATTTGGAATCCTTTTTATAAAGTTTGTAAAGCCCAAATTGAGAGAGTTTAGCAAAAATTTACCACTTTCGTTAAGTACAAATGTATACCGTTTAGAGCCAAAGCTGGAACTACCAAGAAATTTATCGATCCTGGACCGGTTACTTTCGTATCATTCAATAGTGGTAAGAAAGCGATTAAGAATTTCGCTCTGAGATGGCTTGCTACCTCGAGCTGTCGTCTGACTAAATACTTTATTCGCAGGCATATTTTAATCCTGTCTAATTTTGCCTTGTCTTTAAAGAGGGGTCAGCTAATAGTTTTGGTCGCCACCTTTTCAGGTCTAGGGCCGTTAAGGTTCACCTGCATCGCATGGGGCTGACTCAGAACGCTCTGCGCGGGGACTGTCTCGAAGATGATGATGAATGCATTCATTTCGGGTATTATAATAGTTGTCCGGCTAGTCAGGTACCAATTGCATAACTCGAAATCTATTACGTTAGATCAGTTACCCTTGATTCCTTGGTTCGAGATCATTAAGTTTATTAAGACGGCAGGATGCATTTCTGATTTATAATAGAATCGCCGGATCCAAACAATTTTAATGTATATTATATACTATATATGGTGAAAAATACGTCAAATCACAAATTTTTGGAAGTCATGTTTTAATATTATGATTTTTATGTTTTGAATTTGTAGTTTTGATTAAAAAAAAAAAATTTGTAGAACGTGATTTTTGTTGTTGTTGTTGTTTAAAATTTAAAAAATAACTTGACATAGTTTATGAACGGACTGTTACAAATTTTTTCCTCTTTGGTTTTTAATTTTCTATTAGAAGTAAGAATATACAAAGATCGACGAAATAATTTTAAACAATAATTACATTATCAGATCGAGCGTAAATTAGTTACAAATTGCAAATAACATTTAACAATTTGATTTTGTATTCCAAAAACGGGTAAATCGTCATACTTAAACGTATTTTGCACGAAAACGAAAAATTTTACTAGCGCAAGTTTTTAGTATGTTCAATGGAATTAAAAGACAAAAAATTGGACGATCATTGAGAAAATTCAAAAATAAAATTTTGGCTGGAAATTTGAAAATGAAGAAATTAAACTACTTACCGTTTTTATATTTTTTTATTAATCCGTATTAACTTACCTTTAAAAACGAGCCCTATATCATAAATATCGGATATTTTATTTTTCCTTTTATAGCCATAAACACAACATCATGTTCATCATTTTTGTCAAAATTTTATACCCTGTATTTTAAACAACAACAATAACAACAAAAAATCAAGACTACAAATTCAAAACATAAAAATCATAAAATTAAAACATGACTTCCAAAAATTTGTGATTTGACGTATTTCTCACCATATATATGTATATAGTATATATTTAAAATGGGGTTGTTATAAGTTTGGGGTCAATTAGCTGGTTGAGTTGAAGTTGAGTTGGAGTTGAGTTGGATTTTTTATTTATTTACTAGTCACAAACAAATTTGATTAGTACACCAATCCCACTTACACAATCCACTTTGAGCTACATATATAGCTCATTTATAGCAGATTGTGCAAGATGGGGTATGAGTATTTTTATAGTAAAACATGTAATAGCCATATCCTGCATAATTCAGCCAACTCTGAATTTCTGGATTTAAGGCATAATTGCAGGATATTTTCTTTCCACGAAACGGCACTTCAGTGATCTATGGCTGACGGTTCCCATTTTACTGAGAATTCTTAAAAATAATTTTCTAAAATAAATATTTAGAAAATTAAATATATGCGGCTGACTTGAAAGTCAAAACCAACTTTGAAGTTTCAAGTCAGCGTTGGGTTAGGATATAGTGAGCAGTTAACCAATTTTTGTATATATGCTGGTTTGAGGATTGAGTTTCGCCTAGATTCTGCGGTTGTTGTTCTTGAGAGACGATAGTCAGGTCCAAATTTACTACGGAGGAACTTCTAAAACTTCAATTTTTAATAATTAAACAAATTTTTTATTGGTTTTGGACTCTTTATTTAAATTTATTTTATAGCTTTAGCTTTCGAATTTTTTTATTTTTTCAAAAATTGTTTCCTTCATACATACAGCCAAAAACTATGACAATCACAAATTCTTTTTTTAAAAAACCGACTTTTCATGGAAACGCATCGCCACACAATTTTTCGAAAAAAGTTATATACTAAGGCATTTTCACGTAAAAAAGTTGGTACATTTGAATAAAAATAAATTTGATGAGACAAAACCAAATTAGATGAACAAATCATATGAGTTTCCGATATACGCATAATCTTCTACAAAGTTTATTGAATTTATACTTGATTTAATGTGTATAGCATTTCCAAAAATCGATCTTTTTCTAAAATTGCGTTGTTTATCTAGAATTTTGATATAATCTAAACTGATTTGGTGGTTTGTATCTTTTAAATGTTGGGAGAGTACACTAATGCTTGAATTTTGATCTTTATTGACGTCTCTTCTGTGTTAGTAAAATCTTTTTTCCAAAGTTTGTTTAGTCTTGCCTGTATAAGTAGCGTTGTAACTACATTGGACCTGGTAGACAACATTTGATTGTTTCTTTAAAGGTATGCTATCTTTAATTTTAGGTCGAGAAACAGGATTTATGTGAAAATGTCTTTGTTTCCAAATTATGTTTTTTTTTTTTTCATGATATCGATTGCGAAATAATGTTTCTCTTAAAATTTTAAGAGAGTGAAAATTTAGATATTGGCCAGAGCAAGTATCTTTGTGGTACCAAACGCAGGAAATTTTGCCGTTTGGTTCACGAATCAACAGAATGTCTAAAAATGAAATTTGGTTATTGGTTTCTTTTTCTAAAGTAAATTTTATTCTGTTGTTCTAATTTGGTTTATTGGTACCGCTGTAATTATATCATCGACATATCTATAATAGAACAAAGGTTAGACTTCCAACTGAGTTTAAAATTGAAATTTCTAAATTTTCCATTAATAAATTTGCTATGATGGGACTTATTGGAGAACCCATAGGAGAGCCCAAAATTTGCTTATAAATTTTGTTATCAAAAGAAAATTCCGAATTATTTAAAACGATATCTAAAGCGGTACGAAACTGGACTTTCGTTAATTTTGATTTTGAATTTTTCTTTATATTTCTCCAATTTGGCTGACAATATTTATTACTATTTCGCTGTTGGTAAATAACGACGTAACATCTAGAGAGATTATTTGAAAATTTGGTGGAATGGTAACATCCTTAATTTTATTTTTAAAATCTTTAGAATTTTGAATAAAGGAACTTGTTTTCCGACACTAGGTTTTAGAATATTGCCTAAATATGATGATCAAGAGTATGTTGGATTGTCTATGGAACTTACAATTGGTTTGAATGGTATGTTTGGTTTATGAATTTTGGGTAAGCCATATAATTTTGGAATCACTGGTGTGTAACTTGTTAATTTTTTCTTTGTGATTAAATCTATGTTGCCTGATTTCTCCCAGTCTCTTACTAAAGTATTAATTTTTGTCTGTATTGGTGTCGAGTTGTCCTTAAAAATCTGTATGTAAGTAGAATTGTCATTTAGAAGGGTATACATTTTGTTACTGTAGTCCGTTTGTAAAGTTAACCCTGTTGTATTTCCCTTGTCTGCCCTTATGACTAAAATATTTGGGTTATCTTTCAAAAAAGTCTTTGTTTGTTTTAGGTATGACGTAATTCTTTTTTCATGAGGTGTTAAATTTCTTGTATTCGTACTGTTTTTGTAATTTGTTATAATATTTATAAAATTGTTCCGAATGTTTACTCGATCACTGTCATTCAAATTAAAAATTGCACTTTCCACATCTGATATAATTTTGAAAAATTGTATTGTGGTACCAACCGTTGGCGGCCAAAATTTATTCCCTAAACTTAAAATGAATTTCACGTGAAATGGAAGATTGATATTGGTAACATTAACTAACCATTTTTCACAATTTAAAATTAAACCTTTTGTTGTATCGTTTAAACTCTCTCTTATAAGTTGATGAAATTTTGACTTTTGTCTTACCTTAATCTGATTAAAATGATAGATATATGTTGATTCTGCTCGCTGAAAAAATTCTTCGTAAATGTTGTTTGGTAAATTCTCTTGAAGAAACTGGATTGACTTTTTTAGTTTTTATATTTCTGATAGTAGCCGAAATTTCTTCATTTATTACTCCAAAACAAACGTATTTTCTAATCGTTGGAAAACGTCCTTGTTTATGACGGTATGATGGTATGATGCATAATGGTATGATGGTTTATATATATAAGAATGGTGTGGTGGTGATGGTGGTATATGATTGTTTGATTGTAAGATGGTATGATGGTACGAAGGAAGGTATGGTCGATTGATGGCAAGATATACATCATGGTGTGATGGTTCGACATTACTATGGTACGATTGTAAAGGGTGGTTAAATTTTAAGGGCCGATGTTGATTTTGAATAAAACACAAATTATTTAGGAAATTATTGTCAATTCTTTTTATTATGATAATATGGTATGATTCAATTATGTATGGAACAAAATATCGGCCAAATGGCCGCCGCGATCTAGGCGGCACACCTCCACCCGATGGTCCAAATTTTCGATGACGCTTAGGCATAATTGAGGTTCTATGCCGTTAATGTGCCGAATTATCTCATCCTTTAGCTCTTGAATTTTTGCTGGCTTATCGACGTACACCTTTTCTTTCAAATAACCCCAAAGAAAGAAGTGCAACGGTGTCAAGTCACATGATCTTGGCGGCCAATTGACATCGCCACCACGTGAGATAACACGGCCATTGAATTTGTCGCGCAAAAGAGCCATTGTTTCGTTAGCTGTGTGGCAAGTGGCACCGTCCTGTTCAAACCACATATCGTCCACATCCATATCTTCCAATTCGGGCCATAAGTTCGTTATCATCTCACGATAGCAAACACCATTCACAGTAACTGCCTGACCGGCCTCATTTTGGAAAAAATACGGCCCGATGATGCCGCCAGCCCATAAACCGCACCAAACAGTCACTCTTTGTGGGTGCATTGGTTTTTCGACAATCACTCTTGGATTATGATTCACCCAAATGCGGCAATTCTGCTTATTGACGAATCCACTGAGGTGAAAATGTGCCTCATCACTGAAGATGATTTTCTTCGAAAATTGATCATCCACTGTTGCCATTTCTTGCCACCATTCTGACCATTGACGACGTTTGGAATGGTCAAGAGGCTTTAGTTCTTGAGTCAATTGCACCTTATAAGCGTGTAAATGCAAGTCTTTATGCATAATGTTCATCAACGACGAGCGTGAGAGGTGCAATTGTTGGGCACGACGACGAGTTGAGGTGGACGGCTCTTCAGCCACACTATCGCGAACAGCAGCAATATTTTCTGCAGTACGAGCTGTACGAGCATGCACTGGTGTTTTAAAATCTCCTACAGACCCGGTTTGCTCAAATTTTTGCACGATTTTTCCGATTGTACGCACATTTGGACGATTAAATTTACCGAAAAAATCACGAAGTGCACGATATGCATTTTGATTTGAACGCCCATTTTCATAATATGCCTGAATAACTTTAACGCGTTGCTCGATTGTGTATCTTTCCATGGTTCAAATTGAGTTAGTCTGAAATTGGGAAATGTCAAATGAAATGCAGAAAAAAACTTGACGTTTAGGTGTGGTTCACATTCAACGTTGGCCCTTAAAATTTAACCACCCTTTATTATTGTATATGGTTTAATAATGTAGGGTCATGATGGTATGATGGAATAATGGTGACATGGAATGATTGTTTAAGGTTATGATGGTACTACGGTACGTATGCCGGTATGATTGTACGTTGCTATCATGGTGTGATAGGGAGTTAATTTTGGAATTGCCTTTTACAATAAGTATGGAGTTGAGCAGAGGATTGCGATTTGGTTCGAGCTAAGTAGAGTTGAAGTCGTGTTAGGATTTAATTAGCTTGAATTGGGGTTAAGTGAGCTGTTCAGCGGTTAATTTGGTGATTGCGTTTAGGATTGTATTGCCATAGAGATAGAGGTTGACTTGTAAATTGAGTTGGAGGTTGGGCTAAAGATTGACTTCAGAGGTTGGTTTCCGGATTGTTTTGGGAGTTAAATTAATTAAGACCGAAGTTCTGATCACCTCATGAGGTTTCAGCCCATTATATTTGATTAATTTAAATTAAATTTTATAAAATCAAAATTTTCTTAATTTTATGTTTAAGTCCAAACGAACGTTAATTCTTTCCTTTCCGTCAAATTCTACTGTGGTGAGACTGTGGTGGTTTATAAAAGTACGTTTAATGTCGTGTTTTACGTCAAAAATTATATCGAGGAGATTATTACCACAGAATTCGAGCAGGCTTTTAGTTGGCCATAATTACAACCTGAAAACAAAAAACTGTCGCGAGAGTATTTGATATCGTCCAGAGAAATCCCAGTTGATCTACATATGTATGTCTAAAGATTAAAATACAAAAAAGCTTTAGTTAAACATTCCGATTCATCTTGGCAATATTTATGGCACTATAAAAACATTGACTAGTCTGAACCAAACAAGTCCCTTGAGATGTTCGATTAGCGAGCATGTTGAAAGCGAAGTAACCCTGACAAGTAAGAATTCAGAACTGGACGAATTTAGGATTGCAAGAAATATTACTTACCATCTTTTCTTGAATCTCTTTCACATAATCGGAATACATCGGTTCTATTTATAGGTATATTTTATACAGGTATGTGCTGCTTCGCGAAACTGAAGGTTTTTATGTCCGGTTTGTCTGGATCATCAATTTTCTATCAATTAGTGTAAATTCATGTGACGTCTTGCGGCTTAAGGGTGCTACCAAACTAAATGTTTTATCCTTAGTTTTTGTTTGAAAAACGATTTTGGCTCTTTTTGTTTGCAGATAACGTGGCGATTCAACCAATTTTGTTTTCTTATACGCCAGATACGTTTAGTGATATCAGATTTTGACTTTGATTCAATATAGAGGTTACGTATGATATAGTATAAAAATATAAAATAAAAATAAAATACTAACAGAAAGAAAAACTTGGACTTTTTATAATATAACGTTTTATTTATTAATAGAATACGGAGCAACTAAATTACGTCTTTTCACTACGATGATTGTACAGTAATAATTCTTCATCTCTTTCTCCTCCCAAATATATTTTATTTTAGTACACGTAGGTACTACCAACTAAACGAATATTAAATTATATAAAACAAATCAACTAACTAATAACAGATGGCTCTGCCATCCATAAAATAATTCAATGTAAAATTTTTTTACATTCCGCCATCCTGCAATAGAAGTTGGCCTCAATCTTCTTCATTTTCATCATTTTCTCCGAACTCATCATCGTCAGGAACTACTACTAATCGCAAATGATCGGATGGTATAACTCCTCGAAACCGGCGTCTTCCATCATCGGCGCTAACATCCTCTACGCGGTACCGATCACCATACAATACATCGGTAATAACATACGGTCCTCTATATCGGCGAATTAATTTACGACTTTCGCCAACTGATGGTGGTTCTCGGAAAACGGCAACCATATCACCCACATTATAGTGACGTGGTGACTTAAACTTTGCGTCGAATCGTAATTTCTGTTGACGTTGATTATCGTTCTTATTGTTCGCTGCTTGGTCTCTATTTTTATTTTTTTTTGCTGGCTCGAACTTTTCCTTATTTATTACGACATCACTTTCTAATTCTAGTGTTACTTTGTCGGCATATTTACACTTCAAATTGAAACCGAAGAAAATTTCGTGTGGCGATAGTTTGGGAACTGCGTGCTGTTGACTATTTATAGCCCATTGTATCTTAGGTAGCAATATGTCCCATTTTTCAGGTTCCTTATCGGCCATAGTTCTCATAGCATGTAAAATGGTTCTGTTATATCGCTCGACTTGCCCATTTGCTCGTGGAGTTGATGTTGCATTTAACACATGTACAATATTGTGTTGCTTGCAGTATTCGGTGAAGTATTTCGCAGTAAAATCAGTACCACGATCCGTAATAATTCGGGTTGGCAGTCCAAAATATACAGATATACCATTCAGTCGCGAAGTGGCGTCTTTCACTGGTTTCAAAAATACATACTTTGTGAAAGCGTCGACAATTACCAATATGTAACAATTTTGGCTTTTACTTTTTATGAAGGGATCAAAATGATCCAGATGCCAGGTGTGGCACGGAACAGGTACCTTTTCGATTGGGTGTAACTCGATTCTATAAGCATCTCTATTTGTTTTATGATATAAACATTCTACACACGTTGATATATATTTTTTTATAAATTGTCTCATGCGTGGCCACCAAAATAACTCGGCCACCGTCGATAACTATGACAGATTCGCCCAGGCACACCTTTTGGAACGACGAAAAGTAATTTACCACTAAATTTTTTATATAACCGACTATTTTCTACCATATAATCGTCGTATTTTGGATCTTGAATATTCTCTTTTATTTCACGAATATCAGAATCGTTTTGTTGCAATACATTCGACCAATCATCATCTACATCCTCAATCTTAAAAATATCTAACATGCCAGGTTCAATTTGGCCAGGTGCCTCAACTGCATTTCTACTTAACGCATCTATATGTAACATTTGCTTACCACAACGATGTCTAATTTCGTATTGAAAGTCTTGTAATCGAAGCCACCATCTACCAATACGCGGTATTAAGTCTTTCTTTGACGAAGTAGTACGGAGCGCTTGACAATCTGTCACGACAATAACCATTTTTCCTAAAATAAAGGTTCTGAACCTTTCTAACGTTTCTACGACTGCTAATGATTCCAATTCATAACTATGGAATTTACGTTCCAGATCACTCGTTTGTCTACTAAAATATCTTCCTCTCTCTGTAACAGCATACCAGCAATTCCTAATGAACTTGCATCGGAATGTATTTCATGTTCCTTTGTACAATCAAACAAGACTAACACATCTCGGCGACACAAAACTTCTTTAATTGCCTGAAATGAATCTTCTTGCTCCGGTAACCATTCAAATTGAACATCATTACGAGTCAGTCGCGTAAGTGGTTCCGCAAGGATAGCAAAATTTGGAACAAACTTTCTAAAAAAACTTAGTCCTATAAATTGCCTTATTTGATGAACATTTTTCGGTGTAGGGAATTTATGAACAGCAACAATTTTCTTACTTCCTGGTCTAATTGAATTATGTGATACTTCATGTCGTAAATACTCGACTTCGCTGACCATAATCTTACATTTTGTTAATTTTATTGTTAAACCATACTCCCTTATCTTTATAAGTACCCTTCTAAATAAATCTAAGCCACCGCTGAATGTATTACTTGGTAATATAATATCATCGAGATATACGACGATTTCATTATTAAATTCTTGTGAAAATCTATTCATCAGCCGCTGAAATATACGGCTGGTGCATTTACTAAGCCAAGTGGCATACGAACGCATTCGTATTGATTATCCGGCGTTACGAAGGATGTATATTTTCTGGAGCTTTCAATTACCGGTACCTGATAATAGCCAGAAGCTAAATCTAATACGGTGAAAAACTTCTTTCCAGACAAATGTTGTAGTGAATCTTCCATATTTGGTACCTATCTTTAATTATCTTAATATTTAATAGGCGAAAGTCTACACAGATTCGATTTTCTCCGTTTTTTTTTAACAATGACGACGACGATAGGAGACGCATATTCTGAATTCGATGGTTTCACTATTCCTAACTCTAATAATTCGTTTATTTGACCGAACTTAGATTCTGTTAGCTGCGCTGGAGACAGTCTGTAGGGACGATAACATGCAGACTCTTTATCACTTAATTCTATTGATATTTTAGTTTTATCAGTTTTTCCTAATTCTCGTAAATTCATTGCAAAACAATCTCGATATTCATTTATTAATTGTTTTAGGTTGTTTTTCGTTACAACATCAATCTTTTCATCGATTTTTTTTTTTTTTTTTTTACCCTGCCCAAAAAGCGGCTAGCACTACGACCTAAAAGATCTTTTGTGCTGTTGGGTACTGTTAATCCAGGAGCTTCTCCACCTCTCTAATAAAGGCGAGAATGCTGTTTATAGAGGCCAATCTATATTTCTCCGGGGTCAGATACCTCTCTTCAAAATGAATCCACCTCCGTGTGCACAGAGCAACACACTCACATAGTATGTGTTCTGCGGTTTCTGTCTCTTCCAAACAGAGTCGGCACTCCGTCTCTGTGGACAGGTTCATTTTGTTTAAATGATATCTCAGGTTACAGTGACCTGAGAGAAAACTCACAAGTTTCCTAATATTTTCTTTGCTGAAATTGATCGCCAAATTTTTGTGGTGAAATGGTCTTATCAAAGATTTGGCTTGTCTAAGGCCGGGAATACAGTTCCAATAAGTCAAGCACTGTATTTTTTCCCATTTACTGATTGTGTAGGTTGCAGAAGCCCACGGGATACCACAAAAAGGCTCAGGGCCAATGAGTGTAGTCGACGAGCCTGCCCGTGCAAGTTCGTCGGCTATCTCATTTCCAGTGATGCCCATGTGACCAGGCACCCACCACAACCTTACTTTGTTTTGACAAGAGAGAGATTGTAGCAGTTTATAACAACTTTGAACCGACTTGGAATCCAGGCAGTTAGAAGCCAATGCTTTCAGTGCTGCTTGGCTGTCAGACAAAATGTGGATGGATGCGCCTTTAAGACCTTTGGTCATAATAGTAGAGGCGCAGATTTCGATGGCGTGAATTTCGGCTAGAAAAACACTGGGGTAAGTACCCAGTGATTTCGATATTTTGTGATTGGGTCCAAAGACACCAATGCCGACTCCACTATCCATTTTTGATCCATCAGTGTACCAGACTAGGCTGTTAGGTTCCATCTGAGGTAACCCAGTATCCCAGTCTGTTCTATCGGGGATTGTTACCACGAAATTCCTGCCAAAGCAGAGTTCTTTCGGCATAACGTCCGGGACACTAAAGAACATATTCAGGTCAGAAAGTTCATTCAAAATGTCCAGGTGACCCATATGGTCATCATGACTGTATTGATTCACTAGCTTCAATCTAGCTGCACAGGTAGCAGCTGATTTTTTGACGTGGATATGAAGTGGAGTGAGCCCGATGAGAGCTTCCATTGCCGCCGTAGGGCAGGTGCGCATAGCACCTGTAATTCCGAGACATGCTAGTCTCTGTAATGAGGTCAGCTTGTTCATAATAACTTTTTGCTGTACCTTAGGCCACCAAACTATTGCTCCATATGTTACAATTGGCCTCACTATCATGATGTACATCCAGTAAATCATTTTTGAGTTCAGGCCCCAGGTCCTGCCGAACATACGCCGGCAGGCCCACATGGCCCTGGCCGCGCGTTCGGTAGTTGAAGTAATATGAGAGTTCCAAGTTAGTTTCTTATCTAGGACAACACCCAGATATTTGAATTCATTGGAGTATCCGATATTTATATCATTTAGACTAATTGAACCAAGGTTCAAATTACGTCTTTTGGTGAAGGGCACCAGGACTGTTTTGCTAGGGTTAATCGAAAGGCCCTCCCCAGTGCACCAATTCGAAATAACAAGCAAAGCCTGTTGCATGCTGGCGGACATCGTACGTTGATGCCCTCCAGAGACTATGATAACCAAATCGTCCGCATAACCAATGGCATCGTACCCAAGTAGATGTAAATTATCAAGCAACTCGTCGATCACGAGTGACCACAGCAAAGGGGACAGGACACCGCCCTGCGGACACCCTCTTGCTGCCGTAATCGTGACTGACTCATTACCTAATTTAGATGTAATCTTCCTACTAACCAACATGGAACTAATCCAGTGGTTAGTCGGATCGTCAATACCTCTACGCTTGATTGCCCTAGCAATTGAGTCGTATCCAGTATTGTCAAAAGCTCCCTCAATATCCAGAAATGCACACAGAGCAATTTCTTTCAAGCGATAGGCTGCTTCAATCTTGGTGACAAGTAGATGCAGCGCACCCTCTGTGGATTTGCCTTTCCTATAGGCGAATTGATTTGGATTTAGAGGTCTGGTTGCAGTTAACCAGTCTCTGATATGCAGATCTATAAGTCGTTCCATGGTTTTGAGAATAAACGATGTAAGACTGATAGGTCGAAAGGACTTAGGAAGTTCACATGGCCGATTGCCAGGCTTTGGGATAAAAACCACGTTTACTTGACTCCAAGCCTGTGGTATGTGACCCCAATTGAAGCTAGTTCTAAACAAGGCTACCAGAGCAGGGGTAATCAAGTCCAGGCCCCTTTGGAGGAGGGCTGGGAAGATTCCATCCCCTCCTGGAGCCTTGAAAGGCTGAAAAGAGTTAATGGCCCATTTGACTTTATCCGGAGTAAAAAGCATACCGGATAAACTATTAACCCCACCCATATTTACACCCATGTGTGTACCAGATATGGAGTTAGTGATTGTATTTGTGTCGCAAACAGTACAGCCCGGAAAGTGCACTTGAAGCAGGGTTTCGAGTGACTCTTTGCGACCTGATGTATAACTACCATCGGATTTCAGAAGAAGCCCAATCCCGTTGGACTGATCTTTAGCTAGAACTTTATGGAGTCGAGCAGCTGTAGGTATATCCTCCTATGATAAAAATAATAATAATTAGAAGAGATATTATAATAATAGAAATAATATAATAATAGAAATAATTTCCTAACCCCCTAAGAGATATTATAATAATAGAAATAATTTCCTAACCTTCTTACGAAGTTTAGCCAGCTGTTCGTTCCACCATGGAACTTTGCGATTAACCACAACGTTACGCACCACACAACTGCTTTCGTAGGAAGATAGGAGCACATCATTAAGCAGACCAGCTGCGGTTTCTAGGTCACTAATTGAACTCAAAGATGTTGGCAGCATGTCTGCTTTGATAAATAAAATATCCCTATATGTTTTCCAATTTGTAAAACAAGGGATACGACGCTCTGTTGCCTGTATGATCACTCCCGGTATATCGAACCTGATGTGCATGTGGTCTGACAGAGAAGCTTCGCTTGAAACATGCCAGTTTGCAACAGAGTTGGAAATAAACTGACTTGACAAAGTGAGGTCCAACACCTCTCGCCGAGTCAAGTTTATGAAAGTGGGTTTCGAACCTTTATTTAAAATGTCTATGTGACTACTCATAAGATAATTTAAAAGGGACTCACCTCTGTCATTTGTATCACTGCTGCCCCAAATGATATGGTGTGCATTAGCATCGCAGCCTATGATGAAATGCTTGTTTTTCAGGTTGCAGTAATCCACCAGATCCTGTACAACTACAGGTGGAGCACTAACCGACTCACCAGGGAAGTACGCAGAGGCACATATTGTCTCCTGCATTCCCCTGCTAGTCGGAACCTCCAGGATTACTGCAACCAAATCCTTAGTGGTGAACTCTGGAATTGGAAGAACGTTAATATTAGATGAAACAAATATTGCTGCTCGGGGAACTTCCTCCCTTCGATCGTAAATCAACTTACATGACTTGAGGTGGAGGCCTCTGATTTTTCCTCCATTAACCCAAGGTTCCTGGATAAGGGCAAGGGTTAAGTGTTGTTTCGCGAACCTGTTGCAAAAGGTATCCGAAGCTCCTTTTGCGTGATGCAGATTCGCTTGTAGTACCCTAATAGTACCAGCCATACTGGATGATTAGGGTAAAGGAGCTCTACGCTCCTGGCTGCTTGCCAGCCGTCTGCTCTGCGGGATTTGGCCTGTTTCTGCCACTTTTCCCAGTAACACCCCGAGCGCCCATATGCTTAATTTTCGGGGTGAGTGCTGATTTACTCGATCCCACAGTAGGAGTTGCGGAGAGATCCGTTGATCGTGCTCCCGACGAAGAGGCAGCACTAACAGAATGCTCAATAGCGCTGCTGTTCCTGGATGCCTCCTCGTCTGTGATTGTGCCTACTACTGGGGCTGGTAAAGTACCCTCCTTACTGGAGCTGACTCCAGTGGTTGGGTTGGTAGAGGGGGAATCCTTCTTGAGAAGGAGTTTTATCCTACCAAAGCGGTATGCGATGTTCCCGTTGGATTCGCGCAGTTTCTTCATGGAAGACTCGCCTATGGCTATAACCAAATGGACGAGTGCGCCACCAGTTGTCGTCCGTTGCAGTATCTTCCATGAGTTGGCCGCGAGACCATCGTTCTGCGCGGCCATGGTAGCGAGAATCTTCTCGCTAGTTAAGCTAAGGCTCTGTGGAAAGAACCCCCTAACGATGTTTGGCCGAGGAAAATCATCCTCTTCCACCAAAGTTATGTTCAGACCAATTTTTTCCCTTAGGCTTACAAAACTGTTCCTCATCCATTCCGCTGTGGAATGATCGGAAGATATAAAAAATAGCCAACCTGTTCTCCGGAAACAGCCAAGGAATTGCGGCTTGTGGTTTGAGCCTTGCAACCCAATAATGAGGTCAATGACACACTCCTGTATGTTTGCCATTTGTTCCATACTAAGAGGATTGCCACTGAGATCACCTGGTAAGATGCCCAGCTTAACACTGCCTGCTACCTGGCTGAAAGAGGGCTTTACCGGAGAAGGCCCTTCTTTTGCTTTTTTGGCAGGTGGTTTGTTTAGTTCCGGAGCAACCTCGAAAGACCTCTCACGCTTACCACCAGACCTCTTGTCTAGGGTAGGAGCAACAGGCCCCGAGGGTGCTTTCAGAGGGGTCGCGGACTTAGCAGCAGCTAGAGCCTCTTCTCTAGTTTTGCCTTCCTTGAGCCCCTTTTTAAAACGCCTTCTTTCGAAGGAGTTGAGCTTAACCCATTCCCCGGCGTTGAGGGACATGTTCCCAATATCAACACCAATGGTTGAGGTGCCCGATAACTGAGAGATTACACTTATGTTGTCATCACAGAAGGTGTCCGTAGTAGAAGAGGTGGACTGTTCCACCTTTTCCTTGGTCCGGACGTTAAGATAATCAAGAGTGGTGGCCCTTGTGGCATCTACCATTCCATCATAACTTAGGAGACCCAGCTCAACAGCTGGTGAAGTTGATGCTTTTAAAGAGGCATCACCCTCTATGTTTTTTTTAAATTCGGTTTCCATTTGAATCCCACGAGTATCCGAGAAATGAAGGTCACCCACAGCAGAGATCGGTATACTGTGGGAAGGCTACTTTAAACCGGGGGTCGCCTGGTACCCGGAGTTCACATACTAAAGACTAAGCTCCCCTTTAGCCACGCAGCTCTCAGCGTATGTTGTCCCACCAAAGCTTGGGGCAATGAATTTACCGCCATTGCACGGTCGTGTAAGTTACTTGGCTACATTCTAGGATGCATTGCCCGGTTGTCGCCATGAGGAGGCGTAACTACACTAGGAAGAAGTCTTATGAGAATCGCATATCCTAGAAAGCTTTGACTCCTAAAACTACTCCCCCAACAACCATCTTTTCATCGATGCAACTGTTAAAAACATCGCTCGAAATTTGCATAGATTTTTTGTTTAATAACTTCTACGAAGCATCGTGATCTTTTCCTAAAACTAACTGGTTTCGTAAACCTACACTCATACTACTATTATACTTACTATTTACTTGACCATCAAAATAACCCTCACTAATCAATTGAATAAAACTATCTTCGTTGCCTATGTATATCATTTTGAACTTTTTCGATTTCATCACGGATATTTGACGTATTTAAATCGGAACTTATGACCATATCCTTATCAACTACTAATTTCGAACTAACATGATCGTTTACACATGAACCACTTTTAATATTTGCTGATAACTTGAAATTATATTTTTCATTTTCTTTATTAATTAACAATTTGTAATAATTTATGTGCTTTAAGCACTACGATATTTTCTTTATCGAGGACACTACGCCCTATCATTAGTGGCTCACGTTGAGCAAAATCTGGTACAATAAGAACTTTAACATTTTTAATTTGAACATCAGCAATATCTATATCAACGATTATTATTATTTACTGGAGGGCCATGTGGGCGATAAGCCACCTCGCACCGCGACCTAAAAGATCTATTGTGCTGGACCCTACTTAATTATCCGTCCAGTCAATATTCAGGCTCTTAATGAATCTGACAATACTACTGGCCGGTACAAGATACATACTATCCGGGCTCATTGTTCTCCCTCCTAGATGTTGCAGTCTTTGCTGGAAAATGGCTGGGCAATGGCACAGAACATGTTCCGCTGATTCCGCTTCCAGACCGCAAAAGCGGCATCCATCTGTCGTACTTTGGCCCATCTTCTTAAGGTGATACCTTAAGGGGACATGACCTGTGAGGAAGCCAGTAAGCAGCCTCAACTCAGGTTTCCTAAGTTCAAGACACTCCTTAACCCTGACAGACGAAGGTGATATAAATTTCTTCGCCTGCCGTAAACCTGGAATTCTGCGCCAGTAGGAGGACTTTTGAACATCCTCCCAGCGTTTTACCGCTGCTCTAAGGTGTCCCTTAGTGACACCGCAGAAGGGTTCTGGTCCAAAAAATGGAGAGGCAGAACCCTCAGGGGCGAGGCCATCAGCTGCCTCGTTTCCTTCGATTCCAGTATGACCTGGCACCCACATAAGTGTTACCTTATTTGAGCCTGCCAGTTGTTTAATAACCTTCAGACAATCCCATACCAGGCTTGACTCAACGGTACAAGACCTAAGAGCTTTTAAGGCTGATTGGCTGTCTGATACAATATAAATCTTTGCATCGTTTAGGCCTTTTGCTATGCCTATCCTAGCGCAAAGTTCTATAGCATGTACTTCTGCTTGAAAAACGGTAGCATTGGTACCCAAGGACTTCGAGAGGGTAGTGCCACTCCCGTGTATTCCTATCCCCGCCCCATCTTCCGTTTTTGATCCATCTGTAAACCATACCATGGACCCTAGCTGAAATGATGGTCCACCTGCCCTCCACACATCCCGGTCAGGTAACCTAACACAGAATGGTTTGTGGAAGTCCAGTTTAGCTGGCATACAGTCGGAAGGCATTCCTATGGTAGGGTCTGTCTGAAATTCCTTAAGGATTTCCATATGACCCACCATATTGCCTGGCTTGATATTTCCTTCCGCCTGCATTTTTAGGGCCATACTTGCAGCGTCCTTTTTAATATGCAGGTGTAACGGTGGCAGTCCTAGAAGTGTCTCCACCCCCGCGGTTGGACATGACTTCATTGAGCCCGTAACACCGATGCAGGCTACACGCTGAACCTTATTCAATAAGGTTTGTGTTGTCTTCTGCTCAGTTTTAGGCCACCATACAACCGATGCGTAGGTGACCATAGGCCTAATGATTGTAAGAAATGACCAGTAGATCATTTTTGGTTGTAGTCCCCAAGTACGCCCATAGAGTCTTTGACAGGCCCAGAGAGCCTTGATGGCTCTATTTTGAACTTTCAACAAATGTTGGTTCCAGTTCAGTCTTTGATCTAGGATAACCTCTAGATATTTAACCTCGCTGGAAAAAGGAACAGTAGTACCGTTTAACGAGGGAGCTGTAAGCGCAAGCTTTGTCCTCCTCGTAAAATGAACAATGACAGTTTTGCTTGGATTGACACTGAGTCCTTCCTGGTAACACCACTGCCATATTATATTGAGTGCATTTTGCATGCGATCAGAAATGACCTCATCAAACTTGCCTCTGATTATGATAGCCACATCATCCGCATAGCCCTGGACATCAAACCCATGGCTACTCAGAGGGACCAGTAGTCTGTCAATAACCAATGACCACAAAAGAAGAGATAATACGCCTCCTTGGGGACAGCCCTTTACGGCCTTGATGGTTACTGATTCGCCACCTAGTCTGGCAGTAATCTCACGATGTTCCAGCATGGAACGGATCCACCTAATTGTGGAAAGTGGAACCCTTTTTTCCATTGCTGCCCTCTCTATAGATCCATAGGAGGTATTATCAAACGCCCCCTCAATGTCCACAAAGGCACAAAGGGCAATTTCTTTATATGTCACTGCTTTTTCAATCCTCGTGACTAGCCCGCTAAGGGCCATAACCGTGGATTTACCAGTTTGATACGCAAACTGGTCCCGATGCAGCGGATTCTTTCCAAGGACCTCACTTCTTATTTGATAGTCCAGGATTTTTTCCATCGTCTTCAAAAGAAACGATGTGAGGCTAATTGGCCGATATGCCCTGGCCTGGGTGTCTGGACGACCCCCGCCCTTTGGTATAAAGACCACATTTACTTTCCTCCACAGTTTCGGAATATAGTTAAAAGCATAACTTGCCCGAAACATCTGGATCAAGCTGGGGAGTATTTCCTCAATACCTTTTTGAAGTAAAGCTGGAAAGATACCATCCCCTCCAGCGGATTTGAAAGGTTTGAAAGACCCAATAGCCCATCGAACCTTGCTGGGTGTGAACATTTTCCCAGAGAGACTCCAGATCCTACTGTGAGGCGAATAGGCCACCTCACTCGAAGGATCATATGAGTCCTCTTGGGCTCCTACCACTACTGAATCCGGAAAGTGGGTCTCTAACAGTACCTCTAAGGTTTCCTTCCGGTTTTCAGTGAACCCCCCATCTTGCTTCTGGAGAAGTCCTAAACCATTTGAATGATCCCAGGAAAGGACTTTCTGGAGACGAGCTGCAAAGGGCAATTCATTGATTCCCTCACAGAAATTCCTCCAGGTAGCCCTTTTGGATCTCCTTAGTTCGAGATTATATTCCGTCAAGGCCATCTTATACTCGCCCCATTCAGCGGTGCGTTTAGCCTTGTTAAATAATCTTCTCGATTTTTTCCTCAGTTTACCCAGCGTCCCGTTCCACCAAGGGCCCATCTTTGTGGACTCTCTTCGCTTAACTGGGCAGCTGTTCTCGTAAGCCAAGTGTATAGAATTATGCAGCTGGTTTGAACAGATCTCCAAACCCTCTGGAGACTCTATGTTCCCCACAACCGAGGGCATTTCTGATTCGAGTGAGACTCTATAAGAGTCCCAGTCGGTCAGTTTTGGAATTCTGATTTCCTGCCGCTGCATGGTCTCAGCCGCCAAATCGAATCTGATGTGCAAGTGATCCGATAATGAGGCCTCTTCAGACACATGCCAGTTTTTGACCAAGTCGCTAAAATGCGGACTAGCAAGTGTCAGATCTAGGACCTCTTGCCTAATCGCATTTATAAAAGTAGGTTTCCTTCCCCTATTGACAATGTCTACATTATTTGAGATCAGAAATTCAAAAAGGTACTCACCCCTGTTATTGATGTCCGTGCTACCCCACACCGTGTCGTGCGCGTTTGCATCGCATCCTATCAGGTAGGCCAGCCTATTGCGTTTGCAATGAGCTATGAGCCGCCTAACTTCAAGTGGAGGTATTAACTCTGAGTCTCCAGGAAAGTAGGCGGAGGCCATTATAGCCTCCTGTTTGCCTCTTTCACCCAGAACCTCCACCATTACTGCAACCAAGTCCCTGGAGATGAACTCTGAAATGGGAATAAAATTAATTTGTGAACTGGCCAACACAGCCGCTCTTGGACTCTGAGTTCCGTTATGATAAATTAACTTACCCACTTGATTTGGTATACCTCTAATCTGGTTACCAATCACCCATGGCTCCTGGATTAGAGCCATGCCAATGTTTTGGCAGATAAACCTGCGACAAAGGACGTCCGAAGACGCCTTTGCATGATGCAGGTTTATCTGCAGGCAGGCGATGTGTGCCTTCACTTTACCGAAGGCCCCGCTCAGCCTCCTTTTTAGCACCGCCACCACCCGCAAGCTTTCTTTGTCCGGCCGATGGCTGACCAGTGTCCTCCATCGCCGTTCTGCTGGCCCCCGCTGCCTGAGAGCCTCCAGGCCTAACCAGTGGCTTGCACGGGAGGAGTCCTTGTGAGGCCTTCCCCTGCGGAACCCCTGACGCCTTCCTCTCCCTTTCCCGCCTTCTCCTCACCTGTCTCCTGGAGAGGGCGGTCACCCCGGTGGTCTTAGCTACAGGTGCCGCTACCGTAGCTTCTACAGGCTTCACCACTTGGGTCTCGCCGACAGAAGCCGGCTTAGCTCCACTCTGACCACCCTTGGGATGCAATTGTACAGTCCCAAACCTATAGTTGACCTTAAAGCCAACCCGCTTGAGCATCTCAACTGAAGAGTGGTCCATAGAGAACGTGAAAAAGGCCGAAGAGCCTTTCGCCTCTCTCCTGATCACTCTCCAGTTGATCGCCTGAATGCCCTCATTTTGGCTTTTTATAAACCCAAAAAGCTTCTCTGTGGGCAATTCAGCACTATTTGGGAAGGTGCCGAACACAATCCTGGCTCGAGGCAGGTTTTCCGCCTCGGCCACGTACAGCTGCGCACCCTCCCATGGCTTGATATTACCTATGGCCTCCCTGAGCCACTGAACAGTGGCCCGGTCAGCACAGGTTAGTACCAGCCAACCAGGCCGAAGCTGACTGCCAAGGAACTTAGGTTTAAGCTCCTTGGCCTCCTGCTCTAGCACCTTATCTAGGATGCCCTCCTGGACAGCCTTTAGCTGCTCTCCAGTGAGGACAACCTCTGGAAAACCAGTGGGCAAGATCCCAACTATCTCTGACTCCGCAGCCTGCCTGAAGGTAAGTCCAGACCGGACCGCAGAACCCGAGACCGTCGGGACAGATTCCTCTCCCCTGGCCTTCTTTTGTGCCGGTGGAGTACCCTCATCCGAGCGGATCCTCTTTGACGGTGGGGCCTCTGCGGGAGCACAAGACTCCCTTTGTGGCCGCATCGCCAGAAGCCTTGTCTCGCTTCCGGGCGGTTTGCCCTCAGCAAGAAGCCTCCTGTACCGCTTCTTCGCGGCCCCACACATTTTCACGCGAGGAGCCGCGGAAGGTTTGTCAGTGCTGCTGACAGTTCATTTCGGGTCCTCCCCGACGACTTTGCTCCCCCCTGCTTTCACAGAGGCGATACCCCCACTTACGGGGTTCGACTTCTCATCTCCTGAGGTGTCCATGTCGGAGTTTAGAACTAATTTCTCAATCCCCGAACGGAGCTCCCCATCCGATAGACCACTCATCGAGAGTCCCACAGCGGAAAGAGGACCGAGGCCCTCGAACACCACCGCGGAACTATCGCTGGTATATGACGCTTTAAGAGCGTCATCATCCTTATTATTTTTCAACTGTTTAGACATTTGATTCCCACGAGTTGCTGGGAAAAGAGAGTCGCCTGTGGGACACCCAGCTTTACCACAGGAAGGCTAAATAAAACTGGAGGGCGCCTGGTATCCAGAGTCCGCATACTTTTGACTGATTAACCTATCAGCCATTCATCCATCGGCATATGCTGTTCCACCTTAGATTAGGGTTTTTTATCAAGGGTTTCTCCTTTAGCGTCGTACTTTAGCCTGTGCCAAATGGTCAGAAGTACCAAAGGGCCTCAGTTACCAGTGATTGCCACGAGGAGGCAGTACGTACACTTGCGAATTGTGACCAGGTTACCCCTTCCACAATTGTACCCATCATGACCAGAACAGCTCGCGTAATGTGCACCCTACCGAAAGGTTACGGAGCTGGTAGATTACTCTACTCAACTTTGATCCCCCCCCTCCAGTAGACGCCAAATCACCTTATATATCAACGATAGTTTCCCCTAATGTACTAACTTGACTATTACCGAAACCTCGCAATTTATGAGAAATGTGATTTGGGGTCTTTTCCAAACGCAATCAATTGGCAAAAGATTCTCTAATGGTAACGCAATCGCTACCAAGATCAATAAAAGTTTTCACATCTACGAGTATACCATTTACCTTTATCATCTTTGCGTATTCATTCTCCAATTCTATTCTATACGTAGATTTTGTTTCTTCGAAGGACAGTTTACTTCATAGTGCCCCTCACAACGGCAAAATGAACAAATAATTCGTCTATATGCGTTATCATTACGTGGTTTATTTTGCACAACGGAATATCTATTTTTATTATAATTATTATTTTGAAGTGTTTATCTGCATTACTATCATTGGTTCTAATTGGAACAATACTTTGATAATTTCTAATTCGCTCTAAAAGAACATGCACTGAAGAAATATCCTGCGACGCCAGTGACTTAGTAAAATCCGGGTCATTTAAGCCTCGAATTATATATTTAATAACCGACGATTCATCTAAATTTACTTCGCTAACAATTTTTCGCATCTCATAAACATACTGACTATACGATTCGGATTGGTGGCGACGACGACTTGACAAAATTGAATGAACATCAACGGTATAGTGATTAGAACCAAATTCTCGAGTCAAACTGATACCAATTACGTATAGATTCACTCCTCATTTCAGTGAAATACCACATGTTAGCTTCGCCTTTTAACTTACTCGCAGATGCAAACAAAACCAATCTATCGTTTAATTGATAAAAACTACGCATTTGCTCAACACACTCCAACCACGTGTTGGTTTGGATTCACATATGGCATATTCGTAAGACATTGTTGTTGTAATCTGTTTACATTATCGAAGTTTTGAAATGGTTGATGGTTGATTTCGTTGTAATACTGATGACCATTTTTATATTGGGGTACTCCCATGAGGTTTGCATAATAAGGTTAATTTGCGTTGGTAAGTGGATTAGCCACATTATGATCGGCAGACACAGCGATATTCGCACTGTTTTTTCGTGGCCATGGTGTTTGTTGAACGTTTAACCTTACTTCTTCATACGACGCAATACTCGAACAATCTCGAAAATACGGTAATTGCGGATTTTCTTTTCCATCCATTATAATTTTATTAATTTTACGATGACACTTTATTTATCACAGATACGACGAACTTTGGATCTATCCCACTTCTGATTTATAAAAATATAAAATAAAAATAAAATACTAACAGAAAGAAAAACTTGGACTTTTTATAATATAACGTTTTATTTATTAATTGAATACCGAGCAACTAAATTACGTCTTTTCACTACGGCGATTGTACAGTAATAATTCTTCTTCTCTTTTTCCTCCCAAATATATTTTATTTTAGTACACCTAGGTACTACCAACTAAACGAATATTAAAATATATAAAACAAATCAACTAACTAATAATAGATGGCTCTGCCATCCATAAAATAATTCAATGTAAAATCTTTTTACAATAGTTTAGTTTTTTTGTGGCCGTTTGATTCATGTATTTAATTACACTGTTCGGAACGTCAAAGTCATCATTACTAGGCGTACTCCAAACACATCTGTATATAAGTGCGGTTCAGTCAAACATAGTCTCGGTCCCTCTTCTTCGTTTCATACCTTCAGTACTCGAAGGACATGCCGCCCTGTAAAAAGCCGCCAAGTATATTGCTCTGTTAATTGTTTAACTTCCCTCATTTATCCAAACCAATACGCTTTCATTTTATTTGACATTAAATCTGCATAGTATTACAAAAAAGAAAAACTCTCGGAAATAGATTTCCTAAAAATAGTTCTCAATATAGTAAAATGATTGAGCCTTGTTAGTAGTCTAGATGAATACGATGTACAAAATTGTCAAACACAAAGGTTTCCCATGCCATTGTAACTACAACATAAAAGAAATTCTTATAAATTTATTGATACTTGAAATTGTGCCAAGACAATGAATGACACAAAACAAAACAAACAAAAATATTTAGTTGTCACCTAAATAAATGATAAAAATGATTTATAATGTCAGATTTTCTTTTATTCAGAATAAAATACAAAAATGTGTGTTATCTCTGTTGTATTGGTATGTCTTCCTGATTACCATTTTTTGGATGGAAATAGAAATAATTAGCATTTTATCGTTTTTACCCCATTTTCTGTTCACTTTAAATGTATTTACATTTTTGTTCGTAGGGGCTTCGTACATTTTTTTTAGTGTTTATAAAATCAAATCATTTTCTGAGACAATAAAATCAATTAATATAAATTTTAATTAATTAATTAACTAAATAATTTATTTTCTATAATTTCTCTAGGCTAAACCGTACATTAAACCATTACCAGCCCATACAACACTACAGCGACACATAAAAAATTCCGCCAAAAATGTGTACATACCACGGTTTCATTTCCCCAACGGTAAACCTTTACCAACGATCACAATTGAGACGACGCTGCAACGGATACAGGCCGAATTTAATTCATTTCCAAATTACCAAATATCACGTGACAATTTCCATCGTGTTGTAACGGCATGCGGAGTACCATTATATTGGCGCTCGCCACTCTACTATTGTACACAATTAACGGCCGATGGTTGTGTGGACGGAAATCGTTTTATTGATTTTTGGAAGCAGTAAGAATACAGAAAAAAAAATAACCTCAAAAAAATAATAAAATATTAACACGCCATTTTGTTTTTTTATATACATATGTAGAATGACGATCAACTGTAATGATGCTGCATCACGTTTTGTCACGATACTAAAGGGACGCCATACACGAAATCATTTACTACCCGAAGATTTTGTATCGCTGGTCCAAGATGTGGTGGACACGCATCCGGGTTTACAATTTTTAAAGGAGGCTGCCGAATTTCATTCACGATACATTCATACGGTTATTGCTCGAATATATTATCACGTGAATCGTAGTTGGACAAATAGGATTACAGTACAAGAAATTAGACGATCAAATTTATTACAGGTGATTATTATTATTTAGATGGTTTTAGTTGTTGTTAATAGATTGTTAATTATTTTTGGTTGATTTCGCAGATTATTCAACTACTCGAAGAGGAGGAGGATATCAATCAAATTACTCAATACTTTAGTTATGAACATTTTTATGTGATTTATTGTAAATTTTGGGAGCTAGATCGTGATCATGATTTACTGATCGATCAAAATGATTTGGCGCGGCATAATGATCATGCACTATCGACACGGATGATAGAACGAATATTTACGGGTGGTGTTATCAAGAGGATGCGATTAATGGCGGCACAAACACCACCAAATAAAATGACGTACAGTGAATTTGTATACTTTTTGCTGGCGGAAGAGGATAAAGCGCATCCGACGGCGATCGAATATTGGTTTCGCTGTATGGATATTGATGGCGATGGAATTTTATCGATGTACGAGTTGCAATATTTTTATGAGGAACAACAGCAGCGAATGGAATCGCTGGGAATTGAAATATTACCGTTTGCTGATTGTATATGTCAAGTATTGTGCGGTGTTGTAATGATTTGGAATGGAATTTAATGGATTTTTGTTTTTCATTTTAGATGCTAGATATGATTAAACCGGTGCGGCCGGGTTGTATAACGCTGGGAGATTTGAAACGGTGCAAAATGACGCCAATATTTTATGATACATTCTTTAATTTTGAGAAGTATATTGAAAATGAGCATAGAGACCCGTTTGCATCGCAACGTGATGGTGATGATGTAAGTATTGTGCGAAATTTATATTGAGAATCCAGATGTACATTCTATAATGGTACTCTTGAAATGTTCGCGGGTTCTTTCAGGATGAAATAGTCCAGATTTTTGCTCGCTGCTTTAATCTGCGAGCTCTTGTAACATAGTGGTCCATCTCAGTTTATTTTGAACCCGTTCTCTTCAATAGTCCGCAACCTTCAAATTAACCGGTGCCTAATTGTAGTTTTGTCTACCAATAACTGAACTGATAGATGGGTCGAAACATATTGGACTACTAGTACAGTTCAGCGGCATCTTCTTGAATTTATACCAGCCATTTCTCTCTTGACTCTGCAATTTTGGAGATTTAACGTTCTAAAGAACTTCTTGTTCAATCCGCGAAATTCAACATGAACTGGATAACTAGTGGACTGGTTCGATTCCTCAATGATAAACGCCGACTATAATTAGCGTCAAGATCATCAATCTCTGGTTTCTACTGATGTGGATATCAATAGTCCTTGGTTTTCTGTAGACACTTATTTGATCTGCACCGAACTCTTTACAGGAAAAACACCTCTTGATCAAAACCCGTCGTACCACAATTAGAATATCGATTGCCATTAACTCCTCTCCTATAGGTTATAACCGTGGTTGCCGGCAATAAATATCCGATATTTTTGTTACTAGACAATCTGTCATTCATGATCATGTGGAATAATGTTCCACTTTTTCCTTAACTCTAATCAATGATACCCCATACCGAAACCTTTATTCTCATGTTCAT
The DNA here is from genome assembly GCA_958295665.1 of Tipula vernalis. NCBI lineage: Eukaryota > Metazoa > Arthropoda > Insecta > Diptera > Tipulidae > Tipula > Tipula vernalis. The sequence continues at coordinate 20,856,348 of OY282559.1, forward strand.
CAAGAATCCCATTCACAACAAATTCAGACAGCCAACGTCTGCATTGCATGGTATTGAACAATTTGGAGATAGGTTTCATTCACTAAAGCGTCTTTTAGCGCTGCGACACCCTTATTTAAGTCTCTTGCTGATTTCATTGTAGCATGTCACTCACAACTTCGAGCAGCCCAATCCACCTACCTTATTAAAGAGAGACGTTCACCACAAATTTATATTTTAATTTTCTAGCCGTGTATGATTTTATATGCATTGAAAATTTCAATATATATAGGACAAACATATAGAAGAGTTTCCATGGTTTATTCTTTATTTGTTGAAATAGAATATTATGAGTCTTTTGGACGTTGACATACTATATGTTGCACCCCTTTTATAGAAGAATGCTAGTAGAAGGTCAAAACAACAGTCAAAAAGTTCATTGACAATACGTGATCTTAGTGAAAACTTCTTCAACCAAAACATCAATGCATTGAGGCTTGACATAAGCTAGTTCAGAAAAATGCCAGAGCCAGATGAATTTTAGAAGAGTTCCGAAATATTCGTATGTATTTGAACGAGGATCATGGTTACTGATGTAGCTGCCGTGCTTCATATTACTGCAGTCCTTGACATCCAGAAAACAGTACTTGAGCTTGGGCTAACTTTGGTTTCTGTGATCTAGGTTCTCTTTCAAATGTGGTGAAATTTCACGATGAAGGCGGATAAACAGAAACTTCAGATTCAGAATCACAGAAACTTGCAACTACTTGCACCACCAACTACGGAAATTTAAGAGTGATTCAAGAAGATTACTGGAAGCAGTATGAACAATGTAAGATTTGAACTTCTCTGCTACGACTTAAATTCTAGATAAGGTTAAGCGATGTAAGCGAGACTGACAATATCTGAATTGGTCTAAAGGTAAGCAAATGACGGCTCGGCCGGTCCGACGTCAATGTGGACGATCCAATTTGCCGGCTTATCGGTTGATCAGATGGTGTATCAATTCGATGTTGTTTCATAAGGTTTTCATAAGGACAATCCAAACTCTGGTATTGCTTTCGGTGGAGAAGATCTCTGCAGTATTGGTTAATGGTTTTACTACAATCTGCTACGACAACATTTACCAATTTTTTTTATTGATCGCTAGGATCGATTGCCCGTTTAAACAAGTTCGTTCTTTATTGATTGCCCATAGCCTCACTTATATTTTACATCTGTTTTTTATGTGATGCAACCATGCAATTATGAAACACCGTGGGTCACCAATTGTACAATTAGTTGTATGCTGAGCAGCAATGAATCCAGTAATATTTGTAAGTGGCATACCACAAAAGTATAACCGGACTTGGTTAGTTCAAAGTGCTTCCTTTGAACCTTTGTTCGATAGAGGCTTGAAATGCCCCTAGCTCGCTTTAAATTGTTATGGATATTGATGGTTGATGGTTGATATGACATATTACTTTAAAATTTACTTTGTGTGATTTGCTGTTGTAGAATGCTAGTCCTTTTCCTGAAAACTTTCACTTGTTGCGCGGTGCGATTAACACGTCAACTCACCAACGATCAAACACGCCTAATTTACATGAAACAGTAAACCACAGATCACTGTGTACAAAAATTGAGACTGCGAATGAGAGATGCATTATCCGTTTTGGGGTCGCCTGAGGCAGAAAAAGGGGTTTTTGAAGTGGTGTATGGTCGTCTGATTCTCTTTATCCTCTCTACAGCCCAAACCGGTTAACGGAACTGCAAATTGTATTTAAGAAATTTCTATATAAATGTCATCTCAGTGAATTTTTGTCAACAGGAAGTAATATTAACCAACTATGAACTAGAGAAATTCTCAAACGTTAAGTATCATGAAAGTAAAGCCGTTAAGGCATATTTCATTGCTGTACTGAAACACGCCCCAGTGTATATTATGCCCTAGTGTACCATTTTTTTTTAATAAAACACAAACAAGAGGAACGCTGGAAATATTGTTTTGCTCTGTGAAATTAACCAAACCCGTATCTACCTGAATCTTCCAAAACAATTACTTCTAAATATAATGAATTAGATTTATTGTAGGTTCCGACCCCGTCTGTAAAAGAAAGTCATATATTAGCCATTCCACCACTTTTTTGTGCTCATAAAATTATGGGTCACCACGGGGTCACCAATTATGAGATTAGTGTGACTGTGCCCAGTATGTATAACAATATTTCCAAAAATAGCTTCAGCTTACCAAAAGTGAATAAAATAAATTTAGTTAGACCAAAATGCTTCGACCATTTTCCGTTAGAGGCGCTTTTATAAATCTTTAATTACGCGATCAGTATACTACTAAAGCCCACAATTTTTTCTAATTTATTCACAGCAGATGTCGGATTGGGATCGATATGCAGCCATGGAATATGAATTACTTGTATCGGAAGAGAGTGGTGATACACAAGGGTAAGTAATTAAAAATACCTCATTTCATTTTTTAAAACCATTAAACCTCATTTTTAACACTAAAAAAAAACAACAAAAAATATTGGGAAACTCGTCTAATTAAATTATTTCATTACATATACACAAATACACACACACACACATTATTCATTTATATTAATTTTAATTCTTAATATAATTTCATTATAATTTATTATTATTTTATAGGGAGGAAGGTGTTTGATAACCAAAAAATAAAAACTAGTATAATCCTAAAACAAAAATCACTTAGATAAAAATTATTTTATTTTATGTTAAACAATTATGCATACATAAAAAAAAACTATTATTAATTTTTTATTATTAATTAATTACCAGATAAATAATTAGCGCAAATTTAATTTAATTTATTCGATAAACGAATATGTTTTGTTTTAAAAAAAAAAATTATGTTACATTCATGGGTAAGCGTTTCATAAATTAGCTAAATATAACTGTGTGTCTTTAATTTAATTAACAAGCATGCAGTCATTTGAATTATTCTTACTAATGTTTACGGTTTTTTTGTTTTTGACTAATATTTAGTGATCGATGCGATTTGTAGATCGCACAATTTGTTCGCCATTTTATTTTGGTTAATAGCTTTTTAGGCTAAAAGCATTTTGACGTTTAACTAACACGTGTACATGTATTAAGGTTGTCTTGTATGGAATTTCGGTTGATGAAACTAACCCATGAAAAAGCACTTTATCAATGTGTAGATCGGTTGGTTAATTATTTTTGTTTTAAACAAATTTCCATAATTTTCTATTATAGATCTTGTGAAGAAGAAGATTATGAAGATTTCCTATCAGATTTTTATTTCAAACCCAGGTATTTATGAGTAAATATAGAAAATTAAATTTTTTTGTAGTTAATTTATTGTTTGTATGTGTAGGTGTACAACAAAACTAATTTCTGTAGTTGATAGTGTTGTTATTTGTAATTAAGGTTATAGTTGAACATGATTAGATTGTGTTATTAAATGTCTTGCTTCTGGATGCACTTTACAAACCAAAAATTTACACTTCACTATAATAATCTAAATATTACATTAAACCTGGTTAAAACTAATCAAAACTGGTCAAAAATTCAGTAATTTTATTTTGGCGCCCAGGATGGGTGCATAATTTTGTGGAATTTAAGAATCGTACGCTGCGTTGTGAAAAGGTACAAAACCTTAAGTCAACGCCACGTATTTTTATTTCATTACACGATTTTTTCTTTGTTGTACAAATTACTTGCTTAACTAGTTTTAATAAGGGGTTTGTTAACGTCTTTGACAAAACACATTTTACAATAGAAAATACGACGGCTCGAGAAGTTAATTTTTCTGGCCACATGGTCGACGGTATTGCTCATTATTATTCTGCTTCTTTTCTCTAGTTACACGACTCCGTTGTTTCTTAACGGATGTGGGTATTTAGAAGTCGTTTCTAAAGAGAGCTTCTAAATAAAAGTAAAACATTAAAGGGATTAAACCTAACAAGATGATCAGAACCTCGGTTATGAAAATTAAATTAACTCCCAATGCAATCCCCAACGCTATCACCAAATCAACCGCCAACCGTCTCACTAAACCCTCAACTCGACCCCAAATTAATCCCCAACGGAACTCAAATTCAACTCAACTTCAACTCAAATCCCATTCAACCATAACTCAAAATCAACTGAACCCTAAACTCAATCCCAAATTCAACGGTCAACTCAAACCCTAAATCAATACGATGAACTCAAACAATTACATAATCTCTACCTCAACCCCAGATTCATCATCGACTGAATTCCGACTCAACGGTCACTGCAACCCTCAGGTAAACGTCCAACTCAATCCTCAAAGCAACAAGGTTCAAAAAATTACATGCGTACATGATGTGATTATAGACTTAAATAAAAAGAAGTATAACGCAAATAAAAATGACAAGCGTCCATTCACGAGGTATTTATTAAAAGCTAACAAAAGAAAGTACATTAGAAAGAGAACGCCACAAGCGGCTAGCATTAAAAACAAAATAAAGGCTCTCTCACACTTAATAACTCAACAGTACATGAACTCAACAAGAACAACATAGAACAAGTCAAGCTAACTTCCAACTCAAACCACAACTCTCCCCAAATAAATACGCAACTGAACCCCTCACTAAACCTTAATTCAATCCCAACTCAACTCCCAACTCAACCCTCAACTCAACTCCCAACTCAACCCTCAACTCAACTCCCAACTCAACCCTCAACTCAACCCTCAACTCAACCCAAAATTCAATCCCTAAACCAACATGGTCCAAAAACTGCATGTATGAACTCAACTTAATCGTAACTCAACCTCCAACTCGACCCTAAACTTAATCAGATACTCAACGTACTCGAAAAGCTACATTTACGCAAAAACGCAATTCAAAACAACTCAACATAATACGACCCCAAATAAATTCCAAGCCTATCGCTGCTCCTACCCAACTCAACTCCAAATCAAATCCGACTCAACTCCAACTCAGTCCTAGATCAACCCTAACTCAACCTTAACTCAATCTCCAGCCCAGACCTTAAATGAACCGCAAACTCACGCCCAATTCAACTCCCAAATCAACTTGGTCTTAAAAACTACATGCAAAGATGAAAGCTAACTCTAATTCAACCATCAAATTAACACACAAACAAATCCCCAGTTGAACTGCTCACTAAACCCTAACCTAACCCCAGCTTAACTCCAATTCAACTTCAATTCAACCCGCAAATATTACCCAACTCAACCGCAAACTCATCGCAAAAAACCAACAATTTTATCTAGAAATATCGTCGCTGGCAAATGTAGGTAAGCCCTTGGGAACCCACAGTTTCCACATCGATACGCCCACTAATGGTGTATCTTTAGATGGTCGATTTGAACATAAATTCTGTCGTTTTGGATTTTTAGATTAGGATAATTGTCCGAAAATTCTAAGATTTTTTTCACCAATGAGACATGCTCATTTTCTTGGAAGTGGACTGAATTAAGATCGAGTGCCGTGATCGAGAGAATCTCCGTATCACCGAATGCTCTGGAGAGGGCATCGGGAACAAAATTAAGGGCTCCCTTCTCGTGGACGATCGTGACATTATATGCCTGGAGCTTGAGGCTCCATCGAGCTAGACGGCCATGCAAATCTGCATGGTCTTGACGGTGAATTTCAAAAGCTCAATGTAGGGCCGAAACATTTGAATGGAAATTAATGCGGCGAGTCACTCCAATTCCGTAATGGAATAATTTCTTTGCGCGCTGTTTAGCTTCTGCGAAACATACGAAATCGGTCTCTCGTGTCCTTCGTTATCCACTTGGTACAAAACTCCACCTATACCCACGGTACTCGCGTCGCACCGGTTGTGTAATGGCTGGCTGTTATCGGGATTCACGAGGACAGGTGCGCTTGTTAACAACGACTTAAGACGATCGAATATTTTTTAATAGGTTTGTGATAGGAGCCGTGATGTCCGAAAAATTGGGTATGAACCTCCTATACCACCCGGCCATTCCTAACAGGCGTCGTATCTGTTTCACAGAAGTGGGGGCCGGAAATTTGCAAATTGCCTCGACTTTGCTTGGATCGGTCCTGAGGCCATCCCCGCCCACGATAAACCCTAGGTAAGCGATCTCGCGCATCATAAATTTCCTTTTGGCTAAATTAATTGTTAGACCCGCCTTAGAAAGAAGTTGCGCAGTTTTTTCGAGGAGAATCAAATGTTCCTTCAACGAGGAGGAGACGATCAAGAGGTCCTCCAAGTACACAAAGATCTTGTGTTTCAGCTGGTGAGGCACGACTTTGTCCATGAGGCGAGACATCGTTTGGGGCACGTTGCACAATTCGAAGGGCATTACCCGAAATTGGTACAACGGCCTTCCAAACACGGTGAATGCTGTTTTCTCTTTCGCTCGTTCTGACAGGGGGATTTGCCAGAAGGCATCCTTCAGGCCTATGGCTGAGATGTATTTCGATCGATTAGCGGAAGTGGGTATGCGTCCTTTTTAGTGACGGAATTCAACTTGCGACAATCCAAACAAAGCCGAGATTTCCCGTTCGATTTCCTAACAAGATGTACGGGAGAACTCCACAGACTTGCACTCTCTTCTATCACGTTCATTTCCAAAATTATAATAATAAATAAATAAATAAATAGTTCCACGTCTCTTAGGTTCAAGCTGTTTTTATGGTTTCGATACGGCCTAACAGCCAAATATAGCAAGTGTCGCATGTACCTCGGCTAGGATATCTCCTTCTGGCAGTTGTATTGTCGACTCGATTTCAATGAAACGTTACGTTTGTTCGCGTATTACTTCGGAAATGGTGTGCAATTTACGTGTTTGACGTGTTAACTTCGGACCTGTCTTGAACGAACTCCCGGGGTACAGAAGCACTATTTCGGTTTGCCAACATTAATTGGAGATTATATGGGGGAGTTTGTGAGAGGCCATGAGGCTCGTGGAGAACACAGTTAACCATGCCCTGCCTAAACGAATCCCATCAGAAGACCTGCTGCGTTACGGACGGAAACATGAAGAAACCTAATTTGGGGATAATTTGCTCAGGAAGAAGGACCGCAGCACTTAGACTTGCTTTTTGAGTAATTTTTCAAGTTTCGAAAACCGCTTGAAGCCGTTACAGCAAAATGCAAACCTCGCACCTCTTGCTCTTCATGACAGGACCCACTCCTAAACTATACAATATCGGCTGATCAGTTTCCACTTGGTGGCTTCTTCAACAATATTGCTGACTGTCGAAACCCATGTTCAGTCATGACAGTGATTCCAGGATTTCCCCAATCCCATAACGTATAATGAAATGTTCATTAATCTCCAAATAAACCAAGATAAATAGGATGTGAAAAAAAATGTTTGTCGATTTTCGTAAAATTTTAAGTCAGATAACTTCAAGTTACAAATTAATATTTAAAAATATAAAATTCAATACGATTAAGCGATTGAAAAAATGCATAACAAGAAACTCGTCATGAAATGTGAAAATTTAGCTATACATTTATCGTGCACGAAGATTAAAACGCAGTGCAAAATGTGTAGAGATCAAATAGAGACATCTAGATTATAATACGAAAACCCAAATTTCGCTAGCTGAACTACATGAAATTGTCATTTTCGATTTCGCGATTTGTGGCATTTTAATATGAAAAATTTCAGTTCACTTCAATTACATACTAGGATTACAACAGGTTTTCCTGTTAGTACCTACTTGTGCACAATCATTGATTAGGAACTTTATGAGAATTCCTGAACTTAGGCATGAATTTGAAAGTCAGTAAATATTCGTAGGCTGAAAGATCGGTTCAGCAAGACAAGCAAAAATGTTAACAATTTTATTGAAATTTTCACAAACATAAGCACAACAACAAAATCTTAATTAACTAATAAAAAATGTTTAGTCGCGTGTATTACCCTCGAGCTTGAATAACTGCAGTCATCCTCCGTCTCATACTTTTGATAATCTGTTCGATATTGCACTGTGAAGTATTTTCCCATTCCTCTAAGAGCATGCTTCGCAGTTTGTTCTTCTACCAAGAATGTCGCAAACATGTTCTATAGGATTCAAATCTGAACATCTGATCTATTTACATCTGCCAAGTATTCATTCACGACTCAGCCAACATGAGGTCTTGCATTATAGTGCACGAAAATATCGCCTATAAATGGTGCGTAGGAAAGAACATATTCTTCCAATAATTAGAGCTAAAGTTCGGTGTATGCTTTCATCGAAATTTCCTCCAATGCCTGGACTGATCCACCTCTAACCTTTTCGCTGAAGGTACATGAGGCGTAATGCTCCTCTTTCGTCGCCATTCTCGTGCTCACCCATCAGAAGATCGCAAACAAAATCTCGATTCATCGGTGAATAAGACTTGGCTCACGAAATAGGGGCGGAATCATGAAAGTCGGTCGGTAAATTTTAGCGGTGGTTAGAATAAATTCAAAAAATGGTCACAGTTGCCCAAGTTATTTTATATCAAATCGGAAATAAATGAAGGTTTAACGGCAAATTTCTAACCGATAATGGTGGAAACAGATGCACAGAATACTCTAGTTTATAAGGAATGAAATACTTGTATTATGCACGCCACGCAGAATTCTGCAAGTTGTTTCTATTTCTAATTTTGCTGCAAATCAGTAGGCTACATTACCTAAACGAAAACAAATCTAGTACAATTTGTATACTTTTTATTTTTTTCAATCAATTTTTTTAAATTTCCTGACAGAAAATAAGTTTTGTGTGATAAGTGCCAAAATGGATGATAAAAAATGATTACTTTGTGACAAAATAAGGCATCATTCATTAAAAAAAATTGTATGCTACTAAAAAAATTCTCCATGTCAAAAACGAAGCTCATGTAGTTCACCTGCGATTCCGCCGGAAGCGCTGCTAGCAGAAAACTGGTCATGTTTTTCCAGCAAAAAAATTTGCCAATAAACTTTCACTTATTTGAAATTTCGTACAAAATAACTTGGGTAACCTTGAGCATTTTTTGTATTTATTCTAAATTTTTTGTAGATTTGTTTACTACCGCTAAAATTTACGGTTCGGTCCAATTTTAGTTGGAAATATGATTTGTATTCATATTCATCAATGAATATAATGTTGTAATGTATGCTATGCTTTATAATGTCAATTTGTAAAGAGAAGAAGAGAAGTGAAATGAATGTATATTCTGTATATGTATAGTCTGTCGTAATATGTCATTAAGATAGCACGTGTTATAATTATTATGCAGATATAAATGAAAAGTGTGGTTATAATTAGATATAATTATCTGTCTTTAATTCAGTGATCACAGTCCCATCTTTTAAATAGAAATATTAAACAACAGTTATGGGCCCAGATAACGCATATTAAAATAAAATTTTTTATTATTCTGAATTATTTTTTTGTGCACACGTGAAAATAATCGAAACGTGAAAAATGAGTGACATTATCGCAATATATCAAATTCCTCGATTGAATGCAGAAAATTATTTTAATTGGCGATTCAGGATGGAAATGTTGTTAAAGCGCGATGGAGTATGGAATTCGATCACAAAAGATCGGCCGGAAAACAATGCCGATGAATGGGACAAAGCGGATGAAAAAGCACATTCGACTATTTCATTATGCGTGGAAGATAACCAAATATTCAAGTCAACCACATGAACGAATTATTCTGCTTGCGCTTGGTGAAGACTTCAGTACAGAATTTTTTCATGAGTGCCACGTTACTTGGTTCTCTGCCACGCAGCATTGATGGATGGATTACAGTACTCGAGGTATATGACGAGGAAAAATTGACGCCAGAATTGGCACGTGCAAAAATTACAGAGGAACATAGACGACGAAAAGATGGCGATGTATCCAAAAATATTGTTTGTGATGCGAATGCTTTAAAAGTGACAAATAATGGTTCGCATATAACAAAGAAAATTGTCAGCTGTTATTTCTGTAAAAAGTCAGGTCATTTTCGAAATAAGTGCAGTGAATATGCAAAGTAGAAGGCAAGAAAAAACAATGTAGATAACAAATCGAAGGCGAATATAGTTGAACAACATAATATCGATTAAATCTTGTTCATCGTTGGTACATGTCCAAGCAAATGGATAACCGATTCTGGAGCGACATGTCACATTTCCTGTCGTCGTGATTTATTCATCGAATTCGACGGATTACATACTGAAAATGTGTCGCTTGCAAATGGCCAGCAAATAAAATCGTCTGGCAAGGGCAGTGTAGTTGTGCATTTTATGAACAAAGATGGAATCACTAGTAATGTAAAAATTGAGGATGTTTTGTATATTCCCGAAATTGGCGGAAATTTAATTTCTGTGAAAAGATTGACCGAAAAAGGGCTAAATGTGATATTCAACGGAGATACAAACAAAATGTTTGTATCCATGAATGGCATCGTATTTTAGGCCACCGCAGCATCGACGCAGTGAAAAATATTCCAAAAGAAGGTCTGGTAGATGGGATGAAGTTGGCAGGCTGCAAATCGAATTGTATCCATGCGGCAGAATGTGGCGTTTTTATCAAGGGAAAGCTAACTCGAATGTCATTCCCAAAATTTCACAGTGATATATGTGGATCGATATATGTGGATGATTTCTCAAGATATACGTCCGTGTATTTGTTAAAAGAGAAATCTGAAACATTCCAGCGATTTAAAGAATTCCACCAGCTAGGCCAAAATAAATTTGGAACGAAAATTAAATGTATTCAAACAGATCGTGGCGGAGAATATATTGGCAAGGAATTCGTGCAATACTTGAATATGAACGGAGTCAAAATACATCGTACGGCGCCATATTCTCCTCAACATAACAGTGTTGCAGAACGCAAAAATCGTACATTAATGAAAATGGCCCGTTACATGCTGCTGGATGCTAAGTTGAAATATCGCTATTGGGGTGAAGCGATAGTGATGGCGAATTGTTTACAAAATTCATTGCCATGGAAGGCAGTAAGTCGAACTCCATTTGAAGATTTGGCGCAAAATACTTTGTACGAATCCAAGATGCACAGCGTCAGAAATTGGATTTGAAAGCAGAAGAGGCATTTTTTCTGGGCTATGATTTTGAATCGAAAGCATACAGATGTTTCGTGCCAGCAAAACAGAAGATCGTAATTTCCCGAGACGTAAAATTTATAGATGATCATGATATTGTGTCAAAGTGCAACCTACCGGCAAAGCATGTAGACAGACAATCATCGCGGGGATATTGCTGTGAAGACCAGAACAGAATGTTATATTCACTTTGATTCCGACGATTGTGGAACTGTTGATGACACCAATCAGTCAAATGACATGCTAAATAATGATACGAATGCCGAAGAAAGCATAGAAAATGATGCTCCTGTCAGCAATTCTTTGTTAGAGTTACCAAGGCAATCTAATCGTCTAAATAAGAGTATACGTCCAAAACGTTTAATCGAAGAAGTCAGCGTCGTTGTCAATGGCGAACCATCCAATTTTAACGAAGCTATTTCATGTATTCAAAAGAAGATTAAAATGAAACGTGGAAACTGGTAGATTTGACCTGAAGAAAAAAATTTGATCGGATGTAAATGGGTCTACAAGTTTAAAACTAATGCTAGTGGACGGATATAGAAATACAAGGCTAGATTAGTCGCACAGGGCTTTAATCAAAAATTTCGAGTAGATTATGATCAAGTGTTTGCTCCTCTCGCAAGACATGGAACATTTCGAATTTTACTATCCATCGCAGTGAGCCGGAAAATGTAATCATTTTGATGCGAAGACCGCGTTCCTGAATGGTGACTTGGAGGAGGAGATATATGTATATGCGGCAGCCACCGGGTTTTATCACCGATGGAAATGAGGACAAGGTATGTCTGTTAAACAAGAGTATTTATGGTTTGAAACAGTCAACACGGGTCTGGAATGAAAAAATACACAACGTTCTCAGTGCAGGAGTCATGCAGAGCAAAGCTGATAATTGCTTATACACATACCATGGAAAAGATGGTTTCCTATTTGTATTAATATGTGTCGATGATATATTGGTAATTTACGACGATAAGGAATGTGGCGATAAAATTGAGAAAGCGTTGCATTTAAATTTTGAACTTGATAATCTTGGTTTGATTTCAAATTTTTTGGCTTTTAAATAGAAATATTAAACAATTTTCATGTTCCCTGGCAAATTGTAGCCGAATAATCTTATGTTGTGACGGAATTTCTGAACCCGTGGATAATCTTTGTGCATGAAGATCTGCTTCTCCCAACCTCTACCGTATTCTTTTTTCGTTTAAATTTTTACATATTAAGTGCGTTACTGCTTTGGCTTGCCCCATCTTCCAACAATGCCACGATTGCCACTGATTCTCACTTTCTGACTTTAGCGACATAATAAAAACGTGACACACAACACAGCAGAATGTAAATTCGACAATAAAACGATTGAATATCGCAAAAATAATTTCACAAATTTTTGATTATTAATTTGCCGATTGTTTTGAATGACGTAGAATCTGGTCTTTGTTTCGTGTTACCAGTTATGGGTGAACCAATACATCAAACATTTCACAGCACACTGCTCTAAAAAATAATAATCTAGGCTGACTCGCTGGTTACCCCTTTAGTGTGGACGTGCGGTTCAAAAGAGATTTGCATAAAAAAAATTCTGCCGGTGAGTGTACCTACTAATAATAAACGAAAATTTTAAATGGGGCTTAAATTTCGCAAACACACAATAATCATAGCTAACGTCAAACTAAAAATATCGAAATTTAAGTAACTAATGGAAATCAATTTGCATTCAACGTGTCACGACATGTGTATGATATTTAAAAAAAAGAAAACTAACATAACCTCAAAAAACCAATTTTTTTTTAAAATATTTCCAGTTAATTAATTTCGATATATTTCTATTCTAATTTTAGGTCTTACGACGAGGATAGTGATTACCAAGAACATCCAACATTAGATTTAACAAATTTATTTGATCATTACTTAGAAAATGAATAATTAATTAAAAAAACAATTAATTATTTCAAATTATGCTTTCGATTAATTTATTTATTTAAAAATATGTTTATAATTATTTTTTATGTTATATAAATTAATAAAACTATATAAGTATATATATACAATTATTTAATTAAAAAGAAAATATTTTGGTGCTCATATTAATTATATTATTTTATTATTACTTAATTAATAAATTTAAAAAAATAAAAATAATTTTTTTAAGTGTTAAAAATGTTTTATATAATTATAATTGATATTTAAAATAATGAGCAAATCCGGTATAATAAAAATGTAATAAGTAAAATGGCGGCGCCAATAGTGTAGTGGCCACGCGGGTGAAAAATAAAAACAAAATGGTTACCATATTATGTAGATTTGACAGATAACTGATTCACTCGCATTTTATTTCTAAAATTTTTATATGTATTTGTATTACAAACCAATTCTCAAATTTCATTAAATTATATAAATAGTTTATTAATCAATAAATAGTGTTTAATAGGCTATGGATTTGTATGTTTTATAAACAAATCAAAATAAAATATAATAAGGTACAAGATGTAGTGTAGTCGCCATCTTGTTGTATTTTTATTATATAAATAAATAACCGCCATTTTGATTTTATCCGACAAAAAAAAAACAATCGAACCTTAAAAAATGTAAATTATAATATGCTCATTAATTAGTAATTTTACTTTTAATTAATAATTAATATAAATTGTAATACCAAAAAAAAAAAGAAAAGAAACAAATAATAAATTATTTTGTATATTTAAAAACATCATATTAAAAACAAAAATAATAATAATTCATTGACTGAATAATTTTGTTGTTTTTTTATTAATTAATTATTATTAAAGAAAAAAAATTTATTAATTTATTATTTATACAAATATATATATATATAAATATTATACTAAGTAAAATATATAATTTTTATGTGTGTTATGTAATAAAATTGTGTTGATTTTTAAAAATTATACTTAATTATTAATTATTTTGTTTTAATTTAATATTTTTTTTTTTTTTTTTAATTATTATTATTATTTGATGTGAAGACGAATTGATTGATGTAGAATAATGAATAAATAAATGAAAAATAAATTTTATCGTTATTAATTAACAAAAAAAAAAAAACATTTTATTTTTTTTGTATTATTTAATTAATTTTATATTTTATTTTAATTTATGTTTTTTATTTTAGGTTATATTCATGGCTTTTGTAGTACCTTTATATAAAACAAAACACAGAAAAAAAAGTAAAGTTCCATCCTATTTAAAAATAAATAAAAACAAATAATAACAGACCTGCGCTGAATAAATAAACAAATACATATTGTAAATATGCTTGTTATAATTATGTAGATTTTTCTTTTTTAATTAATAAAAATTAAAAACATTGTACTCTGCTGAATTGATTATAGGAATTATATTTTATTTTTTACAACAAAATATATTTAGTATTTAAAAAATAAATAATAAAAGTAAAAATTAAACAAAACAAAAGTATTTTGAATACAAAAATAAATGTAAAAATTAATTATAAGTGTCAGAATAATTTTAAAATAATATTATGGTTAGAAATTAATTTAAATTAAATTAAGTTTAAGTAATAGCCTTGGGTAGGGTAACTATATATAATTATTGTGGAGGTTGTTGGGTCAGGGGATTTTATTTTGAATTACCTAATTTAATTTCAGGTTTTATTTTTTAAATTATTTGAAGCAATGGAGATCATTTGTCTACGTACACTTCTTAAGATTTTAAATCAATTTTAGAATCGATCTTTTGGATAATATTAGTCATACAAGTATCAGAATAAAAGCAATTAATCAAAATGGAGCCACTAACGTAAAATTGATTTAAGATTGCTCTATGAAAATAACATTTATTTGGGCTTTCGCATTTTCTGTGATCGAAATTCAGGGCGACAAAAATCTAAAATGCTCCGATTATGATGTTTGATACCTCTAACGATAGGTTTCAGCACCCTTAATTGTTGTGACAAACCGCATTTGGACTGACCGATGATTTCTCAACATTACGGCAAAAATTGATTTTGATTGAAAATCACCTGTGCTATAGACCACAAGTTTTGAGCAACAAAAATCTAAAATGTTCCGATTATGTTGGTTGATACCTCTAACGATAGGTTTCAGGACCCTTAATTGTTGTGACAAACCGCATTTGGACTGACCGATGATTTCTCAACATTACAGAGAAAATTCATTTTTATTGAAAATCACCTGTGCTATAGACCACAAGTTTTGAGCAACAAAAATCTAAAATGCTCCGATTATGTTGGTTGATACCTCTAACGATAGGTTTCAGGACCCTTAATTGTTGTGACAAACCGCATTTGGACTGACCGATGATTTCTCAACATTACAGAGAAAATTCATTTTTATTGAAAATCACCTGTGCTATAGACCACAAGTTTTGAGCAACAAAAATCTAAAATGCTCCGATTATGTTGGTTGATACCTCTAACGATAGGTTTCAGGACCCTTAATTGTTGTGACAAACCGCATTTGGACTGACCGATGATTTCTCAACATTACAGAGAAAATTCATTTTTATTGAAAATCACCTGTGCTATAGACCACAAGTTTTGAGCAACAAAAATCTAAAATGCTCCGATTATGTTGTTTGATACCTCTAACGATAGGTTTCAGGACCCTTAATTGTTGTAACAAACCGCATTTGGATTGACCGATGATTTCTCAACATTACAGAGAAAATTCATTTTTATTGAAATTCACCTGTACTATAGACCACAAGTTTTGAGCAACAAAAATCTAAAATGCTCCGATTATGTTGGTTGATACCTCTAACGATAGGTTTCAGGACCCTTAATTGTTGTAACAAACCGCATTTCGAATAATCGATGATTTCTCAACATTACAGAGAAAATTCATTTTTATTGAAATTCACCTGTGCTATAGACCACAAGTTTTGAGCAACAAAAATCTAAAATGCTCCGATTATGTTGGTTGATACCTCTAACGATAGGTTTCAGGACCCTTAATTGTTGTGACAAACCGCATTTGGACTGACCGATGATTTCTCAACATTACAGAGAAAATTCATTTTTATTGAAAATCACCTGTGCTATAGACCACAAGTTTTGAGCAACAAAAATCTAAAATGCTCCAATTATGTTGGTTGATACCTCTAACGATAGGTTTCAGGACCCTTAATTGTTGTAACAATCCGCATTTCGACTAATCGATGATTTCTCAACATTACAGAGAAAATTCATTTTTATTGAAATTCACCTGTACTATAGACCACAAGTTTTGAGCAACAAAAATCTAAAATGCTCCGATTATGTTGGTTGATACCTCTAACGATAGGTTTCAGGACCCTTAATTGTTGTAACAAACCGCATTTCGAATAATCGATGATTTCTCAACATTACAGAGAAAATTCATTTTTATTGAAATTCACCTGTGCTATAGACCACAAGTTTTGAGCAACAAAAATCTAAAATGCTCCGATTATGTTGGTTGATACCTCTAACGATAGGTTTCAGGACCCTTAATTGTTGTGACAAACCGCATTTGGACTGACCGATGATTTCTCAACATTACAGAGAAAATTCATTTTTATTGAAAATCACCTGTGCTATAGACCACAAGTTTTGAGCAACAAAAATCTAAAATGCTCCAATTATGTTGGTTGATACCTCTAACGATAGGTTTCAGGACCCTTAATTGTTGTAACAATCCGCATTTCGACTAATCGATGATTTCTCAACATTACAGAGAAAATTCATTTTTATTGAAATTCACCTGTACTATAGACCACAAGTTTTGAGCAACAAAAATCTAAAATGCTCCGATTATGTTGGTTGATACCTCTAACGATAGGTTTCAGGACCCTTAATTGTTGTAACAAACCGCATTTCGAATAATCGATGATTTCTCAACATTACAGAGAAAATTCATTTTGATTGAAATTCACCTGTGCTATAGACCACAAGTTTTGAGCAACAAAAATCTAAAATGCTCCGATTATGTTGGTTGATACCTCTAACGATAGGTTTCAGGACCCTTAATTGTTGTAACAAACCGCATTTCGACTAATCGATGATTTCTCAACATTACAGAGAAAATTCATTTTTATTGAAAATCACCTGTGCTATAGAACACAAGTTTTGAGCAACAAAAATCTAAAATGCTCCGATTATGTTGGTTGATACCTCTAACGATAGGTTTCAGGACCCTTAATTGTTGTAATAATCCGCATTTCGACTAATCGATGATTTCTCAACATTACAGAGAAAATTCATTTTGATTGAAATTCACCTGTGCTATAGACCACAAGTTTTGAGCAACAAAAATCTAAAATGCTCCGATTATGTTGTTTGATACCTCTAACGATAGGTTTCAGGACCCTTAATTGTTGTGACAAACCGCATTTGGATTGACCGATGATTTCTCAACATTACAGAGAAAATTCATTTTTATTGAAAATCACCTGTGCTATAGACCACAAGTTTTGAGCAACAAAAATCTAAAATGCTCCAATTATGTTGGTTGATACCTCTAACGATAGGTTTCAGGACCCTTAATTGTTGTAACAATCCGCATTTCGACTAATCGATGATTTCTCAACATTACAGAGAAAATTCATTTTTATTGAAATTCACCTGTGCTATAGACCACAAGTTTTGAGCAACAAAAATCTAAAATGCTCCGATTATGTTGGTTGATACCTCTAACGATAGGTTTCAGGACCCTTAATTGTTGTAACAAACCGCATTTCGAATAATCGATGATTTCTCAACATTACAGAGAAAATTCATTTTTATTGAAATTCACCTGTGCTATAGACCACAAGTTTTGAGCAACAAAAATCTAAAATGCTCCGATTATGTTGGTTGATACCTCTAACGATAATTTTCAGGACCCTTAATTGTTGTAATAATCCGCATTTCGACTAATCGATGATTTCTCAACATTACAGAGAAAATTCATTTTTATTGAAATTCACCTGTGCTATAGACCACAAGTTTTGAGCAACAAAAATCTAAAATGCTCCGATTATGTTGGTTGATACCTCTAACGATAGGTTTCAGGACCCTTAATTGTTGTGACAAACCGCATTTGGATTGGCCGATGATTTCTCAACATTACAGAGAAAATTCATTTTTATTGAAAATCACCTGTGCTATAGACCACAAGTTTTGAGCAACAAAAATCTAAAATGCTCCGATTATGTTGGTTGATACCTATAACGATAGGTTTCAGGACCCTTAATTGTTGTAACAATCCGCATTTCGACTAATCGATGATTTCTCAACATTACAGAGAAAATTCATTTTTATTGAAATTCACCTGTGCTATAGACCACAAGTTTTGAGCAACAAAAATCTAAAATGCTCCGATTATGTTGTTTGATACCTCTAACGATAGGTTTCAGGACCCTTAATTGTTGTGACAAACCGCATTTGGATTGACCGATGATTTCTCAACATTACAGAGAAAATTCATTTTTATTGAAAATCACCTGTGCTATAGACCACAAGTTTTGAGCAACAAAAATCTAAAATGCTATATTATGTTGGTTGATACCTCTAACGATAGGTTTCAGGACCCTTAATTGTTGTAACAATCCGCATTTCGACTAATCGATGATTTCTCAACATTACAGAGAAAATTCATTTTTATTGAAATTCACCTGTGCTATAGACCACAAGTTTTGAGCAACAAAAATCTAAAATGCTCCGATTATGTTGGTTGATACCTCTAACGATAGGTTTCAGGACCCTTAATTGTTGTAACAAACCGCATTTCGAATAATCGATGATTTCTCAACATTACAGAGAAAATTCATTTTTATTGAAATTCACCTGTGCTATAGACCACAAGTTTTGAGCAACAAAAATCTAAAATGCTCCGATTATGTTGGTTGATACCTCTAACGATAATTTTCAGGACCCTTAATTGTTGTAATAATCCGCATTTCGACTAATCGATGATTTCTCAACATTACAGAGAAAATTCATTTTTATTGAAATTCACCTGTGCTATAGACCACAAGTTTTGAGCAACAAAAATCTAAAATGCTCCGATTATGTTGGTTGATACCTCTAACGATAGGTTTCAGGACCCTTAATTGTTGTGACAAACCGCATTTGGATTGGCCGATGATTTCTCAACATTACAGAGAAAATTCATTTTTATTGAAAATCAACTGTGCTATAGACCACAAGTTTTGAGCAACAAAAATCTAAAATGCTCCGATTGTGATGTTTGATACCTCTAACGAGGTTTCAGGACCCTTAATTGTTGTGACAAACCGCATTTGGACTGACCGATGTTTTCTCAACATTACAGCGAAAATTCATTTTTATTGAAAATCACCTGTGCTATAGACCACAAGTTTTGAGCAACAAAAATCTAAAATGCTCCGATTATGTTGGTTGATACCTCTAACGATAGGTTTTAAGACCCTTAATTGTTGTGGCAACTTGCATTTGGACTGATCGATGATTTCTCAACATTACAGAGAAAATTCATTTTGATTGAAAATCACCTGTGCACACACAAGTTTTGAGCAACAAAAATTCAAAATGCACCGATTGTGATGTTTGATACCTCTAACGATAGGTTTCAGGACCCTTAATTGTTGTGGCAACTCGCATTTGGACTGATCCATGATTTCTCAACATTACAGAGAAAATTCATTTTTATTGAAAATCACCTGTGCTATAGACCACAAGTTTTGAGCAACAAAAATCTAAAATGCTCCGATTGTGATGTTTGATACCTCTAACGATAGGTTTCAGGACCCTTAATTGTTGTGACAAACCGCATTTGGGCTGATCGAAGATTTCTCAACATTACAGAGAAAATTCATTTTGATTGAAAATCACCTGTGCTATAGACCACAAGTTTTGAGCAACAAAAATCTAAAATGCTCCGATTATGTTGGTTGATACCTCTAACGATAGGTTTCAGGACCCTTAATTGTTGTAGCAATTCGCATTTGGGCTGAACGAAGATTTCTCAACATTACAGAGAAAATTCATTTTGATTGAAAATCAACTGTGCTATAGGCCACAAGTTTTGAGCAACAAAAATCTAAAATGCTCCGATTATGATGTTTGATACCTCTAACGATAGGTTTCAGGACCCTTAATTGTTGTGGCAACTCGCATTTGGACTGATCGATGATTTCTCAACATTACAGAGAAAATTCATTTTTATTGAAAATCAACTGTGCTATAGGCCACAAGTTTTGAGCAACAAAAATCTAAAATTCTCGGATTGTGATGTTTGATACCTCTAACGATAGGTTTCAGGACCCTTAATTGTTGTGGCAACTCGCATTTGGACTGATCGATGATTTCTCAACATTACAGAGAAAATTCATTTTGATTGAAAATCACCTGTGCTATAGGTCACAAGTTTTGAGCAACAAAAATCTAAAATGCTCCGATTGTGATGTTTGATACCTCTAACGATAGGTTTCAGGACCCTTAATTGTTGTGGCAACTTGCATTTGGACTGACCGATGATTTCTAAACATTACAGAGGAAATTCATTTTGATTGAAAATCAACTGTGCTATAGGCCACAAGTTTTGAGCAACAAAAATCTAAAATGCTCCGATTATGATGTTTGATACCTCTAACGATAGGTTTCAGGACCCTTAATTGTTGTAGGAATTCGCATTTGGGCTGATCGAAGATTTCTCAACATTACAGAGAAAATTCATTTTTATTGAAAATCAACTGTGCTATAGACCACAAGTTTGGAGCAACAAAAATCTAAAATGCTCCGATTGTGATGTTTGATACTTCTAACGACAGGTTTCAGGACCTTGAATTGTTGTAGCAACTCGCATTTGGACTGATCGATGATTTCGCAACATTACAGAGAAAATTCATTTTGATTGAAAATCACCTGTGCTATAGACCACAAGTTTTGAGCAACAAAAATCTAAAATGCTCCGATTATGTTGGTTGATACCTCTAACGATAGGTTTCAGGACCCTTAATTGTTGTGACAAACCGCATTTGGACTGATCGATGATTTCGCAACATTACAGAGAAAATTCATTTTGATTGAAAATCACCTGTGCTATAGACCACAAGTTTTGAGCAACAAAAATCTAAAATGCTCCGATTATGTTGGTTGATACCTCTAACGATAGGTTTCAGGACCCTTAATTGTAGTGACAAACCGCATTTGGACTGATCGATGATTTCGCAACATTACAGAGAAAATTCATTTTGATTGAAAATCAACTGTGCTATAGGCCACAAGTTTTGAGCAACAAAAATCTAAAATGCTCCGATTATGATGTTTGATACCTCTAACGATAGGTTTCAGGACCCTTAATTGTTGTAGCAATTCGCATTTGGGCTGATCGAAGTTTTCTCAACATTACAGAGAAAATTCATTTTTATTGAAAATCACCTGTGCTATAGACCACAAGTTTTGAGCAACAAAAATCTAAAATGCTCCGATTATGTTGGTTGATACCTCTAACGATAGGTTTCAGGACCCTTAATTGTTGTAGCAATTCGCATTTGGGCTGATCGAAGATTTCTCAACATTACACAGAAAATTCATTTTGATTGAAAATCACCTGTGCTATAGACCACAAGTTTTGAGCAACAAAAATCTAAAATGCTCCGATTATGTTGGTTGATACCTCTAACGATAGGTTTCAGGACCCTTAATTGTTGTGACAAACCGCATTTGGACTGACCGATGATTTCTCAACATTACAGAGAAAATTCATTTTGATTGAAAATCACCTGTGCTATAGGCCACTAGTTTTGAGCAACAAAAATCTAAAATGCTCCGATTATGTTGGTTGATACCTCTAACGATAGGTTTCAGGACCCTTAATTGTTGTGACAAACCGCATTTGGACTGACCGATGATTTCTCAACATTACAGAGAAAATTCATTTTGATTGAAAATCACCTGTGCTATAGGCCACAAGTTTTGAGCAACAAAAATCTAAAATGCTCCGATTATGTTGGTTGATACCTCTAACGATAGGTTTCAGGACCCTTAATTGTTGTAGCAATTCGCATTTGGGCTGATCGAAGATTTCTCAACATTACAGAGAAAATTCATTTTGATTGAAAATCACCTGTGCTATAGGCCACAAGTTTTGAGCAACAAAAATCTAAAATGCTCCGATTATGTTAGTTGTCAGGAACCTTAATTGTTGTAACAAACCGCATTTGGACTGACCGATGATTTCTCAACATTACAGAGAAAATTAATTTTTATTGAAAATCACCTGTGCTATAGAGAAAATTAATTTTTATTGAAAATCACCTGTGCTATAGACCACAAGTTTTGAGCAACAAAAATCTAAAATGCTCCGATTGTGATGTTTGATACCTCTAACGATAGGTTTCAGGACCCTTAATTGTTGTGGCAACTCGCATTTGGACTGATCGATGATTTCTCAACATTACAGAGAAAATTCATTTTTATTGAAAATCAACTGTGCTATAGACCACAAGTTTGGAGCAACAAAAATCTAAAATGCTCTGATTGTGATGTTTGATACTTCTAACGACAGGTTTCAGGACCCTTAATTGTTGTAGGAATTCGCATTTGGGCTGATCGAAGATTTCTCAACATTACAGAGAAAATTCATTTTTATTGAAAATCAACTGTGCTATAGACCACAAGTTTGGAGCAACAAAAATCTAAAATGCTCCGATTATGTTGGTTGATACCTCTAACGATAGGTTTCAGGACCCTTAATTGTTGTGACAAACCGCATTTGGACTGATCGATGATTTCGCAACATTACAGAGAAAATTCATTTTGATTGAAAATCACCTGTGCTATAGACCACAAGTTTTGAGCAACAAAAATCTAAAATGCTCCGATTATGTTGGTTGATACCTCTAACGATAGGTTTCAGGACCCTTAATTGTAGTGACAAACCGCATTTGGACTGATCGATGATTTCGCAACATTACAGAGAAAATTCATTTTGATTGAAAATCAACTGTGCTATAGGCCACAAGTTTTGAGCAACAAAAATCTAAAATGCTCCGATTATGATGTTTGATACCTCTAACGATAGGTTTCAGGACCTTGAATTGTTGTAGCAACTCGCATTTGGACTGATCGATGATTTCGCAACATTACAGAGAAAATTCATTTTGATTGAAAATCACCTGTGCTATAGACCACAAGTTTTGAGCAACAAAAATCTAAAATGCTCCGATTATGTTGGTTGATACCTCTAACGATAGGTTTCAGGACCCTTAATTGTTGTGACAAACCGCATTTGGACTGATCGATGATTTCGCAACATTACAGAGAAAATTCATTTTGATTGAAAATCACCTGTGCTATAGACCACAAGTTTTGAGCAACAAAAATCTAAAATGCTCCGATTATGTTGGTTGATACCTCTAACGATAGGTTTCAGGACCCTTAATTGTAGTGACAAACCGCATTTGGACTGATCGATGATTTCGCAACATTACAGAGAAAATTCATTTTGATTGAAAATCAACTGTGCTATAGGCCACAAGTTTTGAGCAACAAAAATCTAAAATGCTCCGATTATGATGTTTGATACCTCTAACGATAGGTTTCAGGACCCTTAATTGTTGTAGCAATTCGCATTTGGGCTGATCGAAGTTTTCTCAACATTACAGAGAAAATTCATTTTTATTGAAAATCACCTGTGCTATAGACCACAAGTTTTGAGCAACAAAAATCTAAAATGCTCCGATTATGTTGGTTGATACCTCTAACGATAGGTTTCAGGACCCTTAATTGTTGTAGCAATTCGCATTTGGGCTGACCGATGATTTCTCAACATTACAGAGAAAATTCATTTTGATTGAAAATCACCTGTGCTATAGGCCACTAGTTTTGAGCAACAAAAATCTAAAATGCTCCGATTATGTTGGTTGATACCTCTAACGATAGGTTTCAGGACCCTTAATTGTTGTGACAAACCGCATTTGGACTGACCGATGATTTCTCAACATTACAGAGAAAATTCATTTTGATTGAAAATCACCTGTGCTATAGGCCACAAGTTTTGAGCAACAAAAATCTAAAATGCTCCGATTATGTTGGTTGATACCTCTAACGATAGGTTTCAGGACCCTTAATTGTTGTAGCAATTCGCATTTGGGCTGATCGAAGATTTCTCAACATTACAGAGAAAATTCATTTTGATTGAAAATCACCTGTGCTATAGGCCACAAGTTTTGAGCAACAAAAATCTAAAATGCTCCGATTATGTTAGTTGTCAGGAACCTTAATTGTTGTAACAAACCGCATTTGGACTGACCGATGATTTCTCAACATTACAGAGAAAATTAATTTTTATTGAAAATCACCTGTGCTATAGAGAAAATTAATTTTTATTGAAAATCACCTGTGCTATAGACCACAAGTTTTGAGCAACAAAAATCTAAAATGCTCCGATTGTGATGTTTGATACCTCTAACGATAGGTTTCAGGACCCTTAATTGTTGTGGCAACTCGCATTTGGACTGATCGATGATTTCTCAACATTACAGAGAAAATTCATTTTGATTGAAAATCACCTGTGCTATAGACCACAAGTTTTGAGCAACAAAAATCCAAAATGCTCCGATTATGATGTTTGATACCTCTAACGATAGGTTTCAGGACCCTTAATTGTTGTGGCAACTTGCATTTGGACTGATCGATGATTTCTCAACATTACAGAGAAAATTCATTTTGATTGAAAATCACCTGTGCTGTAAACCACAAGTTTTGAGCAACAAAAATCCAAAATGCTCCGATTATGATGTTTGATACCTCTAACGATAGGTTTCAAGAACCCTTAATTGTTGTGGCAACTTGCATTTGGACTGATCGATGATTTCTCAACATTACAGAGAAAATTAATTTTTATTGAAAATCAACTGTGCTATAGACCACAAGTTTTGAGCAACAAAAATCTAAAATGCTCCGATTATGATGTTTGATACCTCTAACGATAGGTTTCAGGACCCTTAATTGTTGTGACAAACCGCATTTGGACTGACCGATAATTTCTCAACATTACAGAGAAAATTTATTTTTATTGAAAATCACCTGTGTTATAGACCACCAGTTTTGAGCAACAAAAATCTAAAATGCTCCTATCGTGATGTTTGATAACTCTAACGATATGTTTCAGGACCCTTAATTGTTGTGACAAACCGCATTTGGACTGACCGATGATTTCTCAACATTACAGCGAAAATTCAGTTTTATTGAAAATCACCTGTGCTATAGACCACAAGTTTTGAGCAACAAAAATCTAAAATGCTCCGATTGTGGTGTTTGATACCTCTAACGATAGGTTTCAGGACCCTTAATTGTTGTGGCAACTCGCATTTGGACTGATCGATGATTTCTCAACATTACAGAGAAAATTCATTTTGATTGAAAATCACCTGTGCTATAGACCACAAGTTTTGAGCAACAAAAATCTAAAATGCTCCCATCGTGATGTTTGATACCTCTAACGATAGGTTTCAGGACCCTTAATTGTTGTGACAAACCGCATTTTGAATGACCGATGATTTCTCAACATTACAGCAAAAATTCATTTTTATTGAAAATCACCTGTGCTATAGACCACAAGTTTTGAGCAACAAAAATCTAAAATACTCCGATTATGATGTTTGATACCTCTAACGATAGGTTTCAAGACCCTTAATTGTTGTGGCAACTTGCATTTGGACTGATCGATGATTTCTCAACATTACAGAGAAAATTCATTTTTATTGAAAATCACCTTTGCTATAGACCACAAGTTTTGAGCAACAAAAATCCAAAATGCTCCGATTATGATGTTTGATACCTCTAACGATAGGTTTCAAGAACCCTTAATTGTTGTGGCAACTTGCATTTGGACTGATCGATGATTTCTCAACATTACAGAGAAAATTAATTTTTATTGAAAATCAACTGTGCTATAGACCACAAGTTTTGAGCAACAAAAATCCAAAATGCTCCGATTATGATGTTTGATACCTCTAACGATAGGTTTCAGGACCCTTAATTGTTGTGACAAACCGCATTTGGACTGACCGATAATTTCTCAACATTACAGAGAAAATTTATTTTTATTGAAAATCACCTGTGTTATAGACCACCAGTTTTGAGCAACAAAAATCTAAAATGCTCCTATCGTGATGTTTGATAACTCTAACGATATGTTTCAGGACCCTTAATTGTTGTGACAAACCGCATTTGGACTGACCGATGATTTCTCAACATTACAGCGAAAATTCAGTTTTATTGAAAATCACCTGTGCTATAGACCACAAGTTTTGAGCAACAAAAATCTAAAATGCTCCGATTGTGGTGTTTGATACCTCTAACGATAGGTTTCAGGACCCTTAATTGTTGTGGCAACTCGCATTTGGACTGATCGATGATTTCTCAACATTACAGAGAAAATTCATTTTGATTGAAAATCACCTGTGCTATAGACCACAAGTTTTGAGCAACAAAAATCTAAAATGCTCCCATCGTGATGTTTGATACCTCTAACGATAGGTTTCAGGACCCTTAATTGTTGTGACAAACCGCATTTTGAATGACCGATGATTTCTCAACATTACAGCAAAAATTCATTTTTATTGAAAATCACCTGTGCTATAGACCACAAGTTTTGAGCAACAAAAATCTAAAATACTCCGATTATGATGTTTGATACCTCTAACGATAGGTTTCAAGACCCTTAATTGTTGTGGCAACTTGCATTTGGACTGATCGATGATTTCTCAACATTACAGAGAAAATTCATTTTGATTGAAAATCACCTGTGCTGTAAACCACAAGTTTTGAGCAACAAAAATCCAAAATGCTCCGATTATGATGTTTGATACCTCTAACGATAGGTTTCAAGAACCCTTAATTGTTGTGGCAACTTGCATTTGGACTGATCGATGATTTCTCAACATTACAGAGAAAATTAATTTTGATTGAAAATCACCTGTGCTGTAAACCACAAGTTTTGAGCAACAAAAATCCAAAATGCTCCGATTATGATGTTTGATACCTCTAACGATAGGTTTCAAGAACCCTTAATTGTTGTGGCAACTTGCATTTGGACTGATCGATGATTTCTCAACATTACAGAGAAAATTAATTTTTATTGAAAATCAACTGTGCTATAGACCACAAGTTTTGAGCAACAAAAATCCAAAATGCTCCGATTATGATGTTTGATACCTCTAACGATAGGTTTCAGGACCCTTAATTGTTGTGACAAACCGCATTTGGACTGACCGATAATTTCTCAACATTACAGAGAAAATTTATTTTTATTGAAAATCACCTGTGTTATAGACCACCAGTTTTGAGCAACAAAAATCTAAAATGCTCCTATCGTGATGTTTGATAACTCTAACGATATGTTTCAGGACCCTTAATTGTTGTGACAAACCGCATTTGGACTGACCGATGATTTCTCAACATTACAGCGAAAATTCAGTTTTATTGAAAATCACCTGTGCTATAGACCACAAGTTTTGAGCAACAAAAATCTAAAATGCTCCGATTGTGGTGTTTGATACCTCTAACGATAGGTTTCAGGACCCTTAATTGTTGTGGCAACTCGCATTTGGACTGATCGATGATTTCTCAACATTACAGAGAAAATTCATTTTGATTGAAAATCACCTGTGCTATAGACCACAAGTTTTGAGCAACAAAAATCTAAAATGCTCCCATCGTGATGTTTGATACCTCTAACGATAGGTTTCAGGACCCTTAATTGTTGTGACAAACCGCATTTTGAATGACCGATGATTTCTCAACATTACAGCAAAAATTCATTTTTATTGAAAATCACCTGTGCTATAGACCACAAGTTTTGAGCAACAAAAATCTAAAATACTCCGATTATGATGTTTGATACCTCTAACGATAGGTTTCAAGACCCTTAATTGTTGTGGCAACTTGCATTTGGACTGATCGATGATTTCTCAACATTACAGAGAAAATTCATTTTTATTGAAAATCACCTTTGCTATAGACCACAAGTTTTGAGCAACAAAAATTCAAAATGCTCCGATTATGATGTTTGATACCTCTAACGATAGGTTTCAGGACCCTTAATTGTGGTGGCAACTCGCATTTGGACTGATCGATGATTTCTCAACATTACAGAGAAAATTCATTTTGATTGAAAATCACCTGTGCTATAGACCACAAGTTTTGAGCAACAAAAATCCAAAATGCTCCGATTATGATGTTTGATACCTCTAACGATAGGTTTCAAGACCCTTAATTGTTGTGGCAACTTGCATTTGGACTGATCGATGATTTCTCAACATTACAGAGAAAATTCATTTTGATTGAAAATCACCTGTGCTATAGACCACAAGTTTTGAGCAACAAAAATCCAAAATGCTCCGATTATGATGTTTGATACCTCTAACGATAGGTTTCAGGACCCTTAATTGTTGTGACAATTCGCATTTGGGCTGATCGAAGATTTCTCAACATTACAGAGAAAATTCATTTTGATTGAAAATCACCTGTGCTATAGACCACAAGTTCTGAGCAACAAAAATATAAAATGCTCCGATTATGTTGGTTGATACCTCTAACGATAGGTTTCAGGACCCTTAATTGTCGTAGCAATTCGCATTTGGGCTGAACGAAGATTTCTCAACATTACAGAGAAAATTCATTTTTATTGAAAATCAACTGTGCTATAGACCACAAGTGTTGAGTAACAAAAATCTAAAATGCTCCGATTATGATGTTTGATACCTTTAACGATAGGTTTCAGGACCCTTAATTGTTGTGGCAACTCGCATTTGGACTGATCGTTGATTTGTCAACATTACAGAGAAAATTCATTTTGATTGAAAATCAACTGTGCTATAGGCCACAAGTTTTGAGCAACAAAAATCTAAAATGCTCCGATTATGATGTTTGATACCTCTAACGATAGGTTTCAGGACCCTTAATTGTTGTGGCAACTCGCATTTGGACTGATCGATGATTTCTCAACATTACAGAGAAAATTCATTTTGATTGAAAATCACCTGTGCTATAGGCCACAGGTTTTGAGCAACAAAAATTTAAAATGCTCCGATTGTGATGTTTGATACCTCTAACGATAGGTTTCAGGACCCTTAATTGTTGTGGCAACTCGCATTTGGACTGATCGATGATTTGTCAACATTACAGAGAAAATTCATTTTGATTGAAAATCACCTGTGCTATAGACCACAAGTTTTGAGCAACAAAAATCCAAAATGCTCCGATTATGATGTTTGATACCTCTAACGATAGGTTTCAAGACCCTTAATTGTTGTGGCAACTTGCATTTGGACTGATCGATGATTTCTCAACATTACAGAGAAAATTCATTTTGATTGAAAATCACCTGTGCTATAGACCACAAGTTTTGAGCAACAAAAATCCAAAATGCTCCGATTATGATGTTTGATACCTCTAACGATAGGTTTCAGGACCCTTAATTAATGTGACAATTCGCATTTGGGCTGATCGAAGATTTCTCAACATTACAGAGAAAATTCATTTTGATTGAAAATCACCTGTGCCACATGTGACCACAAGTTTTGAGCAACAAAAATCTAAAATGCTCCGATTATGTTGGTTGATACCTCTAACGATAGGTTTCAGGACCCTTAATTGTTGTAGCAATTCGCATTTGGGCTGATCGAAGATTTCTCAACATTACAGAGAAAATTCATTTTGATTGAAAATCACCTGTGCTATAGACCACAAGTTTTGAGTAACAAAAATTTAAAATGCTCCGATTGTGAAGTTTGATACCTCTAACGATAAGTTTCAAGACCCTTAATTGTTGTGACAAACCGCATTTGGACTGACCGATGATTTCTCAACATTACAGAGAAAATTCAATTTGATTGAAAATCAACTGTGCTATATATAGGCCACAAGTTTTGAGCAACAAAAATCTAAAATGCTCCGATTATGTTGGTTGATACCTCTAACGATAGGTTTCAGGACCCTTAATTGTTGTAGCAATTCGCATTTGCGCTGATCGAAAATTTCTCAACATTACAGAGGAAATTCATTTTGATTGGAAATCACCTGTGCTATAGACCACAAGTTTTGAGCAACAAAAATCTAAAATGCTCCGATTATGTTGGTTGATACCTCTAACGATAGGTTTCAGGACCCTTAATTGTTGTAGCAATTCGCATTTGGGCTGATCGAAGATTTCTCAACATTACAGAGAAAATTCATTTTTATTGAAAATCAACTGTGCTATAGACCACAAGTTTTGAGCAACAAAAATCTAAAATGCTCCGATTATGATGTTTGATACCTCTAACGATAGGTTTCAGGACCCTTAATTGTTGTAGCAATTCGCATTTGGGCTGATCGAAGATTTCTCAACATTACAGAGAAAATTCATTTTTATTGAAAATCAACTGTGCTATAGACCACAAGTTTTGAGCAACAAAAATCCAAAATGCTCCGATTATGATGTTTGATACCTCTAACGATAGGTTTCAGGACCCTTAATTGTTGTAGCAATTCGCATTTGGGCTGATCGAAGATTTCTCAACATTACAGAGAAAATTCATTTTGATTGAAAATCACCTGTGCTATAGACCACAAGTTTTGAGCAACAAAAATCTAAAATGCTCCGATTATGATGTTTGATACCTCTAACGATAGGTTTCAGGACCCTTAATTGTTGTAGTAATTCGCATTTGGGCTGATCGATGATTTCTCAACATTACAGAGAAAATTCATTTTGATTGAAAATCACCTGTGCTATAGACCACAAGTTTTGAGCAACAAAAATCTAAAATGCTCCGATTATGTTGGTTGATACCTCTACCGATATGTTTCAGGACCCTTAATTGTTGCAGCAATTCGCATTTGCGCTGATCGAAGATTTCTCAACATTACAGACAAAATTCATTTTGATTGAAAATCACCTGTGCTATAGACCACAAGTTTTGAGCAACAAAAATCTAAAATGCTCCGATTGTGATGTTTGATACCTCTAACGATAGGTTTCAGGACCCTTAATTGTCGTAGCAATTCGCATTTGGGCTGAACGAAGATTTCTCAACATTACAGAGAAAATTCATTTTTATTGAAATTCACCTGTGCTATAGACCACAAGTTTTGAGCAACAAAAATCTAAAATGCTCCGATTATGTTGGTTGATACCTCTAACGATAGGTTTCAGGACCCTTAATTGTTGTGACAAACCGCATTTGGATTGACCGATGATTTCTCAACATTACAGAGAAAATTCATTTTTATTGAAAATCACCTGTGCTATAGACCACAAGTTTTGAGCAACAAAAATCTAAAATGCTCCGATTGTGATGTTTGATACCTCTAACGATAGGTTTCAGGACCCTTAATTGTTGTAACAAACCGCATTTGGACTGACCGATGATTTCTCAACATTACAGAGAAAATTCATTTTGATTGAAAATCACCTGTGCTATAGACCACAAGTTTTGAGCAACAAAAATCTAAAATGCTCCGATCGTGATGTTTGATACCTCTAACGATAGGTTTCAGGACCCTTAATTGTTGTGACAAACCGCATTTGGACTGACCGATGTTTCCTCAACATTACAGCGAAAATTCATTTTTATTGAAAATCACCTGTGCTATAGACCACAAGTTTTGAGCAACAAAAATTCAAAATGCACCCATTGTGATGTTTGATACCTCTAACGATAGGTTTCAGGACCCTTAATTGTTGTGGCAACTCACATTTGGACTGATCGATGATTTCTCAACATTACAGAGAAAATTCATTTTGATTGAAAATCACCTGTGCTATAGACCACAAGTTTTGAGCAACAAAAATCTAAAATGTTCCGATTGTGATGTTTGATACCTCTAACGATAGGTTTCAGGACCGCATTTGGGCTGATCGAAGATTTCTCAACATTACAGAGAAAATTCATTTTGATTGAAAATCACCTGTGCTATAGACCACAAGTTTTGAGCAACAAAAATCTAAAATGCTCCGATTATGTTGGTTGATACCTCTAACGATAGGTTTCAGGACCCTTAATTGTTGTAGCAATTCGCATTTGGGCTGAACGAAGATTTCTCAACATTACAGAGAAAATTCATTTTTATTGAAAATCAACTGTGCTATAGACCACAAGTGTTGAGCAACAAAAATCTAAAATGCTCCGATTATGATGTTTGATACCTCTAACGATAGGTTTCAGGACCCTTAATTGTTATGGCAACTCGCATTTGGACTGATCGATGATTTCTCAACATTACAGAGAAAATTCATTTTGATTGAAAATCAACTGTGCTATAGGCCACAAGTTTTGAGCAACAAAAATCTAAAATGCTCCGATTATGATGTTTGATACCTCTAACGATAGGTTTCAGGACCCTTAATTGTTATGGCAACTCGCATTTGGACTGATCGATGATTTCTCAACATTACAGAGAAAATTCATTTTGATTGAAAATCAACTGTGCTATAGGCCACAAGTTTTGAGCAACAAAAATCTCAAATGCTCCGATTGTGATGTTTGATACCTCTAACGATAGGTTTCAGGACCCTTAATTGTTGTGACAAACCGCATTTGGACTGACCGATGATTTCTCAACATTACAGAGAAAATTCATTTTGATTGAAAATCAACTGTGCTCTAGGCCACAAGTTTTGAGCAACAAAAATCTAAAATGCTCCGATTATGATGTTTGATACCTCTAACGATAGGTTTCAGGACCCCTAATTGTTGTAGCAATTCGCATTTGGGCTGATCGATGATTTCTTAACGTTACAGAGAAAATTCATTTTGATTGAAAATCAACTGTGCTATAGGCCACAAGTTTTGAGCAACAAAAATCTAAAATGCTCCGATTATGATGTTTGATACCTCTAACGATAGGTTTCAGGACCCTTAATTGTTGTAGCAATTCGCATTTGGGCTGATCGAAGATTTCTCAACATTACAGAGAAAATTCATTTTTATTGAAAATCACCTGTGCTATAGGCCACAAGTTTTGAGCAACAAAAATCTAAAATGCTCCGATTATGTTGGTTGATACCTCTAACGATAGGTTTCAGGACCCTTAATTGTTGTAGCAATTCGCATTTGGGCTGATCGAAGATTTCTCAACATTACAGAGAAAATTCATTTTGATTGAAAATCACCTGTGCTATAGGCCACAAGTTTTGAGCAACCAAAATCTAAAATGCTCCGATTATGTTAGTTGTCAGGACCCTTAATTGTTGTAACAAACCGCATTTGGACTGACCGATGATTTCTCAACATTACAGAGAAAATTCATTTTGATTGAAAATCACCTGTGCTATAGACCACAAGTTTTGAGCAACAAAAATCTAAAATGCTCCGATTGTGATGTTTGATACCTCTAACGATAGGTTTCAGGACCCTTAATTGTTGTGGCAACTCGCATTTGGACTGATCGATGATTTCTCAACATTACAGAGAAAATTCATTTTGATTGAAAATCACCTGTGCTATAGACCACAAGTTTTGAGCAACAAAAATCCAAAATGCTCCGATTATGATGTTTGATAACTCTAACGATAGGTTTCAAGACCCTTAATTGTTGTGACAACTTGCATTTGGACTGATCGATGATTTCTCAACATTACAGAGAAAATTAATTTTGATTGAAAATCACCTGTGCTGTAGACCACAAGTTTTGAGCAACAAAAATCCAAAATGCTCCGATTATGATGTTTGATACCTCTAACGATATGTTTCAGGACCCTTAATTGTTGTGACAAACCGCATTTGGACTGACCGATGATTTCTCAACATTACAGAGAAAATTTATTTTTATTGAAAATCACCTGTGTTATAGACCACCAGTTTTGAGCAACAAAAATCTAAAATGCTCCGATTGTGGTGTTTGATACCTCTAACGATAGGTTTCAGGACCCTTAATTGTTGTGGCAACTCGCATTTGGACTGATCGATGATTTCTCAACATTACAGAGAAAATTCATTTTGATTGAAAATCACCTGTGCTATAGACCACAAGTTTTGAGCAACAAAAATCTAAAATACTCCCATCGTGATGTTTGATACCTCTAACGATAGGTTTCAGGACCCTTAATTGTTGTGACAAACCGCATTTGGACTGACCGATGATTTCTCAACATTACAGCGAAAATTCATTTTTATTGAAAATCACCTGTGCTATAGACCACAAGTTTTGAGCAACAAAAATCTAAAATACTCCGATTGTGATGTTTGATACCTCTAACGATAGGTTTCAAGACACTTAATTGTTGTGGCAACTTGCATTTGGACTGATCGATGATTTGTCAACATTACAGAGAAAATTCATTTTGATTGAAAATCACCTGTGCTATAGACCACAAGTTTTGAGCAACAAAAATTCAAAATGCTCCGATTATGATGTTTGATACCTCTAACGATAGGTTTCAGGACCCTTAATTGTTGTGGCAACTCGCATTTGGACTGATCGATGATTTCTCAACATTACAGAGAAAATTCATTTTGATTGAAAATCACCTGTGCTATAGACCACAAGTTTTGAGCAACAAAAATCTAAAATGCTCCGATTATGTTGGTTGATACCTCTAACGATAGGTTTCAGGACCCTTAATTGTCGTAGCAATTCGCATTTGGGCTGAACGAAGATTTCTCAACATTACAGAGAAAATTCATTTTTATTGAAAATCAACTGTGCTATAGACCACAAGTGTTGAGTAACAAAAATCTAAAATGCTCCGATTATGATGTTTGATACCTCTAACGATAGGTTTCAGGACCCTTAATTGTTGTGGCAACTCGCATTTGGACTGATCGATGATTTGTCAATATTACAGAGAAAATTCATTTTGATTGAAAATCAACTGTGCTATAGGCCACAAGTTTTGAGCAACAAAAATCTTAAATGCCCCGATTGTGATGTTTGATACCTCTAACGATAGGTTTCAGGACCCTTAATTGTTGTGACAAACCGCATTTGGACTGACCGATGATTTCTCAACATTACAGAGAAAATTCATTTTGATTGAAAATCACCTGTGCTATAGACCACAAGTTTTGAGCAACAAAAATCTAAAATGCTCCGATTGTGATGTTTGATACCTCTAACGACAGGTTTCAGGACCCTTAATTGTTGTGGCATCTCGCATTTATACTGATCGATGATTTCTCAACGTTACAGAGAAAATTCATTTTGATTGAAAATCAACTGTGCTATAGGCCACAAGTTTTGAGCAACAAAAATCTAAAATGCTCCGATTATGTTGTTTGATACCTCTAACGATAGGTTTCAGGACCCTTAATTGTTGTGGCAACTCGCATTTGGACTGATCGATGATTTCTCAACATTACAGAGAAAATTCATTTTGATTGAAAATCACCTGTGCTATAGACCACAAGTTTTGAGCAACAAAAATCCAAAATGCTCCGATTATGATGTTTGATACCTCTAACGATAGGTTTCAAGACCCTTAATTGTTGTAGCAACTTACATTTGGACTGATCGATGATTTCTCAACATTACAGAGAAAATTCATTTTGATTGAAAATCACCTGTGCTATAGACCACAAGTTTTGAGCAACAAAAATCCAAAATGCTCCGATTATGATGTTTGATACCTCTAACGATAGGTTTCAGGACCGCATTTGGGCTGATCGAAGATTTCTCAACATTACAGAGAAAATTCATTTTGATTGAAAATCACCTGTGCTATAGACCACAAGTTTTGAGCAACAAAAATCTAAAATGCTCCGATTATGTTGGTTGATACCTCTAACGATAGGTTTCAGGACCCTTAATTGTTGTAGCAATTCGCATTTGGGCTGAACGAAGATTTCTCAACATTACAGAGAAAATTCATTTTTATTGAAAATCAACTGTGCTATAGACCACAAGTGTTGAGCAACAAAAATCTAAAATGCTCCGATTATGATGTTTGATACCTCTAACGATAGGTTTCAGGACCCTTAATTGTTATGGCAACTCGCATTTGGACTGATCGATGATTTCTCAACATTACAGAGAAAATTCATTTTGATTGAAAATCAACTGTGCTATAGGCCACAAGTTTTGAGCAACAAAAATCTCAAATGCTCCGATTGTGATGTTTGATACCTCTAACGATAGGTTTCAGGACCCTTAATTGTTGTGACAAACCGCATTTGGACTGACCGATGATTTCTCAACATTACAGAGAAAATTCATTTTGATTGAAAATCAACTGTGCTCTAGGCCACAAGTTTTGAGCAACAAAAATCCAAAATGCTCCGATTATGATGTTTGATACCTCTAACGATAGGTTTCAGGACCCCTAATTGTTGTAGCAATTCGCATTTGGGCTGATCGATGATTTCTTAACGTTACAGAGAAAATTCATTTTGATTGAAAATCAACTGTGCTATAGGCCACAAGTTTTGAGCAACAAAAATCTAAAATGCTCCGATTATGATGTTTGATACCTCTAACGATAGGTTTCAGGACCCTTAATTGTTGTAGCAATTCGCATTTGGGCTGATCGAAGATTTCTCAACATTACAGAGAAAATTCATTTTTATTGAAAATCACCTGTGCTATAGGCCACAAGTTTTGAGCAACAAAAATCTAAAATGCTCCGATTATGTTGGTTGATACCTCTAACGATAGGTTTCAGGACCCTTAATTGTTGTAGCAATTCGCATTTGGGCTGATCGAAGATTTCTCAACATTACAGAGAAAATTCATTTTGATTGAAAATCACCTGTGCTATAGGCCACAAGTTTTGAGCAACCAAAATCTAAAATGCTCCGATTATGTTAGTTGTCAGGACCCTTAATTGTTGTAACAAACCGCATTTGGACTGACCGATGATTTCTCAACATTACAGAGAAAATTCATTTTGATTGAAAATCACCTGTGCTATAGACCACAAGTTTTGAGCAACAAAAATCTAAAATGCTCCGATTGTGATGTTTGATACCTCTAACGATAGGTTTCAGGACCCTTAATTGTTGTGGCAACTCGCATTTGGACTGATCGATGATTTCTCAACATTACAGAGAAAATTCATTTTGATTGAAAATCACCTGTGCTATAGACCACAAGTTTTGAGCAACAAAAATCCAAAATGCTCCGATTATGATGTTTGATAACTCTAACGATAGGTTTCAAGACCCTTAATTGTTGTGACAACTTGCATTTGGACTGATCGATGATTTCTCAACATTACAGAGAAAATTAATTTTGATTGAAAATCACCTGTGCTGTAGACCACAAGTTTTGAGCAACAAAAATCCAAAATGCTCCGATTATGATGTTTGATACCTCTAACGATATGTTTCAGGACCCTTAATTGTTGTGACAAACCGCATTTGGACTGACCGATGATTTCTCAACATTACAGAGAAAATTTATTTTTATTGAAAATCACCTGTGTTATAGACCACCCGTTTTGAGCAACAAAAATCTAAAATGCTCCGATTGTGGTGTTTGATACCTCTAACGATAGGTTTCAGGACCCTTAATTGTTGTGGCAACTCGCATTTGGACTGATCGATGATTTCTCAACATTACAGAGAAAATTCATTTTGATTGAAAATCACCTGTGCTATAGACCACAAGTTTTGAGCAACAAAAATCTAAAATACTCCCATCGTGATGTTTGATACCTCTAACGATAGGTTTCAGGACCCTTAATTGTTGTGACAAACCGCATTTGGACTGACCGATGATTTCTCAACATTACAGCGAAAATTCATTTTTATTGAAAATCACCTGTGCTATAGACCACAAGTTTTGAGCAACAAAAATCTAAAATACTCCGATTGTGATGTTTGATACCTCTAACGATAGGTTTCAAGACACTTAATTGTTGTGGCAACTTGCATTTGGACTGATCGATGATTTGTCAACATTACAGAGAAAATTCATTTTGATTGAAAATCACCTGTGCTATAGACCACAAGTTTTGAGCAACAAAAATTCAAAATGCTCCGATTATGATGTTTGATACCTCTAACGATAGGTTTCAGGACCCTTAATTGTTGTGGCAACTCGCATTTGGACTGATCGATGATTTCTCAACATTACAGAGAAAATTCATTTTGATTGAAAATCACCTGTGCTATAGACCACAAGTTTTGAGCAACAAAAATCTAAAATGCTCCGATTATGTTGGTTGATACCTCTAACGATAGGTTTCAGGACCCTTAATTGTCGTAGCAATTCGCATTTGGGCTGAACGAAGATTTCTCAACATTACAGAGAAAATTCATTTTTATTGAAAATCAACTGTGCTATAGACCACAAGTGTTGAGTAACAAAAATCTAAAATGCTCCGATTATGATGTTTGATACCTCTAACGATAGGTTTCAGGACCCTTAATTGTTGTGGCAACTCGCATTTGGACTGATCGATGATTTGTCAATATTACAGAGAAAATTCATTTTGATTGAAAATCAACTGTGCTATAGGCCACAAGTTTTGAGCAACAAAAATCTAAAATGCTCCGATTGTGATGTTTGATACCTCTAACGATAGGTTTCAGGACCCTTAATTGTTGTGACAAACCGCATTTGGACTGATCGATGATTTCTCAACATTACAGAGAAAATTCATTTTGATTGAAAATCACCTGTGCTATAGACCACAAGTTTTGAGCAACAAAAATCTAAAATGCTCCGATTATGATGTTTGATACCTCTAACGACAGGTTTCAGGACCCTTAATTGTTGTGGCATCTCGCATTTATACTTATCGATGATTTCTCAACGTTACAGAGAAAATTCATTTTGATTGAAAATCAACTGTGCTATAGGCCACAAGTTTTGAGCAACAAAAATCTAAAATGCTCCGATTATGTTGTTTGATACCTCTAACGATAGGTTTCAGGACCCTTAATTGTTGTGGCAACTCGCATTTGGACTGATCGATGATTTCTCAACATTACAGAGAAAATTCATTTTGATTGAAAATCACCTGTGCTATAGACCACAAGTTTTGAGCAACAAAAATCCAAAATGCTCCGATTATGATGTTTGATACCTCTAACGATAGGTTTCAAGACCCTTAATTGTTGTAGCAACTTACATTTGGACTGATCGATGATTTCTCAACATTACAGAGAAAATTCATTTTG
Source organism: Tipula vernalis (assembly GCA_958295665.1). Lineage (NCBI taxonomy): Eukaryota > Metazoa > Arthropoda > Insecta > Diptera > Tipulidae > Tipula > Tipula vernalis. Next base: position 20,895,387 of record OY282559.1, read on the forward strand.
ATTGAAAATCACCTGTGCTATAGACCACAAGTTTTGAGCAACAAAAATCCAAAATGCTCCGATTATGATGTTTGATACCTCTAACGATAGGTTTCAGGACCCTTAATTGTTGTGACAATTCGCATTTGGGCTGATCGAAGATTTCTCAACATTACAGAGAAAATTCATTTTGATTGAAAATCACCTGTGCTATAGACCACAAGTTTTGAGCAACAAAAATCTAAAATGCTCCGATTATGTTGGTTGATACCTCTAACGATAGGTTTCAGGACCCTTAATTGTCGTAGCAATTCGCATTTGGGCTGAACGAAGATTTCTCAACATTACAGAGAAAATTCATTTTTATTGAAAATCAACTGTGCTATAGACCACAAGTGTTGAGTAACAAAAATCTTAAATGCTCCGATTATGATGTTTGATACCTCTAACGATAGGTTTCAGGACCCTTAATTGTTGTGGCAACTCGCATTTGGACTGATCGATGATTTGTCAATATTACAGAGAAAATTCATTTTGATTGAAAATCAACTGTGCTATAGGCCACAAGTTTTGAGCAACAAAAATCTAAAATGCTCCGATTGTGATGTTTGATACCTCTAACGATAGGTTTCAGGACCCTTAATTGTTGTGACAAACCGCATTTGGACTGACCGATGATTTCTCAACATTACAGAGAAAATTCATTTTGATTGAAAATCACCTGTGCTATAGACCACAAGTTTTGAGCAACAAAAATCTAAAATGCTCCGATTGTGATGTTTGATACCTCTAACGACAGGTTTCAGGACCCTTAATTGTTGTGGCATCTTGCATTTATACTGATCGATGATTTCTCAACGTTACAGAGAAAATTCATTTTGATTGAAAATCACCTGTGCTATAGACCACAGGTTTTGAGCAACAAAAATTTAAAATGCTCCGATTGTGATGTTTGATACCTCTAACGATAGGTTTCAGGACCCTTAATTGTGGTGGCAACTCGCATTTGGACTGATCGATGATTTGTCAACATTACAGAGAAAATTCATTTTGATTGAAAATCACCTGTGCTATAGACCACAAGTTTTGAGCAACAAAAATCTAAAATGCTCCGATTGTGATGTTTGATACCTCTAACGATAGGTTTCAGGACCCTTAATTGTTGTAGCAATTCGCATTTGCGCTGATCGAAAATTTCTCAACATTACAGAGAAAATTCATTTTGATTGGAAATCACCTGTGCTATAGACCACAAGTTTTGAGCAACAAAAATCTAAAATGCTCCGATTATGTTGGTTGATACCTCTAACGATAGGTTTCAGGACCCTTAATTGTTGTAGCAATTCGCATTTGGGCTGATCGAAGATTTCTCAACATTACAGAGAAAATTCATTTTGATTGAAAATCAACTGTGCTATAGACCACAAGTTTTGAGCAACAAAATTCTAAAATGCTCCGATTATGATGTTTGATACCTCTAACGATAGGTTTCAGGACCCTTAATTGTTGTAGCAATTCGCATTTGGGCTGATCGAAGATTTCTCAACATTACAGAGAAAATTCATTTTTATTGAAAATCAACTGTGCTATAGACCACAAGTTTTGAGCAACAAAAATCCAAAATGCTCCGATTATGATGTTTGATACCTCTAACGATAGGTTTCAGGACCCTTAATTGTTGTAGCAATTCGCATTTGGGCTGATTGAAGATTTCTCAACATTACAGAGAAAATTCATTTTGATTGAAAATCACCTGTGCTATAGACCACAAGTTTTGAGCAACAAAAATCTAAAATGCTCCGATTATGTTGGTTGATACCTCTAACGATAGGTTTCAGGACCCTTAATTGTTGTAGTAATTCGCATTTGGGCTGATCGATGATTTCTCAACATTACAGAGAAAATTCATTTTGATTGAAAATCACCTGTGCTATAGACCACAAGTTTTGAGCAACAAAAATCTAAAATGCTCCGATTATGTTGGTTGATACCTCTAACGATAGGTTTCAGGACCCTTAATTGTTGTAGCAATTCGCATTTGGGCTGATCGAAGATTTCTCAACATTACAGAGAAAATTCATTTTTATTGAAAATCAACTGTGCTATAGACCACAAGTTTTGAGCAACAAAAATCCAAAATGCTCCGATTATGTTGTTTGATACCTCTAACGATAGGTTTCAGGACCCTTAATTGTTGTAGCAATTCGCATTTGGGCTGATCGAAGATTTCTCAACATTACAGAGAAAATTCATTTTGATTGAAAATCACCTGTGCTATAGACCACAAGTTTTGAGCAACAAAAATCTAAAATGCTCCGATTATGTTGGTTGATACCTCTAACGATAGGTTTCAGGACCCTTAATTGTTGTAGTAATTCGCATTTGGGCTGATCGATGATTTCTCAACATTACAGAGAAAATTCATTTTGATTGAAAATCACCTGTGCTATAGACCACAAGTTTTGAGCAACAAAAATCTAAAATGCTCCGATTATGTTGGTTGATACCTCTAAAGATAGGTTTCAGGACCCTTAATTGTTGTAGCAATTCGCATTTGCGCTGATCGAAGATTTCTCAACATTACAGAGAAAATTCATTTTTATTGAAAATCAACTGTGCTATAGACCACAAGTGTTGAGCAACAAAAATCTAAAATGCTCCGATTATGATGTTTGATACCTCTAACGATAGGTTTCAGGACCCTTAATTGTTGTAGCAATTCGCATTTGGGCTGATCGAAGATTTCTCAACATTACAGAGAAAATTCATTTTGATTGAAAATCACCTGTGCTATAGACCACAAGTTTTGAGCAACAAAAATCTAAAATGCTCCGATTATGTTGGTTGATACCTCTAACGATATGTTTCAGGACCCTTAATTGTTGTGACAAACCGCATTTGGACTGACCGATGATTTCTCAACATTACAGAGAAAATTCATTTTTATTGAAAATCACCTGTGCTATAGACCACAAGTTTTGAGCAACAAAAATCTAAAATGCTCCGATTGTGATGTTTGATACCTCTAACGATAGGTTTCAGGACCCTTAATTGTTGTAGCAATTCGCATTTGGGCTGATCGAAGATTTCTCAACATTACAGAGAAAATTCATTTTGATTGAAAATCACCTGTGCTATAGACCACAAGTTTTGAGCAACAAAATTCTTAAATGCTACGATTATGTTGGTTGATACCTCTAACGATAGGTTTCAGGACCCTTAATTGTTGTAGCAATTCGCATTTGGGCTGATCGAAGATTTCTCAACATTACAGAGAAAATTCATTTTTATTGAAAATCAACTGTGCTATAGACCACAAGTTTTGAGCAACAAAAATCTAAAATGCTCCGATTATGATGTTTGATACCTCTAACGATAGGTTTCAGGACCCTTAATTGTTGTGGCAATTTGCATTTGGGCTGATCGAAGATTTCTCAACATTACAGAGAAAATTCATTTTGATTGAAAATCACCTGTGCTATAGACCACAAGTTTTGAGCAACAAAAATCTAAAATGCTCCGATTATGTTGGTTGATACCTCTAACGATAGGTTTCAGGACCCTTAATTGTTGTAGCAATTCGCATTTGGGCTGATCGAAGATTTCTCAACATTACAGAGAAAATTCATTTTGATTGAAAATCACCTGTGCTATAGGCCACAAATTTTGAACAACAAAAATCTAAAATGCTCCGATTGTGATGTTTGATACATCTATCGATAGGTTTCAGGACCTTTAATTGTTGTGGCAATTCGCATTTGGGCTGATCGAAGATTTCTCAACATTACAGAGAAAATTCATTTTGATTGAAAATCACCTGTGCTATAGACCACAAGTTTTGAGCAACAAAAATCTAAAATGCTCCGATTATGTTGGTTGATACCTCTAACGATAGGTTTCAGGACCCTTAATTATTGTGACAAACCGCATTTGGACTGACCGATGATTTCTCAAAATTACAGAAAAAATTCATTTTGATTGAAAATCACCTGTGCTATAGACCACAAGTTTTGAGCAACAAAAATCTAAAATGCTCCGATTATGTTGGTTGATACCTCTAACGATAGGTTTCAGGACCCTTAATTGTTGTGACAAACCGCATTTGGACTGACCGATGATTTCTCAACATTACAGAGAAAATTCATTTTTATTGAAAATCACCTGTGCTATAGACCACAAATTTTGAGCAACAAAAATATAAAATGCTCCGATTATGTTGGTTGATACCTCTAACGATAGGTTTCAGGACCCTTAATTGTTGTGACAAACCGCATTTGGACTGACCGAAGATTTCTCAACATTACAGAGGAAATTCATTTTTATTGAAAATCACCTGTGCTATAGACCACAAGTTTTGAGCAACAAAAATCTAAAATGCTCCGATTATGTTGGTTGATACCTCTAACGATATGTTTCAGGACCCTTAATTGTTGTGACAAACCGCATTTGGACTGACCGATGATTTCTCAACATTACAGAGAAAATTCATTTTTATTGAAAATCACCTGTGCTATAGACCACAAGTTTTGAGCAACAAAAATCTAAAATGCTCCGATTATGTTGGTTGATACCTCTAACGATATGTTTCAGGACCCTTAATTGTTGTGACAAACCGCATTTGGACTGACCGATGATTTCTCAACATTACAGAGAAAATTCATTTTTATTGAAAATCACCTGTGCTATAGACCACAAGTTTTGAGCAACAAAAATCTAAAATGCTCCGATTATGTTGGTTGATACCTCTAACGATAGGTTTCAGGACCCTTAATTGTTGTGACAAACCGCATTTGGACTGACCGATGATTTCTCAATATTACAGAGAAAATTCATTTTTATTGAAAATCACCTGTGCTATAGACCACAAGTTTTGAGCAACAAAAATCCAAAATGCTCCGATTATGATGTTTGATACCTCTAACGATAGGTTTCCGGACCCGTAACTGTTGTGGCAACTTACATTTTGACTGATCGATGATTTCTTAACATAACAGAGTGAATTCATTTTGATTGAAAATCACCTCTGCTATAGACCACATGTTTTGAGCAACAAAAATCTAAAATGCTCCGATTATGATGTTTGATACCTCTAACGATAGGTTTCCGTGCCAGTAACTATTGTGCCAACTCACATTTAGATTGATCGATGAATTCTCAAACTTTCTTAGAAAACTACTTTTGATTGAAAATCACCTGTGCTCACAAGCTCCATTGCTTCAATTGCACATCATTTCTTGTAAAAAATCAAATTTCTAAAAAACAAAAGAATATCAGACTTATTATGGTTTTGCAATAGACAAACAAAAAATAACAAATTATGATTCGGGACTGCCTGCATAAAATGTCGGAATTGATACTAAACGCAATACGTCGTAGGTTTCACTTAATTGCAATACAAAATAATGATAATTAGAGCCTAGTCTAAAATATTAAATAATTTGCTATGTAAAAATATTGCATACTGCTACCGTAGGTATTGGGGGAAGCACATTAACTACTATATAAATGCCTACCCCGCCATCTGGCGAATAATTAAAACAATCATAAATAAACCACTTTAATAATTTTACAATATTTTCTCAAAACTAATAATTTTGTCTATTGCATAATTCAGTAATTAATTAATCAATTATTATAAACAAATAATTATAAAATAAAATTACAAATAAAAAAAAAATATTTTTGGCACACTATCATAAGTATATAAAACAAAAACAAACTAACAAATAATTAATAAATAAAATTATTAAACCCAATTTCTTTCAGAACAAAATTTATAATTTTACCGTTAAAAAACACGCACAATAAATAAATTTTGTTTTTAATTTGTATGTAAATAAATTTAATTTATATTTATATAAAAACCTGATAGTAATATCTAGTCCTGTTTGTGCTAATATTTTAAATACATAATAAATACTAATTTTAATTAAATTACTTATACACTATATAGTAATTAATTATGTAAAATTAATTAAGAATAGTAATTCAAATTTTTGTTACGTTTTACAAAACAAATTATTATTTTTATTATGTGTTAAAAAAATGTCTTCTTTATGTTAAATTAATTTTTTTTATTAATTATAATTTCATTAATATTTATTGTTAAATTAATTAATTAATTATAATCTTAATTTATTTTACCTACTATTAACGAATTCATTTTTTTTTTTTTAATAAACAATTAATTTAACAATTAAAAATGAAAGGAATTGTGAATAAATGATTTAAAACAAAAAATAAAAATTAATATTGAATGAAATCATTTTGATATTTTGTTTTTATTGACGTTTCTTATTAGGCAAGAGCAAAACTTAAAAAATTAAATGCACTAAATGAGATCCAATTTGCTCTGATTTATAAAAATAGAAGAAATAAAAATGGTGACCCATTTTAGTCAAAATTGGTGACCCCATATGGATTAGGGATGACCAATGGATCAAAACTGGAAGAGATGCCGAGAGAAAACCAGGAGCAAACAAAAGATTGTCAATTCATTACCGAACTCAACAAATGTCGCCAAATCTCAACCACAAAGGATGCCTGAACTTCTTCCGAGGAATAGAGATTCTCGAGAATTGAAAGTAGGAGGCACAAAAGTTTTTTTGCGGGCAACATGCAGGGTTATGTTCATAAATGTGATGTTAAAGTGACGTCCATGAAACCTGAGAGTATAAATCCGATTGCAGACAGTTAATTAACGACTTCGGTTGCCAATAAAGAAACTGACTCCAAATTCATGTTTATCCATGTTATTGTTGTGACAGAGAGTTAGTCGATTAGTATTGTATACTGCAGCTCTATGGGGTGGTGTTTTACGTAAATGCTTAGAGCAGTGAGAAATTTTGATTGAGGTTTAGTTTGTGCCTTGAAGCAAACGGAGGCAACTTCGAAAGAAGCAATGAGTTAGAGGCAGGGGACTCACGATAGTCAAGCACGTGAGAGGCAAGAAGATTTGAGATAATGTAGCAGCTGAAAAGAAACAGAACTACTTTCTTTGCTATATGAAGTGCCGCCAAACACGTGTCATGCATTAAAAGCACATACACCTAAATTAACAGCATCTGAGTACTTTTTAAACATTTAACCTTGATTTGACCTTTTCAAGCTCATAATAACAAACTTTGAAATGTCATTTCGAACGTAAAATTTCCTGTAAAAATAGGGGTTTCCATTTTTTAAAAATGGTCGTGACCTTCAAATGACCCTGAAAATTGACATGAAGGACAAGGACATTTGTACCAATAAATGACCCCTGTTGTCCTTGACATTTTTTTCCTGAACCATTTTTTTGAAGCTGGCGAATTTTAGCAGATACTTAGATCCGTCGATTAAAATGGATCACCCGGTATATCGAACGACTCGGTGACGATGGTTTCTGTAACGAAATGATTAAGTTTGGCGATAATCATCTGTCGTACCACCTGAAAGAAAGAGTGAAAGACGTTAGCATAGTTTTATAGAGGCTAAAATAAAGGTTTCACAGAAAGCGAAAGGTATAAAATATAATAGAGACAAAGTACCGCACGGCTACGGCAAATTGTAAAGTCACAGGAAAACTAACGAACAAACGAACACTGATTTAAACATTCCAGAGGATAAAGCGGGGCGTAAAATTCTTGAGGAATGTTCCTAAAAATCGTAATCCTTGATATTGTATTAGTGTTTAGTGGTAAATTTCTAGCATTATAAATATTTCGTCGAGTGTATAATAATAGTTTATACTTTAATTTTTTTTTAATATATTTTCTACAAACACTACAGGGAATAAAAATCCAAAACGTCTAATGTGTTTTTAACAAAAGATTTCAAATATTTCTTTTAATTTTAGAAAGTTTTTTTTATTATTTTAAATTTTAATGTAAACGTTATAAAAAAAACTGAAGTATTAAAAAATTAGCAACAAAAAATTGAATACAGAGAAACTAGAAACTATAATTTATGATTTTATTAAGAAATAAAATAAATGTAATTGTTTTTATTATTTAATTGTTTACAGCATAATAGCAGTAATTAAAAATGACAGAAGTGTTTTTATGGCCGAAATAATAAAAAATTGTAAAAATATTTCAGGGACATTTGGGAGAGGTTTGGCCTCGTTTCTTTCGGAATGATCAGAGTTTGTACAACAAATTACTGTATATATACAAATCTGAAAGTAATTTATTCTTAAACAGCTTTTTCAACCAAATGGAGGTGTAAGTGTTGAAAAGCGTTTAGCAGGACTGTTTAGCAAAAACACTTGGACTCTTGGAAGAATCTTTCCGTAAACCTTGCAGACACAGATCAAAGCAATTGTATCATTCGTATCGCTTCTACTTCATCAGTAGACAGCGCGTGCGAACGTATATATTGAAACGAGCAAGTGCTCAATTGCAAATGCGTGCAAATTGCTTCTAAATGCTCCCAATATTTTTTCATTCAGATAGCTGAATGCGACACTTATAAAATGGGGATGAGATCTGAGAAGCATATTCTAGAACGGAGTGAACAATTGCGCGTATAGATCACAAGAAAAGGTTAAACCTAAATCGGATATGAACTCAACTCTATCAACAGCAATATCATATAAAAAATATTGCTGAAATACTGGCAAGCGCTTCCGAGAGAATGACAAAATCTTACATTTATCTACATTCAACAACAATTTGTTGTTAAACGACCAACTGCAAAAGATATAAAAGTGACGTTATAAGCAGAAATTTGTTCAAATAATGCCTAAAATCGAAATGAAAAAAATTGCTAGAAGTAGTCATAGACAATTTTCTTGGAAAATGTACATCATGATTGGAATATGATAAACTCTCGTACATTCAGTAAAATCCTCAACTTCATCAACATCAGTCCAAGTAATATCAGGAAGAGGGAAGTCCCTATAGTAACCATTATTTGTTCATCAACATGAACCAATGGCATAACAGCAGAATTGATGGAATTAATAACACCAAGATAATATTCCAAAGTAGATGTGCATGGAACATATACAGGATGGCATACAATGAGCTCGTTCGAAATCGAACTCTTAAAAGCGACAACAAAAATAATGTCGATCTTTCCTGTGAAGCCATGTTTCATAATCACATCATAATCGTTGTCAAGAACGCTAAATGCGGTTAAAATTCCTTTTGCGGACATTTTACACATCACCTTAATGTCCATTTCACTTAAATGGTTACCTCCATTTAATCTTGTCTTTATTAAGAAACTAAAACAACACACAAATGCAAACAAAGTACTTATATAGTATGCACAATTTAAAACTAAATGTCATAAACACCGTAATACGTATAATGACGCAATTAAATTCAAATTCTTCTGTTGCGGGTGGGTTAATTGCTCGAGTGGCTTTTAAACCTCCGCAACTACTTCATAATCAAAATCCAAACGTTTGGTTCGAAATTTTAGAGCAACAGTTTTTAGTTGCGGGTATTACAGTGGAAACAACGATATACGCACATGCGGGGGGGGGGGCGCTGGATGCACGACTCCATGACACTCTCGCGTATTTGATTACCAGCGTGAAGGGTACACATCCTTACACCACTTTTAAAACCGAAGTGATCAGGGTGCTCGGCGAGTCAGAGAAGGCGAAGCTTAACAATCTGATGCATGGCTTGACACTTGGAGACAGGAAGCCGTCGCAGTTGTTGAACAACATGCGATTGACCACTTTGGCAGCAATTTGAACGATACAACTCTTCGTCAATTTTGGATGAAAAGATTGCCGCAGCAGGTTCAAATGGTGCTCACACCTTTCGAAAATGACGTCTCCCTGGCCGTCTTGGCGGAACGAGCGGACAATGTGCATGAGACGATGACTCAGGCTCAGGTTAATATCCTTGAGGCGTCTGCTTGTAATGTAAATTCTAATCTTTCGATCGATCAACAATTTTCAGAATTTCGCAAAATATTATTATCGGAAATTTCGGAAATTTTTCAACACAATTCTCGATCTCGTTCAAATTCAAATTCTAATCGTCACTATAAGTCTCGGTCGCAATCCGGTTCTAATAATTCACGACAAAACTCACCAAATTTTCGAAATTCTTATTATCAAAATTCGGGTGATCCGTCGGCCGCAAATAATTTTACTTGTTATTATCATCAACGTGCCAAAAAATTAATAAGTCATTCGCAACTGGCGGAGTGCAATGACTTATCCAAATCCAGCCGCCTTTTAATTTTCGAAATTTTTCTGCAAACGCATTTTTTAATAGACACGGGCGCACACGTCTCAGTCTTGCCGGCTCGCTTCGTTCGGAACTCAAGGGTCGACCCATCGTTCGGGTTGTTTGCGGCTAACGACTCTACAGTAAACGCTTTCGGAACCAAAATTTTTAAGCTTGACATCGGACTGTGCCGCGAATTCTCCTGGGAGTTTATCATTGCTGACGTGTCGATGCCTATTATCGGCGCAGATTTTTTGAGGAACACCGGTTTGCTCGTGGATATACAAAGACAAAGGCTTATAGATCCGTTAACCTCTTTGTGTTCACACGGTGCGCTGTCCTCCATCGATGTTTCTGCTGTATCAAGGATCGGCAGGTCAGTGATGGACCCAGGAGTGTTCGACGTTATTTTAAAATTTCCGACAGTAATTTACGGCAATATCAACATCGACAATACAAAACATAACGTGACTCACAAGCTAGAGACGAACGGACCACCGATTGCGTGCAAAGCACGACGACTGGCACCAGACAAATTCATCATCGCAAAGACAGAATTCGAAAACATGATGAAACGCGGGATTTGCAGACCTAGTAGCAGTCCTTGGTCGAGTTCCTTACATTTGGTGTTAAAAAAGGATGTAGAGTGGAGACCATGTGTCAATTCCACATCTCCAAGATTTTACACAACGACTCGAGGGCTGCTCTATTTTCTCAACGATAGACCTTGTCCAGGCCTACCACCAAATTCCCATCGAACCGACGGACATTCCAAAAACAGCAATTTCGACGCCTTTTGGACTTTTTGAATTTTGTAGAATGACATTCGGTCTTCGCAATGCAGCACAGTCGTTCCAACGTCTTATGCACTCAGTCCTACGAGGACTTGACTTCTATTTTGTGTATTTGGACGACGTGCTCATTGCCTCTAAAAATTACGACGAACATCTTGGACTCGTTAAAATTATCTTCTCTAAATTAGAAGATCACGGTCTTGTAGTTAACCTCGACAAATGCACTTTTGCAAAACATGAAATTACATTTTTAGGACACAGAGTAACTGGACAAGGTATCTTACCATCGCATGAACGTGTTCAAGTCATCAAAAATTTCGAACGACCACTGACCGTAAAATAACTTAAACGCTTTTTAGGCATGATTAACTTTTATCGTCGCTTCATTCCTGCTGCTGCTGCCGACCAGCCATTACTGAACGACTACCTAAAAGGTTACACAAAGAACAGTCGCGTTCCAATACAGTGGTCGACAGCAGCTATAGAAGCGTTCGATAACTGCAAAAATAAACTTACGGACGCTACCTTACTGATTCATCCTTCATCATCAGCACCTCTGGCCATCATGGTCGACGCGTCCGATACGGCGCTAGGAGCAGTGGTTCAGCAGTGCATTTCAGATACTTGGCAACCACTCGGATTTTTTTCAGTACGTCTCAATGATACACAAAAACGATACAGTGCTTATGATCGTGAATTTCTCGCGGCTTACTCGGGCGTCAAACGCTTTCGCCACCTCCTCGAAGGTCGTACGTTCACGCTGTACACCGATCATAAACCATTGATCTACGCTTTTAATCAGAATCCGGAAAAGGCATCTCCTCGTCAATTTAGACACTTAGATTTCATTGGCCAATTTACGACCGATATCCAGCACATCTCAGGCATAAATAATGTCGTCGCAGATACTCTCTCACGTATTAATCAAATTTCTATTCCCGAAAGTATTGATTATGCGGTTATCGCAGATGCTCAGACCAATGACGAAGAACTTCAAGAAATCTTAAGGAGTAACTCTGCTCTCAAATTCGAGAAAATTGCGGTTGCGTTCAATTCAAAAACCTTAATTCATTGCGATATATCAACTACTACACCTACGCCATTCATTCCGCTAAATTTTCGGAAAAAAGTTTTCGAAGCATTTCATAACCTTTCTCATCCTGGCGTCAAAGCTTCCATTAAAATTTGGACTCAGAATGTCATTTGGCCATCGATTAATAAAGACGTCCAGAAAATGGCTCAAAACTGTGTAGCTTGCCAAAAGGCTAAAGTCTCTCGACACACTAAATCTCCACTTAGTACATATAAATTAACTTCTCAACGCTTTTCAAATATTCACCTCGACATCATTGGTCCGTTACCAGTTTCTGATAATCAGCGGTATTGCGTCACATTGATTGATAGATACACCCGCTGGCCCGAGGCGGTTCCAGTTCCTGATATAACTGCTGCTACCGTCGCTTTAGCTGTCTACTCTCATTGGATAGCTCGCTTTGGTGTGCCAGAGTCCATTGTCACGGACCAAGGCACGCAATTCGAATCACAACTTTTTCACGAACTGGCTAATTTACTTGGTTTTGAACGAAGGAGAACAACTAGTTACAATCCAAAATGTAATGGCATGATCGAGCGTTGGCACCGTGTAATTAGGTCTGCCATTATGTGCTACAATCGAACAGATTGGACTAATGTTCTTCCTGCAATCTTACTTGGACTACGAACAACGTACAGTGACGAACTGAAATCTAAGCCGGCTGAACTTGTTTTCGGACATACGACGCGAGTTCCAGGAGCTTTTTTGGAAACTACGAATGATCAAATTTTACAGTCAGACTTTGTAACGAACATCAAACGACACTTCGACGAAATTCGGCCTGTACCGGCTTCGCGACATGCTACGGACAAAGTTTTTATTAGTAAAGATCTGCTTACTTGCTCGCACGTTTTCTTACGAACTGACGCAGTACGCAGATCACTGTAACTACCATATACAGGACCGTTTTTGGTTATCGATCGTACATCAAAATTTTACACTTTAGATTTGAATGGAAGACATGTCAAAATTTCCATCGACCGACTTAAACCGTGTTACAGGGACAACCAAAACACGCAGAGTACACAAACTGGACCACCTGTACCGACTCACGAAACACAACTTCCAATTTCGGCTGACGTATCTAAATTACCTACTGTAGAGTCAAAAGTTTGCAAGCAGGTTCGCTTCGATCTTTCGCCGAAATCTGCGACTAAAACTACGAGGTCAGGTCGTGTGTCCAGGACTCCCATTCGCTTCGAGTGAAGTACGATAGATCTGCGATCTCTCTGGGAGGGGAGTATTTGTGGCGTCGATAGAAATTAAATTTGTCAAATTATAAAAATGCACCTTTAAGAATAATTAAGTACAAAATAATCGCACCATTTTAAGATTCCTAAAAAAACGTAGCAAGCAACAAAAATAAAAAAAAAAGTTTTTGTTTTTTCGAAAAAGAAGAAGGTTTTGCTAAAAAAAATATTACTTACGACTTTAGTCGTTTCTTGGTGCAATTGTATCTCCTCTCTGTTTTTGTAACAAAAATAAAAATAAAAGGTGTACAGCTAAAGTACTTGTGATTAATATAAAAAACACTAAAGAAGAACGAGAGGGCTTCGCATAATTGTGCTCGATAGGGAGTTACCATCACCGAGCCGCTAAAAGTGATTGTCACAATTTACTGATTAAACAAAATAACTTTTATTGAATAAAACAATGCGTTGTACTTGTAATATGGACAAGGAGGAAATGAAATGAAGTAAAAATAAAAAGTAAACTGAAAAATCAAACTACATACTGAAAAATCAAACTACTTATCGCTTTAACTTAATTCACTATTGTCGCCATCTATTGACAATAATACTAATTAGAAGTTAAATTGAATTTAAACTACGTTATCCAACATTCCTCCTCAACTTTAATTACGTTAATATTTTGATTTATTTTAGTCCACACAAATTGCGAAAATAGGCCAGTTTGGTTCCAGATAATGGCTTTGTACATACGAGTATGTCCGCAATCATTTCTTCCGTTGGACAATATTGAACATTCAACGATCCTCTTTTTTATGCAATCTTTAGTGAAATTATATTGTACGAAAATATGTTTCGACCGGTTGGTGAAACCTTCCCGAAAAATTAGTGCTAGGCAGCTTTGGTTGTCTTCATACATCACAGTTGGATCGACGACATCTATTTTAAAATTACGCATAAGAGCACGTAACCAATTTACCTCACGGCAAGCCTCTGTTAAAGCTATAAACTCTGCTTCGGTTTAAGATAGAGCTACACAAGTTTGCTTTTTGCAACTCCAACTGATAATTAACCCAGAAGCCATAAAAATGTAACCGCTGTTAGATTTTCTATCTGATCGATCTTCGGTCCAATTGGCGTCTGCGTATCCAATCAGTTTTACATTGTCACTCCCATTTAAAATCAGCTTCAATTTTATGGTGCCTTTCAAATATTTTACCACTCGCTTTAATTCATCCCAAACTTCTTGAGTTGGATTCATTGTTTTTTGAGCTAATATTGCGACACTTGCTGCTATATCAGGACGTGTATTAATTGATCCAAACAAAAGACATCCCAAAAGTCTTTGATATTCAACATTATTTAACAATTATTGAGATGATGGACCCTTTTGATATTCGATCTTCAATGGAATTTTTGAACACTTCGTATTTTCCAAACCAAATCGTTTGATAATTTGATTTATGTAATATGTTTGACTTATTTGATAGATATTATCCATAATTTCCACTTCAATTCCAATGTAACATTTGATTTGTCCTGAACTGTCGACTTGGAAACTTTTATTGAGATTGTTTTGAACTTCTTTGATTTCATTGATTTGCTTACTGGCTACTATTATATCATCAACGTAGATAATCATATAACAACTGCCGTTTTTATTATGTCTGATGAATAGCCATGGATCTTCGTCACTTTGCACGAAATCAGCTTCGACCATAACTTTATTGAGCGCCAAATTCCATACTCTTGCTGATTGTTTTAATCCGTATAGGCTCCTCCTTAAACAACATACATGTTGTTGATGAACCAATAAATTCTCTCTGCTGGCGATCGTCAGTAACAAACGGAATGTGGTTTGTCGTGCCACTGGTGCAAATACTTCGTCGTTGTCAATACCAAATAGCTGCGAAAATCCATCAGCAACTAATCGAGCTTTGTATCGCACAACGCTGCCATCCGCATTCGATTTCAGTTTAAAACCCCATCTACATCCGACTGTTTTTCGATCAGCTGGTAATTTGACAATTTCCCAGGTGCCATTTGCTTTGTGTGCATTCATTTCGTCGTTCATCGCTTGTAGCCATTCATCTTTATGTTCAGAATTTAAGACATCGATAATTGTTTTTGGCTCAGAAACAATTAAATTAACTTTATTTATTTTTTCCGATTAACCGCTTCGGTGGAACACCTTTGTTGACTCTTGATGATCTACGAATATTTAAATCATTTTCGTTGTTGCTTTCATCCGCTTCTCATTCATTATTTTGCTGGTCATCTGGTTCATTTTCTTTATTGTCCGAATTATGGTTATCGTCGTTTACTTTATTTGCATAATTTGATTTTATTTCATTGGGATTCGATCCGATTGGATCGTCGGCAAAACACACGTCCCTAATAATTAATAATTTTAGTAGTAATTTTCGTGCAGAACGATCATAACATCTATATGCTTTAGATTCCAAATCGTAACCCATAAAAATTGCTTCCACTGCTTTTGAATCCAATTTGCTCCTTTTGTCTTTTGGTACATGTACATAGCATTTCTGTCCGAATATATTTAAATTTTGCAAATTCGGCATATTGCCGCACCACAACTCATATCACCATATGATTTTTGGAATCGATTTAGATGGCAATCGATTTTGGAGAAATGTTGCCGTCATAACTGCTTCGGCCCAAAAATTATGATCTAGGGGAAAATTAGGATCTGGTTTCGATAACTTTAAGATAGCCAACGACTCGTTTATTGATATACTCTGTACCAATTCATATTTATGCTTTAGTAAATAAATTTTCGTATAACGTGAAAAATCGTCAATGAATGTAAGGATGTAACGATAACCATTGTGTGATGCAGACTGCAGCGGACCACATATGTCTGTGTGTTCCAGATCCATCGGTGCCTTGGTTGACGTCATTGAAACTTTCGGAAATGGCATTCTCGACATTTTTCCTTTTAGACAGAATTCACAAATATCGCTGCAATTGCATTTTCTGACCTTCATATACCGCTCACTAAATTCTGATTATCCAAATGCTTTATGATATTTATATCTCTATGTCCGAGAATTCGATGCCACTGATGTGCACATAGAGTACGCTCACTGTTTCCCATATCGACCTTATGCATTTGCCTCAGACGGTATTGATTACCAAAAGCCTCGCTAATATTATTGATTTTATTATTCCTCTTGATGAATACTTCGTTTTTGGTGAATTCAACTTTTTTACCTTTTCTTGCCAATTGTTTCACTGACAAGATGTTAGACGAAATTTCTGGAACGTATAAAACATCTTTTAATTTTTTTATGGCTGACATTGGTTTATTTCTATGATCGCAGAATTGGACATTTACTGTACCTTTACCTATTGACCTAGGACATATTTTACTGTACCTTTACCTATATTATTATTATTTGCACAATTAACAAATTAAATATATTTAAAATTTTACTTTACTTGGGTCAACTGGGCCCAAATTAGAGTATACAAATAAAATAATTTACTGATTAAACAAAATAACTTGTATTGAATAAAACAATGCGTTGTACTTGTAATATGGACAAGGAGGAAGTGTGTGAAGTCAACATAAAAAGTAAACTGAAAAATCAAACTACTTATCGCTTTAACTTAATTCACTTTTGTCGCCATCTATTGGCAATAATACTAATTAGAAATTAAATTGAATTTAAACTACGTTATCCAACAGTCACTACGGACCGCACAATAATAAAATAAAGAAAATATTTAATATGATTAAATACGATTTAGACGATTGGAATGTTAATGGAATTCTAAAATGATGTGGAACGTGTAACTTGGTTATTTCTTAATTGATTACACTGAAATTAACTCACTTTCCTGTTAATAGATTTCCAGTTCCTACTCTGGCCATTATACATTACTAAGA
Organism: Tipula vernalis; assembly: GCA_958295665.1. NCBI lineage: Eukaryota > Metazoa > Arthropoda > Insecta > Diptera > Tipulidae > Tipula > Tipula vernalis. The sequence continues at coordinate 20,912,525 of OY282559.1, forward strand.
AACAATCGTGAGTCTCGAAGTAGTCAACTAACTAACATTCTGTAAGATTTGAATCCCGTAAAATGATATTACCGGTCATTTTGTTAAACCATTTTGAGAAATTTGTTTCATAATGACGTGCTCAACAAATCACCAATTTAACAACAAGTATAAAAATGCAAAGTATACACTATAATCCGACTAAGATTTTAAAGATCAAAACCACTTTTACAATAATCTGTAAAACACATTCTATTTTAAATTATATTACATTAAGATAAACTGATTTGTCATTTATTCTCCAAAAATTTTGACACATTTATACCGATTATTCGGTATCCAAGACACATTTTAGATGTCGATAACGCAGCATAGTCAGGAGAAACGAAACCGATATAAAATGTGAAATTTCATTTCTACTAAACATTACAAATGTACAAAAAAAGAAACTACCAAATGTCATAAAATAACAATTTTAACATTTATAAGGTTTCGTAATGTTATAAATTTTTTTTTTTTTTCGTATGGCATTATAAATATTTCGTTGGATGTAAGATGCTATTTAACAGCCAACTGTAAATTATTATTACTATTTATATAAATAATTTGAACCAAAATACTATACATATATCAATGAAATCGGAGAGTAACGACCTTATTTTAGACTTTAGCTTTTAATTAAATAACAAAAACAAAAAATTATTGTCTTAATTAATTTTGTTTACTGTTGCTTATTTTGTTATTTACATAAAATTTACAAATAAATAAGAACGTATTGGGTTTAGTATATATAGTTTTTAGTATAATTAAGGTCATTCAAATTATTTTTATTGTTTTTCGTTTAAAATTTAAACCAAAAAATAAAAATTTTGCTGTTTCCGATATTTTTAGGTATAAACGAAAAAAAATATTTAAATTAAAAACAATTTTTTTCGGAATATTTGATTAACTATTTTATTAATATAAATTCAAGGTCGACTGGAGAATGTTGATAATAACCAGCTATGTTAGAAATAGTCAGTTTTGTAAAATTATAGCCACTGCCTGTATAAATTATTTAAGGTTACGTGTGTCTTATGCACACACTGTACTATAATTAATTAGGTACGCTTAGATATACAACAAAATTACTATGTATACATACTGCATTAATAATGTGTTAATTCTTAAATCACCTTTGAAACAACAACAACAAAAAAAGCTAAAATTTTACAGCTCAGTTCAAAGTTTCATAAAGTTGGCATGTGAACCACCAACACCAATTTACCTTTTGGACTCTATTTTAGAATCGAATTTGGAGATTAGCTTCGTAAAAAATAAATTGAGCGTAATAATTTTTTTTTTGTTCTGTCACCTGGCGGGAAGTAGAAATGGTGAAAACTTTCACTATCACATATTGCAGACATTGCAGAAAAAAATAAAGTAAAAGATTATTTTACAGAGGATGGTTTTTCGAGCATTGTTTCAAATTCTGAATAATTCCGTATGACGCTGGACAATCTGATAACGAAAAAAAAAACATTGTTAGTGTTTCATTCAGAGAATCTCTTCAAAGACAACTCAATTTATTTTTTAGAAGTAGAATACAAATCATGTTAACATGTTAATTATAGTTATAAACAATTTTATCAAACTAACGATGATAAAAGTAATATTTCAAGATTATTTAGGCCATGGTTCCGGCCGAAATGTTTCATTTGTTAGACATTTATTAAGAAAATTTATTATTAATTGTAATAGTTAACAACATTTGTGCTGCCACCACCTTGTCGGTGGTTGGTATTGATAGGTTAGGTTAGGTTAGGTTGGAGTGGCTGCTTATGCACACTTAGACCGATGACGGTCCATTGTGATACCACAGAATATATCTCCTTTTCCCCTCTTGAAACCATTTCGAGCTACTTATGTAGTGTAAGACGTCCCGCACTTTAATGTTTTCGAGATCCGAGAGGAAGTCCATCCTGAACTTACCCAAGTGTTTGTGCCTTCTGAGTGCCAATGCTGGACACGAGCAAAGGAAGTTGACCAACGTCTCTTCCTCCTCTTCGTCCAAGCAGCTTCTGCAGAAGTCATTTGCCTCCAGACCCAGCCTTCTTACGACCGTTCTTAATTCACGTCTACGTAGGGATATTAATGCCCTAGTGTGCCCCAAGTCCAGCTTTGGCCAAACTTGTCTTGCAACTCTACAGGTGAGGGTGTTAGACCACCTTCCCCCCTCAGGATAGCGCCTGCTTCCCAAGTGCTTGTCTCAGCGCTGTGTGTTGCCTCCCCAGACTTGCCCTTTCCGGTTGCAGCTGGAGAGTCGTACCATGCCTAGCAAATTCATCCGCCCTGCAGTTCCCCATGACGCCCGAGTGACCTGGGACCCAGATTACCTGAATATTGAAATGCTCACCCATCTCATTTAGAGATGAGTGACAACTCAACGCCACCCGTGATGCCAAAGACACTGATTCTAACGACCGGATCGCCGCTTGACTCTTCACATAGATTGTTATATCATCTGAGAATAACACATTATGCTTCAACCACGTCATGACCTCCTCAATCGCTACGACTTCAGCTTGGTACACGCTGCAGTAATCAGGGAGACGAATAGGAATGTTTACATTTAATTTGTCACAGAATACTCCAGCTCCTACTTTGTCGTCTAGCTTGGAGCCATCTGTGAAGAATTGCAACGCTTCGGTTTCCGATAACGGTCTTCCCTTGCCAGGATTCCCTTGAAGGGATGGAGGTCCGAAATCGATTCTCGAAGCGTAGAGTAGGTTTAATGTAGTCAAGATTCGCCAGCTCATCCTTCAACGATCTAACGATAGTATAGTGTCCTATACTAAGACACCTCCACTGAGAGACGGCTGCAAGTCGGCATGATAACCGCTAAGGCACTTGTCGGTGTCGACCTCAATGCCCCGCTAACAAGCATACAGGCCGTTTTTGCACCCTCTCAATCCTACTTTTATAAGTTACCTTGTTCGAAGCTGGCCACCAAACACCCACCCCGTACATGAGTACAGGTCTCACTACAGCGGTGTAGAGCCAGTGTACTAGCTCCGCCTTTAGACCCCATCTATGGCCAATGGCGTTCCTACAGGAGTACAAAGCTATAGTAGCTTTGTTTATTCTCTCCAACATATTGGGCCTCCAACTAAGCTTACTGTCTAAGATAAAGCCCAGATATCTAGCTCTATCAGTAAAAGCAAGTCTCGTGCCATTTAAGGTAGGAGGGACAACTACCGGGATTTTGTATTTCTTAGTGAAGAGTACCAGCTCTGTCTTGGTCAGGTTAATACTAAATCCACATTTGCCAGCCCATTTCGTAACGATGGTAAGCGTATTCTGCATTACGTCTACATTCGTGCCCAGGAATTTCCCAGTAACAGCTAAAGCTACGTCGTCTGCGTAAGCGTTAACTTCTATACCCTCTCTCTCCAATTCTAGTAGTAACCCGTTTACCACTATGTTCCAGAGAAGAGGGGACAGAACCCCCCTGCGGGATTCCCCTAGTTACTCGCCTCTTGATGGTGGAGTCCCCCAACTTCGAGCTAACAATCTTGCTTCTCAGCTTATAATTGATTAACCCTATCAGAGGAACGTCCACCTCCAAAAATGACAATACCTCCTTGATTGCCTCCGCTTTTACATTATTAAAGGCGCCCTCTATATCCAGGAAGGCCACCAAACAGAATTCCTTCGAATTAATCGATTTCTCAATCGTACACAACAAGGCGTGCAGAGCGGTGTCCACAGATTTGCCCTTTGTGTACGCATGCTGAGATGATGCCCACTTCCTGGCACCTATTTTATCTCTGATGTATACATCCAGCAGCCTTTCCAAGGTTTTCAAAAGAAAGGATGATAGAGTTATTGGTCTTAGGTCCTTAGGATAGACATGCGAGCTTTTCCCCGCTTTCGGTATGAACACCACCTTGACCTCCGTCCAGTACCTAGGAATATAGACCAGCTTCAAACACCCTTTGAATATAGCTTCCAGGTAAGGAAGAATAATTACTGAGTTTTGAAGTTCCGCTGGTATAACTTGATCCGAACCAGCCGATTTAAATGGTTTGAAACCCCTCAGTGCCCATAGGATCCGTTTCCTGGTTACGTTTCCTGGTCTTCAAAGCTCCCTGAGAAGTATGTCTCGAAGAGAAGCTCCAGAGATTCTCCACTAGAAGCTGTCCAAGATCCGTCCGGTTTTATCAAAAAACTAGGACTAGCTGTACTTTTGGAAAGAATCTTCCTAAGGCGGGAGGTTTCGGATACCTCTTCCATTTTATCACAGAAGATTCTTCAAGACCTCCTTTGTGCCTTTCTTAATTCTTTCTTATAAATTCCGAGTTACTCCTTATAGGAGTCCCAATCCTGAGCCTCCCTTGTATTTTTGGCTCTATTAAAGGCTGTCCTACAAGCCTTACGATAGGTTTCCAGTTCCCTGGACCACCATACTGGTTTTTGCCTACCTCTAGGCTTAATCAGTGGGCAGGCAGCGCGAAAGGATCGGTTGCATGCGCTAGTAACGCTAGCCACCATGTCCTCCAGCTTCCCAACGGTCGTCGGGGGCTCCGCCATAGCCCTCGTCGGTAACATTTCCTCCAATAATTCCCGATATTTGCTCCAGTTGGTCCTTTTAGGGTTCCTGAAGGCTTTCCGGGTAGCAGGGTGAATATCGAGGCTATAGGTTAAATATCGATGATCAGAAAAGTAGTGTCCCTTATCCACCCTCCAATTTTTAACCATTTGAAGAATATTATTTGAGACAAGGGTCACGTCTAGAACCTCCTGCCTGTTACTAGTAATAAATGTGGGTTCCCGCCCAATATTACACACTGGAAGGTTAGTACTCATCAAATAATCAAAAAGCGACTCACCTCTTTCATTAATGTCCGTGCTTCCCCAGATAGTGTGATGCGCATTAGCATCAACTCCCAGTACCACACCTACCTTTGATTGTTCCGCTTCACGGATCAGCTCCTCCAGGTTATCCGGAGGAACCTCCTTCTCCCGGTCCATGTAAGCTGAAACTAGCCAGAATCTACAAGTGCCTACTTCCAGGCTAACTGCAGTGGTGTCACCATTGCTGCATTGAGAGAGAAGGAAAAGATTAATATTATTTTTCCCAAGAATACAAGATCTGATCTTCCCAGACTTACTAGAGGATAAAATGTTGTAACCCTTGGTTCTGAGGCCACAGATCCTGTTGTTATTAATGCAAGGTTCTTGGATTAGTATCACATCCTCACCCGAAATAGTCAGCCTGAGGAGTAGAGCTGCCGAAGCAGCCTTAGAATGGTGAAGGTTAATTTGTATTATCTTAATCATAACCATTTAACCTCTACCTACCTCTATGGTATATTCCTGCTACCGCAGGAATATTATTTCCCGGTATTTTGGGATGCGCCGGATTCGCCCGTCTCGCCAACACTCATACCCTCTGTAGAGGACTTGTTAGTGCCCTCTTCATCATCCAAGTGAATCCTTGTCAGGCCGAGGTCGCCGGATTCACTCTCCCAATTGTATCAATACTTTCAATACTTTTTTATTAGACAGAAATATTGATCACGTGAAAGTTGTTGTTGCAGCCCCGCAAGCCAATGGTCAAGTTGAACGTGTTAATCATGTTTTGAAATCAATGTTAAGCAAATTAAGTGAACCGGTACAACATTCGAATTGGTCTAAAATGTTGAATCGTGTTGAATTGAAATGATGTAATGTATGAATAACTCAATTCATTAAACAACCAAACAGACCCCATCTCAATTTTTATTTGGCATTGTACAACGTGGTTAAGAAGTTCCAACTGCTACTGGGGTTTTCCAAAAAGCAAACTTACGATGTCATTTGTCAAAAAACAGACTTGCTAAGTGTTTTGGTGAGGGTGATTTTGTGGTTATTAGAAACGTTGATACTACCATCGGGACCAATAAAAAACTTATTCCGAAATTTCGCGGACCGATCGAGTGGATCAATTGTCAGTTCGGTCGATTCAAATATAATCATTTCTATCTTCATTCTTGATTTGTGCTGCCACCACCTTGTCGGTAATTGGTCTTGCAATAATGACGTGTGAAGAGAGAAATGATTAAGGTGTAAAGGTAAAGAAGAAGAACAGCGAAACTAGAAAGAAAGAAAGAAAACAGCTTAAAATCATTTGTTTGAAAAGAGTATTATTTAGTACAAAATTACAGAGAAACACAAATATTTCATTAAAAAGAATTGAAATAGATTCAGTCGGTGTTGACAGTTCAAAATTTACTGAAAATGTTTAGAACGTATTCTATACACTACAGTAGTAGAAATTGTGCTGACATCTTTTCGAAAACATAAAAATCAATTTTATCACACATAATGACATCTATTGGCGAAAATAGTTAAAAAAATTTCATCAATTTTTAATGCTGCCGTCTTACGAAAAACACGATCTACTCATGCTGTTATTAGTTTCGGTTTTCCAAAATCAGCATACATTGGCAACAGAAATAGTATGGTATTGGCAGTTATCACAAAAATGAAAAAATGTCTGATACGACGTTCCACAAAATTGCAACCAAATTGGCAAAGCTAAATTCAAGAATCACTGCAAAAGTACGCTACATAATAATGAAGCCAACGACAGATAAGAAACTCTGAAGGAATAGCTCGTTTCTTGGTCGGGAAACTTTGAATCTTCCAAGCTGTGATGACAATAAGTTTCTCTTTTATAACTTTATTCACTTATATCTAAAATGGCAGAAAGAAAATGAAAGAGAACAAACACAAGTGCTTATTTCTCTAGATCCTTCTTTACTCTTTCTTAGTCTGTTTTACACTCCCTGAAAGATAAAACCGGAACTCATGGGTGCGTCCGAAATGCGCATTTTTATTCAAATGTGCATTTATAAACCTATACATGAAGTTCTGGCAACAATTGAAAATTATGTCCGAATATATCTAAAGTGCAGATTCAATTTATTTTGTGTCACGCAAGGGCTACAAACTCATCTGAAATACTATGAAAGTTAACCGAAAGTTTTCAGCTGACATATGTCAGATGAAAAATTATCAAAACAACCTATAAACTTGTATTTTTAACAAGTGTTTTTACAGCTGGATATAGACTCATTTTGGTTTGTCTCTGCTTACCATACGAATTATAGCTGGTTTACATTTATTATGTTGCTTTTTCTAAAAGATAAAAGATGTATAGTAAAAAATGCATAAACAAATTTTTTAACCACCTAAACTAATCTAGTGCCCCTTTTCCTATTTGGCAATAACGTTGTTCATTTGGGCCAAACTTTCACTTGCATACGATATTATCGGTAAAATTCATACAGCCACCAAAGCCCGCCAAAAATTTTCGAGAGCATAGCAAGATTGTATTTTCACCTTTGCTGTTGATAAACGTGATGCGATGTCATGACTGTTCTGATATTTGTGCTTGATGAAGTGTTGGATGTCTCCTTTCGAAACACCACTATTTTTGAGATCCATGTTGGTGCACATTTTACCGATTCAATCACTTCTAAGGCCATCAATCTAAATCGATCTTTTTTGTTCTGTTTTGTTTATTTTCTCAAACGACTTTTAACAAAAAAGATCGATTTAGCCCATCACTACAATAAAAACTGGTACTCTGTGTGGTACGGCTGTGCTATTGGTTCTGTGGTTGCGGCTGTTCACTATTGCTTACGGCAACTTTTGAAAACCTTTAAGAGTTTTGTCGTAAACAGACCCAATAAGCGTTTGTCGGTATTATTAACTTCTTAGAACTTTTCAAAGGTTTTGTTTGAACCAATGATTATTTCAGCTTCAACAATACATGTCCAAAATACTTCGCTCAATAATGTTTTGCTTTAAACATCCGTGGGCGTTAAAACATCCAGATCAACGCTGCTCAACACAGAAACACAGAATTTCTGTTTCATTTGCGTGATCATGATCATCGATATTACTAGAATTTTAGAATCTTTATAAGTCGGCCTCACCATATAGCTATCCATTTCTTCACCTGCAGCATTTTTACAATCAATCATAATGGTGACATCCAAGGTCAAGAATATGGTCCGATATCTAACCATTCTTGCCGGAGAATTGCAGCCTAAGGTTTTTTCCTTCAAAACTATAAGGCACGCAAATGAACAACGTCACATATTATCGTAAATTACTAGCGGCCTATACTATTCAACACCTTGACAAATGTGCCATACATGAACGACCAACGTTAGATATATTTTACAGAAGATAATGAGAATCTCATCAATCCACGAATCTAAAAGATTGTCGCTCAAACCCTAACAATTTGGGGATGCAAGAAACTAAGTTACTGCGAGCAATTTTCGAGAAACAAAAGGAAAGTAGTAAAACGAAATGTGTGTCGAAGCAATTTCTGTTCCCGACATCGGAGGGGAGATAGTAGTAGTGTTTACTACTTATCGAGGCTGGTTACCTACAATAGATCACAATTTGAATCCTCACTTACCTTAAATCAACGCAGCGACATGATACTTTCGATCTTGCCATCTCTTCCAGATATAATCCGATAACAATAGGTATACAGAGCCTCTTCCACAAATACCATGACACCAAACAAATCAAGCATATACGTGAATGGATATAATTTGTCTAACTAAATAATTCTTCACGACGTTACGACACTCGATCAAACACAATCAAAAATATTGTGTGCCTTTCATTCAGAGAACAGGGTGGGATATAATTAAGCGAACGATCAAAATCTGGTGCCAGTTTCGTATTTCTTCACATTTCTATTTCCACTCAAAATGCTGTGTGACTTTCTGCCACAAGAAGTGGACGAACTTGTACGGCTTTTAAGCCTTTACTTACAACACGTTGGTGCCACATCGTGGACATATCGAAAATCGAAGCATTTTCCATGTAAAATCAAGTTTCCTCGATTTTTCTTCTAACTTTTTAGATCGAAAAGTTGGGAATCATACCTCGATTACCTCTTTGATTTCTTTAGTGAGAAAGAGCTTTTTAAGGACAGAGCTGTCTACTTAGTAACAGAGCTGTCATAAGCTAATAAAAACTTTTATCCCTTATGTATATGAACAGGAAGTAGATATGTAGGTGCCTAGTTGGAACTGTAAGGTTTGTTTCCTTATTCTGGTTACATCACGCAGAATGTTTTTGATTCGAATCACAACAATTTCCTTGTACAAGCGGATTAATTCGAGCCCTTCTTCAAAAATTGTAAAAAATTATGTCACAAGAAGTTATTTGACAACTGAATTTAAATTTATATGAAACCAAGATTAAACATGACACATTACAAACAAATCCAAAACATTATAAGTTTGGAAATTTAGAAGTCAGAATTCTTAATATAATTAACTGAAGCTTTTGAATTCTTGAAATCTACAGCCCTATTTAAATTTCACCTAGCAGAGATCAGTAGTTACCCTACGCTTTATTACCAGCTGAACTGAATTCAATTAATGTCTGTGTAATTTATTTGGGTTAAAAAACTGTAGTCAAACAATCCAAAATTTTGATTAATATTTTAACGTCTTTGCGAATGAATACAAATCGCAAAATTTTTGTTAATTTTTTTAATTAAATTAAACGATAAAATAACGAAAGAGACTTTGTGATGAAAATGTGTTACGCGAGTGCATACTATTCTCAGTTCATAAAATATTTATAAATACCCAAATGATTTTATTTTTTACAAATATTATTTTTAATTAGCGTGATCACATTTCTGCGTAACATGATTAAAAATAAAAATTATAATTTGTGGTTTTCATTATAAAATTAATTAAAAAATATCAGGCTAAATACAAAAATGTTGCTTTATGCAATGTATACACGAGTATATCAAAAACAGAAAATACTATGAACATTAATAAATATTTAATTAAATTTTTATTTATATACAACGACAAATAAAGGTTATTTGTAATTTATTTAAAAAACAAATAAATTTTTTAATCAATAGAATAACAAAAAAATTAAAATTTTTTTTTTTCTTTCTGTAATTTAGTTAATTATTATTCATTTATGTATGAATGTATTTGATAAGCACGATAGGTAGACCGCGAAATACGTCGTCCTCAAGTCACTTACATCAAAACAAAATTTGCATGAGTGTTTGATTAAGCCTTTCAAGTGAAAATAATTAAAATCGGTTTATTTCCAATTTATTCGTACGTACATAAAGCTTAAAAAATATTAACCCGCCGATCTCTCAATCCGTCTGGGATGTATGACGAACAGCCGAGGAGGACACACCGAGAGGCATATAAACCAACCAACCCACTAAGTGTGTAATCCATTATTTTTCGTGTATTATGGAAACCGAAAATATTCTCAACATCTAAAATGATTTCTGGATAAATTTTTGGGAAATGGCCAAATAGCCTGTAGATTGGCCATTTATTTTGGGATTATGATAAAATTTGACAGATACGGTGGGAATGGGATTCTTAAATGATTTTTGGGTACATTTTTGGAATTTGGCCAATCAGCTTGTAACTTGGCCATGTCTTAACCAATTATGATGAATTTTGGCTTGTACGATTGAAATGGAATTCTTGAATGATTTTCAGATTAAATTGATGGAACTTGGTTATTGTTCAACCGATTTTGATGAAATTCGTCAGGTACGATGAAAATGTGGTTCCTAAATGATTTTTAGGTAAAGTTTTGGAATATAGAAAATTGGGAAGTAACTTGACTATTTCTTTACTCGGAAAATTAAATATCCATAAAATAGCTGTAAATTCCCCCTATTTTCCAGAACAAGTCCTTGTTTTCCAGCATATTTCCCATTTTTCCCTAATATGTATTTAGAAAAGAGCAGAAAACTATCCTTAGTAACTTATAAAAATTAAAATATTTTTGCTTGAAAACGAAAATTTAAATTTAAAATTATATGGAAGTTGGAGATCTAAAATAATAAAATTAGAATGGAAATCTCCATTTTCAGGAATATTTTAACACAAAATATTCCTTTTCACAATTATCATTACCTGCATGCGGTACTATTCAACGATGGGAAATATGGTTGGATATTAAATTGTACCATGTGGTGATAAATATTCACGGTCGAATATTAAATTGTAATCCACATTTGATCCATAATCCATTTCCAATAATTCCTCTCGGCCATTCTTATGCACTGTGTTGTAATGATTTAGCACTTTTATTATTTATCGTCGTTAACTATGCATTAGTGTGTATATCTACAAAATTCACCAAAATCGTTTTTTTTTTTGGTTTTTCGACAAGAATGTACGTGTTTTGCTTTGTTTTTTAGTATCAGTGTTGCTCGCATCGTTTCTAGACATAAAGAAAACTCAATTTTGCGTGTGCATTAGTATGTATCTACGTTATTTTGTGCGGTGGTTGATAGCATAGAGAACTGTATGTAGATGATTGATGGAGGCAAACGGACGAAAATAATTTTTTTGTTTATTTATTAAAAACTACAATTTATATATAAAGTTTGGTTCTGGTTATTTAGCAGTATTATTTGTGGAATTTGCAGTAGGTTCTCCACGCAAATCGCGAATACATATCTCAAAATGCCCAATCACTTTATTAATTTCAATTCTAGACGTCACTTACCTACACGTACTTTAACAGTTCTCAATTGAGGTAAGTTAAACGTTAAATAAATTTATAATTTAGTAGTTATTTATAGTTAATCGTCTGATTTTAATTAATTTAAGTATTTATTAACGTAAAAATGTTAATTTTGTTTCTAAATTATTTAAAATTATAATTAAAATAAGTAATATTAGAATGTGTTGTAGATAAACCAACGTGTAAATTCAAAGTAATGTTTTTCTGTGTAGATACATAGTTAAGTCCTTTATTGTTTTGTAGATAAACGAAAATGAAATATTAAAATTTTCCAAATTTGATAACGCCAAATTTATCCTGATCGAAGTACCACCAACAACAACGGAAACAATACCTATTGAATTAAAAGACAGCCACATACACGAACCTTTTAGAAATAGCCAAAATGCATCCGGTTCCGTCGATATAACAGAAATCAATGCTGCGGGGAATACTTCGGCAATATTTTTGCCACCTAGCTCCGGACAATCAATTTTTGATAATGCCACATTTATTTATGACAATGAAATTACAGTGGAGTTGGAAAATATTTTACCACCAGCCCTAATCGAATTACCATCAACAAAGGGATCAATTCCATTTGAATTAATCGATAATTACACAAACACCGCTGGTAAGAATAGCAACACTGACACTGATTCTAGTTATGCTTTGTGGTGAGTAGCATTACACCAAACAGCCGAGATGAATAATAAAATAATAATCAACTACGAGCAAATAACTAGTTAGTTTTATTTTCCCGTCGTCGAACCAAAATGAAAAGTGTTTACCTGGGGGTCAATTCTCGTTCCGTGAGAAGTATAATGGAAAGTATTTTCAGTGAGAAATATACGTTTCCGATTCATGTTCTTTGAGAAGGAAAAAAATGACGTCAAAATCTTTTCATATGAATAAAACTTTCTCACCGACCATTTTGGCGGTGACAACATCAAAAATATGGAAATAAAATTCTATTAAAACTAAAGTTGTAATTTTAGCATAAAATGTGCATTGAAACTATAATATGATTCACTTTAAACTTAACTAATAAGTAAATCTATTAAAAACAATTCCGTTTATTTAAGAAAAGCTTCCAAATAATTAATTTTGTTAAGTTTTAAAAATATTTTGGTCATTTTTATAATTTATTTTATATTTTGACAGGCAATGACGAAAACTGATTATCTAACTCTACTTTATCATTTATTTAGCTAATATTTACACCATTTGTTGTATCATCTAGCGGAAATCTATATGAAACTCGATAAAATGTCTGTTTACAGTGTAGCTTACTATGAAACCAACTTATTCAGCGTTTTTTTCACGAGTCTTTTTCATTTGGACATCGAGAATCGCTTATTGTCGTTGTGTGAAATGTTATAAATGAAAGAGACTTGATGGAAACAAAATGGAAACATTTTTTTCATTAGGTTTTTTTCACAGAACGAGAATTGACCCCCTGAACTGTCAAAATAAACTACGCGTGCATTTAATGCGTTACGTGTTGAAATGCTGTGAATTATTGTTTTATTTAGTTAAATTGTTTATCATTAATAATAAAAAAAATACAAAAAAAAGGTTTGGTTTTACTTCTATTATGATGTACAAAGATACATCCTAATGTATTTCAAATTATTCCATAAGTGAGTAGCTACATTTTTGATTATACGGATAAATATCTTTAAACAAATGGTTCTTAATTCAATTGTAATCAGTTTGTTTAATAAATATGCGTTAAAATATTTTTAAAATGTCATTTCAGTTTTAAATAAAATGTTTTTATGTTCTCCTGTAAAAACACACAAAATGTAGTTACACACTAAAACATCGTCACCGACGAAATTATTTTATTAGCAAAGTATATTTTATACACAATTTATAAATTAATAAAATAGGCATTTGAATATAAATCAATATAACCACGCAAATGTCACAAAACATGTTTATTTTAACTAAAGGTCGAGTTACAATTGATCCGTCCCATTCCGTTCCGCTTCTCCGTCCAAATTAGTTACTTTTAAACATTTTCTGTATATGTATTTTGTATGAAGAAACGGAATGGTTAGTTATAACAAAATGGAAAGAGACGGACGAGCTCATCCGTTTTTTCAAAAAGTTTAGAATTTACGGAAAGACGGAACATCTTAATCAAACGAATCAAATTAATTTTTTTTTTGACATAACGTGAGAAGTAGGCAGTAACTACAGAGGGATTTTCGATTATTTGACAAATCTTCTTTAACTAAATTTAACAGCAAGTTATAGGTTCCCTGGTTATTCTAGTTTGGATGACGAATTCTTCACTATCTAACTCTTATATTTGGAGAAAGCTAGTCTTAAAATACCGGGATTCGTCCCTATCCAGATTTAATGGACGGCACCTTTCTTATAAATTCTATAATATTTTTTATACAAAACGTATAAATAAAAGAGAATTTCTAAAGCTTTCATAGTCTCGTAGTCTTCCATTTTATTTAGCACAATTGCAGATTTTCAATTTTGTAGCTCTGATTTGTGGTCTATAGTCCAGGTGATTTTCAATAAAATTGAATTTTCTACAAAATGTGTAGAAATTTTCGAACGACCCAAATGCCCATTGGCATGACAATTACAGGTCTCATTGCCTATCGATAGAGGTATCAATCATCGGAATCGGAGCACAATTGCAGATTTTCGATTTTGTAGCTCTGATTTTGTTGTCTATGGTCCAGGTGATTTTCCATAAAATTGAATTTTCTACAAAATGTGTAGAAATTTTCGAACGATCCAAATGCCCATTGGCATGACAATTACAGGTCTCATTGCCTATCGATAAGGTATCAATCATCGGAATCGGAGCACAATTGCAGATTTTCAATTTTGTAGCTCCGATTTTGTGGTCTATAGTCCAGGTGATTTTCAATAAAATTGAATTTTCTGACGGTAATGACAATTACAGGTCTCAATGCCTATCGATAGAGGTATCAATCATCGGAATCGGAGCACAATTGCAGATTTTCGATTTTGTAGCTCTGATTTTGTGGTCTATAGTCCAGGTGATTTTCAATAAAATTGAATTTTCTACAAAATGCGTAGAAATATTCGAACGATCCAAATGCCCATTGGCATGACAATTACAGGTCTCAATGCCTATCGATAGAGGTATCAATCATCGGAATCGGAGCACAATTGCAGATTTTCGATTTTGTAGCTATGATTTGTGGTCTATAGTCCAGGTGATTTTCAATAAAATTGAATTTTCTACAAAATGTGTAGAAATATTCGAACGATCCAAATGCCCATTGGCATGACAATTACAGGTCTCAATGCCTATCGATAGAGGTATCAATCATCGGAATCGGAGCACAATTGCAGATTTTCAATTTTGTAGCTCTGATTTTGTGGTCTATAGTCCAGGTGATTTTCAATAAATTTGAATTTTTTACAAAATGTGTAGAAATGTTCGAACGATCCAAATGCCCATTGGCATGACAATTACAGGTCTCAATGCCTATCGATAGAGGTATCAATCATCGGAATCGGAGCACAATTGCAGATTTTCGATTTTGTAGCTATGATTTGTGGTCTATAGTCCAGGTGATTTTCAATAAAATTGAATTTTCTACAAAATGTGTAGACATTTTCGAACAATCCAAATAACGGTTGTCATAAGCACAATTGCAGGTTTTCGATTTTGTAGCTCTGATTTTGTGGTCTGTAGTCCAGGTGATTTTCAACAAAATTGAATTTTCTACAAAATGTGTAGAAATTTTCGAACGATCCAAATGCCCATTGGCATGACAATTACAGGTCTCATTGCCTATCGATAGAGGTATCAATCATCGGAATCGGAGCACAATTGCAGATTTTCGATTTTGTAGCTCTGATTTGTGGTCTATAGTCCAGGTGATTTTCAATAAAATTGAATTTTCTGACGGTAATGACAATTACAGGTCTCAATGCCTATCGATAGAGGTATCAATTATCGGAATCGGAGCACAATTGCAGATTTTCGATTTTGTAGCTCTGATTTTGTGGTCTATAGTCCAGATGATTTTCAATAAAATTGAATTTTCTACAAAATGCGTAGAAATATTCGAACGATCCAAATGCCCATTGGCATGACAATTACAGGTCTCAATGCCTATCGATAGAGGTATCAATCATCGGAATCGGAGCACAATTGCAGATTTTCAATTTTGTAGCTCTGATTTTGTGGTCTATAGTCCAGGTGATTTTCAATAAATTTGAATTTTTTACAAAATGTGTAGAAATATTCGAACGATCCAAATGCCCATTTGCATGAATATTACCGGTCTCACTGCCTATCGATAGAGGTATCAACCATCGGAATCGGAGCACAATTGCAGGTTTTCGATTTTGTAGCTCTGATTTTGTGGTCTATAGTCCAGGTGATTTTCAATAAAATTGAATTTTCTACAAAATGTGTAAGAATTTTCGAACAATCCAAATGATCATTGGCATGACAATTACAGGTCTCACTGCCTATCGATAGAGGTATCAACCATCGGAATCGGAGCAAAATTGCAGATTTTCGATTTTGTAGCTCTGATTTTGTGGTCTGTAGTCCAGGTGATTTTCAATAAATTTGAATTTCTTACAAAATGTGTAGAAATATTCGAACGATCCAAATGATCATTGGCATGACAATTACAGGTCTCACTGCCTATCGATAGAGGTATCAATTATCGGAATCGGAGCACAATTGCAGATTTTCGATTTTGTAGCTCTGATTTTGTGGTCTGTAGTCCAGGTGATTTTCAATAAAATTGAATTTTCTACAAAATGTGTAGAAATATTAAAACGATCCAAATGCCCATTTGCATGACAATTACAGGTCTCACTGCCTATGGATAGAGATATCAATCATCGGAATCGGAGCACAATTGCAGATTTTCAATTTTGTAGCTCTGATTTTGTGGTCTATAGTCCAGGTGATTTTCAATAAAATTGAATTTTCTACAAAATGTGTAGACATTTTCGAACAATCCAAATAACGGTTGTCATAAGCACAATTGCAGATTTTCGATTTTGTAGCTCTGATTTTGTGGTCTGTAGTCCAGGTGATTTTCAATAAATTTGAATTTCTTACAAAATGTGTAGAAATATTCGAACGATCCAAATGATCATTGGCATGACAATTACAGGTCTCACTGCCTATCGATAGAGGTATCAATTATCGGAATCATAGCACAATTGCAGATTTTCGATTTTGCAGCTCTGATTTTGTGGTCTATAGTCCAGGTGATTTTCAATAAAATTGAATTTTCTACAAAATGTGTAGACATTTTCGAACAATCCAAATAATGGTTGTCATAAGCACAATTGCAGGTTTTCGATTTTGTAGCTCTGATTTTGTTGTCTATAGTCCAGGTGATTTTCAATAAAATTGAATTTTCTACAAAATGTGTAGAAATTTTCGAACGATCCAAATGCCCATTGGCATGACAATTACAGGTCTCATTGCCTATCGATAGAGGTATCAATTATCGGAATCGGAGCACAATTGCAGATTTTCGATTTTGTAGCTCTGATTTTGTGGTCTGTAGTCCAGGTGATTTTCAATAAATTTGAAATTTTTACAAAATGTGTAGAAATATTCGAACGATCCAAATGCCCATTGGCATGACAATTACAGGTCTCACTGCCTATCGATAGAGGTATCAATTATCGGAATCGGAGCACAATTGCAGATTTTCGATTTTGTAGCTCTGATTTTGTGGTGTCCAGGTGATTTTCAATAAAATTGAATTTTCTACAAAATGTGTAGAAATATTAAAACGATCCAAATGCCCATTTGCATGACAATTACAGGTCTCACTGCCTATGGATAGAGGTATCAATCATCGGAATCGGAGCACAATTGCAGATTTTCAATTTTGTAGCTCTGATTTTGTGGTCTATAGTCCAGGTGATTTTCAATAAAATTGAATTTTCTACAGAATGTGTAGACATTTTCGAACAATCCAAATAACGGTTGTCATAAGCACAATTGCAGATTTTCGATTTTGCAGCTCTGATTTTGTGGTCTATAGTCCAGGTGATTTTCAATAAAATTGAATTTTCTACAAAATGTGTAGACATTTTCGAACAATCCAAATAACGGTTGTCATAAGCACAATTGCAGGTTTTCGATTTTGTAGCTCTGATTTTGTTGTCTATAGTCCAGGTGATTTTCAATAAAATTGAATTTTCTACAAAATGTGTAGAAATTTTCGAACGATCCAAATGCCCATTGGCATGACAATTACAGGTCTCATTGCCTATCGATAGAGGTATCAATTATCGGAATCGGAGCACAATTGCAGATTTTCGATTTTGTAGCTCTGATTTTGTTGTCTATAGTCCAGGTGATTTTCAATAAAATTGAATTTTCTACAAAACGTGTAGAAATTTTCGAACGATCCAAATGCCCATTGGCATGACAATTACAGGTCTCAATGCCTATCGATAGAGGTATCAATTATCGGAATCGGAGCACAATTGCAGATTTTCAATTTTATAGCTCTGATTTTGTGGTCTATAGTCCAGGTGATTTTCAATAAATTTCAATTTCTTACAAAATGTGTAGAAATATTCGAACAATCCAAATGCCCATTGGCATGACAATTACAGGTCTCAATGCCTATCGATAGAGGTATCAATCATCGGAATCGGAGCACAATTGCAGATTTTCGATTTTATAGCTCTAATTTTGTGGTCTATAGTCCAGGTGATTTTCAATAAAATTGAATTTTCTACAAAATGCGTTGAAATACTCGAACGATCCAAATGCCCATTGGCATGACAATTACAGGTCTCAATGCCTATCGATAGAGGTATCAATCATCGGAATCGGAGCACAATTGCAGATTTTCAATTTTATAGCTCTGATTTTGTGGTCTATAGTCTAGGTGATTTTCAATAAGTTTGAATTTTTTACAAAATCGAACGATCCAAATGCCCATTGGCATGCCAATTACAGGTCTCAATGCCTATCGATAGAGGTATCAATCATCGGAATCGGAGCACAATTGCAGATTTTCGATTTTGTAGCTCTGATTTTGTGGTCTATAGTCCAGGTGATTTTCAATAAAATTGAATTTTCTACCAAAATGTGTCGAAATATTCGAACGATCCAAATGCCCATTGGCATGACAATTACAGGTCTCATTGCCTATCGATAGAGGTATTAATCATCGGAATCAGAGCACAATTGCAGATTTTCAATTTTATAGCTCTGATTTTGTGGTCTATAGTCCAGGTGATTTTCAATAAATTTGAATTTTCTACAAAATGTGTAGAAATTTTCCAACGATCCAAATGCTCATTTGCATGACAATTACAGGTCTCAATGCCTATCGATAGAGGTATCAATCATCGAAATCGGAGCACAATTGCAGATTTTCGATTTTGTAGCTCTGATTTGTGGTCTATAGTCCAGGTGTTTTTCAATAAAATTGAATTTTCTACAAAATGTGTAGAAATTTTCGAACGATCCAAATGCCCATTGGTATGACAATTACAGGTCTCAATGCCTATCGATAGAGGTATCAATCATCGGAATCGGAGCACAATTGCAGATTTTCGATTTTGTAGCTCTGATTTGTGGTCTATAGTCCAGGTGATTTACAATAAAATTGAATTTTCTACGAAAATGTGTAGAAATATTAGAACGATCAAAATGCTCATTTGCATGACAATTACAGGTCTCACTGCCTATCGATAGAGGTATCAATCATCGGAATCGGAGCACAATTGCAGATTTTCGATTTTGCAATTCTGATTTTGTGGTCTATAGTCCAGGTGATTTTCAATAAAATTGAATTTTCTACAAAATGTGTAGACATTTTCGAACAATCCAATTAACGGTTGTCATATGCACAATTGCAGGTTTTCGATTTTGTAGCTCTGATTTTGTGGTCTGTAGTCCAGGTGATTTTCAATAAATTTGAATTTCTTACAAATTGTGTAGATATATTCGAACGATCTAAATGATAATTGGAATGACAATTTCAGGCCTCACGGCCTATCGATAGAGGTATCAATTATCGGAATCGGAGCACAATTGCAGAGTTTCGATTTTGTAGCTCTGATTTTGTGGTCTATAGTCCAGGTGATTTTCAATAAAATTGATTTTTCTACAAAATGTGTAGAAATATTCGAACGATCCAAATGCCCATTGGCATGACAATTACAGGTCTCAATGCCTACCGATAGAGGTATCAATCATCGGAATCGGAGCACAATTGCAGATTTTTGATTTTTCAGCTCTGATTTTGTCTAAAGCTTTTATAGTCTCGTAGTCTTCCATTTTATTTTTTTATTTGTTTTTCAAATGTCAGTTTAAACAGACGGAACGGATGCAATGTAACCAACAAACGGAAAAGACGATATGGAGAACGACGGAACGAAACGAGACGGATTCATTGTAACTCGACCTTTAGAATCAATACGCCTACTAAGATTTCAAATTTATTTTAGTAAAGGCACGAACCAAAATAAGTTATTTTCTGTAAGTTTGTGAGGTATTTCGACCCAAGGCACAATCCAAAATGTAGTTTTCAAATGGTATAGTAAGTAATAAAAGTATTCCAGGCGCGCCCTATTGGATTTCGCACGTGGTACATCCAGGCATCTTCAGCAACGGAGTAAATAACAGTTAAATTGAACATAAAATTGGATATAATAATTTGGAATTAATGTAACCATAAAATTTGAGAAGCAACACATTTGAAATGACTTGCAACGTAAGTTGTGCACCATCTGTAATTTATTGTTTGGTTTTTTTAATTTTGGTTATTATTTTTAGTTATAATCATTATTAATATTATTTTTCCATTCTCTTTTTTAATTTTTTAATTTATTTGTATTTTTTTATTTTTATTAATAGCTTTTCATTTTGTTTTTGTTATTGTTAATATATTACATATTTAAATTTTATTCAAAACTAAATATTTTTTGTTGGTTAATTTTTTGACGTAATAAATATGTGTGTGCAAGAGCGGGTACACCGAAAATAATTAATCCGTTCAACGAAAGTGTTAAATTGAAAACCGCTTTACGATCGGTAATTATGAAAACGTTTAAATTGTGTACGATATCCGGCCACACAATAATAAATCAGAGATTGTAAATTGCTTCACACACACAAACGTACTTGTATGTAATAATATAATCATTATCTGGCTAAATCGCCGTCACTAAATTTTTGTCATAATTAAAAGGTGACCGGTCATGAAATGCATTAAGATTAATTAATCTGATCTACTGATCCATAAAAAATAAAACATTCACCGATCATACTCTGCCCCAAGTAACTTTCTTATGTACAAATTGTGAAACGAGAGACATTACGACGGATACTTTTGATGCATCAACATTTTACAAATTTTATGCCCCGTGGAATTTCCCAAATGTTATCTTGTTCCCCGTGTTGAATAATAAGTTATTTTTAAGAAGATAAGAAAAACCTAATAACATACGTTTAGCAAGTAGCAAATATGATTGCAACAAACACACTTTGCAGATTAGTCAAAATTAAACAGTTAAATCGCGAGCATATAAATATACAGTTGATTAAAATGAAGTCATTAGCTAATGTGTACTTTTGCTATTTGTGTCTATTCATTATTGGTACGCACGGCTACACAACATTTGAACGCCACCTGATCCTAAACCAGTATGACCAGCAATGTTTAACCGAAGAATTTCGAAGCGGCACACAACTATTTGTGTCGTACAAAAAAAATTTGTTTGACACCAAAATGAAACAGTATTTAAAATTTTCATCACCAGGGACCACTGGTATCGAGATTAGTATAAAAGTACAGAATCAGGGTAGACAAATATTTCAAGATCGTCTCGTTGACCATTTTGATGGTTACAGTTGGTTTGATTTTCAAAAGGATGGTAATTTTACGGTGTGTGCTTCAGCGGCCGAGAAATTGGAAATTTTTGATGATATAAAAGGGCGCGTTGATTGGGCATTTTCGTTTTTTGATGACTTCGCGGAATACAAGGAGGCAAGGGCTGCAATAGAGAAAGGGGTAAGGGAAATTTTGTGGGATTTTTTGTTTTGCAATTAATTTTTTTTTGTTTTTTTTTTTTCGTTTAGGAAAATTCAGATAAGTTTGTGAATACATTTGTTATCGACTTTTAACAGTTGGCTTTTAAATAAATACAATAATTTAAAAAAAAATGGTTTAGTGAATTATTTATAAATATATACTATGACGTATGTAAACCTTACTGTCCGGTGAAGATTTGGAAACAGCCGCGGACTATCAAAAAATAGGATTTTTGTTGTTGTGGCTTTCCGTCAAATTGCATTGCTTCATTTGGTGGCGATATATTATCTAAGGAAAGTATGATTTGATTTGTTAGTGGTGGCCACAATGCCACATATTCTCCTTAAATCTTTATGTAATACGTCTGGTGATGAGTGTGATGTGCGTTTTGAGGGAATATCGAGCTCTCAGACACGCCTTTCTTTGGATTTTATATAACTTTGTAATTACCGATTTCTGCTGTGTTTGTCTCCAACACAACGTTAGCAATGAGTCCTAGTTCCATTTTTCATCTAAATTAACTTCAATATAATTAACTTACCCTTTGAAAAGGTTAGTTATGCATTACCTGCTATATGTCCTAAGCTGAGAAGCATTATTTGGTAAGTATCCTATTTCAACTTTCTCTATTCTCAAGCATGTACTTAACGCAGTTGATGATTAAGTTACCTAAATGAACCTCTGTACAGGGGCGGATCTTTAACGGGTAATAGGGGTAACTCTTCCCATCCCTCCTCCTCTCCTCGAAAATAAACTATTATAAATTAATTGATGATAGGCGGTTTATGCTAACCCTCCGCCTTATAAGAAGTGTTCATCCCTTCCTACTCCGTTGTTGTTGGTCATTTTAATCCACGATGAAATCTTGCCCTTCTTAATTAGGCTAAAATCCGAACGATGATTTCAGCTACCTATAAGAACTAAAATTTGGGTCTTGAAGCCCAAATGTTCCTAGCAATCTTAGCGGGAAGCTCAAAATTCAAAGCAAACTTGTTTATTTTGGGTTTGAAATCTTTACCGGACTCCAATGAGCAAATATAGTACTTCATAAACCACCAATCGCTCAAATTTGTTGTAAGTAGCAGGTCATTAAAAAAGCGAGAGATATCCTCTGTCCCTAGCTCTCTTTGCGCTCACTCCTGAGATACGCATTTGGTTTCTTTTGCTTGCTTTGCCTATATATGTTTACAGTTCTTACAAGATTGGAACAGCTCATTCCATCCCAAATCTGGTAAAATCAAACAAGTCACGCATTTCATTTCTTGACACTTCCACGAAAAATTAAAATATAAATGCGAAAAATTTTGGAGTTTACAAAGAGCAGAGAACTTTTTGGAATTTTGCTAAAAAAATATGGAAAGTAGAAAGTCTATTAGTAAGAAGATAGGAACAATATTTTTACTACTGCCCAGGAAAATGTAAACTTTATTGTATCTAAATTTGCCACCAAATCCAACATTCCATGCTCTAAACTTCCACCTCAGTTCGTTTCTCAAGTAACCTCGTCCGGATTACCGATGCCCAAATATTAATTTTCCCCTCAATTTAGTTCAAAGTAGCAAGTTACAAAATATCGACCCAGTGCCATTATCTCTGCCTAACAACAACTATCTAAAGAGATGAAAAAGTCAGTATTGATTTGTAACTGAATTGTGATGTCATTAAGGTTTATTTTGTCTAGTTAGGAGTAACTGTTTTGTTCATGCATTTCACTACAACTGCAAGATTGATAACTATATATGTACATACAAACTACTTACTCATTATTGAGGACGGTTCCAGTTTGAACGCCTTAAATACATTCGAAATGGTTAGCTTAACTATAACCAAAAGATCTCTTGAGCCCACGAGCAAAAGTGAAAAATTATAAAAGGTTCATAAGACTAAGTTTGGATATAAATTGCGGCCATATAACTGCCACACTAATAAATAATTTTGCTCGATTATTAGCCTTATTGCTTCATGCGATTGTCATGCCCAACGACAGAATGTGGAAACTCGTGCCAATACCAATAAGCGGATTTCGCGGATATGTTACCTGATGGATATCAAGGAAGTAATTCTTACTGTGCCTTTGAGTAAATTTTGAAGTTAGACTGCGACACCGCTCAATATAGGTCTACATAGTTTCCCTGATCTTCTCAGTTAATTCTACTTAAAGAGAGTGTCCTCTTGTCCTCTAGCCTAATTGGCCCTAAACGTGTATAATCGTCTAATCACCTAACTCAATCAGCTGCCTCTCCGATATTTTTAATAAGTCCATATACTCAATCATCGTCTGTTTTAATATTTAAAGCGTCAACATTATAACAGCTAAGTCACAGCCGCAAACAATGACATCATTACTACGGTAAAACCTAGACTATGGATTTTTAGTAGGATTGAGGAATTTAATGCTATCAGAATGGTTCCTAATAATAGTGTGGTTAATGGTTCCCCATCATTCTGTTCAATATTACATTCCAAATCATGGCCATCGGGAATATTTATAAATGAGTTCGAGTTCAAGCAGAAGGCACCTTTTTTACGGAATTCCACCAACTACATCTCCTCTAGGAATCCATTGCTCAAAATTTTTTCCAAAGGATTATGTCAGTAAGTAATAGAAGAGTAGTAATAATAAATAATCAGGAGGTGATGTTCTCTTAGCCAACTTCCGTTTGACAAGCATGTGTTAAAATAGCTGTGAAAAGAAGACAAATTATCTACATAAAGATAGCATATATATTCCGGAAGACAGATGCATGCTAAATATTGTGATGCAATTTGGGAGATTTCCAATGCTGCAGAACCGCAAGATCTTCTTCTTGTACTTGGCGATTTAAACCACCTTTGGTCAGCTGTTTCCTACCGTTTAATTTAACCTCTGACCAATACCTGATTGTTGACTTAGCTGTAACCTGAATCAGATTAACAAAATACCAAATGAGAATGGGCGGATGCAGAACTTGATATTTACCAATAAGTTAAATATCATAAGTGTGGCATAATAATATTCCCTTTTGTTCCAAATGATGTACACTATAAACCTATGGAAATTCTATTTGATATGCAGGAAATGTCACTGAACAGCAACTACCATGACATACAACTTTAGGAAAATAAATAAAAACGAATTTAAAGAGCGAAACATCAATTGGCATTTCTATGACATAATCTCTGGCGCATTTGATCAAACAATAATCCTTCATGGTATGATGACTAATTTAAAAATTTACAAACCATTGCTTATTGCAAAATGAACAAAAGGAATTCGACAGTTATTTTAATATCAGGTTTAATCTGATCCAAAATATTTTTAGAAATATTTTGTCTCCAAACGTGGAGTTAAAGGATATCTTACAACAATGCACCCAGGGGAATATACGTGTTCCCCTCAAAAAATAGCCAACATATTTGCAAAAAAAATGTTCAATCGACATACAAGCAGAAAGATATCAATGACTTCAAAATACGTCAAAAAGCACATTACAACAGCTCCACGGTGATTGTAACCTATTAGAGAAGATGACTTATTAGGAAGCATTAAACCATTTAGGAAACGGTTTGTTGTCCGGACGGAATCCCATCTTTTATACTGAAAAACCAAGCAGACCAATTTTCTCCACCTCTTTGTAAATTCTTCAACATGTCACTAACTTCAAGCATTTTTCCTATTAAATGAAAAACCTCTAGGATTACGCCCATCTTTAAATTAGGGAAAAGGAATGATATCTCATGTTACAGAGGTATTGTAACCACATCAATAATTGTGTGCAAAAGCCTTAAATCTATCATTCCGCGTCATCTTTCCAACTGTCAAGATGAGTTTATGCCGAGTAGATCGACTACAAAAAGTTTAGTTGAATTCACCACTAGAGTGATGAAGGGTTGACTTCTGGTTGAAGCAGTCTTCACCGTCTTCAGCAAAGCTTTTGATTCAATCAGTCACTGCAAAGCTCTGGAAAACATGCATTCTTTTGGCCATTCAATTGATTTTGTAGTCTGGCTTTATCAAAATTGGTGGACGTAAATCGAATCTAGTAAAAGCTCCATCGGGAGTTCCTCAAGGATCACATGTAGACCCTTTGATTTTCCTAATATTTATTGATAGTTATCAATTTTATTGTCAACTCATCGGTACTTCTGCCAAATTCCAGGATGTAATTTTAGTTCAAGATGAATTGATAGTGGCGCTAATCAACTCCACGTAATAATTATGGACCATACTATCAATGGCAGCAAAATTAACAGGCTGGATGAGATAAAAGACTTAGGTATAACGTTTGTTGGAAATATGTCATTTATGGTGGATTCAGCGAGAAAAATTTGCTAGCTCATGATCACGAATTGTTGAAATTTCGTCATCTTTTTTACCCCTCCAATTTTTTTTTCCAATGCGCTACAAAGAAAAACAAAGAGAAATCATAAAAAAAAGTAAAAAAAAAAATTGAAGGAGGTAAAAAAGATGACGAAATTTTAACAATTCGTGATCACGAGTTAGCAAATTTTTCTCGATGAATCCACCATTAAAAAATACGTTGATTTAATTATTGGTAAGTTTAATTCTATGTTTCGCTTTATCAGACGATGGAGCACAGAAAAAATAGATCAAAGGATGTAATATGCAGTTCAATAATTCTTAAACTGAAAGAATTGGAAGTATCCAGAAATAAGTTTTGAATGACTTCTGCTGAATAGACGAAAAATACTTGCATCAACATTTATTGCCAACGTACTCCTTGGTAATCTGAACATAAACGCTCCTATTAGCAACCTTAAGCAACATAGTTTCTTACAACCGGAGCAACACAGAACAAATTATTGCGAACATAAACGAATTAACTAAACACTGACTCTAAAGGGAAACCATATTTGATTTTCCGTAATGTAGGGGAACAGGTAGTTAGAATTGAATATTTCTAAATTCGCTTTCACATTGGTTGTATACAGATTTTTCCAAAATGTTCCTCCTGTTCCTGAAAAGCGCGTTCTAACGGAAACCAATTATAAGTTGCTGTGGACCTACTCGTAAGGAAAACCATACAGATTTTCTGAAATCTAGAGGAACAGGTATTTAGGACTGAACATTTCTGAAATATCGAAAAGCGGAAACTAACTATGAGTTATTGATTTCCCCAGATTTCGGAAAATCTGTATGGATTTCCTTTAAAGTTAATTTGCTAAACTCGTTTTAAATCAAAGCATTCAAAGGATAAAGATTTTAGTGTTTGCTGGGTTCATTTATTTGTAATGTTCATTTTGCTCTCCAATTTTACCCATTTAGCAAATCCAACCTTTTAAAGATCAAGTTTTGATTAGAAAAGGTTGTATTTGATTGCAAAAGTTTGATTGTTTAAAAAGGGAGCAATTACTCATCTGCTTTGCTACTAAGCATCTTCTGAAGTATCATTTTGATATTCATAAAAATCAAGAAAAATTATTCAACGTTCTTCTTAGAAAAATATCTAACCGCAACTGAAAATTCCTTCATTAAGTGCACCCTTGTCCTTATATACTTGAGCCAGTCAGTCTCTATAATCAATTAGCGGTCGTTTTGATCCTTTTTAAAATTTCTCGAGATTTTCGAAACGAAGTTTATTCGAGATTTTCGAGATTATTCGAGTACGTTTGAGATTGTCGAGTGTATGTAATAGCTCAATGTTACTGAAAAATCTTAGAGCCTATTTGAAGAAAATGATTGTTCGATATTTAATGGATTATCCGATACTATTTGAGGGTTTCATTCTTATTGGATATGGTTTTGTTGAGCTTAGCCCTAAGTTGCTTAGTATCATTTTGCTTGGTAGTATTAGTAACATTAAGTTATATTTACACGAATTTTCAGTACTTTTCGAGATTTTCTGGATCGTTCCGCGGTATATTCTAGACTTCTTAAGCTTTTCGACATTTCTTTCGATTTTCTGTAGGTTATTTATGTTTTACATGGCAGTGATTACCCGTATAGGATTCCCTTTGCTTTTACATACTTGCGGATAGTTCGATATTTGAGAACTTCCAAGGATATTCAAGATATGCACTTAGAAAATTCAACATTTATATCTAGAAAACGTCATAAATTATAACACTGAGGTGCAAAATGTTTCGTTTTGTTTGAGGCTATTGAAAAAAATCACGTTCTGTTTCATCTACTCTCCAAATCGGATACTTAATTAATGCGAGGCTTGATAATAGGGAAAAATAAATTTTTAACTAAAACCTTTGCGTGTTCATAGGTATACGAGTACAACAAGTATTTTTAGGGGCCCAAGAAAAACTTTGCGTGGGGGACGGGAATTTGTAGCTACGCCACTGTGCCTAATGGGAGCAACTTCATTATTTATTACAACTTCATAATTTCACGCTTCTGCGGCCCTATTCTCGAATTCCACAACCATTGTCCACATATATGGACATCTACGACGATTTTGATAAAAAACGTGTTTACGATAACAATACACCAATGCAGCATATACCATTCCCGAAGCCACTGGAAACTCAAGGCAATATCGACGAAAATTTTGAATTATTCAAAAGAAATTGGCACGAATATGTGACTGCAGCTGGCATTGATAAATGGCCCGTCACGGAAGTAAAAAAAGAAAGTCAATTTGCTGTTGACACTCGTTGGAGATGAAGCGAAAATTAAATATACACATTTTTCATTAACCGAAGAGGAAAAAGACACAACGGAAAATGTTCTACATCTGATTGGAAGTCGTCTAGTGTCAAAAAGGAACGTGTTATTCGATAGATATTTGTTCCACACATGTAGTCAGAATGAAAACGAATCGTTCGTTATCATCGACGTGTGTAAATACAATCAAGGCGTCACAGCTGATCACTTGTTGTGAGACCGTATAGCATTTGGCATTAGAGATACGAATCTTAAAAAGAGATTTCTGTCACAAGATTTCGATACTTTAACACTGGATAAGATAATTCAAGAGGTTAAAGTCAGCAAGGTTACGGAGGATCGATTTAAATCCATAATAGGCGACAAATTTACAAAAGTTAATAAAGTGATTAAAGTGATGAATACTAATAAACAGAAAGATAATAATAAACCGAAAAAGTGTAAATTTTGTGCGACGTATCATGTGTTCGATAAAAATGTATGTCCCGCGTTTGGAAAAAAGTGCAAATCATGTAACGGGAATAATCATTTCGAAGTAGTGTGTAAAAAGAAAAATAAAAGAGTTCATTTACTATATCTACCGTGATTGAATCGAATAAGGGTAATAGTCGTGCAGATCTAACCTTAAAATTCAATGGATAATGGCAAAAAGTGACGTGTGATCTTGATTCGCGTGCACAAGCTTATTCAATTGGGCTTAATCAATTACGTAAATTGACTAATAATAATTTTACGTTAAATGACTCTAAAGTGACTTTGGCGGGTTATGATGGTCATTCGATAGAGTTTTGGGACAAGTGAAGGTACCGTGCCTCCACAATAATACAAAATATTCAATAATTTTCCAAGTGGTCGATAACGCTCACTATGCGTTATTGTCTGAGAACGTGTGTACTATTCTCGGGCTTATTCGTTATGATAAGTGTGTTTTGCGGAATGAACATGCTGTTAATAAAATAACGAATGATGACAGTATAAGTCTAAGTGATAAAGATCCGAAGTATAAAAGTCTTTTAAATCAAGCCAATCAAATCAATACAGACGTATAGCGACGTATTCGAGGGTTATGGAGACTTACCAGGAGAAGTGGAAATAGAAGTGGATGAAACAGTGAAGCCACAAAGAGCTAACACAAAGTGGGTTAGTAAGATATTACTTGTTAAGAAAGCGAACTCATTAAGGATTTGTCTAGATCCCATACCTCTAAATGTCGCAATAAAAAGGCCTCATCGTCAGAGTACAACAATTGATGAAATCTTGCATGAGCTGGGAAAAGCAAAAGTATTCTCCACGGTCGATACAACTAAGGGTTTTTGGCAGTTGAAATTATCAGAAGCGAGCAGTAAGTTAACAACCTTTTGGACTCCGTTTGGACGAATGAGATGGTTGCGATGTCCTTTTGGTATATCATAGGTTCTGGAACTGTTCCAGATGAAAATGTATGAAATTATACATGCGACTTAAAGGGTATTGAAATACTAGCTAATGACATATTAATTTACGGAATAGGTAATACTATGACCGAAGCAATAATGGATCATAATGTAAAATTGGAGAAGTTACTAATACGTTTGCGTGAGAATAATTACAAACTTAACAAAAAAAAATTAAACCTCTGTTGTTCAGAAGTAAAATTTTTCGGACTTGTGTTATCAAATAAAGGTCTTAAAGTTCCAAAAATATGCCATCGCCTAAAGATAAGTCGGATTTGCTAAGATTTCTAGGAATGCTGAACTATTTAGGAAGATACATAAAAAATCTAAGCGCAGAAAGCTTCGTTCTTCGAAAATTAACAATCGAAAAGGCAGAATGAAAATGAAGGCAAGAGGAAGCCTTTGCTATAGTCACCGATACAAAATCTCTAAAATATTTTGAAGTCGGAAAACAGCTTACTGTAGAGTGTGATTCAAGCAGCACTGGATTAGGAGTTGTTGTTCTTCAGGATGAACAAGTAATCGCGTATGCATCTCGTACGCTAACAGCAGCGGAAACAAAGTATGCTATGATCGAGAAAGAGTTGTTGGCCATAGTGTTTTCATGTGTACGATTCGATCAGCTCATCGTTGGCAATGTAACAACTCTGATAAAGACCGATCATAAACCGCTCATATCAATATTCAATAAACCACTGTTAAAAGGACCAAAGGGATTGCAGTTAATGCTTATGGTACTCCAGCGCTACAACATTGAACTGAAATTTATCGAGGGTGTAGCGACTTACGCGAATTTCGTACACAAATTAATCATTGAAATAATTATTACTCGTTCATCGCCACAATATACCAATCATGTGTATTGGAAACAGGTTTTGTTGGAGCGGTTTGCACCGTCAGACGAACGGCAACTGGAGGATCTCCTATCTGGGCCAGGATCTTGGCGATCGCCGCCCTTCAGACGCATTACGCCACATACTCGCGCTCGCTGGACCGAACAAACTCGTAAGCGAAAAGTTCATCAAATCTATCTGGATTAGAAAAATGCCAGAGATCATCAAACTCGCGCTAGTAGCACAGCCAGAGACAGCACAGATCGATGCCCTAGCCGAAACAGCCGATCGCATGTTTGATATAATGAACAGCAATCAACAGCAACAGCATCGCCAAGTATACGTAACGCAAGCTGATTATCAAATGCAATCACATTCAAACAGTCGACAATCGAGATCCACGGTGCAAACGGATCGTGGCCGTAGTGGGGACCATCGTTCTCCGTCAAACAACGCCACAATTTAAGAGCGTTTGGCCCGTCTCGAAGCCAAATTAGACGGCCTGTTTCGGGACGGCCGTAACCAATCTCGGGGGCGACGATCTCCATCTCGCCCACGATCCAGCAGCGCGACCAACATCCGCCAACAAGGCATGTGTTGGTATCACTATAAATTTGGTACAGCTGCCAGGAGATGCAACGGTCCATGCAACTTTCGCCAAAACACATCAACGGCTAGCATGGATGTGGACAATCTTCCAAAAAAAGAGTAACCTATCGGGTCTTAACCACTATGTCAAGTTCCTCAGTCTCAACTCACCTTCATATATTCGACAAAATCAATAAATTCACTTATTTGATAGACACTGGCGCTGACCTATCGGTCATTCCAATTAAATATTGTAAAAATTCATCGAATTTTCCCAAACAAAATCCAGATCTAGTTCTGTCAGCCGCCAATGGCACAACAATCCACACCTATGACACAAAACTGCTACAGGTGGATATCGGACTTAAAAGAACATTCACGCATGCTTTCATCTTAGCTGCGGTAAATCGTCCGATCATTGGCGCAGATTTTCTGTGTAAATTTGGCCTAGTTGTCGATCTCAAGAATAAACGGCTGCTTGATTCAGCGACTAAGCTGTCAATCAATGCCACAATGGTTCATGTCGACACACCGACACCGATACATTTTGCAATCGACAACGGCTACGGCACCTTACTCAAGAAGTTCCCTTCTTTAACAGCAGAGCCGAACTATAATTTTCCAGTTCGACATAACGTGGTCCATCATATCGTCACAGCAGGCCATCTCAGACCTGAGTGTTGGGAGCCACTGGGATTCTTCTCAAAGAAACTCTCGGATGCCGAAAAGAAATATTCCGCATTCGATCGAAAATTACTCGCAATCTATCTAGCAGTGAAACACTTTAGATATTTTGTCGAAGGTCGGGATTTCACCATATACACCGACCATAAGCCTCTGACTAGAGCAATTCAGTCTAATACTGAACGTAATACGAGGCAATCTCGCCACCGGGATTACATAAGTCAATTTACCTTGGACATTCAATATGTTCACGGACAAGACAACGTTGTCGCAGACACACTATCACACACAATCGACAACGAAACGGCCACAGTCGAGACTCACATCGACTTGCACAAAATTGCAACAACACAAAAAGCAAACCTAGAACTTCAGAATTTATTTTCTGCTTCCGAATGTCACACTAGTTCATCAATGAAACTAGAGCTTTTTAAACTACCTGGCCTCGAAATCATCTGCCAAATATCTACTGGGAACAATCGCTCTTACATCGCAGCATCACTACGTCGAACCATCTTCAACACATTACACAACATTTCACATCCTGGAGTCCGTGCAACTCGTAAATTGATTACGGCTCGCTACTTTTGGCCCAGTATAAACAAGGACGTAGGCAATTGGGCTCAGACTTGTTTATCCTGCCAAGGTGCTAAAGTCCAACGGCACACAAAATCACCTCATGGACAATTCGAGATTCCACCTGGTCGATTCGAACATATCTATTTAGACATCGTAGGTCCACTTCCCCCATCTAATGGATATACATACTTACTCACCTGTGTCGACCGCTTCACTCGTTGGCCCGAAGCATACGGCATGACCAATATGTCAGCTGCAACCATTGCCACCACTTTTGTCAACAATTGCGTATCGCGATTCGGCGTGCCCCTTCATATCACAACTGATCAGGGAACGCAATTTGAGTCCAAGCTTTTCACCGAATTAACAAAACTCCTTGGCTCACATCGGATACGAACAACGGCTTACCATCCCCAAGCCAATGGCATGGTAGAACGCTTCCATCGGCAACTGAATGCTGCACTAATGGCCCGAAGCAATACAATTAATTGGAGCTCGGAAATTGCAATCGTTCTACTAGGGATCCGAGCAACAGTGTAGGAAGATCTGAAGTGCTCACCAGCTGAACTGGTTTACGGCCAAACAATCAAGCTACCCGGTGAGTTCTTCATCGAAAATCCTTCTTCACCGCTCCCAACTACCGACACAGTCATCGACCAACTGCGACAAACCATGCGTAACCTTATACCAAAAACACCTCGTCAAGCAAACAAGATGACGTTTTTGTTCCGAAATCGCCCAACAATTGCGATTTTGTTTTCATAAGAACAGATAAGGTTCGCACGGGATTAACTCCTCCCTAAGAAGGTCCGTATAAAATTATACGTAGACTAAGGAAACATTTCATCGTATCGATTAATGGAAAAAATTCCAACATATCAATCGATCGACTTAAACCAGCTTACGGAATACTTAGTTCGACTGAACAAATATCAAGCCATCGGGTTTAGAAGACCGTCCGTATTGCTTCCACTCATACAATTATTACCTAGGGAGGGGGAAATCATTTGCGGGGGAGTCCTGTAGCGACATACTCGAATTTCGTACACAAATTAATCATAGAAATACTTATTACTCGTTCATCGCCACAATATACCAATCATGTGTATTGGCACACTCACCACACATTACATTTAAACGCTCATGCATACGTTATACATTTACTCACTACAAATAAGTTCGCACGCGAACGTAACAACATAAAAGAATGCACTTATTTCACCAACAAGCACACGACATATAAAATTCATGTCATTCAAATTATACTGCAGTGCATCAACAAGCAAAAGCAATAGTTCATTTTTGGTTTCCCCTTTTGGTATTCATCCGCTTCAAATAATTCGCTCGATATACTGATCTACCGACCACTAATCAGATTTCTTTGAACTTGAGGTTTTAAGAGATTTAACACCGGGTGCTGTAATAGAATAATGCAAAAGAAATTTTAGTCGTCATGGCATTCCTCAGCGAGTCTGTACTGACAACGGTACTAATTTTGTCAACAGACAATTCAAAGACATCGAAAGGACGTGGGAATTTGAACACGTTTCGTCATCTCCACATCACCCAAGAGGTAATGGAAAGGCAGAGGCAGTAGTAAAGATTGCTAAGAGTCTAATAAAGAAAGCGGAGGAATCTCATCAAGATATTTGGTACTGTTTGTTAGGCTGGCGGAATTCCCCGAACAAAATTAATTCAACTCCAGTTCAGACATTATTCTCAAGAAAAACACGATCTGGTGTTTCATCGTGTAATGAACAATACTTACCAAAAATAATCGGCAATGTTCCTGAAAAGATAAAAGCGCAGCATGGCAAAAGCAAATTTTACTTTGATAGAAACACAAAAAGTATTCCAGAATTGGAAATAGGGCAGTCCGTAGCGGTTCAGAGTTATTGAGCAACAGCTCAAAGATCGTTCTTACTTGGTAAATGTAGACGGTTCTACATTCAGAGGCAATATCGCTAATATAAAATCGTTTGTGAAAGAGGAACCTACAGATAAAGACGACCAAAATATACCTACACTTGATACCAGAAGCAGCAGTAACACTTTTAATATACCAGAGACTCCTGAAATTATAGCTCAACAGGGTATTCACAGTTCCACACAACAATTAACAGGTAGTCCTAAACGAAAAATAAAATTACCAAGTCACTTTTTAAAGTAAATTCATTATCATTTCGTTTAAATAGTTATGTACGTAAAGTGAATTTTATAAGTTTTGGTGAAAAAAGGGAAGATATTATATGGAAAATATTATAATCTATATCCATATTAGATTTAACATATCAATGATAATGAATTTTTCATATGGAGATTGTAGTTCAGTTGTACGAGTGAGGGCAAGGAAGAATATAATTTAAAAGGACGTTTCTTTAAGTTTATTTTATGAAGTTAAATTGTGTGTTTTATTCATGTAAATATAAAACCATAACACTTCCTACTAAAACTTGAACAATCTTAGATTTATTTACAATAGATAAATTTCGTTTTAGTTACTATAGTAATTGTTGATTAAAGTATTCCGAAAAATAATCGGCTAATAGAAATAGTGACCTACACGATTAAAGAGAAGAATGCTATGTGACCTGGATCGTCTGGAAGAAGGCAAAAGCATGTAAATCTATTCTGCAATTAAATTCATAATTACTCGAAGTCACGTCAAAATATGTTTACGAAGTACTGCAAATTAATACAATTAGTATATAATTAAAATAAACGGATGGTGCTAATTTATCCGGCTTAAATAATTTATCAAAGTCGTATTTTGTAAGTCGACTTTCTAATCGTCTTGCTATCTCCACGAAATAATTCGTTTACTCAATACCTTATCTAGTTCTTAAAGTATACTATAAAATTACTTATTTATATGAATATTATCTATGCTCTCTATCATACTAAAATCCTTGAAAATTACAGTGTACTTACACTCGTACACTACTACACCAATTATACTCGTATAATACTGAGGCAGCGTCTATTTCAATATTAAATAACTTTATAACTATTATATAGTATATTATACGTATAAACTAAAATAACCCCAGCCGGCATTAAATAGTTTTTATAACACACACTTACACACATATAAAAGAAAATCAAAATTAATAAATCATAAAAAAAAACTGTCCATCTCACTCTAATTACTATTAATTATATTCTGTACATACTTAAATTTTTTTTTATTTCACTCATGCATCCATTAATATATAAAAAAATTATAAATTTGATGTTTTTTTGTTTGAATTTAGCTTGCTTGGGTTTTTGTTTAATTTATTTTTATGTTATTTATTTATTTTATTCAGTTTTTATATATTTTTTTTTTTTGAATACGTTAATACGTTACTTTGTAAATGTGTGTGGGTAAACACAAAAAATTAATAGTCAAGAAAAGAAAAAGTTGAAAATTAAAATAAATGAATATAAATTTATATATGGGTTTATGTGTGTCTGTATATATATATACATAGTAAAAAAAAAAAAAAAAGTTTTAGTAATTATAATAAATAAATAAAAGCCACAAATACAAAAAAAAAAATTTAATAATAGTATAATAAAAAATTTATTTTTTCTCTCTTGCGGTTCACAGATATTTTTTTTTATTCTTTTATTTTGTTATAAGATAAAAACGAAATCGTTGAATTTATAAAATTAATTATAGAGTCTAAACTCTAAACATATTCTGTATATAATATACCTAGTATTAAAAAAAAAGGTTGTTTTACGAAATAAATTCGATCGATATACCTAAATTCCATTTAGTGATTAATTTTTATATTTACTCGTATTTGTATGTGTATATAGCGATAATTATTATTCTTGTTACAACATGAATTAAACAAAAAACAGTAGCGCGTTTGGTTTTTTTTTGACTACTATAGGGTGCTGACAGTGCTGTCGAAGTGAGTACGATCAGAGTATATGTACTCCTTTCGTCTAGTGCTTACTCCTATACTTCGCACTTTCATTTTTTACTCCTCTGTTCTATTAACTGTTATACTAATACATAGTTCTTTTTTTTTTTGCGAACTAAATTACTCCAACTGCACAATGCTTTTCCTTCAGAATCTGAAGATTTATTGGTAAAACTTATAAAAAGATAATTCCGAGTTTTTGTACAACTTATAAAAACATCAAAGCACTCTATAGGGGCACCAGGTAACCAGGTAAACTCAAACATGACAGAGATTACCTGATTTTATCAAAAAAACTTTTATCTGCTTTTGCTAAATATTCACCTGAATCTAAAAATTACGTTGCCCAATAAATTATGTGGTCATTTAGCCTTACCGCACAAAAACGATATATGGAAATCTGGATTTACAATAAGTGTGGTAAAGGTGGTCGTCGTAATTTAGAAATAAAATACTTATATTTTATATATTCAATTCACTTAATAAGCCGAGAGTCAGACAACGAATAGCGATGTACGCTGATCTTTTTTTTGGTACACAATTATTGCCCAATGCACAAAACATTTTAGTACAACTTATTCTGAGTTCAAACACAATATATTGTCTTACGTCATTACGTCAAATACTACAAAATCCACATACATCACAATAAGTACTCCTAAATCCTTTCTTAAACGTAAACTACGACCTCTATATAAAAATAATAGGTTAGGTTAGGTTTGGGTGGCGGTCCACTAGGACCAGGCATAGACACAAAATATGGTCCGTAGCCATACCAAAATAATTATTTCCTCCAACTCATTGGAACCATTTTGAGCTATTAACAAAGCGCTGGATACTCTTGACGTCCATCCTACAGAGGTCCGTCTGGTCTTTGATGAGGGG
The DNA here is from genome assembly GCA_958295665.1 of Tipula vernalis. Classification (NCBI taxonomy): domain Eukaryota; kingdom Metazoa; phylum Arthropoda; class Insecta; order Diptera; family Tipulidae; genus Tipula; species Tipula vernalis. The sequence continues at coordinate 20,949,659 of OY282559.1, forward strand.
TGCCCCTAGAAACTTTAGTCTGTTTCGTGCCAGACGAGGGCAGGTGCTAAGAAGATGAAGTACTGTCTCTTCCTCCTCTTCGTCCTTGCAACTACGACAGTAGTCATGTGAGAAGACACCAAGTCTACTAGCATGCCTCCCTATGAGACAGTGCCCCGTAATCACTCCAACAACCAGACTGATCTGACTTCGTTGAAGTGAGATCAGCTGTTTGGATCTCGCCAAGTCCAACTTTGGCCAGACCTGCCGAGTTATTACGCAAGAAGTGATACTTGACCATCTGTCATTCGTCAGCTTGCTAGCTTCTTCCTGAAGCATCAGTTTGCATACCTCAAGAGGCCTTTCAATATCCTTTCTGCTTTCTGAGAAGTGGTCCATTGTACCATGTCGAGCCAGTTCGTCGGCGTTTATATTCCCTGTACTTGCGTTTAATGGTAGCCTGACTGTCCGTATATATGCGAATATCACAAACTGATATTACATTACACCTCAACCAGTCTACGACTTCCATTATGGCAGTTACTTCAGCTTGAAAAATGCTACAGTAGTCGTGGAGATGGAAGGAGAGATTTAACAGAAGTTCCTCGCAGAACACTCCAGCCCCGACTTTCCCGTCCCGTTTTGAACCATCAGTGAAGAAGTTTATAACTTCTGGTTCCAAAACTGCACCCATCATCCAGTCCTCCTTGGATGGGATCCTAGTCCGGAACTTTGTGTCAAAAGATAGTGACGGGACAGTATAGTCGGTGGTCTTGGGAATTTGTTTGTTGCACAAAATAGATAAAAGCTCTGTATTGTTGCAGATCCACATTAGGATGGATTTCAGCCGTATGGTAGTACAAGCTGCCAACTGTTTCCCCAAGATATCTAGAGGAGTAAAAAATAGCATAGTCTCTAGTGCCTGAGTGGATGTGCTCCTCAGTGCACCACTGATCCACAGAGATATTGTTCTCTGAACTTTTGTCAACAGCTTTTGGTTGACAGTTTTGTCCCGAGCAGGCCACCAGACTATTACCCCATACAAGAGTATGGCTCTGACTACTGCGATATAAAGCCAATGTACGATGCGGGGCTCCAGCCTCTATCCTTTTCCAATGGCATTTTTGCAAGAGTATAGCGCTACCGTAGCTTCCTTTACCCTTTCCAGAATATTGGGTTTCCAATATAATTTGCTATCCAAAACGAGAACCAGAAACTTCGCTTCAACTGTAAAAGTCAAGCTGAACCCATTTAAAGTGGGAGGATCGATGTGAGGAAGTTTATATTTCCCAGAGAAGAGAACAATCGGTTTTGTGTGGGTTCACATGCAACCTACAACCATTGGCCCATAGTGAAAGAGTGCCCAGGGCAATCTCCATAAGCTCACTAAGGGTGCCGGGATATTTACCACGGGCACCAATAGCAACATCATCCGCATAGGCAACCACCTTGAAGCCACCGTCCTCCAGTCTCAGCAACAGGTCATTTATGACCAGGTTCCAACGTAAGGGGGACAATACGCCACCCTGCGGTGTACCTCTGCTTGCAATTCTTCTGACGGAGGATTCTCCAAAATTAGCATTTATGATCCTGCCTCTTAACATCTGATCTATCCAGTCCTTGAGTGATTCATCCACTCCCAGATCTGAAAGTGCCCGAGTTATAGCCTGGAAGCACATTGTTAAAGATCCAAGAAGGTTACCATTGCGTAGTCTCTATATTCGAAAGATTTTTCAATGAAAAATACAAGAGAATGAAGAGCAGTATGTACAGATCTCCCCTTGCAATAGGCATGTTGAGATTTGGACAGCTTTTCCGACACAATCGTGCTTCTAATATGAGCTTCTATTTGTCTTTCCAGTATTTTAAAAAGAAAGGAAGACAAGCTAATCGGTCTAAGGTCTTTAGGATTGCAGTGTGAGCGTTTTCCCACCTTAGGTATGAAAACAACCTTCACTTCTGTCCATTTACTAGGAATGTGACATAGTTCTAAGCTGCCTTTGAAAATTATCTCTAACCAGGAAATTGTTAGATCCGTAGTTTGTTGAATAGCCGCAGGGATAATAAAATCGAGTCCAGGCGACTTATATCGTTTAAAACTGTTTATCGCCCACAGGATCTTTTTTCTGCTAATAATTTGGCCTATGAGGCTACTTGCCCTTTTACCTGCTGATGTGCTAGGTACAGATTCGGAACAACCAGGAAAATGAGTCTCCATCAGAAGTTCCAGCGATTCCGCACTATTAGTGGTCCATATTCCATCCGGCCGTTGAAGATAACTTGGGATGGAACGACCAGTTGCTAGTACTTTGCGTAGCCTAGACATATCTGAAGACTCCTGAATTTTGCCACAGTATAGTCTCCAAGAGCTGTTCTTGGCACTTCTCAATCGATATTTGTAAATTTTGAGGACTTCTTTATAGGAGTCCCAGTCTACAGAAGATTTTGTTTTCCGTGCTGTTTTGAAGAGTCTTTTGCATTTTCGACGTGTTTGTTAAATCTCCTTGGACCACCAGGGTGGCCGAGATTTACCCCTAGGCCTGCTAAGGGGACTAGAGCCCAGTATCGCTTCATTAAAAGCACTGGACAACTCGTCCACCAAGCCATCGAGCTCTTGCGCAGTTTTTGGAGGATTTGGCACCAGAACTAGTAGTGAATTACCCAGAATAGTTCTAAAGGTATCCCAGTTGATTTTATTCCTGTTTCTGTAGGTTGGGCTTTTTGGAGAAGTCAAGTCCATTTCAAATTGAAGATAACAATGATCAGAAAAGGAGTGGTCCTCCGACACTCTCCAGTTTAATAAACTAATCGCCAGAAAGCTTGAGACCAGAGTAATATCCAATACTTCCTGTCTATTACTAGTTATAAAGGTTGGCTTATTGCCTTATAAAAATAATACAGTAAGATAATTTCTGCAGTCATTTAACCTTTCCAGAGAAGAAAGTTGTATGAAAGTTTGGATTTATGCAGTATAATATGAGAAATTTCATTCATCCAATACGCCTTGACATCAATATTCTTGTAGAAATTAGGCTTTGTGTGCAGAGAAAATAAAAACGCAGTTAGTTCAAGTTAATACAGAACAAAAGAGAGTGTTTTATTTAATACAAAATGGCGACTATACATAATGCTATATATATATATATATATATATATATATATATATATATATATATATATATATATATATCACATACAGGTGCGTTCGTATACACAGTCATGTGTACAACACTACAACGCGACATAAGCATAAGCGTTAATTCAATTTACAACATTCCCATTGAATTAAGTTTTATTAAGCTCCAATCCCATAGAATTGAAACAAGAAATCATACGTCTGGATGATACAGGCTTCGTCATTGCATCGGTAATCATGGTCTCAGCTGCAATATACTGAAGGCCAACAACTCCTTGATTAACTTGATCTCGAACAAAATGATGCCTAATATCGATGTGTTTTGTTGTTGGGTGATGAGCATTACTGTTGGCTAGATCGATGGCTCCCTTATTATCACAATACAGTACAGTTTCTTTTGGTACTCCAGGGAGTAATTCCTTTTCTAGATTTTTGAGCCACAATAACTCTTGAACTGCCGAAGACAAACTTAAGTACTCAGCCTCTGTTGTGGACAAAGCCACAGTTTTGTTATTTTCTGGAGTTCCATGTTATTGCTCCTACTTGCATCTTGAAAACGTATCCAGTAGTCAATCTTCTATCGTCCAAATCTCCTGCCCAGTCTGAATCAGTATACCCGACAATCGATGAATCATCACTACTAAACTCCAGTTTAGCATCAGCTGTTCCCTTTATATACCTGAGAACACGTTTTGCTGCTGCCCAGTGCGCCATCCCCGGATTGCTATTAAATCTGCTGAGCACACCAGCTGCATGACAAATGTCGGGCCTCGTTACTTGTGCTGCAAACATCAAGCTTCCAACCACTTTCTGATATGGTATGTTTTTCATTTCACTACTCTGCGATTCATTCATCTTGTGGCGACATAACTTTTGTCAATTTTTTGATTTAGATCCAAGGGTGTAGAGACCGGCTTACAGTCCTGCATGTTGAATCTTTTCATTAACTGATTCACATAGGCCTCTTGGTCTAATCAAAACTTTCCTTGGGCTCTATCACGTGTTATTCGTATGCCCAAGATATGTTTAACTTCACTCATATCCTTAACTTTAAGTAACTTCATCAGGCACGATTTCAAATGTATCTTTGAATCCTGATCGTTTGACAAAATGAATATGTCATCGACATAAATTGCAACTACAAGCAACTTATTATTGGTGACTCTGTAATATACGCATACAATAAACCCTTACAACTTTATCTAGTTTTGCATTCCAAACTCTGCTAGCTTGCTTTAAGTCCATATATTGACTTGTTTAATTTGCAGACTTTTTTCCTCGCCGTTTATATATACCCTTCCAGTTGCAACATGTATATATCATGTTTTAACTCACCTTGGTTTTGAAAGCCCACTTGCAAGCAATAGGTTTAGTTTGGGAAGGCAGGTCTGTCAATTCCCAAGTTGCATTTTCAATTAGGCCATCATACTCCTCTTTCATTGCTGACTTTCACAATTTTGCATCCGACCTCGATAATGCTTCCTCTACTGTCACAGGATCATTTGATTCAATTGATTTTGATAAATACGATACAAAATCATTATAAACCTTCGGTTTTGGAATTCTGCATGACTTTCTTAATGGCTGCAACGATCCACTCATTTCAGTTTCTGGGAGGTATTCATCGTCGTCAACATCCAATACAATATCCTGATTCTCGCTAGCGTTATCCTCTTCGTCCCAGTTATCGTTTAATTGTTCGACCCTTTCAGAAATGTTATTGTTGGTAACAATCGAATCCAAGCTCAATTCTTGCATCGAAGACACATTCTTATTCATCGCTTCAGCAGGCTTTGATTGTATTTCTGCGAATGGATTAAAATAACCTAGAACAACACTATTATCGTCAGTCACCTGAATTCGTTGGTCTTCTATAAATACAACATTTCGACTCTTCACGATTGTCTTCTTGACAGGATGATACATGCGATAAGGTATAGTCATAATATCCAAGCATTCTTCCGATTTGGCATCTAACTTATTTCGTTTCTCCTTCGGAATATGCACCATACACTTACTTCCAAAAACTTTCAGATGGTTAAGACTCTGTTTTTGTCCACTCAATATTTACTCTGGAATCTGATCTTTTACTGCTCGATATGGTGTCCGATTTGTTAAATATGCTGCTGTTGAAATTGCTTCCGCCCAAAAACTTTTCGGTAAATCAGCCTCTATTAACATGGAACGAGCTTTCTCAACAAGGGTTCTCAAATCATTGTTCACTTATACTCAGTGCCATTGTCCGTTCGCAGAATTTTAATTTTCCAATTTGTCTGATTCTCAACAAGGCTCTTAAAATTCCTCAAATTTCACCTCAGACTTCACTTTCATTATGTAACCAAATACTTTCCGAGAAAAATCGTCTACGAATACCAACACATACTTCGCACCGCCAAGCGACTCAGTTTCAATGAGTCCACATACGTCCGAATGAATGATACTCAAGACGTCGTTTGATTTAGTGATACTCTTTGGAAATGGTTGCCTTGTTTGCTTCCCTTTAAAACAAACTTCACAAGTATTAATTTTACTCGTTGACATGCCCCGGTGCCACAGAACAAACTCATCGTTTTTGCATTTACTGCCATGGACATGACAGTTTTTGACTGTATGTTTAATCGATAAATATCACCAACTCGTGTCACTGTAGCAATAACACTATCAGCAGAATCAATCACCTTGCATTCATCACATCCATGACTTGTAATCTTGCTCACCGACAATAGATTGGCACAAATATTTGGTACACATAATACGTCCTTGACATTTACAGATGAATTTTTCCGTCCAACGGCAACATCCAACTCAAGGTTTCCCATTAAGCCAACTTCCAATTTTCCATTGTCTGCCGTGACAACTTGTGTAATCGGTGGTGTCGAAATATTTTTTAAATTGTTAGAGCTTTTTACTATATGTACTGATACACCGGAGTCAAAATACCAATCACTCTCATTAACGTGATTCGCCAAAAACGATGTAAACATTGTTTTCCCGGTTTTCGTTGACTTCTCCTGTTTACAATCCCGTTTTATATGGCCGTATTTACTACAATTGTAGCACTTCGGCCCTTTCTTATCACTATGCCTCTGGTTTTTCGAATTTTGATGATTTTGACCCGTATGATGCTGCAAAGCATTTTGACTAAACATCAATTTATGCGCTACTATCACGTTCACATATTTTTCCACTGAACTGTACTTTGCAAGCGTTGTAGTTATCAAAACGCGCAACAAACCATTCAACAGTCATGTGTACAACACTACAACGCGACATAAGCATAAACGTTAATTCAATTTACAACAATTCTCAAATCCTTTGTTTACATTTGAATAAAATCCAGACTCCCATGCATCTTTCTTGTCTGGCAAGGTTAAATTCTGACACCAGAAATAGTCTCTCAGTTTTATTTTGACATTCTCCTTCTCGCCTAGGTAGGATCTAAGCAAGAATAGGGTGACAGACGTCCAGGTTTCTCTAGACCTGTTTTGGGTTTTCAAACTTCTGTGTTAAATTTATTAGCGGCAATGCAAAATTCAGGAGGGATCAGAAAAAAAAATTATTTCACCAAAATTTAATTCGAACTCCAGCCCAAACGACTGGCTCAAAAAATTCTTCAGGACGTGATTTAATATGTTTAAGGTTAGGAACTCATTATATCAAATCGGTTTAATATCTCCGAAATAAAATATCACTCAAATACATCGACAGAAGTGTATCTTCTAGTCGGTGCTGGAGGCGGAGAAAATTGTCTGGGTTAGCTGAGTACGGAAAACCAAAACTGGTAAACAAAATTTTTGATTTATGGTATCGATCAAAATGCCATGCCCTGAAATAATAATAATTAATAAATTTTATATTAGGAACTACTTAAAGAATCGACTTAACCTTTTAAATCTCAGATATAAATTCTATTAAAATCCATACACAAACTTACCATCTAGTTCCAATGTTTGAAACAATGTTAATGGCTTCAGCCAAAATATCATTAGTGGTGTTCCGCAATATTTCTTGGATTAGGTTCTTATTTTATTTAATAAATCTGACCTCAAATGTGGTGACCCAAGAAATTTTCAGAGCGTGAATAATTCGGTTTTATATTAGGAACTACTGATAGAATCGGCTCAATAACGAGATATAACATTTCACTAAAATCCATTGACAAACGTGCTCCATTTGGTGCTGGAACCTGGAAATGTTGAAAGGGCCTGGAGTGGTTATGAAATTAAAAAACAATAACCAAAATGTTATTATAGTGTCTAGCAATTTTTATTGAATTCTGGCCATGTTTTATTTAAGAAATTCCATCCCTGCACCAAATGGAACTGCTGTGATTATCACGAATTCGATTGAAATTTTTTATCTGACTTAACCAATATGAATCAAATTAGCGGGTTTAAAACCTCTCTAAAAGAGATTTCACCACGTGCATGTTTTGTGCTCAGTCGTCCGCACCAAACCAATTTTATGTCCTATTTTGTTAAGGCGATTTTTCAAACTTCTTTCAGGCCATCCCACGTAGGTACCTATGCTGTGGTATCGTCTGGCAATGACATTTCTTTAAATTGCACCTAAATATCTTCCAATTCTCAAAAATTAGCTTTGTAAAAATGACGAACATACACGTTCTTATATTTGACATGCCTGAATTTGCATATCTGCCAAAATTACGCTTTTGAAAATGAAGAGGATACGAACTTAAAGTTGCCTTAAGATAAGTTTTTTTATTTATCGCATAAAATTTAGGTAAAAAAAATTCTCGTTCGCCTTTTTATTAAATAAACCAAACTTCTAGAAAGCTCACGACTTTTCCAGTTAGAATAGTGTAGAAACATTTAGAACAATTGTATAATGGAAAATTCCATTTTAGTACAGTTAAACATTGAGCTATTAATTTAACTTATTCTATTACACACTAGGTGTCACCGTTACACTACTCCCCACCTAAGCCTGTTCGTCCCGAACAGGACCGAAATCACCTCCCCTGTAGAGGGCCAGCCTCTCTAAATGCACCACCTTTGGTTTATCTAATTGTTCTTTTCTTGTCCTGTAAGGTGCCGTCCATGTAGGCTGCACTTTCGACGACGAATGCTTTTTCATTGTGGAACGCGGTTACTTTTCACCCGCTTTTCATCAAATCTTCCTGCGTTGGCTTGTTTGCCATAACGATCCCTCATCCAGTCACCGGACACTAGCACTCCTCTTCGCACAATCCGACGCTTCTTACCCAATATCAGTTTTACCTGATTCTCATTGATTTCCTCAACAATTGTTTCAGATTTCGATGGCAGCTCCTCGCAATGGCTGATTGTTACTCGCCTTACTGTCGCATCCATACCGTTAAATTTAAGTTTCAGCTCGATGTTATCGCTACTCAATATTGCTCGTTCAAAATCCAACACGAAGCCATTCACCCTCATGAAGCCCATTCCCAAAATGATTTCGCCCACGACATCTGCGATAAGAACTTCGTGTGGGGAAAAGAGTTTCACTTGAATCTGATGGAACTACCAAACGGCGAAGGCAGCTTCGGTTCCTTCAAACTGACTTCTAACCTTTCCACTTTACCGACTGTTGCCATCCGTTCATCCGATTCCTGCTCTCCTCTTAGTTCTCTTTCCACAGAAGTTGGTGATCCGTGCCGTTTACCTCTTACTTCTAAACAATCTCGCGAGATGTTACCCAACATCTTAGCTCGCTGCTTCTAGACCTTTGCCCGCGTAAAAGATGGCGATCTTCTCTCTCCCTGTATTACACTACGACAGTCCATTGAGATGTGACCCAACTTGTCATATTTCCAACACCTAAGCCTGCCCCTTCTAAATTTTGGTACTGCCCGCTCGATGTACCCTTTAGCGTTTAAATTCATCTGGCGCCTAAATAATGACGGTCTGGTGAAGTTCTGCACAGCCTCGGTCGTTAACGCAAACGCAACGGTTTCCTCGAAGGTCGGTTTAGGTGACAATTTAACCGCCTTGCGTGTCTCTAGATTTCGAATGCCGTCAATGAATGCGTCAATTTTTAGCCAAACCATATAATCGGCTGGCATACTGGTATGTGCTAGATGTACTAATCGCTCGATTGCAGATGAAAATTCCAACAGCGATTCTCCCCCTTTTGGTAGTGGCTTTTAAGTTCCATGCGATCGATTTCCCGCTTATGGTCACTGCCGTACTTTCGATCTAGTGCCTTCATAATTTCAAGATAACTGGTTGTTGGTTTGTAAAGCCTCTGCTGCTTCGCCTTTCAGAGCCACTATTAAAGCTGCGACACGATGTTCATCGTTCCAATGATTTTGATTGGCCGCCATTTCAAATTGAAATTTGAAAATGCCGGAAGATGTTGTTCCGTCGAAGTTTGGTGGCTTTAGCTTAATCGACCGGACGGTCTGAATCACTTGCGTCGTTGCTCCACTTGCTTTGACATCAGTTAATTATTTTGCTTGTAATTTTTCTTCAACATGTTGAACCTTCGTTCCTAATTTTTGTTCAACCTGTTGAATCTCCATCTTAAAATCCGTTTGCAGTTTCTCTATTTCTCCTTGTACATTTGTAGACAATTCCAGAATTTTATCGTCCATTCTCTGTTGGCCTTCGGCAATTTCCACCATCTGACGCTCTATAATTTGAATTGGTTGTTCTATTTTCTCCATTTGTCGTTCCATCTGGCGTTTTATTTCTTGGTTTGACTGGTTTATAGTCTCCAATTGTCGCACATTTGGTTGTCTCATTACACTCATTTGTCCTATCATCTGGTACACAGCAGCGATTAACTGCGACAAATCCACACTTCCAGATGGTAGTTGTGTTGTTTCGGCTGATGGTTGTTTATCTCCATCTTTCTGCTCTACGGTTGCCGCATCCGTTACTTTCTCTCCAAAATCATGATGGTCAGCGTTCAACCCTTCTTTATTCATGGCGTCACGTAGTCGCGCTTGTAAAGCTGCTTTACTACCATCAGTGGCCAAACCCCGTTTCTTAAGTTCCCTCTTTAATTCTGGAACTTTTAATTCTTTGAGAATCATTTTCTTCATCTTATTATTCACAATCCCACCGCTGTCACCAATTGTTACGTTTTTGCCTTGTCAATTAAGGTTCGTATCACTGGATTGTAAATAAAACAAAATCAATTCAATTTATCAGCAACGAATTTATTTATTTAGCACAAGAATTATTACAACACAATTTTTCTGATCACTAATTCACTAAATCACTTTATTTAATTTTATTCGCTCAATTTTACTGTACACTTGTCCCTAACTCTCCTCGCGGAAACAAAGGGAGTGATCAGCTTCGGATTCGGGTCGATCACTCTAAATGTGTTTAAAAAGGATGAGGTGGACAAGCAAGTGGGAAACCAGCCTGGGGTAAACGTCTGGAAAGAAGGTGTTGATCTTCCGGAGACGGATACGGATCAAAAGATAAGATGGGCGGCGAAACGACGGATAGCGCCGATGGTCCTGGGGTTACTTTTCCGATACGGGAAGTAGAGGAAGAGATGAATAAGGTAGGTCACAATGGTTAACATTGTACAAATAAACCTGCATCACACGAATGCTGCCTCGGCAGCTCTCGTTCTCAGACTGACTAAGTCAGGTGAGGACTTGGTGCTAATCCAAGAACCTTGGATTAACAATAACAGGATCTGTGGCCTTAGAACGAAAGCGTATAAATTATTATTCTCAGGCAACTCTGAGAAGATCAGATCGTGTATTTTGGCGAAAAATAATTTAAATATGTTTCTTCTTCCTCAACTTAGTAATGGGGATGTTACCGCGGCGAGCGTTGAGGTTGGCTGTGAAAAATTATGGCTAGCCTCAGCCTATATGGGTCGGGAGAAGGAGGTTCCACCGGATAACCTGGGGGAACTGATCCCGGAAGCAGGTCAAAGAAAGGTAGGTGTCATACTTGGATGTGATGCAAACGCGCATCACACAATCTGGAAAAGCACAGACATTAATGAAAGGGGTGAGTTATTTTTTGAATACTTATTATTAAATACTAACCTTTTAGTTTGCAATATTGGGCGAGAACCAACATTTATTGTCAGGAATCGACATGAGGTCTTGGATGTGACATTTGCGTTAGATACTATTTTTCATATGATCAGGGGATGGAGAGTGGAGAATGAGCACTCATTCTCTGATCACCGGTATGTAATATATAACCTAAACGTTAACCCTGTTACCTGGAAAGCCTTCAGGAATCCTAGAAGGACAAACTGGAACAAATATGGGGAGGTGTTAGAGGAGGTATTGCCGCTGGAGGTTCCAGAACTTGCTCCCTGATAAAACCTAGGGGCAAACAGAAGCCGACATGGTGGTCCACTGGGTTGGAGACCAATCATAAGGCTTGTAGGATAGCCTTTAATAGGGCCAAGAATACCAGGGAAGCTCGGCATTAGGGCTCATATAAGGAGGACCTGAGGAATTATAAAAGAGAGTTGAGGAAGGCACAAAGGGGGTCCTGGAGACTCTTCTGTGGTAAAATGGAAGAGATATCTAAGACTTCCCGCCTTAGGAAGATTCGTTCTACCAACCCAACCAGTCCTAGTTATTTAATTAGGCCGGATGGGTCATGGACAGCTTCTAGTTTGGAATCTCTGGAGCTTCTATTAAATACGCACTTTCCGGGAAGCCTCGATGACTCGACGGAGCCGGGGGCTCATCGAGAAATACCTTCAATAGAAATGGAGGGCATCGTGGATAGGGAACGGATCGCGTGGGCAGGATTATAGAATTATACTAGCGGAGATCCAGAGGAACTTGGCAGTCATCCTTCCCTGGCTGCAGATGATCTTCAGAGGATGTCTGAAATTTGTCTTTATTCCTAGGAAATGGACGGAGGTCAAGGTGATCTTCATTCCGAAATCGGGGAAAAGCTCGCATGCTTATCCGAAAGACCTGAGGCCTATAACTCTATCATCCTTTCTGCTGAAAACATTGGAAAGGATGATGGATGCATTTATACGATCAAAAATGGAACCCAGCAATTTGGCAATGTCATAGCATTCGTACTGTAAAGGGAGGTCGGTGGACCTTGCACGCTTTGGTACGCACAATTGAGAAGTCAATTTACTCGCCGGAGTTCTGTAAGGTCTCATTCCTCGATATTGAAGGTGCCTTTAATAACGTAAAGACGGAGGCGATCATGGAGGGATTGTCAGTTTTGAAGGTGGATTACTCTATAAGTAGGTTGATTAATCATATGTTGTTAAGCAGGATTATTACCTCAGAATTGGGGGAGTCCACAGTTAGAAGGCGGGTAATTAGAGAAACCCCGCAGGGAGGTATAATGCCCCCTTCTCTCTGGAGTATAGTGATTAACGAATTGCTGTTGGAACTGGAGAGAGAGGGGGTATTGGTTGTAAGGTACGCAGATGATGTAGCGATAGCGGTATCAGGTAAATATTTGGACACGATTAGAGATGTTATGCAGAATGCACTATTGATCGTTACCAAATGGGCCAGCAAATGTGGATTAGTATTCAACCGGTCCAACACAGAGCTGGTACTTTTTACCAGGAAGTATAAAATTCCGGTAGTTTTCCCACCTACGATAAACGGCACTAGACTGACTTTTTCTGATAGAGCGAGATTCTTGGGCATAATCTTGGACACACGTTAGAAAGGGTAAATAAGGCCACTGTAGCCATTTACTCGTGCAGGAACGCCATAGGAAAGAGATGGGGTTTGAAACCGGAGCTGTTACACTGGCTGTACACTGCCGTAGTGAGACCTGTACTTATGTACGGAGTGGGCGTGTGGTGCCCAGCTCTGGACAAGGTAACATACAGGATTAGAATGGAAAGGGTGCAAAGAACTTCCTGCATGCTTATAAGCGGGGCGCTTAGGACGACACCTACTCGCGCTTTGGAGGTTATGTTGCACCTTATTCCAGTAGAGGTGTTTGGTAAGCAGAAGGCAGCCGAGGTGGCTATGCAGGTGGGGCACTCGACGATAGTTGGATCACTAAGGGATGAACTGGTGAATCTAGATTATGTTATACCAACCTTGTGCTTCGATAAAGGGTTCCGGACCGTCCGTCCTTCAAGGAAATCCTGGAGGGATCAGGCGCTCAGTAGAAAGGCAATCGCCTTGACAAATGAGAGATGGACTAACACTCTCACGTGCAGGGTAGCAAAACAAGTTTGGCCAAAACTGGACTTGCGGCACTCCAAGGCACTGATATCTCTGGGAAGACGAGAGTTAGGATTGGTCTTAGGGATACTGACAGGACACTGCCTTTTTGGGGAACACGCGAGAAGGCTGGGTCTACAGACAAATGACTTTTGTAGAAGTTGCATGGACAAGGAGGAGGAAGAGACTTTAGATCACCTCCTATGCTCGTGTCCGGCACTATCATACAGAAGACATAAATACTTGGGTGTGTACGGTATGGACAGCCTTTCGGAACTTGCGAACTGTGGAGTGCGAGATATTTTACGCTACATAAGTAGCACTGGATGGTTTCAGGGGTAAAGGGGAGATCCTGTGTTATGACAATGGGCCCCTATTGGCCTAAGTGTGCGATAGCAGCCACTCTAACCTAACCTAACCTACTGTACACTTATAATTTTTATTTCGCACAAAAATACTTTTTAATTCCTTTTTAATCTTCACAATATCGCTTACCAAATTCTAATAATCCAATTCGACTTCGTTCGCTTTTTCATATACACAAACCAAACTTCTAGAAAGCTCATGAATTTTCGAATTAGAAATTATTCTATTACCCACTAGGTGTCACCGTTACAATATTTTTGCATTTTCCATTGAAAAACTTGAAGCTACAAAACATCATTTTTAATATATGGAAAACAGTGAAAAGTTACACCACTAAAAAAGCTTTTAAAATTACGGCTCGATATTCTAGAAGGCTCTCGTTATAATCCTGGCGAAAATTTGAACGAAAGTGTAGTGGAAACTACTTAGAATTCAATGAAAGTATCACGAAAACGTTTTCCTGACAAGTCAAATCTTTAATGTCGGCTAATCTTTAATCGGAAGGATGAGGCGCCAATGCAATGTACTGACGGGTTTTCCTTCAATTCGTCTTCCAACCGGTTCAAGAATGACGATTTTTACACGATATCGTAAATTTGGGATCACAAAACATGATTATTTATCGCCATCTTTTCGATAGCGAGAAAAATACCGCCAACCAAAATAAGGCGGACAATTTTCCGATTGATTTATTGTTGAGGATTGTGACAGGTCACTAGTTTAGAGCTAAAACTCAAAACTAGTCTCAAAATATTGTCGCGTACACTGACAAACGACAAGTAAATTGACATTCAATGAGTGCAATTATGACGTTAAATGATTGCGTTTATGGACTTTTCGATAGCAGAATTCATAGTAAGAAAGTTGAAGCGCGTCGAAAAGAACATATCGAAATTATGATAGGGACCCAGTTGACCTTCTTATGACAAATTTCACCTAATCAAAATTAACTCAACTCAAAATTCAATCCTTTACTAAACCTCTAAACTCAATTTCCAGCTTAACCTTCCAACTCAATTTACAACTCAACCTCCAACACGATCGCAACGCAACCTTCAACTAAATCATCAACTCAACCCTAAATCAAATCATTAACCTTTAACCTAACCAACCCTCAACAGAACTCCAAATAAAGCCCCAACTGAACCGCTGACTTCTACTCAATTCAATCCCAGCTCAGCTCCAATTCAACCCCAACTTGGTCTTAGTCCAACCACATTTCAACTTTAACTCCACCTGCACCCCAGCGCTTAAATCAACCCTAAACTCATGCTTGCTCAACTCAACTCACAACTCAACGCATAAACTTAACTCAAGCTAATTCTATAACGCGAATGTCAATTCAAAACACAAATAAATCCCCAGCTGAACTTCTCACTAAACCCTAACCAAACCTTAACTCGACTCCAACTCAACCCGAATCGAACCCGTAAATGGAACCCAACTCAACCAGAAACTCAAACCAGTCTAGAAAAAAATTTGGTCAACATGGTAAAACCACCACGAGGTTTTGGGTCAACTCGTAGGACAGGTACCTGATCTTCTTGTTGTACAGTTTCCAAAAGTTGTTAAATTCTTCGCCTTAACCCTAGAAACAAATTTCTAGGTTCGAATGTCTATAGGAAAATATTGCATCCTTGATTCAAGTTCTGTACTGATGAAGGACTTATTCGATTGCTGGAAATGGACCGAAATGAAGTTATAGATGTTTTCATCCATTTTGAATCGATGAGGGAGTTCTAAAGCACAGGCAATATCAGGCCAGAAAATTGTCAGCTATATCCTTCGCGAAGCAATTTCTCTTCGGATAAATTTTCTTTCATCGAATTACGCACAAATTTTTACAATATTTCTTTGATATTTAAGTAGCCAATCATCGGGAAAATCATGCTGCGCGGATTGTGTTTGTTTCCGCTACTCGAAATCATTACTTTACGCTTTAACATTAATTAGGTATTTCATGAAAAAATGAACTACCACCGTAAACACGTGAACGATGTCCCATTTCCATTGCAATTTCGCATGCAAATTCTATTTGGTACGCCAACTTTACCGTAAAAGTGAAATAACTAAATACCGAATCGCGTTAGCATAAAATCGGATTAGTTTCATCGACGTATTTGTGACCAGTGGTCAAAAAAGTATCATAACAGCTCAGCTTAACTCACTTTTAATCCAACTTAAATCAACCTCGTTCATGGAAACAAGATAAGCTCTAAAACGCAATTATCGATGAGTTCATTGATAAAAAAATGAAAGAGCTAAAGGGAAAATCGATAATTTTATTGCGTCCTAAATTGATTCGCCACATTTAATAAAAGCCTACATTTCATCGTTGTTGTTTTTTTGCTGTATAAAAAGGTTTGTTCCCTACACGAGCGTACAGTAGTATTTAGTGAAGTGTCGTGGTTTCTAGACGAATACACTAAATGGAATCGTTTGCCAAATTACTACTAATGATTGGATTACTAAATCTAGTCTCAAGCCAAGAAACACCAGCTGATAACTCAATTCAATTAAATGCTGACAATTTTCATAATGAAATTAGCCAACGTAATTATTTTGTTATGTACTATTCACCAAAGTGTAAACAATATAAAAAATTTGCGCCAACATGGGAACAGCTAGCTGCCCAAATGAATAAGAAAAGTAGCAGTCGTCTTAGAGTAGCTAAAGTTGATTGTCTCAGCGAAGATATTTTGTGTGACGAACAGAATGTGGCTGGCTATCCGACAATGTGGCTCTTCAAAAATAAGGGGACTGATAGCATCGAATATACAGAGGACCTTGATCTAAATCTAGCCTCACTTCTTACGTTCGTTCGTCAAAAATTAAGCTTGAAAAGAGGATCATAAAAATTGTTTCGTTCGATTATTTAAAATAAAAATAAAAAATGTTTGTAGTTTTATTGTTTTTGTGAAGTATCTCCTAAAAGTTATTTTTTTTAATAAATTTATATTGAACACACGTAAAACTGACATATAATTGTTTTATTTAAGCACAGAACTTCTAGTAAAAATTTCCCAGGTCCAATGATTTAGCGGGACGAAACTTGCAAACGGTAGAGAATGTGCAAGAAAATGTTTTCTAGAGAAAACTGAAGTTGAATTGGTATTACTAAAATTTAGAAGTATGCCAAGAAAAGATTCGATTGGATTGGACCGAACGAGAGTAATTTCTAAAGTAGTAGAACGTTTATATTGTAAGGCACGTTAATACTTTCCACTCGATGATCTCAAATTAATACAAACACTCATCGATCTGTTAAACTTTATAATTCTTATTTATTTCGTTCACCGATTAATTTATTACTTGATTATTACAATATTCTCCGCTTTTTTATACCTTCACTTTCAGCAACACGATTCCGAATGCCAACGCCTCTTCCGCCACTCCCTGTCGCCCGATGTGTGTAAATGCCATTACCCTTCCACCCGTACCACTACTCCCTACTACCCAGTATACCTTATGTCTACTGGGTTACCATCTGTCATTTACCCTACATCTCGGCCTATCTGACTTAACATCGCCCTCGATGTCCTTCCCACCCCTCCCTTAAAACTGCCTCTATCATTTAATTCATTTATTCAAAAAAACATTCCTTCCCCGCTTCCCTTGTTCACCCTTGCGCGTTTAGTCCTCCTCATACTGCAATTAACAATAAGTATTCCTCGTAATCTTCTATTTCTTCGCTCTTTTCCTTTCTGTCTCATCTTCTTCGTTCTTTTTATATAACTTCATTCTCTCCGAGCTTACAATTCCCGAATAAGGTAACCTTTCTACCTGAACTCCCATAATATCTGATACCAAATTGTTGAGATCAACAGTGCAACGTCCAATTTTTATATTTTTATCTAATTTACTGATACTAGCAGTTAACCTACTTACAACAACAATAATGATGTTGAAGCAACCTTGGCTCATCAACATTACAACATTTAAATTTACTGGATAGGAATGTTTGGTGTCATATTTTATTTCTTATTTTTATATTTTCTTTTTCTCTAAGTTGCTGACAGTAGCATTTAATTGTATATAAAAGGTGAATATTAAATAAAATAAAAATAGAATGAATTTAACTCTAATATTAACAACAAGTTGTTTATTCTCAATAACTAAATAGACCCCACCCGTGGTAATCTATTAGTTAACTGTAAATCAAGACTATATTAAATTTACAATTTAAATACAAAAGTCTAAGATTTTACATGGTCCTTCGAGCCACTAAAACAACCGGCAAATAGAAATATGGACGGACAGTCTGTAACGTCGTCAAGGGTGACGACACTAGCAGCCAAGCAACAACAGGCACATAACTTACCGTCAAAGGAGAAGCTAAGAAACAACAAGCATCAAAACCACCACAACAAACCAAACAACAACAAGATGGATGAGTTACTTCAATACCAAGAGGTAACAAGTGGAAAGATAGTTCAGCTAGAGAGAAACTATCGAAAAGACGGTGAAGACAGAAAAACGAAGTCTTACTTAGAGAAGAGAATAGCGAATCTAAAAACGCTATATAACGAATTCGTTGGAATCGATGACAAAATTCTATGAATGGTCCCGCCTCTGGGCCAAAATCACGCTTATTTCACAACAAGAAAAAACATGACAGATGTATACAATAAGCTGATAGAGGAAATGCGGTATCGCCTAAATAGCGGACCGCCATTGACACCAACAACGTCACAAGAAGTCCTACAACTACCAAACCCACTTGTCGAGGCATCATATAAAACAACACCATCAATTCGGTTGGATACAATACAAAGCTCATCAACCGATTCCCAAAATGAGGAAATTAAACAAGGTCACTCAGCGGCAAATCAACAACAACAACCACTGATGAATAGTTCAATCGAGGCCCTTCAAGCAGCAAAGTTTGAAGGAAACAACAACACAAAATTGTTCAATAGGCAAGACGTGCTCATGCGGCAGTAATATCAGAAATTGGCGTCAATAAATTATTCCTTGGAAACCAACAACATATCTAAGGAATATGTGAATATCAAAACGAGACAATTAGAAAAAGACATGGGAGAAATCGCAGCCCAACACACAGAATTATTAGTAGAGCTGGAAGAAGACGAACAAACATCCAACTACTTTAGAGAAGATTATTATGCCAAGCTTCAAGAGAGGGTAGAAGATGCAATGATCAAACTACAACAGTTTCAGCCCCAGACAACAACCGCAGCAGGATCAGCAGCACAGGTGAAACTGCCTAAGGTAGAAATCCCGATCTTTTATGGTGATTATGAACGGTGGGAAACGTTCAACGATATATTCACTGAGCTGATCCACCAAAACAGCAAACTAACAGATACGGTAAAGATGACGTATCTGAAATCACACCTGCAGAAGGGAGCAGCCCAAATTATTAGTCACTTAACAACAACAGGTGACAATTACCAACCCGCTTGGAACATAGTCCAAGCAAGGTACAACAACGTGAGGCTACTGGCAAACCATCAGTTTAATGCAATATTGTCATTGGCCACAATTCAGATACCATCCGCCCAAACAGTGAGAAATTTGCACGATACGGCGCGAGAAATATTACACAACATAAAGCGGCTAGATATGGATTCACCCTTCGAGGCATTCGTGGGTTTCATTTTAAACAAAAAATTAGACCCAGAATCCATTAAGATATACGAGACAACTATAGAGAAGCCCAGAGAAATTCCACAACTGGAAGATTTCTTTGGATTCCTGGAGAGAAGGTTTCAATCTTTGGAAGCCATGGGCAATCATAGAGCAACAGCACCACGACCACACATGCAATACATATCACCATTGAAACGAGTGAATACAGCCATGTTAACCAAAACATGTTGGGTGGAAGGGTGTAAGGAGCATCATGGTTTAAATCAATGCCAGCAATTCAAAAAGATGTCAACAGTAGAACGAGCAAGGCTCGTCAACTCATCCAACTTGTGCATACGATGTTTAAGCCAGCATCAAGGAAGAAACTGCCAGGCAGAAACATGTGTTGTGTGTAATGGAGGACACCACACACTTCTACACTGCAATAATGCAGCATCAACCACCGGAAGTAGTGTCAAAGCCGCCAAAACATTCGTGATCAGTCAGCTAGGACAAGTTTTACTACCAACTGCATTAGTCAGAGCCGCAACTGACACAGGCGTTTGTTTCACACTAAGAGCTCTAATTGATCCAGGATCACAGGCCACATTAATATCCTCCAAGGGCGCAAATTTATTCAACTTTAAAAAAGAGAAAGTACACGTCACCATCTCAGGAGTAGGTGGGAAAAAAGCAGGCATTTGCAGACACACCATTAATCTAAAAATATCGCCAAGATTTGATGGAGATTTCCAAATGAATATCAAACCATTGATATTCGACAAACTCGACCAACAATTACCCGAGGTGGACTTTGCCACAAGCAGCTGGACGCATCTCAACCAAATACAACTGGCTGATCCACACTACAACCAGTCACAGCCAATTGATCTTATACTTGGCGCGGATTATTATCCATCAATACTAATCAACAACATCATCAAGGGAGGTCAACTAGAGCCTATGGCACAACAAACGGAATTTGGTTGGATTATATTGGGCAGCAGGAACAACACAGGTAGTCAGCATAAAACAACGATGATTGCAACTAAAAGTATAGAGGATCAACTGAGATTGCTGGTAGAAAACGACTCAATACCTGAAGAGAGAGCTACCACTGAAGAAGAAATCATGATAGAGAAGCATTTTGAGTCAAATGTAGAACAAGGTCCAGACGGCAGATACACAGTAAGAATACCTTTTAAGGATAACCAAACCGAACCAGGGGAACCAAACAAATTTAAAACGTTCGTGGCAAACAGAATTTCGGCAGTAAAAACTATGCTACCCGAAGCAACATGGCACCACGTAAAGTCATGCGATAATCCAGCGGATATAGCTTCACGTGGCACGACACCGTTAGCACTCATAAAAAACAAATTGTGGTGGGAAGGTCCAGATTTTCTTCGACAAAAGCTCACCAGATGGAAGGCAATCAACCCTATTATGCAAAATAACACCCTTAAACCAGAAGAGTTAGAAGAAAAAGCAATAAAAATTATGACAATAACTACGGAAGATCACACTTTTCTTTTATTCGAACGATGCTCCAGCTACAACAAATTGAAGCGTATAGTCGCATATTGCAAAAGGTTCATCAACAACTGCTCGCGTAGAAACAACAATAGAAATGAAATAACTGGTGCAGAACTCCAAAACGCAGAAATAATAATTCTCAAGCTCGTACAAAGACAAGATTTCTATAAGGAAATCAACTGTCTTAATAAAGCTGAAAAAATCAGCACGAAGAGCAAAATTCTATCACTAAATCCAACTATAGATGAAAACGGGTTGCTACGGCTAAACGGACGGCTACAAAATTCAATACTCCCAAGTTCAAGCAAAAACCCAGTAATACTGAGCAGGCACAACATAGTTACGAAAAGAATAATAGAAGATGCTCATATTGGTACATTACACGGAGGCACACAATTGACATTAGCAACATTAAGAAACAAATTCTGGATTATTGATGGTAAACGAGCTGTCAGACAGATAATTCAAAAATGTATTATTTGCTTTCGTCACAAACAACATTCATCCGAACAACTAATGGGAAACCTACCATCAGCAAGAGTGAGGCCGAGAAGACCGTTTATCAAAACGGGAATCGACTATGCGGGGCCCATCCAATTAAGATCAGCCAAAGGCAGGGGTCACAAGACATATAAGGCATACATTGCTCTGTTTATATGCATGGTAACGAAGGCCATCCATATTGAAATAATAAGCGATTTAACAACTGAATCCTTCATTGCCGCTTACAAAAGATTTATATCTAGGAGAGGATTATGCACCGACATTTACTCTGATAATGGAACATACTTCGTAGGAACAAACAACGTAATGCAGAGAGATTACCGTCGCGCAATGACGACATTACCAAGCGACATTGCCACTATGATAGCTGACAATGGAACCAATTGGCACTTCATACCACCTCTTACGCCTCATTTCGGTGGAATATGGGAGGCAGGAATTAAATCAATGAAATTCCATCTCAAACGGATCATAGGCGAAACAACACTCACTTTCGAAGAGCTATGTACCGTGACTACCCAAATAGAAGCATGTCTCAATTCTCGCCCTCTAACACCGCTGACAAGTGATCCTGCAGATATGTCAGTACTAACGCCGGGGCACTTCTTGATAGGAGATTCTCTCAAGGCGCTACCAGCCGCGAGAGAATGGTTCAGGACTTTTGGAAACGGCGGTCCTCCGAATACCTTCACCAACTACAACAACGAACTAAATGGAAGAGCAGCCAGTCAAACTTAATGATCAACGACCTGGTATTATTAAAAGACGACCAACAACCTGCCACACGGTGGAAGCTAGGGAGAATCGTGGAAACACACGCTGAAAAAGATAATTTAGTTCGGGTAGCGACAGTCAAATGCGAAAACGAAACATATAAGCGACCGATTGTGAAATTGTGTAAGTTACCAATTGGAAAAGGCTTACAAAAAATTATGCCCATGAAAGCAAACCGAGGTCAACCTAGAGAATTGCAATCACCGGAGAAGAACAATCAAGTCTTAAGGCGACAGCCTCATAGACGCGTAAAGAACAGGGGAACCGTCAATCATCTAGCGCTAGCCATATTATCCATTTGTTGTTTTATGGGACTTGTACAGGCCAACGTACATATAACCCCTTTCAAGCATTCCACAGGGATTTACTTCGAAGAAATAGGTAAACTCGAAGTGGTAGCTATGAAATGGACATTGGTGGTTTATTACAACATGAGCAATTACTGGGAAGAAATTGAAACCTTTAAGCAAACACAATATGAATTAAAGGCGGCATGCTTGAATATAGCTGGATTAAATTGCGACCTAATTCTTCAACAAATTCAATGGCAATAAAACAATTTGATTGCGGACAATGAATTATTATTAGCAAGCAACAATGAGGTACAACGACCAAAACGAGGCCTAGGAGACACCATAGGCCTAGTGTTAGGCGATATGTTTGGGATCTTGACAGAACGTGAGGCAAGATATTATGAGGCACAATTTGAAGCCATAAACAACGATGAGCAACAATTAGAATCATTGATAAAGAGTCATACCACCATAATAGATAACACAATCAACCTGGTAGAACATAATTCAAAGCTCACCATGGAATCATTAAACAACCTGATAGAGCAGCAGAGAAGGCTGAATGCTGAAATGGAATTATTAAATGAGTACTCCATCAGAGAAGAAAATATTCGATCGATATTAACATCAACAATTGAACTGATGTTAATTCTAAAGAATTTGGAAGACACGCAGCAAGCCTTACTTGATGTGGTCCAGAACGCACACAAGAATTTATTGCATTCCTCATTACTCGCCCCCGCTCAATTACAACAAGAGCTCGAATTAATCAAACAACACATACCAACAACCATAACCATACCTGGGCATGGCATCTCTGATCTCCTTCACATATATCGCAGCATGAGATTACGCAGTAGAGTAACCCAGGGCAACATCATAATAAAAATCACCATTCCTCTATCCTTTGCGCTGGATTATACCCTACTGGCCCTATTTCCAGTTCCTAATATAGAGCACAACAACACGCAGTCGTACATTACCACCAATTCGGAATACTTAGCAGTAGATGATCACCGGGAACATTTTTCATTACTAACGAGAGAAGAAGTGAAACAATGCCAACTATTCCAAAATAACCGATTTTTATGTGAAATATCGCCAATTTATAACGCAATGACTAACCAAAATCAATGCGAATTAGCAATCCTACAACGAATAGCAAATCTCGAAGGGGTATGTACCATTAAGTCAGTTAAGATATCAAACCATTGGATTAAGCTCCATGCGACGAATCAGTGGATATACTCCATTCCAAATGAAACAACATTCGATGTTATATGCGGCCAAAGCATCACATCACTCAGTCTCCAAGGATCAGGGATATTAGAAATCAAGGCTGGATGTGTGCTGCGAGACACAAATTTGTACATCGTCGCCATCGGTTCAGCTTCCAACAACATAAGCGAATCGTTCCGCAGACCACTCAGCACATTAAACGGAGCCAACAACTTAAGGACGTTCATCACACGGGTTCGAAATAAAACGATAGGATACGATGAGCCTCAGCTCGTAAATCTTCAGGATACCACGCAACTGGAACAAGAAATACAAGCGGTTAGAGAAAAGGAAGGACGACTACATGAGGGGAATTTTCATCATGTCCATCACTACACCATGATACACACAATTTTTTGGATTGGTGTAGCCATATGTATTATTTGGGGCATCAACTATATTAAACAAAGGCGAACAACGCGCCCACCCCCTTCACCTCTTCAACGTTCGGAAGCATGAAAGCAGCAACGGAAGCCCCGGCATATGTTAAGTTTCACAGTATAACAATCTAAATGGCGGCCCGGGAATATGTTGAGATCAACAGTGCAACGTCCAATTTTTATATTTTTATCTAATTTACTGATACTAGCAGTTAACCTACTTACAACAACAATAATGATGTTGAAGCAACCTTGGCTCATCAACATTACAACATTTAAATTTACTGGATAGGAATGTTTGGTGTCATATTTTATTTCTTATTTTTATATTTTCTTTTTCTCTAAGTTGCTGACAGTAGCATTTAATTGTATATAAAAGGTGAATATTAAATAAAATAAAAATAGAATGAATTTAACTCTAATATTAACAACAAGTTGTTTATTCTCAATAACTAAATAGACCCCACCCGTGGTAATCTATTAGTTAACTGTAAATCAAGACTATATTAAATTTACAATTTAAATACAAAAGTCTAAGATTTTACACAAATATATATCCTTCTCTAAAACTTTTTCTACTCTATACGGCTCTTTGAATTTACCCAATAACTTGCTCTTCTTCCCTATTACCTTTCTGCCCTTCAGCAGTACCAAGTTTCCCTCTTTATACTTATGTTCTTTCCTTACCTTACTATCATAATACTCCTTATTGTATTGCTGCCCTTCCTTTATCCTCCCCTTAGCTATTGCTCTCCTCTCCTCAATTGATACGTCTTCCTTGTTCATTTGGTCCATCCAATCTTCCACTTCCGACTTCTGTCCAAATCTCTGATCCACCCCATATAATAACCGCGCTGGTGTATTTCCTGTCGCGCTACTCGTCATATTATTCATTGCGAACTCTGCTTTCGCTAACAAGCTGTTCCATTCCACCTTCTCTTTATCTACTAATTTCGCTAATACGGGCACCAGCGTTCTGTTAAATCTTTCTACCTGCCCATTAGCCCTTGGACACGCTGTTGCTGTCTTCACGTGTCTCACTCCATTATTTCTCCCCCACTCAGTGAATTTTTCTGACGAGAATGCGGTTCCTCGGTCCGATACTATTCTCCTCGGATACCCAGACACTCTACTATACTCACTTTGGTCTCCGTCGTTTTTGCTGGGTATAACCGAACATATTTAGTGAACGCGTATACTACAACCAATATATACTGGTATCCTTTCCTTGTCTTTTCCAAAAGTCCAATGTGGTCGATATGCACCGTATCTAATAGCACTGCCTCTCTTCCGTAGATGTGCAATTTGTGTTCCTTACGCCCCGACTTGTCATTAAATCTCAGACACATCAAACACCTTCCTATATGCTCCTTAACCAGCTCTGCCATTTTACTGAAGAAAAAATTCCTTCTGATGTTCTTAATGGTATTTTTTGCCCCCATATAACCCATTCCGTCATGCATTTGGAATATTAGCCCTCCTCTCATACTGCCCGGTATTACCAACTGCAACCTTTCTTACTTCCTTTCAAAATCTGCTCCCTTAATTTGCTCACTCTGGCATCTCTAAGTTGCGCCACTATTATCTTCATCTTCCAGTCTTCCTCATCATCGTCTTCTTCCTCTACTCCTCTGTATTCTTCTCCTTCCTCCAATTCCTCCCATGTTAACACATTTACCCTACTATGCTCAATGGTAAAATCAAATTCACTCATCCAAAGTGCCCACCTCTCTATTTTTGGGCTAACATCCCTCTTTGCTAGCGTCACCTGCATTGCACTACAGTCCGTTACTAGTTTGAACTTCATCCTAAACAAGTACGATCTAAATCTTTGTAGACTATACACCACTGCTAACGTTTCCAACTCGAAACTGTACAACTTCTGCTCTGATTCTGTTGTCTTCCTGCTATAGTATGATACTGGATATAACTTCCCATCCTCCGACCCTCCCGCCGACGCATCTATATGTAATTCCGTTTCCGCCGTGTGCGAAAATATTTTTAGTACTGGCTCCTCTAACAACTTATCTCTGCTCTCTCTCCCATTTAAATTTATTCTTCCTTACCACTTCTAGCAACGGCGCCACCACATCCTTGAAATTGGCAATAAATTTTCTAAAATATCCCACTAGTCCTATGAACCTCTGTACCCCTTTAACATCCATTGGTCCATTTAGATATGTCCTTATCGCCTCCACATGATGATCATTCGGTGTTATGCCTTCCTTATCTATTCTATAACCTAAAAAATGTATCGTCGTCCTCAACCAGTTACACTTTGCCATCTGTAATTTTATTTTATTTCTAGCTAAGGTGTACAACAGTCTTCCCAAGATCTCCAGATGCTCCTTTATCGTCTTTGTTGCTATCACTATGTCGTCCATAAAGTATACCACGTCTTCACATCTTCCGAACTCTCTCAACACCCTCTCCATATATCTAATAAATACAGATGGTGCATTCGCGAATCCAAATGGTAGCTTATTATATTCGTACTGCCCTTGTGTCGTCATAAACGCCGTATACTTCCTAGAACCTTCTTCCACATCTACATGGTAAAACCCGTTTTTTAAATCCAAAGATGTAAAATACTTCTTCCCATGTAATTTTTGATTTTCCACTCTCATTCAACCTCCGGTAATCGATACACATCCTTAACCGGCCATCCTGCCTCTTAACTAATACCACTCTACTCGCATATTCCGAATCACTTTCTCGTATAATACCCTCCTCTAACAACCTTGCCACCTCTTCTCTTATTCCCTCCTTTTCCACCACGCTCATTCTTCTTGCCTTCGAGTATATAACCCTATTCTCTTTCAACCTAATCTTCACCTCATTTTTTACCGGCCTAAACCCCCGTATGCTAACCTCCGCATAATTTCTTCTAAACAATTCGTCTACCCTTCTCTTCTCCGTTCGTGTCACTCTATCATCTCTTACCTCTAAATCTAATACGCCCTTATCTTCCTTCCATTCTATATTACACAACTCGCAAAATTCCTCTTCTTCCTGTTCTCGCCACCCGATGCGACCTATCCCATTCTCCCTCAAGAAATCCCTTCCCAATATGGCATCTTCGGTCATTGTTTCCTCGGGTACTACCAAAAGGTTCGCCTCGTACACTTCCTCCTCTATCTTTAATCTAGCTTCTACCTCCGTCCTAGAACTCTCAACTCCGTTCCATTTATTCCCTTAATCTTCCTTCTCCTAACCCATTTACCTGTACCCTCGTTATTTATTAATTTAGTATTTTTAATGGCACTTATCGCACTTCCGGCGTCTAACAGTGCCCTAATCCGGCTGCCGTCATTCTTCATCGCGTTTACCTCCCCCCTCTGGTCAATTTTGATTTCCTTGTTCATCCCTTTGCTTCTTACTGTTTCCTGTTGATCTCCTCCATTCACCACCCTTATACCCTCTATTACACTCTGGCATTGCGCCCTTACATGCCCTTTTTTGTGACATCTATAGCACGTCACTACATTCTTGTCTATTGGTAAAGGTACACATATTCGCCCACACCCATAACATGACAACTGGCCTGTTCCTCCCTTTCTTTCCGCTCCTTTACTCTTCTTCTCTTGCTCGTCCCAATACACTATATTTAGCCACAAGTCGTCCCTCGTCATCTTCTCGCACATCAATCTCCTCTCCAACATGTCTCGCAGCGCAGCATGCCTGCTTCCACTTATTACTGCCCTCACTTTGCATGCTCCTCCTCTAATTTACCCTCTGCCAATGCCTCAATCTCTAAAAAATAACTTATAAGCGTCTGGCCCCTCTTCCTCTCCGTTGAGCTCATCACTTTCATAATCTCGAACGCCGTTCTCCTCACTTGGAAACCCTTCACTAAGCTGTTTCTTAATTGCCCCCACGAATCGTTGCCTTTCTGCCTGAATTGCCACCATCTTAGGACACTACCTTTCCATTAAGCCCTAATGGCTGCTAGCAGCTTCCGGTCGTCAACGTCGTACAATTTCTTTATCTCTTCCACTGCATTCGCCCACTCTTCCACTTCCATGCTTGTCCGACTCTCCGGATCGAATTCTGGTAACATTCTTTCCACTTCACTCACCACCATTCTCAATGACGTCCCTTGTATTTTCTCCCTTTTGAATTCTTCACTTCGTTAATTTTAATCAAACAAACCACGACGGATGTTCAATTTGTTTAAAGGGTAAACAAACAAGTCTCCCATTTAAAGAAGTTGCAGTTCGGGCAAATCAAAGGCTGGATTTAATCCATTCTGATTTATTCGGCCCAATCGAATGTGTTTCGCTTGAAGGTGCGCGCGTTACTTTATGGTGTTCGTCGACGATTTCACAAGACGCGTTTTTGCCTACATAATTGAGTCAAAAACAGAAGTTGTAAATACTTTTGTGAAATTCAAAAATTTTGTTGAGAACCAGACTGGAAGGATGATAAAAGTTTTACGTACCGATAATGGCAGTGAATATTATGCAATGAGCAATTTTTGAAAATCATACGGACGTCGGGTATTCTGCATCAATTAATAGCACCGTATGATATTTGATGCGAACTTAGGTAAACCATTTTGGGCAGAAGCAGTGTCTACCGCGGCGTATATAATTAATCGTTCACCGTGTAAAGTCATTAATGGATTGACACCAGAAGAAGCGTTGTCGGGGAGAAAACCGGATTTGTCGCGTTTCCGAGTGTTCGGTTGTGTATGTTGGGTGCATATCCCAAAACAGAAACGGAAAAAAATTTGACGCAAAGTCGAAGATGAGAATCTTCATTGGTTATAGCGAAGTATGAAAATCCTACAGGGTGTATGACCCCGATACAAACCAGATTACAGTTAGTTGTGATGTAGTTTTTCACGAGAACCAGCGTGTTGAAGAACAGATACTGTCAGAATCAGTCAGTTCCTCTTATTTAGATATTTTCCCGGAAGCATCGATAATCGATTAATGACCACAATCAATGATCCAGATCAGAATAACAACTCTGCATCATCTGATGAAGTGACCAACGACGATACATTTTACACGACCAGTGAACAAGAAACTGAGAATGAAACTCTTCAAGTAATGGCTGATGACTATATGTGCCTCCTGAAACAGTCGAGATTAATATAAATGAAGGCGAAGCTAGGCGTTCTTCTAGACAGCCTAAGCCAGTAAAATTGAATGACTATATGACTTACAATGTGCATTCAATTGAAATGAATGATCCAGTCACTGTCAGCCAAGCGTTTAATCGAGCCGATAGTGAGAAATGGAAAGAGGCCATGTGCACTTGGAGTTTTGTTAATCTTCCACCAAATCGAAAGCCGATAAACTGTAAATGTGTTTTCAAAACCCAGAAGGACGCAACTGGAAAGATCATAAGATATAAGGCGAGACTGGTAATCAAGGGTTGTTGTCAAGAGAAGGGCATTGATTACGCAGAGACTTAGTATAGCTCGATTAGGACGTTAATTGCAATTGCGGTGAAATATAACCTTGATATAGATCAATTGGATGCCGTAACGGCATTTCTACAAGGAGATCTTGATGAGGAGATCTAGATGACGCCTCCGGAAGGTTATGCAAAAGGCAACAAAGTATGTAGTCTTAACAAATCATTGTATGGCTTAAAACAGGCAAGCCGAATTTGGAATATAAAGTTGGACAAAGAATTGTTAATGTCTGGTTTAGCCAAGTCCAAAGTCGATCCATGCATCTAAGAAAGATTTGGGTGAAGCGCGTTATGTATTAGGTCTGCAAATAACACGCGATCGTTACCACGTTATAATATGGCAGATTGCAATCCGGTATCGACGCCTATAGACATCAATCAAAAACTGTTAGCGGAGTTTTGCCCAAATACAAAAAGAGAATGGCATGAAATAGCTGAAGTGCCATACCAGTCAGCTGTAGGAAGTATATTGTTTGCGGCTCAAGTGTCCAGACCAGATGTATGTTATGCCGTGAATTTAGTTAGTTGGTTCAACCATAATCCTGGACAGGCTCATTGGATAGCTGTTAAACGGATTTTGCGTTATTTAAAGGGAAGTGCAACGGCTAAATTGGAATTCAGAAAAAATGGTGGCAGCGGTTTGGTGGCGTCGCTTTGAGTATAAAATGTTTACAAAGACATTTTGTCTCTCAACAAATTCGCGACTTAGACCTTGAAGATTGCAGGTAATTGCGGCTCGGTCAATATATCTATTCATTCAAGTTGCCTTAAATTGAGGTGAGGTATCTGCCAAGTCAGGCCAAATAAGATAAAATGGTGACGAAAATTTAGTTGACTGAAGTTCAATTTTTGGGCAAATCTGCTTCCAAATTACGGTGGTCGTCAGCGATATAGGATCTCTGATCGAACGGTTAACTCGTTCTGAAAAATTTGATTGTGAACTATATCGTGGCGCGTAGATGTGAGTTACCCCATATTTATCAAGAATGGTGGTATCCGAAATGATTAATTCCGGCACATAGTATTAAAGTAATACAAATTCAAACGTCTTTATTCGTAGCATTACGCATTGGTTTGAAAACCACATATTTACTAAAATGATCTAAGATAACAAACAAGAAGCAGTTTCGATGTATAATTGCTGCATATGGGTCGTTCTATTTGGGCTTAAGCCTCCGGCATGATTTGAGTTATTTAGTTTAGTGCTTTACAGATTTTCCAGACAACACATTGCATGACAAAGTCTTGTACTTAACGAGTGCGGCATCTTTTTGATGGTTTTTGAACTAGTGGTTATTTCACCGCTCTTAACTCTAATCTCATCTGTCAAGTGACAGAAATTCAGTATTAAGTAGTTCGTGATAAGTAGTGAGTCCAAAATCATCTTTCCTGACTAAGCTCATTTTCATCTAGGTGGTTATGTGAATAAGCAAAATCGCCATATTTGGGGCACAGAAAATCCACACTTAACAATTGAGAAGCCAATGCAACCAAAACAAATACACATTGATGTGGAATAATGTCCAAAGGCATCATAGGGCCATTTTTCTTCGAAAATAAGCAAGGAGCCGCACTAACAGTCAATGGCGATCGTTATCGTGCCATGTTAACCGACATTTTTTATCTCCTTCGATTAAAGAGGAAAACTTGGGCTATATTTGGTTTCAACGATACAATCAACGTTTTGCGCCCTATCTTCAAAAATCGCATTATCAGTCGAAATATGGCGATGTCAACTGTAGGCGGCCAGCTGCGATTTGACTCCGTTGGACTACTATTTGCGGAGAGCCGTCAAGGACAAATGTTATGATAATCATCCAGAGATGACTGTCGGTGAAATTCCGGTGTGCAGAATAAATCAGTTCATCTCTAAGTTGTAAATGCATGTAAACCTTCCAAGGCAATTAGTCAGAACAATCGTTACTAAGATGTCCAGAAACATTAACGTATAGATTTTACCATCCTGAACAATAATGTTCTTCATAGGTTCGTGTGAATTAGCATAGATTAGCGTTATTTAGCTCCTCAAGATACATTCTCGATAAGCTATCTGGAACGATAGTTAAAGTGCCTTTGCGATGGGTTATAGCGACATTAAAAGCTTGAATCAGCAGCCATTTCAGTGACAGTGATGCTAATAAAGTGACTTCCTTCAATGTAAACTCGAAAATGCTTATCACTGCGAGGTGCCGCGTAGCACGCTAGCTTCATAATTGAGAAATTCTGTTGTGCACGATTTAATTTTTCAGATATGTAGGCTATTGGATGTTCTTCACCATCATCACCGATCAGGGTCAGAACACTCCCTACTCCTATTACACTCACATTGCAACCAATACAGACGCTGTATATAGTGCGTGTTTTAGCAAGTCAAATGCTTGCCGGCCAAGAAATCTATGTACCTCTTTGACGGTGTTTGGCACAGGAAAATCATTAACAGCTGACACTTTTTCAGGATCAATTCGTAAGTTACCATCTAATACAATAAATCCCGCAGATAGCGAAGCCATTTAAGAATAAATTTACTTTTCTCGAGGTTTACGGTTAAATAGGCGTCTTTTAAAGGCTCTGCCACTTTTCTGAGGAGTTGATTATACTCATCGAAGGTCCCTGAGGTGATGAGGAGGTCATCCAAATATACAAGTACATACTCGTACTTGGTCTTGTAGCTCATTGGGGATCACCTTATGCATTAGTCTGCACATTATAACTGGTAAAGCTGGCGGCCAGGAACAGTAAACCTAGTCTTGTCCCGATCAAACGGGTTCTGCCAGTATGGTCTGATCCAATATCCGTTCAGGAATCCGTCAATGATTGGCAGCGGATACTCATCCCTGACCGTTACATCATTTTCGGACCAATATAACAGCCAGTATACTAAAAGGGTAACACCGCTGTTCACATCACTATCGAAATCTTCCGTGGTACGGACTCCTACCAACGCAATATCTCTTCATGCGTCTTCTCTGTTTATCGGAAAATTATTTTACGGTGGTATTAAGATTTTTACTATCCGAATGATTAATTGGTTGAGAAGAATGGTCGGTTTGGCTGGTGATGTTGGGAAATCTATGGTAATGGTCCACATTCCCAGCATTGAGGTTCCTCTATTACTCGTTTTCCGGATTACAACGAAAGCAATTCGGTTGGAAAACATCCGGAGGCCCACATCCATAACAGAACCTTCTACATTCTTTGGTACATACGTCATAAGTATTGCCAATATCGCGGCAGTTCCAGCAGATAAATAATTCACGATCATTGGTTTTTGATTGGTTAGATTTCGGATGGTTTTCGATTGTTCCGAGTCCTGGAGTTCCGAGTCCTGGAGTCCTCTAGACCAATACAACTTTGTAAAAGTTAATCAATATTTTCGATAACTCGGCCAAATTGAGAGTTTGATTGGCACTATAAAATTCGATGAAGCCGCTACTGGTCTGATAACGTTTAGTCAACTCAGGCTTGCGCGCTTCCGAAGTGCCATTTTCACGAGGAGATACAAAAGAAGAAATGCAGGTGTACCCATTCTCTATGGTTCCAGCATTTGATGTAGATTGTGGAATCTGTTTCTGGTTTGATTCTAAAGTTATGTTATTGAACAAACCGGAAACATTAGCAATGTCCGAGATGGTAGTTCGCCGTTCGATAATTTCGGAAGAAAATTAGAAGGCATTTGTTTTTGTCCTCCGAAGTAACACATTCTGTACATATTTCTCTTGTTGTTTTATCCAGGTCATGATCGGCTTCTAGTAACGCAACTATCTGATTGAGGAGATTTTCACCAGTTTCCTTCAATTGCACAGATAAATTTTGAAATCGCCGACTACTAGCAGACAACTGGGCTAATCGTTCAATAACATGTAAAATTCTAGATTTATTCTTTTGCTGTCCTACAAGCCTTACGATAGGTTCCCAATTCCCTGGACCAACTTACTGGTTTTTGCGCTAGTGACGCTATCCACAATGTCATCCAGTTGCCTTACTGTCGCTGAGTTCTCCGCGGCCCTCGGTAACAAAAATTTCTCCAATATTTCCGCCTCATTTACTTCAGTAGGTTGTTCTAGGATTCCCGAAGACTTTCCGGGTAGCTGGATGAACATTATGGTTACATTTTCGGTACCTTGAAGTCATCCTCTTTTACGACTTTAGAGGGAGCTTCATCCGTCTGGTTCGAGATACTCCCATCGATGTGTCAGGCCTTTGAAGAGTGCCGGTCCTCTCATTATTTTGTGTTTGTCTATCCACGGAAGGTCACCTGGTATCCAGAGGGCTTCGTTCACTTTGTAAATGGGCCCCGCCTGGTATAGACTATCAACGCGGGTCGGTTTACACATGCAGTCATTTAGCGTGACCCACCTTAGAGCCAATCCGTGTGGAGTTGCTGGCTCTTCCATCGGGCGCGTCCCCAGGTGGCGGATAGGGGAGTGCCCTCACCGGTTCGCCGGCGGCTAGGTGGGAAATAAAATACCACCCGTAGACCAAAACAGATAGGCGAAGGGAGCTCGAATAATAAACCAACCATGGAAGGTTTGCAGGGAAGAGAAGTTAGGGTGCAGGGGGTCGGATCCCCAGTACCAGCGGTTTTAGGGACTGAGCAAGCGGGCTCCCTGCCGTCGGCAGATCGAACGACCGCAATGTTCTAGCAGTGGAGTCCTTGGGCGGCATCGAATGAGGCAAAAGTGACAACCGGGAAAAACTCTAAGGAGTTAAGGGGAATAACCAACCCATTCTAAAGGAATAGTAGCACGAGAATAGGATTTCGACAGCATTCGAAGTCCCTTTCAGAGTCTGAAGACCACAAAATATCTGATTCACTATCGGATATTAACGAGCCTGATGCTTTTAATCGGCTTGGAAAGAAAATTGACCTTCTCTGGGAATATATCAAATCAAGGAGTATTGTACACCATGAAATAAAGCAGCTTGCTACGTCAATCAGGAATCTGTATGTTGAACACTCACTCGAGGTTGAAAAACTGAGTGACGAGAACCAGACAACGCAGATAATTGCAAACTTGGCACGCCAACCATCTCAAACCCGAGAAACAAAGGGACGGATATCGTTCCGCTGGATAGAGAATCGGAAATGGCATCCAAAAGCAAAAGAAAAAGGTCGAATGAATAAAATTCTCCTATTGAACACGCCCAAAAAAAAGGGAAACAGAAAACTGGCGGAACCCCAGTTCTAGAAGCTAAAGGTTCGAATGAAAACCCAGTCGAACTTAGTGAGCCTAAAAATGAAGCGGGCCCCGACTGGCAGATGGTGAGCAAGAAACAAAGGAAAAAACTTGGGAGGATTCCGCGTCCACGTCCTGATGCCATAAAAATAACGAAGAATGGATACCTCACATATGCTGAGATGCTCAAGAAAATTAAAGGGGATTCAAATTTGAACGACCTCTCTGATAAGGTGACTCGCATACGTAGGACAGCAAAGGACGATCTCCTACTTGAGTTGGAGGAAGATATACATACACCCAAAGGAACTTGGACTCCAATCTGCATTAGAAAATTCTCTTGGTGCAGATGCAAAACGCTAACGCAGGTTGATGAGGTTATGCTCGAAGTTAAAGACATTGACGAAGCCACATCAAAGGCAGACGTACATAAGGCGATTATAACTAATTTGGCGGTGGCGAAAGACTTAGCGATAGTCTGTATCAAGTCATTGAGAGCTGCCTATAGAGGCACTCAAACGGCAGTGATGGCTGTACCAAGTTCGATAGCCAAAACGATGACTGCTGCAGGCAAGGTACGTGTTGGGTAGGTGATCTGCAGAATCCGCGAAAAAAATTGCCCTTAAAGTGCTTCAAGTGCTTGCAGTACGGACATATAGCCAAATCTTGTACATGTGACGTGGATCGCGCTGGCCTCTGCTACAAATGCGGAGGAAATGGTCATGTATTTAAAGAATGCAAGGAAGAAGCAAGATGTATGCTTTGCAAGAACAGGACGAACCATAACCATATAGCAGGGAGTGGTCGGTGCATGGAGGCATACATGGACGCATTGAAAAAAGCTCGTCGGCTATGAAGTTCATCCAGCTCAACCTTAACCATTAATTGTGAGATTGCACAGGGTGTGCTAGTCCAAACAGTGCATGAAGCCAGCCAACAGTGCGGGCAACCGATCCAACCGGAAAAGCCGCCATATGGTCCTGTGGCAGACCGACCATACAGGGGAGGGCTAAGACCCCGGACGCAGGATTTGTGCGAGTGAAAATTGACGGTTTGCATATCTACAGTTGTTATGCACCACCTAGTATCACAATTGAAGAGTTAGAGTATTTCCTGGACCACTTGACTGCTGATGCACAACTGCAAAACCCTGTTATCATTGCTGGTGACTTCAACGCTTGGGAAACTGAATGGGGAAGTAGAGATACAAATAGAAGAGGGGTGGCAATACTCGAAGCATTTTCTTCAATAGATGTTGTGCTGCTCAATGCTGGTGACACACCAACTTTTCGTTAAGGTGGTGCCTCCTCTCTGATTGATTTGGCGTTCGGTAGCAGCTGCTTGATGCGAATGTTGACTAAATGGAAAGTCAGCGAACATTACACGCACAGCGACCACCAAGCCATATTTTTTGAAATAAAACTTCCAAGGGAAGATGGACGTATAAAACATACAAGGAAACCGGTGGGTTGGAGGACAAGTACGTTTGAAGAAGACCTATTTACGCTATTCCTGGACTATCCGAACCTCTTGGGGTTTGCTAACGCGAAAGCGGCACAGATGATGAATACGATCACCAACGCCTATAATGCAACCATGGTAAAACGATTTCTAGATGGTCGTCGTCCACCAGCATACTGGTGGACTGAGCAAAATACCAACGTGCCTGGGGTACGGAGCCCTATCCTAGCCTGAACGGAAATTCCACTGCATCGCCTCCCATCTGCCCAGTGACACTAAACAGAATTGTTACCGCTTTATTCCCGCCGCAAACTGATGTGATCCCTGCCATCGGTGTAGTACCTGGCCCAGAGGAAGTTCCCTCGGTATCCAGTGAAGAGCTCGCCAGTGCGTGCCAACGATTTGGGAATCAAAATTCTCCTGGACCTGACAATATTCCAAATATTGCATTAAAGGATGCCATGCCAGCTAGACCTGATGAGTTCAGAGAAGTCTACAACTCATGTCTGAGGGAGGGGATATTCCCGGAACACTGGAAGAGACAGCGTCTAGTATTGTTGCCAAAGGGAAAGAACCCTCCAGTGGAGCCATTTTCCTGCCGACCACTGTGCATGCTGGATACGGCTGGCAAAGTACTCGAGCGCATAATCTACAATCGATTGGAGAAAGCTGTGGAAAGGGCCGGAGATCTCGCCGAGCGGCAGTATAGTTTTCGAAAGGCTCGATCGACAACCGACGCCATTCGACATGTCGTTGAAATCGCCAAGGAAGCTATAGACGGCAGGCTGGAAGGGCGGCTCTAAAAAATAATGCGCCGTGGTCACCCTGGACGTCATGAATGCATTCAACTACTCGGCCAAATGGAGCCATATTCTGAATGCTCTACATGTATTGCAAGTACCAGTGTACATAAGGAGGATCATAACAGACTATTTCCGCAATAGAGTGCTGATATATGATACAAATGACGGTTTCATGGAATTCAACGTTACGGGTGGAGTACCTCAAGGATCAG
Source organism: Tipula vernalis (assembly GCA_958295665.1). Lineage (NCBI taxonomy): Eukaryota > Metazoa > Arthropoda > Insecta > Diptera > Tipulidae > Tipula > Tipula vernalis. The sequence continues at coordinate 20,986,712 of OY282559.1, forward strand.
TACTGGTTCCCTTACTTTGGAACATTATGTACGATGGCGTTCTGAAGCTCAGCATACCTGGTGAAGCAGAAATTATGTACGCGGACGACGTTGCTGTTGTCGTGGTAGCAAAGACTATACTGCAGGTTGACCATTAAAATTATCAAAAGGTGGTCGATATCATTCGGACTCCAACTAGCTGACCATAAGACCGAAGCAGTCTTAATTACCAGTAGGAAGGCAAGAGAGATTGTAAATATTGATGTTGGCGGAATCTTAATACCCTCGCAGCCTTCATTACGATATCTGGGTGTCGAAATTGATGCGCGCTTAAACTTTAAGGAGCACTTAACGATAGTGAGCAGAAAAGCTGCCAAAGTAGCTGCAGCCCTCTCCCGAATTATGCCCAACACTGGCGGGTCAAGACAATGTCGTAGGATGCAGTTGGCAAATGTTATAACCTCCATCATCCTCTATGGATCACCTGTTTGGAGTGATGCGATGGACTTTGGGACATACAGACAAAAGTTAGTATCGGTGTACCGCCTTGGTGCCTTAAAGGTAATATGTGGTTTCCGCACAGTATCCGATGACGCGACACTTGTTATTGCGGGGATGATCCAAAGAAATAATTTTTAGATCAAAAGGAGAGGCTGTGCCATTATGATGTTAAAACTCATTTTCCATAAATTCCAAATTTATTTAAACAACAAAAAAACACTCAATTAAATTGATTTGGGCCCAATTCATAATCCACAAATTTTTTAAGCGATTCCAGATCACGCTCACCTTCAAACTCAATATGCTCATTTTTATCACCTTCAGTTTTGAATAAAATTATGGTAGGCCATCGCATAATACCAAGATTTTCACAGACAACTGCATCAGTTTCACAATTTAATTCACCAATTCGAACGCGACCTCTTTTTAAATTATTTCGCTCTTCGGCCAATGTTTCCCATGCTCTTCTCGTGACTTTATAATGCGGACACCACGGTTTGTAGAAGAGAACAAAATAATTGTTGGTTGCCAGTTCAACAAAAAAATTTGATTTTTGTAATTCAATTATGTTAACCAGATGATGGGCAGAAATTATATTAAAAAATCCTATCACTACAATCAACCGGGTAACGAACTGCATTTGATTTTTTTTTTAAGTTTTATGAATTTTAAGTAAATGGGCGCTTGGATCTGGTTATTTAAATTTTCCAATACCACCCAGTGGTAGTACTAAATTCCACAAACTTGGAAATTTTACTGGTCCGTCGAGCCAGAGATCAACATTGTTGGTTCAACAACAGTTTGCACAAAAATCAAGAACAGTCAAATTTTCAAACCAACTAACAGCCGGTACGTACAAAATTGGAAGAAATAAAAATAATCAGCGATATAAAATTCCAGCGATCCCTGCCAATTACACGTTGCAGGCCACGTTCATATCAGATATAAATCACTGCCCAAGTCGACTAAACCACATCAATGCGAGGTGTAGTCATCTGACAGTGAATAAAGGGGTTTGATACCGAATGTAACGAGGTTCAGAAAATCTGTTGTCAACCACATATCAACCACATAAAGCTTACAATTTTTCACAAATTCCAAATTTATTTAAACAACAACAAAAAACTCAAAGTTAACTATGTCATGGACCCACACCCAATTGTTCATCAAGAAATGTTTTAAGCGATTGAAAATCACGACCTCCTTTATGCTCGATATGTTCACTGTTATGATTTTTAGTTTTGAATAAAACAATGGTGGGCGACCGGGAAACACCAAGATTTTGACAAACTTGTTCTTCGATTCCACAATCTACTTCACCAATTTTAACACGACCATTATCTAAATTATTTTTCTCTTCAGCCAGTTCTTCCCATGCTGATCGCATAGCTTGATAATATGGACACCAAGTTTTGTAGAAGACAACAAAATAATTATTGGCTGATAGTTCATTAGAAAAATTTTCTTTTTTTAATTGTATCGGATGAGTCGAATGGATATATTGGGATGAAACTATATTGAAAAAAAATCCTATCACTATAATCAATCGGGTAACGAACTGCATTTTAATTTTTTTTTATGTTTGATGAATTTTAAGTATATGAACTCTTGGATCTATATGGATACAAGTAATTTACAAAATTTGTTTAGATACTCAGGGCAAACTTCAATTAGGATTCAATATTCTAAGAACACTTCATATTCATCACGGTCAGCGGAATATTTTCCGCAGTACATCAAAAACCTCGGACCTCGGAGGTTTTCTGAAAGCTTAAACGCTCCGTGCAAGACCGCTAAAGGACAGAAAAGGAAAATTGAAAAAAAAAATTGAAATTTGAAAGACAATGACGACGCAACTTACCCAATGGCAAGACTCAACCGAGTCCCAAATTAAAAAAATCCCAAATTAACCCTAAGGCAATAATCATTTATTGTATCTTTCGGCCCAATACGTGGGAACGTCATTTCGAATACAACTAAACAAACAAAAATACTCCGGTCACACTTGGCAATAATTTTAGGTTTTGTTGTCATTAATGTGATAAGTACCAAGTGGCTACTTAGCCATTTTCGTCGACAAAGTTTAAACGCTACGAAAGTAACGGGTTCCTATATATATATATATATATATATATATATATATATATATATATATATATATATATATATATATATATATATATATATATATATATATCTGTGGCCACAAGTCATAATGGCATAAGTCGAGTTATGCCCTTTTACATTTTCAAATACGAAATCTCCGTAATCGATTTCTTATCATATCAATTTTCTGTAATTTTTCGGCAATTGCAAATAACCATTACGGTTTTTTTTCAGTTGCCGGAATATTAAAAAAACTTGTTGGGGAATAAGTCTCAACATTTAAGAAAATACCTGCCCAAAATCACAGAAAATGTTTGTAAAATATAAATGGTTGGTTTGGTGATCTTTAACCGACGTTTTGTGGGAAAAGTGTCACCCGAGGAGCCGGATAGACCCGATTTTTTTTTGTTTTTTTTAAACGGCATTTCATTGTGGTTTAACGAATTGAGAAAAAATTTAGTATTGAATAATCAAGAATAGGCTGAGGCAGCCTAATGCATAAAGATGGCAGCATTAAACAATTAACGGTTTTTTTTAATTTGTAATTTCTAAATTTTGGTTTCTCTTAACCTGAACAAATAAAGTTTTCTCAATTGTACGTAGTCCTACGTTAATAGGTCGCGTATCGGATACAAGCTCGTCGGTTTTTTTTTTATTCAGGATTCAATGGGCTTTTAAAATTGCAATACCAGAATCCAGTAACCAAAATTGTGCAGTAGAGTTCAGGGATCAATGTTTGTTCTGGTTTCTGGTTTTCTGTTTCACAGAACAAAATTAAATATTATGTCAAAATATTCTCATATGCAAATAATTTTGTCATTGATTATTTTAGCGATGAGAACATCATTAAATTTAGAATTAGGTTAGCGAATAGCATTCACTGTGGCCGTGCCCGAATACTATGATAATACCGTGATAAATAATAATTTATGACATTTACTTGAGAAATTTTCCCCTTCGCAGATATTTTATTTTTACTACCCGAATTCAATAATAATTTTTGCGTGATAATTTCCCCGCCAATTTTTTTAAACCAAATCAAATGGATCAAAATTTCGAAGTAAGCAAAATTATTATACATTATTGTTTTAATGTAAAAATGCTTCGGGAATCAATACTAAATTAATACGAGTATTATCAAGCGATTACATTATACACCGCGATCCCACAATCCGATTATTATTAAGATGATTAAGTGAAGAAGCTTAAGGATTTCTGCGGTATATTTTACAAAATTACAGATTTTTTGTCACACAAAATGCATGGATGGTAACTTGATTTAGAACTCATGGCTTTATTTTATTGCGGCTTGCCAGTGAGACAAATATACAGTAACAGAAATGCAAAGCCAAACAGTTAAAGAATCAATTATGTTCCAAGTTATTAAGTAGCCGAAGAGGTTGTACATCTGTATTGAAAAATGTGGTCGGAGCTTACGATGGGACTCATGTTTTTTCCTTCAAATTTTTTGTGTTGGTTGCTATATCTAATCACATTCACTACTAAAATATTTCACATGGATATGTCAAAATGTATCATAGGGAACGATTGTAATAATTCGAATGAGTGTGTTTTATGCCAAAAATTATTACGTGTGAAAATTTAACATGGTATTCGGGCACGGCCTGTGTCGATACACCAATCGATACGAAACTCTTAATTCGCATATTAATAGAGCGGTAATAAAGAGTTAAACCCATTTTCGTCTTTGCCAGTCAAAATAAAAATTAAATTATTAAAATGTCGAGTGCTTTTTTTTTGTATTACTCGCCCATAAGACGACAGAAAATTAGATGAAAGATTGGATTAGATAAAGTTCTGGAATATGGCCAACTAAAATGGAATTTAGCTATTCCTTAACCGAATTTAGTGAGATTTGGTATGCACAATGGAAATAAGATTCTAAACTGATTTTTCGATAAAGTTCTTGAATATGACCAACAGGGATGGAACGTGGCTATTCCTTAACCGTCGTTAAATCGGACTTCTTTAAGGTACATACATTACTGATTTTATTTCATGTAATACCAATTATTTGTTGGTCGCCACATTGTAAAAATGGAATTACCGTCATTTCACACATTTTAAATGCCTTCCGATTACTGGATTCCTGTTTACACGTTACAGCTCTTACTTTGATATCTAGTTCCTTACATTTATCCAAATTTCCCATAGTTAATAAATAAAATTTGTCTGATATCGATACCTTAAAGCACACAAGTGCTATGTCCGCTTTTATAGTTTGTGCGGTAAATACAAAATAAAGATGTCAGAAAGGTAGTCTTTATCATTTATAGTTCAGTTTTCTGGTGCTACAGTCTTTTAGAACACTATTTCCAAGGATATTGAATGCAAATTTAAAATACCATATTTTCGAATTTAGAGAAATTGTTGTGGAAATTCAAAATATGGACATAGCACTTCTTTACGGTATCGATATTATGGATTTACTGGATACAAGGTAACTGAGGGTAAATGTCCAGTTTGAAATAATAATCTAATCTATTCTCGGTACCAAAATCAACGACACCATCAATCAATTTCATCAGAATAAATGATGTATATCAGATCACTTTTGATGTATAGGCTTGATCAAACTTTAATACAATCTGTTTTAAATTTTCGGTCATACTGCTGGTTTTCTGCTTAATTAAGGATCGTTATATTGTAAATTATCGGTGTGTTACCTGCTGAGATATCGTCGAAATGTTTAGTAGGGCAGCATTTCCTCTTAATCCCGTTTTAGTGAAATATTTGTTTTTCAAAATCTTTTTCACAAACCCTGATATTTTTAGACATTTGGTTTTTACTACACTTTTCAATGGAATTTAAACCTTTAACTTAAACCTTTCGAAAATATTTAAAAATTTTAAAAAAAGTAAAATTGAATTCTGTGGAAAATTAAAATTAACTTAGTTTTGACAAAATAATTCTAAGAGGGCTGGCTTAATGGGCTTCTTAGAAAATAAGTAATTTATTTTAAATATTGCGTTTTATTTCGTAACTAAATACACCTGTCCCTCGATTAACACGGTACTTAATTAACACGGATTTGATTTAACACGGTCAACGAGTTGAGACAGTCTTGATTAACACGCACAAAAGTTTCGCCGCGTTAATCAAGTACCGTGTTAATCGAGGGACAGGTGTATTAGTCGCGAAGAACACGGTTTATAGTTACACGGTAATTTGGCGGAACGTAATTACCGTGTTAATCGAGGGACAGGTGTACATTTATTTCCTTCACTGTGCAGGGGATCAATTCATAAAGGCGGTCGAATAAAACTTTCTCACCGACCATTTTGGCGGTTCGGTGAGAACTTAACTAATAAGTAAATCTATTAAAAACTATTCCGTTTATTTAACAGAAGCCTCCAAATAATTAATTTAGTTAAGTTTCATAAATAATTTGGTCATTTTTATAATTTATTTTTTATTTTGACATGCAATGACGAAAACTGATTAAAGACTGATTTACATTCAACGACAATCGATGTCTGCAAAAATATTGGAACACAATATAGGAAAAAGTACAAAGACAAAAAGAGAAAAAATATTCATCTGCTTAAAAAAGTCAATTGAAACCCGAGAAACAAACCCAAAAAACCGCGTCTGCTTTTTTTTTGCAGATGTCGAGTTTCATCTTTTTTCTGTAAAATCGTCGATGGTGAATAAATAACTATCATAACGTTACATATATAAGAAAGCTTATCATTTGCATTGGTTTATGACATTTTTTGTTTAAATTTACTTTTTATGTGTAAAGAGCACGAATTTTTGATTTGACATCTGCATCTGCGAAATTTTTTGAATGTAAATCAGTCTTTAATAAATCTACTTTATCATTTATTTAGCCAATATTTAAACCAATTGCTGTATCATCTAGCGGAAGTTTATATGAAACTCGATAAAATGAGTCTTTACAGTGTAGCTTACTATGAAAACAACTAAAGACTAATTTACATTCAACGATTTTCGCAGATGCAGATGTCAAATCGAAAATTCATTTTCTTTACACATAAAAAAAAAATTTCCAATACAAACCAATACAAATGATTGGTTTTCTTGTTTATGTAACCTTATTATAGTATTTATTCACGCATCGACGAATTTACAGAAAAAAGATGAAACTCGACATCTGCAAGAAAAAGTAGACGACCACTTTTGGGTTTGTTTCTAGGGTTTCAATTGCCTTTTTTTACAGATGATTATTTTTTCTCTTTTTTTCTTTGTACTTTTTCCAATGTTGTGTTTCAATTTTTTTGCGGACGCCGAATGTCGTTAAATGTAAATCAGCTATATTATTCAGGGTTTTTTTCACGATTCTTTTTCATTTGGCATCGGGAATCGCTTATTGTTGTTGACAGTGTGAAATATTATAAATGAAACAGGGCTTGATGGAAACAAAATGGAAAGATATTTTTCATTAAATTTTTTCATAGAATGAGAATTGGCCCCCTGATCGAATTTTTATTGTTGTTTTATTTTACGTTAGATGGAACTTGTGTAAACTGCAAAAAAAATTATTTGTACAGGTTTTTTATTCGATTGGGATTTCGGTTGAAGCTTACTCAAAACAATTCACACCGTAAAATGGAACCAATGATTTCTTTCAAAACTTTGTTCCTATATGGATTACATCTATTTATCTATGAGTGAAATTATATATTTTTGTACCGATTTTAGTGAAATTTGACATTTGAAATGGGACCCTAAAATTATTTTTAGATAAAGTTCTGGAATATGGCCGGTTAGGAACGAACTAGGCTCACAGCGGTCTGGAAAGGCAGTAAAGTTTGGCCACCATGACCCGCCCGGGCAATAGACAAATTATGTTTCTTGGGCCTTGAGAACTTCGAAAATTAGCACCCCCCCTCCCCCCTCCCCCCAAAAACGCCGCTGATCATTTTTTACTCTTTTCCATACTATTTGCGTGCTGAGAAAATGCGAAAATTCAATGATTTCGGGAATTAAAAGCGCGCAGAAATTTCCGCGTGTGCGTGTCCGGGAGTGACATTAACGGGTATACACTCAAGTCTCTAGGTACGGGGACTCGTCCTACATGTATGTGTGCGAGTGAACGTGTGTGTGTGGGTGTGATTGTGGTGTATGGACCATTTATGCGCTTTCAGATAGAATTCATGAAGTCACACTGTATTTTATGATAGTTTCTTTCATGAAGGCGTGTGTATGTGTGTGTGAGCGCTCAAATCGAGTTTTCGCCACAAAAACAATTTTCGCGTTTTCCAAGTCAGTCGTGCGTGAAATATCATCCACTTCATATCTTGAATGTTACTTCTAACATTTATAAGTCTTCATTTGCCATTTTATATTTTGTGAAACATGGGCAGTAAATGCGATCACAAATGCAATCATAACGAAAACCGAAGGAAAATTTGTGCACCTTGTGGTCGGAAAATTGTTTTAAGTGGTAGAACATTGGAGTATTTTCGAATAACGCCATGTCGCGAGGAGCAGATACAAAGTCCTAATGTGAATTTTCGATTGTCCGATCCTCGATTTCGGACTAGTATCTGTGTGAATTGTCGAAGAATTCTAGATGAAAACTTACATCCAGAGAGCGCGGAGAACTCAAGCCGATCATTCAAAATCATGCCCAACTACGAACATATTATTTTGCTGAAAAATACAAGGTACGGTGGTGAATCAAGTGTTCTTTCTTGTGAATGTTATATATGCCAAACTGCACGTTGTAAAGGTAACAAAAAAAGAAGGATAAGAGTACCAATAATATCACGTATAAATGGCATGTATGCTCAAAAATCTCCTGAAGCAACTGAAACTAAAGTGATGCGTGCGCCGGTAGAAAAATCCGGTTCGACTTTTAAAATTTGTAATATTTGCTTCCAACGAACTGGTAGAGGCATCAGACATGTGTGCTGTTCAAAAAGTAAGCCCGCTCGTAAGAGAGTTAATATTGAAAAGTTTGTTGAGAATCTTCCTGCAACACAACAAGAACAGTTTTGTACGTCACTGGTGTCCAAAAAAATGCAGGCGACCGATAATAAGACCATGGTGAAAATGAGTACGGGAGAACGCAAAAGCAGAGATCTGAACAAGCAAGAAATAGACGCTCAATTTTCATCTGATAAGTTATTTGATTTTCAAGTTCAGTCAGGTACTTCTGGTAGACAGATGAAAAAATTATGCACATAGTTCATAAGAAAGAATATCGGTCGAAAATCGGTTCCTAGCAACTATTTAAGCTTCAAAAAAATCCAAGGCATTAGATAACATACATATATAAAAGTACTATTTTGAGTTTCGAAGTCGATAAAAATATAAATAAACAAGAAAGACCAGTAGTGTGGGCCGATGCCGAAGAAATATTAGGGTGTGTTTTAGTAAGAAGAAATTTAATTGGCAATTACGTCATTAAAGTTATGGCTGACGGGGGTCAAGGCTTCTTCAAGGTTTGTATGACTATTCTTCCAGAAGATTATCTATGTATAGATTCAGATGATGGTTGTAAAAAACAAAAATTAGACTCAAACAACAATGAAGGGAAGTTAACAGGAATTGATAAGTTGATAATGTTGGGTATCGTCTCCCTAATTAGTGAAACTTATGATAACGTGAAAATTTTATTTGATTTGATTAGAATAAATTCTATTCCATTTAAATTCTTGTCAGATTTCAAGCTTCTTCTGCTAGTAAACGGTCAACAAACGGTTACATCAAGCTTTCCTTGCCCATATTGTTTCGTGCGTCTTCAAGATCTCAGGAGTCGAAAAGAACTAGATATTGGGAAATTAAACAATGAGCGTGAATTAGACTTAAGCGATGTTTCATACTCATTAGAGCAAGATGTTTATAGACTGAAAACTTACGGAGATTTAGAATCAGACTACCAGAAATTCGTTTCACTTGGTAGTATCAAGAAACATGCCTCAAGGAGTAATAGTACAATAAATAAGCCGCTTTTTACCGAAGAATCGAATGTTTCTGTCTTGGAAAAGTGCCTTGTCCCAGAGCTTCACATACCACAAGGGTTTGTAAATCACTTGTTCTGGGACGGGCTCGTATCTTTGCTAGGCAGGGATAAGGCCATATTATGGCCTCAGGGGCTCAAGTGTATATCCAAAAACTATCACGGAGAAGTTTTTGAAGGGAACGCCTGTAGGAAGCTTCTTAAGGAGCAGTTGGTGGTGAATTAATCATGATACCCTACGTTTCTGCTTTCCAAGCAATGAACAAAATTGTAGAAGCTTGTTTCAATATCAGGAGAAATGAAGAAAATTTGTCAAAATATATAGATGAATTGAGAAAAGCGGTCCTGGTAACTGGAATAAGTGAGACCTTGAAGATTCACGTAGCGATTCGCCATATAGAAGAAAGCCTTAGTTTTGTAAGGGAAGGCCACGGATTCGGTCTCTGGTCCGAGCAAGCGGGCGAGTCAGTTCATCATGAATTTTTGAAATTCTGGAATCGATGGAAGATCAACAATATTTTGGACCCACAATACTCCCAGAGATTGAGATCAGCAGTGGTAGAATTTTCCTCAAAACACATTTAATTCGTAAGAGGCTTCATTATATTATTCAATAATATAATGATCTTTGTACTAACTCCAATCTGTTACAGGACTAGGAAGCTGCTGTACTCTGTTAATTTGTGCAACAGGAAGATGAATATATATTTTTATTCATTTCAAGTGTTTGAATAATTCAAATAGATGGTTACTTGCATTTGTGTTATATATACATATCTCATGAATTATAACAATAAACTAATTTTACTCACACACATATATGTAGGACGAGTCCCCGTACCTAGAGTATTTCTGCTCGCTTTTAATTCCCGAAATCATTGAATTTTCGCATTTTCTCAGCACGCAAAAATAATGGAAAAGAGTAATAAAGGATCAGCGGCGATTTCGGGAGGATAATTTTTGAAGTTCTCAAGGTCCAAGGAACATAACTGGTCTATTGCCCGGGCGGGTCATGGTGGCCAAACTTTACTGTCTTTCCAGACCACTGTGGGCTATTCCTTAACCGGCAAATTCACAAAAACATCAATAGGCAATATCGTAATAGCTATGGTCTGATAAAATTTCTGTAAACCAAACAGCTGTAGAAAATCGGTAAAGAAATAGCCACTTTTCATCCTAATTGGCCACATTCCAAAAGTTCTGCTAAAAATCATTTTAGAATCCCATTTCCACCGCATATGTCAAATTCCAATAATATTCGTTAATAAATAGCCAAGCACCATCCATATTGGCCAAATTCCAGAACTTAATCTCCATATCATTTTAGAATCCCATTTCCATTGTACCTGTCTAGTTTCATCGACAGGACTGTAATCGGTTGAGAAAGAGCCAAGTTCCATATCAAAGACGCATGTCAAATTGCATGCCCATTTTGTTCGGAAGCCGATTAATTATCCTTGCCCTAAAATTCTCGGTGATAAAAGTTTTTTCCGTGTGAAAAGATTTTGCCTCAATTTGAAAATACTTTTTCATTGTACTTTTCACAGAACACGAATTGACGACCACCGTTTACTTTACACATCTCAGAGAAATGATAAAATGACCAATTAACTCTCATATTTTAGTCAAGGTACATTTTGCTAAAATTCAGTTAATTATCGGTGTTACTGTATTTATCAACTTAATAACTAGGTACATTTTTAATTATAACTCATAACATTATATAGAATATATTGTATAAATAGAAGCATTATCGATCGATATCTATTTATAATTAATAATTAATCAAATTAAATCAAAATCCCGAATTTAATGAAAATAACCCAAAAAAAAAAAATCAAAACAAAAAAGAGATTAATTTATAATAAATTAATGAAACATCTGCGTTATTACCAAAAACAAATTTTTATTAATATTTATCTATGTATATACATATATACATAATGAACAAGTAAATAACTTGATATATAACAACAACAAACGGTAATTTAATTTTAATTCTGAAGAGAAATGAAATAAATAAGAACGTCCATGTATTCGTCGTATTTATTAAAATTAAATTATTAAATGACGTTGTTATTTTTTTTTTTGGTATTCGTATAACAAATACATTTGTAAATATGAAGTTTTTTTTAAATTAATAATAGAAATAATAAATACTAATTTAAACGCATACATTCGTAAATTTTTTTTTTTTTACTTAATAATCAAATTATAATTTCACAATTTATATTTTTATGTATATTTATTGTTATATGGAATTATAAATATATACAATAATTATTATGTGGTATACATATGTATTGGTGTAATAATATAAAAATTAAATAAATAACAAAAGTCGAAACGGAATATTGTCTGCTGGTTCACAAATATAATTTTTGTGTGTTACTTTTGTTTTTTTTTTTTTTTTTTGTAAGTAATCATAGTACACTATAAAAATCATTGGCGTTCAACCATTGGGGCTTATTAATTTGTTTCACTTTAGAATTCGGATGTTATTTGATTGTGCCATGGACTAATAAAAATGGCGCCTGAAAAAATTTTGCGCAACTTACTGACAATGAATTCATCTTTAATTTGAGCGTGACCAATAGTTTCCAAGAAATTTGATTATACGGTTACATTATACTCGAATTATTTACTTTGTCCTTTCACCACTATACAATTTGTGAACGCGTAGCTATTTGTTGTGGAAAGTAGATCCAATCTGCGAACTAAAATATTTTCATTTGTTGAAGAGTTCATGTGGCATAGCGAATCCAGAATTAAAAATAAAGTGACTGAAAAATGATTTCTACATAAAGGGAGGGTCTATTTTATTTGCACGGTGACGTGTACACGTAGTATTCCTGCTCATATTGATGAATTATCTTATTTAATGACATATACTAATTTAGATATTGTGGGAGTTTCAGAAACCTGGCCATGATAATATGGCTAATTGTGTTTTCCAGATACGTGGTTTTTCACTGAACTAATTTCAGAACTAATATTAGTTAGGGGTGCGGTTTGTATTAATGGGTGATTTTAATTTGAACATGGCAGACCCGGTATTTGCGGTCAAGAAATTGGTGGATTCTATTACGTTACTTGCCATTGAAATTTTACCGTTTTCTTATACATGGTTTCCAGCGTAGATTCTGGCAATATAATTAGTCTTGGCCAAACTGCTGTATATCTGGGATTTTTTGTCACGATTTTATTTGAGTAAGCCTTAGATACCGATATCCCCACTCTTGAATTAAATATGAATATGTTACAGAATTTAGCAAGGTAAACGAGGCTGCATGGTTAACTGATGGCTTATCGCAGAACTGGTTTAGTATATTCAGGCCTGTGGAGTTCGAGAAAAAATGTTCGACTCCGGCTCTGGCTCCGACTCCAGAAATGTATAGATTAATTAAAGCTCCGGTTCCGGCTCCGGATCCAGCTCCGGCTCCAGCTCCGGATCCAGCTCCGGCTCTCGCTCTAGCTCCGGCTCCATCTCCAGCTCCAACTCCGACTCCAGCTCCTACTCCGGCACCAAATATATATTGTATCTTTCTATACTTAAAGCAAATAGGCTTTTCATTTCGGTGAAACGCTGTTATTTCGTCTGTGCTCAAAACCTGTTTGGCAAGCAGGCAGTAACTAGAGGATAGCGTGTCGGCGTTAATTTGCAAAGGTCGTTGGTTTGATCGCAGGAAGTGGTATTTTTTTAATTTTTGTATTCCTACGTAGGAGAAAAGAAATAAAGGAAAACACAAACAAAAATCCGGAGCCGGATGTTAAATGAATGAGTTATTCAATTCTTGATAATTCCTAATAAAACTACTTGCCTTATACGTGATGCTAAAAGGAAGTACGGACTGTATTATTTTGTTAAGTTGAACAATGGTCATAAGAAAGGCAACATTTAGAATATTATTAGGGTATTGGGAATGATGCCCAATAATAATTGTGAAAGTAAATTTTCTGCGGATGAGTTTAACAAACAATTTGCCAGTGTAGCTGTGAAGCCTGTGGTTTTGCTTCTGATTCATTCGAATGACGACTCCACAAATGTATTTAATTTTACAGAGTTTAGTGAAACTTAGGTTGCATTGGCGATCGGCCCTGTTAAATCGAATGCTACCGGACATGACAATATAGTACCTAGATTGGTGAAAATTGTACTACCAATAATTTTACCTTACTGTACTCACATTTTTAATTATATATTATCAAACTGTCATTTTCCGGATTCGTGGAAGAAGGTTATAGTGATTCCTGTCCCGAAAGTGTCAACACCTTGTTTTTCCTTATTATTCTAAAGTATTTGAGATTGTTGTGTGCAAACAGATGAAAAAGTATCTTTATGATAATAAATTTTTAGACCCATTCCAGTCTGGTTTTAAAAGTAATCACTCTACTACTACCGCTCTAGGTAAAATACATTATGATCTACTGCAGAGAATAAATCAGTCTTACGTTTCGGTGTTGGTATTGGTATTACTTAATGAAACATATTACATCCTCGCCATACCACCTAAAGACGAATGGGTTAGCAGAAAGATTCATTCAAACATTTAAACGACGAATTAAGTCAAGCGAGAAGGATAACGAAGATCTCGATGCTCAGCTCAACGCATTTTTATTTAGTTATCGCAACACACCACATAGTACAACGGCCAAAGCTCCATTTGAGATATTTTTAGGACGACGGCTTCCAACAATCTTCGATAACATAAAGCCATCTATTCAACGTAACATAAACAGACATATGCCAGTTGTACCACGATAGAGAGAACATCAAAGAACGCCATTTCAATGCAGGTGATAACTTATGGGTACGAACAGACAATGGGAATGGGAAGGACCCGCAAATTCATCTGACACCGTTCAACAGAATCGCAGTCCTCAAAATCAACAGGTTTCGGTAACCGGGTCCGAACCAACAACGGCAACAGAAAATCCAACTCCAGGTTTTCGACGAAGCCAACGTCCACAAAGGGCACCAGTTTGTTTGGATTTGTGATCGCAGTACTCAACTATGGTGGGGATGAATGTCATGTGAAGCCAGCTGTTAAGTATTAACCATATTCTTTTTAGTTTTGACAGTAGTATGTTATGTTAGAGTTTTTCCTGTACACGAACAGACACATGTAATTCTAGAAACACTAAACATAACACTTAACATTTCCAAAGCGTTTGATTGCATTGAACATGTTTTACTTGCACCTTAGGTTTTACTTTAAGTTTACCGAACACTCTACTATCCTTATAGTCTATTATTTGGTGGCAAACAGACACTGTGTAATTAAACATCGAGGGTTACCGCAGCGTTCTGTTTTGGGACGTCTGTTATTTTCATTATATATCAACGACTTACCGGAACGCATTAAATACTCGAGGCACCATGTTTTTGAAGATTATTTACGTGGATGATATTTGTAGTAATTTGAATCATGATTTTGGCCGTGCCCGAATATCGTGTTAAATATTCACTCGTAATAATTTTTGGCATAAAACACACTCATCCAAATTATTACAGTTGTTTCAGTTACACTTATTACACTTGTTCCACTGGCAAGCTGTGATTTCGTGAAACGAATCTTCAGAAATCCTTACGTGTTTCTTCGTTTCCTCGCCGTAATAGGATAATATTTCACCAATAATAGGGTTGTGGAATCGCGAAGGGGAAAATTTCTAAGGTAAATGTCATAGATTATTATTTATTACGGTATTATCACAGTATTCGAGGACGGCCTTAGAGTTAATTTCTAGCTTGGTCGAGCCAAATGGTTTAATTTTCAATGCGGCGAAGTCTCAAGTTCTACCAATTTATAAAAGAAAGATTAATATTGAATTGCCCCCTATAATGGTTAATGGTGAGAGGTTAATTTTATCTGATGCTGTTCGTAATCTTGGGGTGATATTTAACAGTACGTTGACATGGAATGCACATATTAATCAGATTTGTCGAAAGGTCAACTTTGTGTTGTACTCTCTTAGGAAACTGAGTGATATTACTCCTGCTCCACACAGGTTACTGTTGGTGAAAAGTTTGATTAGTGACATATGGAAATATATTTATATATTGTATAATGCAGACTACCAGCCTATCTGCCGTTTATTGTTGAATTTTAAACTCATGCATGTGTTCAGGGTTCTATACTTGGTATGCTATTATTAATGTTACGTTTTTGCTTTGTCAATCAAGGTTCGTATCACTGGATTGTGAATAAAACAAAATCAATTCAATTTATCAGCAACGAATTTATTTATTTCACACACAAATTATTACAACACAGTTAATTAATAAAAATTAACAAAATCACTTTATATAAATTATTCGCAAAATTTTACTGATCAGTTTTACTTTTTGCTTTGCACTAAAACACTTTTTAAATCACTTTTTAATTCCTTTTTAATCTTCACACTGTCGCTTACCAAATACTATTCATAAACAAGTTTACTCTATCGCGTTCCAGATACTAATAATCCAATTCGATCTTGTTCGCCTTTTTATTTACACAAACCAAACTTCTCGAAAATTCATGACTTTTCCAGTTAGAATAGTGTAGAAACATTTAGAACTGTTTTATCATGGAAAATTCCATTTAGTACAGTAAACATTGAGCTATTATTTTAGCTTATTCTATCACACGCTAGGTGTCACCGTCACATTACATACTCGTATTGTGCCGGTGACACCTAGTGTGTAATAGAAGAAGTTAAATTAATAGCTCAATGTTTTACTGTACTAAATAGAATTTTCCATGATAAAACAGTTCTAAATGTTTCTACACTATTAGTACTGGGAAATTCATGAACTTTCGAGAATCTTGGTTTGTGTATATAAAAAGGCGAACAAGATTGAATTGGATTATTAGTATTTGGAACGCGATAGAGTAAACTTGTAAGATTATGAATAGTATTTGGTAAGCGACAGTGTGAAGATTAAAAAGGAATTAAAAAGTGATTTAAAAAGTGTTTTTGTGCGAAATACAAATTATAAGTGAACAGTAAAATTGTGTAAAAATTATTTAAAGTGATTTTGTGAATTATCGTTAATAAATAGTGTTGTTATAATTTTTTTGTGACATAAATAAATTTTGTTTTATTCACAATCCAGTGATACGAACCTTAATTGATAAGGCAAAAACTTAACAATATTGTAACGGTGACACCTAGTGTATAATAGAATAAGTTAAATTAATAGCTCAATGTTAAACTGTACTAAAATGGAATTTTCCATGATAAAATTGTTCTACACTATTCTAACTAGAAAAATCATGAGCTTTCTAGAGTTTGGTTTGTGTACATAAAAAGGCGAACGAAGTCGAATTGGAGTAGTAATATTTGGTAACCGATAGTGTAAAGATTAAAAGGATTTAAAAAGTGATTTAAAAAGTGTTTTAGTGCAAAGCAAAAAGTAAAAGTGATCAGTAAAATTTGAGAATAATTTATATAAAGTGATTTTGTGAATTTTTATTGATAAATTGTGTTGTAATAAATTTTGTGAAAAAAATAAATTCGTTGGTGATAAATTAAATTGATTTTGTATTATTCACAATCCAGTGATACGAACCTTAATTGACAAGGGAAAAACGTAACAATATCTTCAAATTAGGGTTTTGTGTTTTATACTTAAGTTATTGCACATTAAGCACCCCGCTTATTTGTATACATTGTTATCATTTAGTTCGTCATTTTTTTTTGCATGCATTAATTCAATTTAATTTGCTGCCTGAAGCGATGAAAGCGGTGAAGCTTTCTAAATCTGTAAAACAATTTAAAAGAACGTGCACTGAATTTTATAAAAATAAAAGGGGTGCATGGATCAATAAAAATAATTTTTAAATCAATATTTGGTTCTTGCGTTGCTCACTAAGTAGTAAAGAAAATTCAGTTTTTTCTACTCTGACAGTTCAATGACAGTTGATAATTTTTTTTCATCTACCAGATCGATCTGATTTCAGATTTCAAAATCTGCTCGGTCTACAGATTTAAATAAGAAACACAGCAAATATACCCGTTAACTGTCTAAAGTTAGTCCATTTTAATCAATCATGTTTTCCAAAAACATTTCGCATATATATATGATTCAGTAATTGTTGAAATACACATGATCTGCATTGGATTGTATTGTATTGTTTGTAAAGAGTTCTATGGACGAGTTTGCCACTGAATTCACAAAACATTACGATTAGAGTTTGATTCAATTAATCAAAAATTTGAAAACTTCAAAAAATTGTCAAATATGGTTGAATATCAAGAGCATCAAATCAAAAAGGTTGAAGAAGAGAAGGCTATATTGAAAAAATCTAGGATGGCCCCTAGATATTTAAGCTCTTTGGAAAAACGAACAATAATACCGTTTAACGAAGGAGTTATAAGCGAGAGCTCTTTCTTCCTCGTAAAAATTACAAGGACAGTTGACACTAAGTCCTTCCTGGTCACACCACTGCATTTTGCATGATATCAGAGATGATCCCATAAAACTTGCCTCTGATTATGATAGCCACATCATCCGCATAGCCCTGGACATCAAACACATGGCTACTCAGAAGGACCAGTAATCTCTCAATAACCAATGAGCACAAAAGAGGAGACAGTATCCCTCCTTGCGGACAGCCCTTTACGGCCCTGATGGTTACTGACTCACCACCTAATCTGGCTGTGATCTCGTGAATTGTAGAAAGCGAAACCTCCTTCTCCAGTGCTGACCTCTCTATCGATCCATAGAAGGTATTATCAAAAGCCCCTCAACGTCCACAAAGGGACAAAGGGCAATTTCCTTATATGCCACTGCTCTTTCAATCCTCGTGACTAGACCGCTAAGAGCCATCACAGTGGATTTACCAATTTGATAAGTAAACTGATCTCGATGCATCTTATTTAATGATCCATCGTCTTCAATAGAAACGATGTAAGGCTAATTGGGCGATAAGACATGGGCTGGGTGTCCTAACGACCCTCTCCCTTTGGTATAAAGACTACATTTACTTTCCTCCATAGCTTCGGAATATAGTTAAAAACATAACTTGCCCGAAACATCTAGATCAAGCTGGGGAGTATTTCATCAATATGTTTTTGAAGTAAAGCTGGAAAGATTGAAGAGGGTAAAAAAGATGACGAAATTTCAACAATTCGTGATCACGTGCTAGCAAATTTTACTCTCTGAACCCACCATGAACTGAGGATTGAGTTAAGAGGTTCAGTTAGGGAATGATTTGGGAGTTGAGTTAATTTTCAGGACTGAAGTTCTGATCATCTGATCAATTGAGCACACAAAATTTTTTTCATTAATCTTTTTAGAACTTGAGTTAATAAACTAAATGCTCAACCATTGCAATTCATTTACACAGCTTATTCGAGCTTAAGCAGCACCCAGAGAAATAAGAAATGTCGACCAATATTAGTGATTTGTTTAAATCATAAATCGCAAGGAGGAATCACAATTCACTTCCACCTGGTTTAGGGTTAATAGCAGTCGTGATTTTCGGATTTGGTGATGTTAACAGTACATATTTGCCTGAAGATAGGTTAGCTAGATAGATTATGTGATTTTTTGATATTGTTATAGTTGATCTTAATTTTTTGACATTCTAGAATAATTATTCGAAATTTTTGGGAATATTGAGGTTATCTAAATTAGTTGAATTTTGGAGTGACATTGAGATGCAAACAGCATTGTTCTACGAAGAAGAGATTCTCAAACGTTCAGATTATTTATTTTTTTTATTTGAGGAAGCCCGATTTTTATTTGTTAAATTTTAAATATATGGAGAACCCCCATTTACAATATATTTTTCTTAATTACGAAAGCCCTGATTTTGTTTAAATTTGTTTTGCAGAATTAGGGAATTTACCGAAATATCCTCATTTAACATTTTTGGAGATTTATCGAACTTGCTCCTATATCTGTTGAAAATCCCATATATGTATGTATAAATTATTTGTATTTTAGAAATTCCTCAGATTAATTAAATTATTTTCAAAAAATTAGGGAATTCACCGGTATTGTTTGTAATGTTCCTGGCCAAATTTCAGTTTTAAGGTCTATTTCAGGTCCAGTAACATCTTAAAATCACAGAACCTTGATAAAATCCAAATTTTTGTGTCACTATTTAACATAAACATTTAGTTTTCTAATAGAATGTCCTTGTTAATTTAGGGGAAATCCCGAAAAAAAAATCATAAAATTGGGGAATTACCCGAAATTTTTAGAATACACCTCCTGCATGTTAAACTCAAATCCTGTTGACGTATTAACTAAAAGCTGGTCCTAGGGTGGTAATGGGTATTAGAATTGATTTTCAATGCGAGTAATAAGCGTTACAAGTGAGTTGTGCTCAACAGGGTCTGTGCTCAACAGAAACCGCTCAATTAAAAAAGGCCCTTCTAATAATTCTCACGATCCATCGTGTTTTGAAAAGGAAATATTTAAAGCCAATGAGTTTGTAAAAAATAATGCTCATAAAACGACACTCGGATTTATTTACCATATTCTCAGGCTCAGAAACATAAAACTCTTTGAGCTAGATCCTGTAAAGTATAGGAACCCGATAATATATTAAACATTTCAATTCCGGAGCAATTGGAAAGGTCTTTTGATGGAGAAAAGATTATCCTGTTAGGAACTCCATCGAGCTTCAAATTACTTGCCGAAGTGGAATCTTGGCTAATGGATGCCACATTTGCAGTGGTCTCATTATTTACGTGTCAATTGTTTACGGTACACGATAAAATTGGAAATGCGATCGTACCACTTTATTTTGCTTCCTGAGTGCAAAATCCAAAAAGGCTTACTTTTTTAACCTTTTACGACATGTGCAAGCTAGCGTGTTATTCATTTAAAACCGCAAAGCGAATAATATTGGACTTTGAGAAAGCGAGTGTATCTGCCCTTAAAAATTTTTTCCCGGAGATAAAATACGAGGGTGCCTGTTTCATTTTGGTCAGATTATCTGAAGTAAAGTTCAAGCTTAAGGTTGTGTCTTTTAGTATGCAGATTAGTATATTGAAAACTAACCAAAACGACAAAATAAGCAAACAAAACCCAATTATTCTCTTAAGTTTTACTTTTTTGGATAAAAAAACTAAAATTTTTATGAACCAAGAATTCGTTTTTTGCGAAAAATCAAGGTTTTGAAAACCAATATTTTGAAAACCAGGAATCCTGAAACCAAAATTTTGAAAACCAAGATTTTACAAAACCAAGGCTTTGGCTATACGTCAAGATTTTGTTAACCTAGATTTCGTGACGCTCCCTGTTTAATTGACAATTATCAACGTACAAAATCCAAATATTTAAATAATGAACTATAATTGCTGGCAACAATTAATGTTGTGTTCTATATATGTAAAAAAATTGATCTAGATCAAAAAAATAACTGAACTGAGATCAATTTCTACTATGAGAGTTCTACATTTTTTGGTATTATGACGAATGGTTTTGAATTATTCGTTCCAAAGGTTTTTGTAGGTTCGATGAATACAGAATCATGGTTCAATCACCGCTTGAAAAACCTCACAAATCGTAAGTCTAGAGCATTTAAGAATTATAAGCGTTCTGGGGATATTAACGACAAATCTAGATATTGTGATTTATGTAAAGTGTTTAAGTACCTCACCGATTTTCTTTACAAAATGTATGTTTTCCAGATCCAAAGTGAAATTTTGATTAATCCTAAACGGTTTTTTGCATATATAAATCAAAAAAGAAATTCACGTGGCTATCCGAGGATAATGTCATGCAATAAGATTTCATTCTCAGGTCCTCATGAAATATGTGACTCGTTTGCCAAATTTTTTCAGGCCTCCTTTGATCACTCTGATATATCTAACTTTTCAGATATCATTGATGGTCGCTAAGTGTGCGCTTTCTTTGTCTGTACCATTACTTTATTTGTTTAATAAGAGTCTTTCAAGGGGAGTGTTTCCTGATATTTGAGAAAAACGTTTATAGTTTCTATATTTAAATCTTTTAGAAGGAGTGATATTGCATGCTATACAGAGGTAAATCAATTCTCTCGGTTACACCTAAACTTTTTGAATCCTTAATAAAATCTATAATTGAGATTCAAATTATTAAACGTATAAGTGCGCGTCAACTCGGCTTGGTTCGGGGTAAATCAACAATTACTAATTTGATGGTTTTTTGGGGCAATGTTATCGAGACTGTTGGAAACCGTGCCCAGGTTGATGTTGTATACACAGATTTTTCGAAAGCTTTGATTGAGTTCGGATCCGATTTCTTTCCAATAAAATGGATCGCTTCTTATCTGACATCAAGACATCAATTTATGAGTATTTCGCAGGTCCGTTTCTTCGAATTTGTTATACCTTCTGGTGTTTTTCAAGGCAG
Source organism: Tipula vernalis (assembly GCA_958295665.1). Taxonomy (NCBI): domain Eukaryota; kingdom Metazoa; phylum Arthropoda; class Insecta; order Diptera; family Tipulidae; genus Tipula; species Tipula vernalis. The sequence continues at coordinate 21,008,587 of OY282559.1, forward strand.
CGCATGCCAGGTATGGGACCTTTACTGTTCACTGTAATTATTGACGATATTGTTCAGTGCTTCAAGTTTTGTAAGTGTCCATTGTATACTGACGACTTAAAAATGTATGCTACAATTAATTCTTTAATTGACACTGCGCAATTGCAAGACGAACTTGTTGTCTTTTGTGATTGGTCCGCTTAAATTAAGTTGCCCTTGAACACGTGCAAATGCAAAGTAATTCCTTTTGGTTGATCACGCTTATCTAGCATATAGGCCCCTTATTTTTTAATGGATGCGCAAATTAGTAGAGTTTCTGATATTCGTGATCTTGGCGTTATTTTTTCGTGCAACCTTACATCTAATAATCATGTGGATTACATTACAAATAGAGGGTATTCCTTATTGGGTTTCATTAGGGGTAAAGGGAGGGAACTTTTTGACCCTTTAATGATTTGGGATCCGTTCTATCACACCCATTTCGAGAGAATCGAAAGTATTCAAAAATAATTTTTGATTTATGCATTACGCCGTTTACCTATGTAACGATCGTTACAGGTATCTGAGCGACTGTAAACATTTCCAAATTATTTCTGTTTTTTTTATTATAAATAATAGTAATTAGGTCTATGTACAACGATGAGTACATGGTTATTGTATATGTATATACAAATAAAACAAAAAAAATGAGAGTTATATACCTGTTTGACGAGCATAATAAACAAATTACTGTCGGTAATTTATAATCCTCACTAACCATCAAGAATAATAATTCTTTTTGGTGGCTGCCGTGATCGAGAAACAAACAGATTTCCTGAATAATTATTATTTAAAAGTCTGTACGTTTGGTATAGTATATATATTATCGGACTATATAGCGGGTGCAAATAACGATTGGTTGTAATAAAAATACACAAATTATTTCTTTAATCCAGGTAAGTAAGTAAAGCTCAAAGTGCTTAAGAAATTCAATACAGTGTCGAAGGTAGTTATTAATTTTAGAATTTTAAACCATTCTTTAGATAACCGTGTGGTCGAAATAATTAGGCAGCCACTACCATTTAACAAATTTTGGTATATTTCGGTAGTTTTACTGCCATTTTCGTCGGCATTTCTACATATGTATATAATATATACCGCTATATTCTACGATTGTCTATAAATATTTACACATACAAATTCTGGAATAATCCCGAACCTGGTAACAAAATTGGATGTTAGCGGATCTATACTTTGTCGGAAATCACCTAATTATCGAACGGATACGATACAAGACGATACAAAAATAAATTATATAAACAATAACTGCGGTACCTTCATATTTTGAGCACTGTACCAAAACGTAATGTAATGTTTCGTGTTTGTCAGCAGTCATCATTATCATTTACGTGGCCTTGCCACACCTATTACAATTCAAAACCACAAATAAAGTTCGCGTGATAAAGTGTACCGTTAGTTTTACCAAATAGTGTTATTATTTGTAAAATCTCAAAATAATCGAGCAGTGAAAAACAAAATAAATTAATAAATATGTCTGTGTTGTGTATGTCTAAATACCAAAATATAAGTGCATGCAAAATTGTCAAAATATAAATTAGTTTATAGTTAATTTAAGTTAAAAACAAATAAAAAATATTTAAGTAAGTGAACACGAGAACATTCTTGTATAGAATCAGTAGTGTCACGAGTGATCAGTGTGAAGCGCTTCCCACCAGTATCCTGAAACATGAGGTAACACTTTAATGTATTTCATTATTATATAAAAATTTTAGTTATAATGTCATTAATTTAAATTAAATTAAACTTCTTTAAATATGATAATTAACTCGTAACCATTAAAATTATTTCGTAATTGTCTTAAGTTAAAATGATTTCAATTCGTTCAATAAATTTTTGTAAAGTAGAATCTCATATGTATTTTGTTTTACATTGATAATATGTCTGAATAAGCGTTAAAATGTGAGAGGTGAGACAATCTTTTCGGAGGGTTGAGATCGAGGAGGATCTCGTGCATCCTGAGTTGTTAGTGGAAAGTGTCAAGAAAGCAATCTCGTAATGGTCAGTTAGTGAATTCATTTTTTATTTTTTATTATCTTTATTATACATCAGCACTTAACAAAGTTTCAAGGAGGGTTCTGAGTAAATATCCACCCCAATCTGACGAGACCCTAGCCAAGGCATGTGTGCTGACTCAGATACTCTTTGAAATATTTCTGTTGACGGGTCGCTTTGTCTTGCAATTGAGTTTGCCTGAGTTGCAGAAGGCGGTCCCCTCACACCTAACTTGAACCATGGTTTTGTTCGTGAACCCTATCGTCTCGCGTTAATAAATTTACAAACTAGAAAGCAGACGCTTGCCGACCAAAATTACAACGAAAAAGCGTTATTATGTTAGTTTGCCGTCGCTTTTCTTTCGTTTCGGCGATTAGATTTGAATTTAGTCGAAATTCGAAGAGTTGGCCAACGAAAAATGATTCGTTCTTCCTAACGTTTACAGAAAATATTGAATATAAATATTTTTTGAAAGGACTGAAATGTTGAACAAAAGTATCGAAGTACTTTTTATTTTGAAAAGAACCGAAAAAAGTACTAAAGAATCAACTTTTTCATCCCTGATCTGAATTGTCATAATTGAATTTAAAAAAAAAAAACAGCACATCAGTGGCTCGCTTAATATCGTTTAAGAATCACTGCAACACAAAAGAATATTTTTTATTTTATTAAATAATAAAAAAAAAGGTTTTGGTAAAGTATACTCTAGCATGTACATACAATACTCACTACACTTACACTGATTCAAATAATAAATTAAAATATTTATGTAAAAATAAAATGTAATTATACCTAGCTGATAATAATACGGATTGAAAATGAAAAATATTTGTGATTATACATACATAGCTAATATTGTTTAGGTAATAAACAATTATTGTAATATTCAATGTAGTAAAATAACACTCGCTATTTAGAAATTTAATATCAAAAGATTAATAACGTTAAAAACCATTGACAGCTGCTTATTTTTAATATACCTACATTCATAAATAAAAATAGCACATGTGGTTTATTTATATTTTGAGGTTAAAATAAATATGAATGTATATATCGCACCCGCATGAGAAGAATACCAAATATGGTCAGAAAAGGATGCATAATTATAAAAGTTTCCCCAATATCCCAAATCTTTTATTGTCTTCTTTAACTGCCCCTACTTTAAAAATGTTAGTAGAGTCTCGAGTCTATAAAATGTTCTTTTAATTTTTTGTTATTTAATAATTACAGAATACTTAATAAGTATATACTTACACAAATACATGTACAAACAAAACAAAAACTATTATTACATCTGTCGCTTTTGTATTAAATTACTAAATTATACGAAATATAATTTTGTTATAAGCAGAAGCATGTCAGAAAAGGATAAAAAAAACTCGTATAAACTAAAAACTTCCCCTTTTTGCTGTTTTATTGTCTTCTGTTTTTATATTTTTATAATTCTTTTACGATTTTATGTAGCTATGTAGATATGTTTATGTATAATGAAATACCCATATACTTACTAATGTACTAATGGAAAATTTTAGAGATAAGAAATTAATCATTTTATGTTTTAATACTTAATAATTTAAGTAATCAATATTTTGTGTATTAAGATAAGTTTGAATAGGGTAAACTAAATATAAATGATCCAGTGCCGTACTAGAATTTTTTTTATACCATGTTATCTGATTTGGAAGGTTCAAACAATTTTTAAAGTAAATTGTCTTACATCACTTCAAAGTTCAAATCGTTCATTTTTAGAAGACGAACTTCATATAAACTCTGAACGTGATTTTAAATGCTTTTGAATTTATTTTTCTGACGACTAAATGATCCTTTTTCAATCTCGTATATTCCATAATCTTTTGGAAAACAGTCAGTTTCAGAGATTCGCGCTCTGCCTGATATTCAATTATGTAAGTTCATCTCCAATGTATGAAAATTCTTGTAGATCGTTGGCCATAACTAAAGCTCTTAGATTAAGACTGCAAGAAGAGTTGAATGAATTTGTCTGAGAACATATTATGTCGAAAAATAAGGAGAATGATTACAAGCACCGGAGAGATAAATTTATCAATAATGTCCTCTTTACAAAGCATTTCTATTCCGCACTCTTGTATTCTTTTTAAAGCAGTAATTGCATACAGCGGTGAATATACAGATGCAAGAATGTTATCAATAGTACATTTTACGATTTTTTGCCAGGGTAACGACACTAGTGAATTTTTACCATAAAATTAATTATTTCTTTCACAAATTAGTTTTTATTAATTAATCCAAAATATTCTATTTAGAAAATTAACTTTATGGAGCCTAAGTAATTGTATGAACTCTTCATCTGATTATATTCAAACTATCCTGTTTCAAGTTATCCTGTGCTGTCACAATCAGTTTAAGTTAACGTTCAAGTTTGTTTTACTAATTCCATCACTAACACCATCACTGAATTGAGTTAGCTTAATAGTTTTACTCGCCAACCTTAACCGGTTCTGTTCTGGCTCCTGTTTTAAACCTGCTATGTTATGACATGATGATTGTTTGTATGATGTGATCAATTTCAATTTGCTTTCAAAACTGCAGATATTGCAATCATATTTTCAGCCACTGCTTGCAGTATACACAATACAAATATTATATCACTGCTGGCGCTATAAAATGACTACAAAATTTGCTTTTTGGCTGCACCGCACAATTTTTGAAAGCATAATGATGAGCGACCTGAACGCAGTTGTTGACAGAAGTCAGTGAAAAGTTTGGTTCGTTTAAGAGAGGCGCTACAAACAGTAATATAAAACGACTGCAAACATTATAACACAAATATGTTGATGAAACTGCGAAAAGAAGTTGATCGGCAGCCCTACATTGTAACAAAATATTTTTGTATTTTAAGTTTTTTTTTGATTTTGAAAATGTTTTGATTGAACTTTAAATGGTTTAATTTGAAATTGAAATCCTTTAAATATAATTTTTAAAAAGTTGAATTTGATGTGTAAAATATAAAGGGCTAAAATCTCATAAGGTGATCAGAATTTTGGTCTTCAATAATTCAATTCAAAAATCATTTTAAAATCCAATTTCCAACCCACATACCAAATTTCATCATATTCGGTTGAGAAATAGGCCAGTTCCATCATACTTGGCCATATTCCAGAACTTCTTCCAAAAATCATTTTAGAATCACATTTCCAGTGCATAAACCGAATTTCCAAAAATCATTTTAGAATCCCATTTCCAATGCACAATTGGTTGAGAAATAGGCAAGTTCCCTCATACTTGGCCATATTCCAGAACTTAATCTAAAAATGAAACACATATGTTGTACATACATACAAACACTCACTTATATAGATTGCTCAACTGCTCACAAAACACTAATCCAACCCCAACTTAAGTCCAACTCAACTTCAACTCAACCCACAAATTGACCCCTGACTTAACCTTCAACTCAACCCCAAAACTCAATGCCCAACTCAATATTCAAACCAGCATATATAAAAAATTGATAAATATTTCTTTAACCAGGTATTTTGGGTCAATTCGTATGGCACATAGCAGTTACCCGACCCTCTTGACACACAGATTCCAAAAGCTTTTCAAATCACGGCCTTGACCATAGGAACAGATTAGCAAAAAAAATAAGTACAGACCCCAACAGACATCCAGACAGACGGACGGACAATTTTTTTTTTTTGCTTTTTTAAACTCAGGGACTTTCAAAACGTTGAGAAAAGTGGTTTTGGACCAACAAAATTTTTGATCATTTTTGACAGGATTTCAATACTTTGGTCTATTTAGACCGAAGTAAAGGTTCAATTTGAAGTGTATAACCTGTATAAACTAATCACAATTATTAACAATTTCACCGTAACAGCGTCACTCAACATTGCTACCTAGGGACGGTACAAATTTGGGTAACTGAATTTGAAGAAAAGGCCATGATAATTATGCAACGCGAAACAGTCCCTCCAACTTTTGGTGTAAAAGATATTCCTTACAAGATAACAGCAATCAGGAACGGATATACACAGTGACTAACAATTTGGTACCAACAAATAGAAGAAGCCTGAAACAGTTAGCTTGGCCAAGATAACATCCGAAATTTGTGAAAGTCAAAATTTCTGAAAGAAAATTGAGAAACACCTACAAAACTACTTACAACTGTAAGGCTTTAGGTAAGAAATGTGAATTTATCCCTTATAGGCTGCTAACAAAGAGTGTAAAAATTAAGAGCTGGTTCTATCCTTAGGCAAAGGAAAATTGACTTTTACATAGATGTTAGCTTGGGGTCTATGTTCAGACAGCTGATTTTTTTCAGTGAAGAAATTCAAACACGTTCAAAAAGAATACATCCATCAATGATTTTATTAAATTATTTGAGACTAAACTTTATTGCTGAAATGCTGTTAAGGGGCATCCGAATAGCTTTCCAAAAAGGTCTAACAACAAGGTATTTTGAAGTTTGCTGAAGACGGGCCTTCAGAATTATCTGTCTTAAAAGATAATAACAGCTAAGAAACTGCAAAGAGCATCCGTCTGCACTTTGTCGACTAGACTACAGCAGCGTATAAAAGGAAGTTGAAACCACGGTTAAGCTTAATACAACAGCAAAAATCACAAAATCTCAGAATAATTTTTGCAGGATTACAACTTGGAGACTTTAATCTTCCAAATATCATCTGGAACTTTGGCTGTGAATTTAATTGCATTCTGCCAAGCAATATAAAGTCAGATGAAGAATCATTACTCGTTGATGCCATGCTTGGTTATAATTTAAACCAAATTAACTCCATTGCTGATAATCTGAGAGAGATTTTAGATCTAGTCTTCACCAATGAATTAGATGGCTTTAAAGTCACCGAGTTACACTCAATCCATTTGTCGTAAATAATATCAACCATAAATCTTGGGATATTGTATTTGACACTACTTGCTGTATGTCGAAATCAGAACACTTGACAACAAATCAAATACAACTTTAGGAAGGCTATTTTGGAAAATAAAATTTTATATATTGAATCTCCGAGTAGCCTCGCTAATAAATAAATTCGTCTTACGGCAACCAGAAGAAGCAAGCTATTTCAGGTCTGAATCATTTAGAGTGAAGCTTTTAATTATTTGCTTACCATTGTTAAAAAGTATGGGCGCTGAGGTTTGGTTCCGATTAATATTGTCTTTAATTTCACAATGAGCCGGAGCCCACGGGGCCATAACTCTATTGTTATTGTAAACAAAATTATGAAATACAGTGCAATGCAAAGGCCGCATACAGAAGACAGTAAGTTCCAAATCCAAAGCATCAGATTCAGTGTTCGAGCCATGAGAAAAAAAAACCAAAGTTCCAGAAAACCTTTTAAGAAAATCCTGGGAGAGCTGAGCGGAGATAAACGACTTAAGGTCCGGATAATCGGATTTAGAAACTTTTCGGTTAAAAATAACTCAACTTCTACTCCAAGATTGTGAAACAGTACTGAAAGCAATGAACGCTTGACATGAGCTTACTAGTTAAGTATCAATTTGGGGGTTTCAACGAGCGTCATTTTTAGTCAAAAAATGGTTATCAATTTCTTCTTTAGTTTTCTAGCGAATTAATAAGTTTAGTAAGTTCCTATGTGGGATGACGATTGAAAAGCAGTTCCACAGGAGATAAATTAATGCAGAAAATTTCACAACCATCATCGATTTTTAGGTTGTGAAATTTATTAAAACAACAGCAGAAACCTAACGTCATTTTTGTGGAACTTCCAAATAAGTTAAAAAAGTATACAATAAGTCTCCTCGCGAGGTAACATAATTATTATAGAATTTCAAATAAACCAGTCGGGAATTAGACTCCATTAGACTACGCAGTGTATCAGAATCGCCACCTTCAATAAAGATCAAGCCAGCAATTTCAACAAGAAAGGCTCTGTGCACAGTATTCTTTGGGATAGAAAAGGAATTCTCTTGACATCCGAAGTCTGTGAAGTGAAATTAATGGCGACTATGTGGAGAAATAGTTTTCTATCAACTGTATTGATTTAAAAATACTGTCTGAAATTTTTTAGTCAAACTTGATCTACTTTCCAGAGCTGACTGCGGTCTGAGTTTTCAATGAAGTTTAAACTAAGATTAAATATTAAGGGCCCGACTCCCTTAGTCGTATCGCTTATCACGCCAAATAACAGTCAAGTTTTCATATTGCTTCTAAAAACCGAGAACGGCTGCTACGGAAAACACCATATTGCACTGACTTTTTAAGACAGTAGTCATTTCAAATGACTACTAGCAACGCACCTGCTCACTTGAAAATATATCGTATGTGATGTTTTATGTGACCGTACACAGTTTACATACCTTATATCTACAGCGGAATAATTTAGTAGGTCAATGTATTATTGAACGTGGTTATAGTTTGGCGAGGCTGGGGACGATTTAGTTACAAAAAAATCAAATTGATTTTAAGGTTATGATATTCTTCCTTACATTACTAAATTTTTTATTTTTTGTAATGTAATTTCAAATGCTGGTATACTTCCCGAAGGTAGATGAGTTCGATTTTTTAATATTTTATTCAATATTCTTGGTTCTTCTACATAATTGAAATAATAATATAAATTTATTTCCTTTAGGTTAAATTTAAATAAATATTGATAATAGTGGAAGATTAATGATGATGCTTCATTAAACACAAATAAATGTTGATACGTCAAATTTTATGGAGATTTGTTGAATCCAGGCGATCTACATACATACATATGTGTTGAACTACGTTTACTAATATTTTTAGAGCACAGCCACAACCAATTATTAGTTTAAAAATGGTATTTAAATATTAGATAAAATACTAAATAATTGTGTACTAAATAATATATGTTCTAAGACTGTGTATATTGTGGATGTCTTATCCACATATTAAAGAAATACAATTATATTAAGATTTAACATATATACTTTATTAGTATACCGTAATACTTGATACACGAGGTTTTATTCCATCTCCCAGTTCCCTCCACCATCATTGATATACCACCATCTAATGGATAGATCATAGACATACTACATAAACATGGAAGTGCTAAGTCCAATAGACATATAACATCTTCCCCCTTTTTTTTTTTTTTTTAAAACTAACAACAAAAATTAAAATTAAAATTTACTTTCAATACAAAAGGTATTCATTTAAATGACTTGGTAACTTTATGTTACGTTTAGGACGAACATAACTGCTGCTGCTTACTGATGGTTTAACCTGTTCTATGTCTGCTGCTGAATTGCAATCAATTAACGTGTCTTTTATGTTGTTGGATTGTGTATCACCATTTACCTTTGATTGTTCTTCTTTAATGAAAGGCTTTATGTTTACTATATTCTGTTTATAGGTGGAGCCACCAACATTCACTAGATAAGAACGAGCTTTCAATGGTTTTTCGACAACGCCTAACGACCAATTATTATTTATCTGTGGATAAATTTGAACTGCTACAGATTGTCCTATGTTTAAATCCGGCAAGAACTTCGCTTTACGATCATAATAGCACTTGCTTTCACGACGACGGCTTTCAATTTTTGTAGGAACACCTTCAACGACTTTAGGCTTGTACTGATCATCACACAGTGGAATTCCGGATCTGGTTTTACGTGAAAAAAATCTCTGCACCGGGCTGCTAGCTATTTTATTAGGAGAATTGCGCCAATATAGTAAACAATACCATAGATCTTCCTTAGAATCTTCTGCTTTCTTTAATAATTTTTTTTGCTATTTTTACTGATGATTCTGCCTTCCCGTTTCCTCTTTGATGATGTGGTGATGATGTTACATGTGTAAATCCCCAAACTTCAGAAAAATTTTTGAATTGAGCATTTATAAAATTGGTTCCATTGTCCGTACATACTCGTTGTGGAATACCATACCGGCTAAAATTTCGCTGGCAGATTTCAATTACCGAGCTTGGTGTTGAATCCTTTAACAGATCAAGCTCGAAAAAATCTGAATAATGATCAACTGTAACTAAATACGATTTACCATTATTTACTAACGCATCCATTGATACAAACTGGAATGGATACATTGGCACTTCGTGAGACTGCATAGGTGGATGTGATTATAAATTTGAATATTTAATGCATATGTCGCACATTTGCACCTTCTCTTTGATATCTGATGATATATTCGGCCACAAAATATTGTCTTTCGCTAAATTGACTGTGGTTTCTATATCATTGTGTGCTACATGAACTTTTTCCACCATCAATTTTCTAAGAATGTATGGAATTAAAATCTTTCCATTACGAAAAATGAGTCCGTTTTGATATAATAGCTCATGTTTATATTTAAAATATAGCTGAATGTCTTCTGGTACGTCTCTGATTCGGTTCGGCCACCCATTAAAAATCAATGAGATCAATTTTTGAAGTGAATGGTCTTTTAAGGTTTCTGTTTTTATATTCTGAATTCGTTCATCAGAAATTTTCAACGAATGAATAAGATTAATTTTTTTTAAATCGTGGAATATTTTCTTTTCTGCGGAATGAACATTGAATACATTATAATGATTTATGAAACTGTCATGTTCCGATACGTTGTCGTTTATCTTTTGGCGATGGCATATTCTTAATAGCCGTAACTTTTAACTCGTCTGCTTTTAGACCTTTATTTGACAGAATGTGTCCAAAAAATTTTACTTCCGATCGACAAAGATTCAATTTACTCTTATTTAGTTTACAATTATTTTCGCGTAAACGTACTAATAATTTTTCCAAATTTGCATTGTGGTTCACGAATGCTTCTTCCACAGTTTCTCCTTTTCCATATATTAGTATATCGTCTGCCAAAACTTCAACACCTGGCAAATCATGAACTACTGCGTACATTTTCATTTGAAAAAGCTCTGGTGCTGACGAAATTCCAAAAGGACAACGTAACCAACGGTAGCGGCCAAATGGAGTCCAAAATGTAGTTAGTTTGCTACTTTCTTCTGTCAACTTCATTTGCCAGAATCCTTTTCGGGTATCCATGGTACTAAAAACTTTCGCTTCACCAAGTTCCGGTAAAATTTCGTCTATTGTTGTTGTTTGACAATGTGGTTTCTTGATGGCGACATTCAAAGGAATTGGGTCAAGACAAATTCGGAAAGAATTATTCTTTTTCACTAGTAAAATATTACTCACCCATTTTGTATTGAATGGTTCTTGTGTAATAATGTTATCTTTTACCAATGTGTCCAACTCTTCCTTCAGTTTTGATCGCATCGCCATTGGAATTCTACGAGGAAATTGAATTACAGGTTTAATATTTTTATCAATTTCGATTTCCACTTCTCCCGGCAGGAGTCCATAACTATCAAATACATCATTATATTTCTGAATGATTCGATTTGCCTCATTGACGGCATTGACATTTGAATGAATATGTTTCGAGTCATTATTGTTAACGCTTTTTACGAAATGTTCGGAATGCACTACATTTTTGCTAAATTTTATAAGTCCAAGAGCGGTACAAGCACTTTCGGATAATACTGCACAATGCTCATTATCAACTACTTGAAATATGATATTATATTTTTTGTTTTCATAATGACACGGAATTTTTACTTGACCCAAAACTTTAATATTATGTCCACCATAGTCTGTTAACGTCACCTTAGAGTCATTCAAACAAATATTACCACTAGTTAACTTTGAATATTGTTTAAATCCGATCAGACAAGCTTGAGCCCCTGAATCTAGATCACACACAACGCTTTGCCAATCTTCTTTAAATTTTAGCCTCAACTGTACACGAATAGTGCCTTTACTCGAATCAATTACTTTTTCAATTGTCAATGATGCATCACTTTCACTGTCTGTTTTAATTTTCACTTCTTTTACTGATGCATTGTTAAAATTCTTCTTTTTACATACTACTTCGAAGTGATTAAAACCATCGCAAAATTTACATTTTTTACCAAACGCAGGACAATGGGTTTTCTTAAAAACATGATTGGTTGCACAAAATTTACATTTCATTGAACTGTTTTCTGTCTTTTTATTATTTTTCGACTTCTTATTTTTGTTCTCGAACACTTTATTTACATTGTGATTTTCACCAACAAGAGATTTAACACGATCTTCAGTAGCTTCACTGACTTTACACTCCTGTATTATTTTTTCGAGTTTCAATGTGTCTGGATCCTGCGATAGAAAACGTTTTTTTAAATTTATGTCACGAATACCAAATGCAATACGATCCCGCAACATGTCATCTGAGGTTACGTTCTCGTTATACTTGCATACGTCAATTATTTTCCGGAGACGTATCAAATACGCATTAAAAGTTTCATGTTCATTTTGTGAACACGTATGAAACATGTATCGGTCATACAAGACGTTTCTCTTTGACACCAGACGATTACAAATAAGTTTAATAACATTTTCAGCAGTGTCTTTTTCCGCTTCAGTCAAAGAAAAATGTGAAAATTTCATTTTCGCATCATCACCAATTAACGATAAAAGTAAATTTATCTTTTTCTGTTCTTTAGTAGCAGGCCATTTGTCAATCCCTGATGCCACAACGTTCTCGTTCCGATTCCTCTTGAAGAGTTCGAAATTTTCCTCAATATTACCATGTATATCCAATGGTCTCGGGAATGGAACATTTTGAGAGGTTATAACAGCAATTTCATTTTTTTTAGAAAAATCATCACGAAGCGATTTTAGCTCATCGTTGACTAATTTCATGTTTTTGTTGATGTTGTTGCATGTAGATGTGAAAAGTTTTATTGCCTCAGCTAACTCGCTCATTTTAGTTTCCTTTTATATATATCGCAACCGTTTTACTTTTTACTAATGTGATTTTCACTTAACCTCACTTATGTTAATTGTCTATCATGAGTGAAATAATATATTTTCGTTTCAATATATATATTTTTTTTATTGAAATTATTTCACCCCACATCTGACACCATGTTGTGGGTGTCTTATCCACATATTAAAGAAATACAATTATATTAAGATTTAACATATATACTTTATTAGTATACCGTAATACTTGATACACGAGGTTTTATTCCATCCCCCAGTTCCCTCCACCATCATTGATATACCACCATCTAATGGATAGATCATAGACATACTACATAAACATGGAAGTGCTAAGTCCAATAGACATATAACAGTGTCCAAAACCTTTGATTAATATTTTTTAGTAAATTTATTTGCAAAAAAATTGCACACATCCAAATGATAATTTGCCAATTCCTATGATAATTTTTGACAGCTACAATTGAGTGTGATTGAGCTCTTGCTCTTCCAAACACATTTGAAATGTCCAAACATTGTTTCCGACCATCTCTGATAAATCGGTAGCTTGAATTCTGCACCGAAACTGGGGTAAGGCTAACATTGCAAATAACAGGAAATGTTTAAAAATGAAAAATTTGTGTTGTCCATCGTAGCATTTGTATTGTGAAGACCCGCCTCTAGGGAAATAAATGTTACTATCTTCTCTTGACATTTGGTATTCTGATTAGGATTAATCTATCTTTCATGTGAATGACAAAGGTATCAGTGCCGCGCGGTGGTATTTTTTGCCAGACAAACAGAACATGCCTCTAAATAAAAAATATTCATCGTGTATCGAATAATATCAAAATCATCAGAAAAAATTTCAAATAATCTTTAATTTTGTCAATTAATTGCTAAATTTTCGAATAATCCCAAAGAATCTCGAATAATTTAAAAAATCTTCAAAATCTTGAACAATAGGTGAGGATCCCGAACAATCTCCAATAATGTCAAAATAACTTGAAACTCTTCAACAGTTTGGAAAATTTGGAGCTGCTTCAAAATTTCGAAAAATAAGCTGAAAAATCTGGAAAAATTGAGCTATGCAAATTAATGGGTTTACCAAAATCGAATAATCAAAAGAATTATGCAAATAGTCTTGAATTATGTAGATAGCCTCAACCTGAAACGCCATGTATGTATAACTCCAAAAGTTTCGAAAATATCGATTAATTGAAATTAAACCTGGAAAATTCACGAAAATGTCGAAAATCTCGTATGGATAATCTGTCAATTTTTTTTAACTCGATATTATGATCTAAAATAATCCGAAATATTCTCAAATAAACTCTTGAGAAATATTAAATAATTTTTAAAATTTCGAAAACTGTAAAATAATCTCGTAAAGACTTTTAACCTTGAAATATTTTGAACATAAGCTGTAAGAATGACGATCAATATTCTATACAACCACTAAAAATTGAAAATTTTTAAATAATATCGAAAAACTCGAAAAGTTTAGAAATATTTCAAATAATGTTAAAATTAAACGGAATCATCTACATAAGCAAAATCAATACCAAATCATCAAGAATTAATCTAAATAAAATCTGGAATAATCTCATAATAATCAAGAAAAGTCTTCAGAATTCAGAAAATTTTCGTAAGACGGGTTTTGTTTTAAAAATTCTCACGCTTTACGAATTGATACCGAATTGACATCTGAAAAGAGATTCATATAATTTCGCTTGTTGTGTTAGAAAATCTAGAGGACGTGACCGGAAAGGAGTCCCGATTTGAAGCCTATGGAACATTTTTGGAAGATTCTTGGTAGAAGAATTTGATCTCATATTTCGGTATCGAAAGTAATTTGAAATAACTTCAATCTTTAAAAATCAGTGCAACTTGATGTTTTGATAGTGAGGTAGTTTATACCATGGACCAATTCTCGAGTAAATCAATTTTACTATGGTAAAAGTCGACTTTAAGCGACCTTGTTGTTTTCAATAAACATTTTTTCATTTTTTCTCCTACTCAATTCGTATATAATACTAAAAAATTAATAATCTAAATAGAAAATATTTACTGTTATTTATTCCGTTTAACCCGCTTTTGAAAAAGGTAAATACATTCGACCTAAACTTCACAGGCCTGACCTAAAATAAGCCAACTAGAAATATGCTGTAAACGGTTCGACGATTAGAAATATTTTAATTTTTGACATGTGGACCAAATGAGATCTATGGCCCTTTCCGAAAGTTATACTTATTTATTTAGACCTACTTATTTAAATAAGTATGTTGGCGAGGTAACTTAAAATAAGTATGTTCTTACAAAAAAAAAATCTTAAACGAAAACTAAAATTCTGTTAATTTCATTGCATACATATTGTGATATTATGTAGTAATTAAGTTTTATAAAAAATTTATTTAAAAAAATTATTTTATAGTTACAAAATAGTTAAAATAAAAAATAACTATGTGAAATCAATTCGGATGATTTTACATACTTATTTAAGATAGCGGCAAATAAGTATGTCTAAATAAATAAGTATAACTTTCGGAAAGGGCCTATATTTCTTGTGATGTAAACGGTCGGTATATGGACTAAAATAGGTCGCCGTTTAGGTCAGTCCACTACATATTTCGTGGTATAAAACTACTACTTGATTGTTATTTGGCGTGACAAGCGATACAACTAAGGGAATTGAACTTTAAACCAAACATTCACCATCGTTTTTGCTTCAGTTTAAAATGGTTTAACTGCATTAAAAAACTAACGTCTAAGTATTGCAAGTTAATCGGTTTTATTGTAAGCTTTACAGAAGAACCTTTACAGAAGGTATTACAATATTGAGGAATCCAATTTTGTAAATGAAGAGGTTTAATGGAAATTCACAAATCACTAGTTGACCACATGTCATATAGGATAAAAATCTCGGTAAATGATGTTATACTTTTCATATATACATATTGTATATGCTGCGAGTCGAGTCAAGTTTAATCCTAGTTTAACTCTCACTATATACGTGGGGAGGGGGGAGGGGGGTGGGTATGGGCGCCGGTTTAGATGGTCTTAATATACTAGCCCAAATACCAACCTCACCTGCTCGTGGTACTTCCTGCTAATTAACTAACGAGGCTCTGGCGACCGAGATACGGCGGAATAACCGACCACCGAGAACATAGCAAATGATGTTCTCTTCAATGACCCATTACCAACTTGTACTGGTTAGGTTGGTAGTTGATACATAACCAGTTTTAAAGCAATGAATGCAACACAAAAAGGAAATAATACCCCAGGTGGTAAACCAACTATCCAGTTGGCTAATCCACCCTCTTACGAGGCTGGCTCAATGGATTCTGGGGTGAGCCAATTATTGCTAAACCCATTCAAAAGAAGTTCAATGTTGTTAAGATCACCAAATAATCATACTAACTCTGCAAATCAGCAGAAAGACGAAAACACTGTACTCTGTCGAAAACTCAGTGAAGTAGATGTACTTTTAACCCAACTAAGAAGCGAAATTGAAAAACTAAAAAAAGAAAATGAAGAATTGAAGAAGCCCAAACCAATGGAAATTTCTGAAAACCCGCTAACTTGTTATAATGAAGCAAGTACTCACACCAGTTATAACAATGAGTTCCATACTGATGAAGAGGATCTCATGAGAGAAACAGATTTGGTACTGAAAAGGAAGAAAAGACCTACCAAAAAAACGAAAAGCAGAATTCTCGCCTGAAGTTGGAGATCATTCGCAAACTAATGTATTAGTAACTGGTGATACTAATACCAAACGAGCTCAGCAGCAACAGCGACAAAATCGGCAACAAAAGGTTGTACCGAAAGAAAAGGCTCCTCCGTCAATTAATGTAATCGGCATAACAGAATTTGCTAGTTTACAATCTATAATAAAATCAGTGACAGCTAAGGAATATAGAGTAGTGTTACTAAACAATAATGTGTGGAAAATCAATACACCAGATTCCGATACATATAGAGATCTAGCAACAAAGCTCAATGCGGAAGGTAAAGAATAGTTCACATACGAAGATAAAAACGAACGCGCAGTTAAGGTTATGGCCAGAGGCCTTCATCCAACGGGTAAGAAGGAGGACATAATTGAGGACCTAAAGGCCTTATATCGGAGAGCCATTTGACAAAAACATCATTTATTAAAATACGTGATTATGAATGTTGCCATGCTATTCATCCAGGAGGAAAATCCAGAGGAGGATCAACAGTAATAGTGAAAAAGAATCTCAAACACTATGAAGAACCTAGTATAGAAGAAGAAAGTATGCAAGGTAAAACCATAAAAGTTGAAACTAACAATAATTAAAATGAATACAGTATTTCCTCTATCTACTTCCCTCAACGCTATAATCTAAACAAAGAAGATTATAATAGACTCTTTAGATCACTAGGATCCAATTTTATTATTGGTGGTGACTTTAATGCAAAAAACACCTATTGGGGATCAAAACTTACAACTCATAAAGGAAAAGAGCTATTCGAAGCCGGACGAATAAATAACTGCGAGTTCCATTCTGGATGTAAACCAACATACTGGCCTGCTGATATAAATAAAATACCAGATCTCATTGATTTCTATGTAACGAACTGGATCTTCGAGGATTACATGTGCATCGCAAACAGCAAAGGGATATATTCCGATCATACATTCCGAAAACGGCCATAATTACACCTTTCGGATTATACGAGTATGTTTACATGACTTTTGGGTTATGTAACGCGGGTCAGACGTTTCAAAGGGTTATTCACGAAGTTTTACGAGGATTGAACTTCGTTTTCTCGTACCTGGACGATAATTTTATTGCTTCGAAAACACCGGCGGAGCATAGAGGTCACGTCAAGATGGTACTTTAGCGATTATCAGAATACGGCTTATGCATCAATACAGCGAAATGTCAATGGGGTAAAACAGAGGTGCAGTTCCTAGGACATCTGGTGACATCTAACGTCATTAAGCCATTACCAGAAATAGTACCAGAAGTCATTGACAACTTCCCGAAACCGAAGACAGCGCAACAAGTGAAAAGATTCTTGGCCATGATAAATTTGTATAGGAGATTTATACCACACGCCGTTGAGAATCAGATGAGACTGCAGAAACTAATAGTTGGCAACAAAAAGAATGACAAAACCGAGATTCCATGGACAGACGAATCAACAACCGCATTTCAGAATTGCAAAAACGATCTACGAAACGCAACATTGCTTACACATCCGAAACCGAATTCCAAATTATCACTTTACGTCGACGCATCAGATGTGGCAGCAGGCGCGGTCCTTCATCAACAAGATGAAGCAGGAGTTATCCAACCGTTGGGTTTCTACTCAAAAAAGTTAACAGAGTGTCAGCAGAGATATTCTACGTACGATCGCGAACTTCTAGCGATGTACCAAGCAGTAAAACACTTTCAACACACGGTTGAAGGACGAGATTTCTGCATTTATACGGACCATAAACCATTGGTTTTCATGTTTCGTCAGAAACTAGAGAAGGCATCACCGCGACAGGTCCGTCATATCGACTACATCGGGCAGTTTACAAACAAAATTTTGCACGTCGCTGGCAAAGATAATGCAGTAGCGGATCTACTGTCACGAATCGAGATGATTGTTATACGCGATGGCCAGAGGCTTATCCGATGTCTGACGATTTGGTACTCCATCACGAATCACCACAGACTGGGGTCGACAATTTGAGTCCGAAATCTTCAGGGAGTTAACGAGACGTTTGGGAATTAACCATCTTATGACGACGCCTTACCATCCCCAATCGAATGGGATGATCGAGAGATGGCATCGAACGCTAAATTGCGCATTCAAAGGCTACCAAACTAACGACTGGGTTGATGCATTACCCACAATACTACTAGGGTTGAGGTCAACGTTCAAAGAAGACATCAAGGCGACGCCATCAGAATTGGTATACGAGATGTCACTGCGGCTACCGGGCGAATTCTTTCACGAGGTTTCAGCAACAGAAAACGAAGCTGAGTTTCTGAAAAATCTAAGGCGAATGATGAACAAACTTAGACCGAAACCTGCGAGCCATCACGATCGGTCGAAGTTCTCTGTGCAGAAGCAGTTAACAGATTGCACTCACGTTTTTGTGCGAAACAACGCGGTGAAAGGTCCACTTCAGCCACCTTACGACGGACCATACGAGGTCGTGCAACGATTCGACAAGTATTTCAAAGTCCAGATCCATAACCAGACAAGAAAAATCTCCATCGACCGATTAAAAGCAGCACTTTTGCCCTTGGACGATCAGCCTATCGAAGTGCCAGTGGAGAAATCACACGACAACGAGCAACCTACACAACATATCGAGGTTCCAATGGAGAAACAGCACGACGATGAAAAAACAAGCGCAACCACAACGAGATCTGGACGTCGTGTTCAGATTCCTCTCCGTTACCGATAACCTGAACACTACGAGGGGAGTAATATGGCAGCACCATCGTGGAAGTACCCAACATACCAACATTGAAACGAGCAACGGGTAACACTAATTAAAAAAACGTTTTGACAGAATACAAACAAAGTCTCTTGTGTGCGTCCACACGATTAACACGTCTAATAGATCAACGAACAAATACAATTTCAATTCTTAATACATGTTAAACTACGAATAAATAAAACATATATATTATACTGTGAATAATTACGCGTTTTATTTTAAGTGGAATATAAATATTCGAAAATACTACCGCACAATTATCGCCTTACTTATCAACTGCGCCTTAGTTGATCTCGCCATACTAAGCGCACACCCTAGCTCATAAATTGGAATCTATCCATAGATATTTAGAATAGCGTTTAACTCGACTCTACAAATTATTAGGTCGAGTCGAGTTTAACTCGACTCCGTATATAGTGAGAGTTAAACTAGGATTAAACTCGACTCGACTCGCAGCATATACAATATAATAATACTTAAAACTTTATTTTAAATTTCGAAATCAGTTGCAATTTTGCTACCACCGAGTAAACATTTAAATAATTTACTTATTACTTGTGTGAAAAGTTGAATCAGCAGTTTAAATCTTTTTTTATTTTTTTTTTTAAAATATTGTGATGTGAAAAATAAGTGAAATCGTGATGTCCTCACCTCCGCCTCAAGTAAAAAAGGCTGGTCCAAATCAGCAGACAGTGATGTCCACAAGCGATTTGCCACCGAACTTCACGACCTCAGATATTTTCAATAAAAATACAAAAGTGCAGCATAGTCTAAAACGACAACTGACGACGAATGTTCAAAAAATTACCTTACCAGGCAATTTAAATCAAAGTGAAATTATTAATTTAAATAATATTGGTGTGTTGAACCATAACGAAACTAAAAGTGCATCGTCGCCAAATATTGACGATAAAAAAACAATGACAGTGCATCGACATCAGATGACAATAAAATAAACAGTGGTGTAGGTCAGTGTTTAGTGCAAACTGGAATAGCCCGGTATATTACTGTCCGATCAAAATGAAGAAGAAGCCCTAGATCAGCGGCCAGTGCAAGCGCGAATAAATTCACTAAGCTAGCTAGCGTTGAATTAACGCATGGTAATAGGTATTCTTGCTTGGTTGTTTTTTGCTTGATTTTAAGTGCTGCAAGACGGCGTGCTTTACAAACTACTGGTGGACCATTCGTAATTAATCGATGGGTAACATTATGTTTGAAACAATCTGGGTCGATTGCGCTCCTAGTGATCTCGGAGAATTCCTCAATCAATTGTTGAATTGCTGGATGCAAAACGGATTTATCAATGAACGATAATGCGGAACTTAGATCAGTAGATAATGCCCCATTAGTGTACAAGGAAGTCGACGGGTCAATAAGTCTCTTCCTTTGTATGTCGACTAACAGACCGGTCTTTTTTAAAAAATCCGCCCCAATAATGGGCATGGAAACATCAGCTATGATGAACTCCCAAACAAAGTCACGGCGTAGGCCGATATTGAGTCTAAAACTACGTGAACCAAAAGCCCTAACGGGTGTACCATTAGCCGCAAACAGATTGAAAGCCGGTTTAATTAATGATAATTTGGTAAATTTGACCGGGTAAACTGATACATCAGCCCCTGTGTCGATTAAAAAATGGGTCCTGGTATTTATTTCATAAATCAATAGGCGACTTGACTCTCGACCATCACTACTAGTCGCCGAAAGCTGATGGTCTACTATTTTTTTGCATTTTCTAAGTTACTAGCGATCGATGAACCGGCATAGTGCTTACATCCCTTGACACACCTGAATGCCTTATCGCCAAAACGATGATGATAAAAACATTCACCGTTATCACGAATCGATCTGTTCCGCGAATGTGATCGCGCAGAGCCGCTACGAAACGTATGTGGTCCCGAACGACCACGCGATCGCGAACGCGAATCGTCACCCATCAATGCGGTAATTTCCGACAATATTTGTACTCGAAACTTTTCCAACTTCTCAACTCTGTACACTCCAATAACGGCTCGTCGATTATGTTTCGTATGCTGACGATGATGCTACTGGACGCTATATTTGTTCTTTTTTGCGCCCCAAATGGCGTCGTGTGAAAACCAATATGGCTAATAATATCCGTACACACGAGTAATGGCTCGTCGATTATGTTGCGTATGCTGGCGATGATGCAACTGGACGCTGTTTGTTTTTAATTTGCGCCCCAAATCACGTCGGGCTTACCACTTTGGTTATTTTAACACTGTACTAAATGGGGCGATCTCCGATCTGACTCCAAGGAAATTAAATAATATGTATTTCGCTTGTTGATGACCGATTATCTTTATTAATTAAAAAGATTCGGCTACAATACTTTTACGTAATATATATAAATAATAAATGTTTTACGATTTTTATTTTTAACAAAATACAATTATAAAAATGCGTGTGTTCTCAAACACGTTGTTTTTTGTTCTCTCTTTCTACCAAATTTTTATATAAAAAAAACGAAACAAAAAATGTACCTATTTCGATCATTATGCCCAAACAGCAAAAGCTCAAAGGTATGATGTGAAAGCGAAACGCTTGCGAAACGCCACAAGCTGCTACCGAAGAAATTTCACTCAGATTTGGGAAAGTATCTTCTTCAAAGGCAATACATGGTCAAACAAAACAGCGCAACTACTTACTTAAATGATATTAATGCAGGTGTCCCGCAAAGCAGCGTTCTAGGACCAATATTATACTTATTGTACACAGCTGATATACCTGTAACCAAAAAAGTATTAATATCAACATTTGCCGATGACACGGCCATCCTGGTGTCTCACACTAATCCTGAAATTGCTTCAAAGGAATTACAGAATCATTTAAACAAAGTCGCGGACTGGCTGAAGGCATGGCGAATAAAAGTGAACGAAAACAAATCAACTCATGTCACATTCACGCTATACACACGCACCTGCCCACCAGTGAAATTAAACGATAAAAATATTCCTCAACAAACGAAGGTAAAATACTTAGGTTTGCATCTGGATAGAAGGTTAACGTGGAAAAATCATATTGAAACAAAGCGCAACCAAATAAAAATTACATTTTCCAAAATGTATTGGCTGATGGGAAGAAAATCTCAGTTGTCATTAGCCAATAAAGTTTTACTTTACAAAGCAATAATCAAACCAATATGGACATATGGTATTCAGTTATGGGGATCCACCAGCGCTTCAAACAGAGAACTCCTGCAACGAACCCAAGCGAAAATACTTCGCAGTATTACCAATGCTCCTTGGTACATTCGAAATAGTAATATACATGATAACCTTGGGATCAAAACCGTTAAAGAAACTATTAAAGAATTCAGTTCGAAATATTATTCAAAACTAGAAGCACATCCCAACGAATTGGCCAGGGAGATAATAAAACAGCCGCGATTTAGACATCTGAGAAGAACAGATCCACTCGAACTGATGAACCTGTGGACTGTGAACCTCTAAATTTAATTCGATATATACATATAAGTATAGTCTAAATTAATTAAATTGTGAGCACTAACAATAAGTATTAACATTGGTTAAGACTTAAAATATGTAATAATTTTTAGCTTAAGATTTGATTACTTCTTGTTAGTTTCTTATGTAGAAAGATTCAAGAATAAAGCCATTGGCAACATTTAAAAATAAAAAAATAAAAATTCGAAAAATCCAAAAGTTGTCGAACTAAACTAAAAATAAAGTCTAAATCAGTACGGCACTGACTATTAAATTTTAGCAAAATATAGGGGAAATTTCTGAGATATATCGTTCCACTTTGTTCTTTCTTACCTGTAACAAAATATATTTAAATAAAACCTTAACACCAGCTGCCAATGCTTTTTTTCAAATATATACAAACTTACACACATAAGAATATATAAATTCAACACACAAAAAATTATAAGAAACATACATTAGGGGAGTTTTATTATAAATTTTCCATCGACTTTTTTATGCTCAAAATACAAAACATGGATGCCATCCATCATGGGGAAATTATAATTCTGCATCCTTTTCTATCGTCGTTATTTGCGTCGCATATTTATTTTATCATAACCTTAAAAAATTATAAATAAAACATTTGTGTTATAAAAATTATTATTGTTTATACGAAAACGAAAAATGTAATAATAAGCAGCTGTCAATGGTTTTATTTTTTGTTGTAATTGTAACGTTAATTTATAATGATTTATAATAATTTACGAAATAGCGCGATTTAACCTATAACTAACAATTATTACAGTTATTATTATTTTTTATTAAAAATGTAATTTAATTCTGTTGAAAGCAAATAACAAAACAATTTAATCACAAAAACATTTTTTTTTCTCTCATTTTTCAATTCGTTTTATTATTATCAGCTATAATTATATTTTATTTTTACTTATTTTAATTTATTATTTTATATAATTTTTGTTTTATTATATCTTTGTCGGTGTAGTGGTGAGAATATAATACGTATATATATTTTGTTAAAATATATAAAATAAAATTATTTAGAGGTTGAAAAAAGCAAAAAAAATAATAAAAAATATTTATTAATACACAGACAAAAAAAAAAATATTTTTTTTTATATTATATACTTTATATTTTATTTAACAAATGTTTTAAATACACAAAAAAAAAAAAAAAAATTTAATAAAAATATAAAAAAAAATAAAAATTTTATTTAAGTAGAAATAAGTGCTTAGTAAGCGTTGGATTTTTGTATTAAAAATAATAAAAAGAAATAAAATATTTTCTGTCTTGATTTTTGTGATTTGGTGAAAAATAAAAATATATTCAATAGTTTTATGGTTTTAATGTTATCGCGCGTGCATGTATCTAAACAATTTTGAGTGAAATTAATTAAAATATTAATAAATTTAATTTAATTCAAAAAAAAAAAAAAAAAAACTAAAATGAGTGAATTTGATATAATTTTAATAAAAGAATATGAGAAACGGCATGGATTGTATGATCAAAATTCACCGTATTACAAAGATAAATTTTATTCGACAAGCGCGTGGAGAGAAATATCGGCTCATTTAAATTGCAATGGTAAGTAATTAGTGGAAAAAAAAAATGTTCTATTGTGAAATTAATTTCAAAGTTGTATTTTTAATAAAATATTCCCGCGT
The DNA here is from genome assembly GCA_958295665.1 of Tipula vernalis. NCBI lineage: Eukaryota > Metazoa > Arthropoda > Insecta > Diptera > Tipulidae > Tipula > Tipula vernalis. The sequence goes on from OY282559.1 coordinate 21,032,971, forward strand.
TGCGGAGAAAAACAAATGTACAGTACATACAATTATTATTATGTGTGTACACACATTTATAAATAATACAGATTCACATGATACAGTTGTGACTTGATAGTTCATGTTTGCTAATTTTTTATCTGACGTTTGGTACTAAAAAAAAAACAAAAAACGAATCTTGTTGAAATTTTTTTTTCTGCACGGTTTCCTGTGATTGATTGTGAATAATTTTTTAATGCGATGCATGTACTAAAAATGTTTTTTTTTTTTTGTTATGACATGAATAATGAAGTGTAATTTGATAATTATATTTACGTTTGTGTACGTACGTATATACCTACGTGTATTATTTTCTTTTATACAAAAACGATATAACGTGTAATCAAAGAGAATATAATATTAGGTTGATTTAAAGTATCGAACGGTAATCAACGTTTTATAAATTTGTTCATTTTTACGACATTCAAAAACCTTAAAAGAAATGTTAACTCGCATAGAAAAATAGAGAATTTTATAAAATTTCAGTTCTTAATCAAAGTTCTTAATCTTACACAGCCTTCATTGGCCTTGGGCTAAATTGTGATCAAATAAATTACATTTTATTGTGACATCATATTACAATTTTCTAGAGACGCGCGGATACTAGAAACCGCTTCGTAACACTATCGATTTATTATTTTGTACCCGTAAAATCGAAATTTTTCGAAGTGATCGAATAAAATTTTTTTTTACTAGGATTTATTACCAAAGACGGTTGGTATACCTATGAATGCAATGGATGAATTCTGTGCAATAAAGCGCCAAGCAAAAATATTTGTATTTAATTTCACCAACAACTTCTTAAGGAAACTGAATAAATGCTAAATCAGCTAAATATTGTGCAGAAGACTGTAAGATGATCGTATTACAGATCCTATTACAACTCAATATAAAACAGTTATACTAAATCCTAGTAAATTATTAAGTAATTTTGAACAATTTTTAATAATATCAAAAAATCTCCTCGAATCTGCAAAATTACAAAAAATATCAAAGAATTACGAGCAGGTAATCTCGAAAATCTCAAAAACTTCGAATTATCTTCAATGTTGAAGTCGAAAATATCGACAACCTCTGTAATTGATCATTCATATTTGGTAATGGAAAATGATCCTTAACAGTTTTGCTATTAAGCTTGCGATAGTCGACACAAATACGATCCTCACCGCCTTTCTTCTCAACAATCACGATGGGCGATGCGTAAGGTGACATTGATACACTTATAATTTTATTTGAGAGTGAGCAAGTCGGTATGGTTAGTAGAGCGAACCGGAATATCGTCTTTCAGTTTTATTTCGATTTCTGCCTTACTGGTCAACCCAAGCTCGCTCATATTAACTGCAAAATAGTCTCTGTTATTTAGCAAAAAAGTGTACCAGGTTATATTTGATGGCCCCAATAACATTCCCTCCAATACATTCCTTCATAACCTCACTCAGGTCATCCTTTCGTACTATAAGTACAGCGACATTTGACATTCCTTTTGAAATAATTTACAATTTTTGTCGCGTTATTCTCTTCTAATGGAATATTCATCAATTTAAAAAAATTGTAACCTTTAATGGCCACTACGTTATCGCGATTCAGTGCATTCTGGCCAATAATCATATTTGCAGGTTGGAAGACGTCACATACGATCAATATCTCACAATCAGTTAACATGAGGTCATCAACTTCGATATGCGCAAATAATTTTCCAATTACATTACACACCCCGTTTCCAAATCCACGCAACTTCTGATTACATTTCTCATAATCCGAAAAGATTTTATCCGCAACAACCTGGCATAATACTGTGCACTCACTACCCAAATCAACGAACGCACCCATGTCGATCCCGTTTATTCTAATTGGCTTTGTATATTCATCTTTGCCGGCAACAATACAATTAATTGTTTTGACGTTTGAATTCGTCGAATTTGGTTTTTCTTGTTTATTTTGGTTGGTGGAGTTGTAATTTCGATTTTTATTCATACATTGTGCAGCATAATGTCCTTCTTTTCTACAAAATGTACACGTAATTGGTCGAGTTTCCCTCTTATACGGGTGATATTCGTAATGTTTCTCGGGTCGTTGTGAGTTGAAAGATCGACCCACCATATTATGCTGCGTTGAAATGGTTTTTGTCAACGAGCTATGTGATCGGAGTCTTGACATTAATTCCAAAAATGTAGTAATCCTCATCACACTATGTGAGTATATCAAATTTGCGTTGCACAATCCACTTATTATGTATTTTATGACATCCTTTTCAGGTATATTCGCTTCCGCGGCAATTCTTCACATTTCATAAGCATAATCAACCACATCTTCGTGTATTGCACACTTACGCTTTTCTAATGCACGATGATATCCACAGTGTCTCGTGATTCCGAAAATTCGGCAATCAGTGCTTGCTTGAAAGAATTCCATGTCCTAAAGTAGGTATTTAGGACGTGTTCGAAGTTTGTAATAATTTTGTTTTTGTAATAATTTTGACAGAAGTGAAATAATTGTCTCTTTCAAATTTTGTAATAAGTTTTATTTGTACAATTTTTTTTGGAAATAAATTAACGTAATACGGCTCAATTATTGTTATTGTTCACTTTTGTTTATGAATATTATTACAGAAGTGTCAAAATTACAACCCGTAGTGGCTGTAATAATTTGGTTGCATACAAAATAGTGTCATAATTATTACAGCTGGAATAATTATTACAAACTTCGAACACGTCCTTAGTGATTCACACCATCTGCGTGCGTTTTCTTTCAGTTTGAGTGTAGCTGCATGAATCAAAACCAAGTCGTGGGGACCATACATATTCATCACACGGTCAACGCTTTGTAAAAACGCTTTCAATGAAGTCTTAGACGGATCGAAGTCTATTAATAATGAAGTGACATCTTTCACCTGCGGATAATAGTGATTTGCGGTTTGTCTGGGAGATGCAATTGTAATCGCATCAACAGGTTCTTGTGCAGCTCCTTGCGAACAGTTAGCGTTAGTATTCGCAATACGAGGATTGCCCCAATTATATTCGTAGCGCGATAATCGCTTTGTATCGTCCTCTTCCTGTTCGATGGTTCTGCTTTGACAGGACTGTTGTTGCGGCAATGATAAAGCCCGGTGATCATTCTGATATCTATGCATTGTATAAGATACATGATCAGCAAAATTACACTGGAAATTATGTTGGATTTCTGATGTACGAGGTAAATTTTTGGGATCTTTGATTTGTATTGGCTGTCTAACCTCGTTAAGCATAGCGTAATTTTAACTTGTATCCAATGACGTGGTTTGTAGATTTATCGGTATTGGCGTAGTATTAGAACTCTGTATTCCATTTATATGTTGTTGAATATGAGAATTCTCGGAATTCTATATTTCACTGATTGAATCTGAAGAGGTCAACCGAGGGTTTGATCCAGCTGATGATGTGGACAAGTCTAATGGCTCATTTGGGGTCACAGCTCGTTCCCGTCGTGTTGCTACTCTAGCACATTCCACATTTAGATTTGACATTCTTAAGCACTGTAGAAAATTTGTATATAAACTGTAAGTTCTATCCCACTTCTGATATGTAATAAATGATGAAATTTAACGGCCGAAATATAAATTACATACTTACCGTCGAATTGATACCACCTGTTACAAAATAACCTAGTTTACCTTGTTATATTATTATCTGAAAATAAACCACTGTTAGAGTAGGGTTATATCATACACACTACCACCTATTAATGGGTTAATTAATCCTATCAACCAGACGTTACATGCTATTTCGTCCAAACCACCATATTCTGGAACACACCAACAGTAGTTGGCTAATCCCAATAATGGTTACGGTAGTGGGACGGTTGGTTCACACACACACGTCGGGTGCGTAGACACATCCGTATTATTTCGTCGAAGACCGATGTGTTATTCTCAGGTATTTCGTCGTAGACTAAGAAATCCTCTGTGATGCATCACCCGGGCACGTCGTTCTGATACGCAGCGATGTTGCGAGACCACACGTTACACATTCACAAGACTTTCACTATTTCACGGACCAAACGCCTACACCACCACCCCTGCATTATACAGACAATACCATACACCATCATATACACATTACCCAGAATATAACATAACCCTACCTGATTTGTATTTTATTATTTTTGTAACTATCGTAGTTACGTGCACAACACACTGTCACTTCACCACTGTAGTGTATTCTAAATTAAATATCTATAACGGAGATTCCGACCATATTTATTACCTTATGTTACCCGATGAAAGGAGAAGAGAGAGCGAATAAATAAAATTAGTTTACACAGATGTCTCTGTATTCAATAAAAATATAATTCAATTCATTATTTCATTAATTACGTTACATTCGGCCTTCCTGACACATGAGATTGTCCCTAATCTTCGGTTCCCTCAGAGTCGCTGCTGGTCTCTGGTCTTTCGACAAATTTCATTTTCTCAGCCGGGAAACACCAGTAAACTTACGTTTGACACCGACCGGAGCAATGTCAGTGACACGATATCTGTCACCATGTAATTTCTGTATCACTTGATACGGGCCCCTGTATTGTTGCTGTAGCTTAGTACTAGTTCCTGTTGATACGACTTCTCGTTTCACCATTATTAAGTCCCCAACAGCATAGATATCCGGTCTCCTATGCTTAGAATCAAAATATTCTTTGCTATACTTTTGATGGTTTCTAATGTGTTGTGTAGCTTCTTCGCGGTTTTTGAGTACCTTCTCCGCATAATTCAATAATCTTGCCATCCTCTAATTCAAGAGTTAGTTTATCCCTAAAGACGCTACGTGGTGTATATCCAAATAGTAGTTCAGGTGGCGATTTCTTGGTCACTGAATTTGGGGTTGTATTAATCGTCCATTGTATTTGACGAAGCTTCGATTCCCAATTTTGTTCATTACCTTCACTAACCATTGTTCGAAGTAAATTTAATAAGGTCCGATTTGTCCGCTCTACTTGTCCATTTGCTCTAGGTGTGGCAGTCGCATTTAGGACATGTTTGACACTCAAATCTACACAGTACCGCTCAAAGGTTTTCGAGGTAAACGCGGACCCCCTATCTGTTATAATTCTTGCCGGTGTACCGAAATGTATGATGATCTCATCAATAGCCCGAATCACGAATCTGTTAGACGTATCTTTAGGTGGTCTGCAATGAACATATTTTGTGAACGCATCAGTGATGACGATGATATAAGCATTTTTCCTTGACGATCTTATAAACGGTCCCAAATGATCCATATGCCACGTATGCTGTGGAATTGGGACTTTCTCGATTGGGTCCAATTCTATTCCTTGGGCACTAGTTTTCCCCTTTTGATATAGGCATTCCATACACGATGCAATATGCCTTTTGACGTAGGGTCTCATTTGCTTAAACCAAAATTTTTTTCTCAAAGTAGCAAGCGTCTTCTCAACGTCAAAATTTCCAGATGAATACCACCCGACCACCAATGCATTTAGGAATACCGAATAGTTCGTCTCCATTTTCTGCCTTAAAATATAAGCAGTCATCTCGAACCACAAAATCCCTCATTCTTGGATCCCTTTTCAACACTTCCTTTTTAATTTCCAAAACCCCCTCGTCGGTTTTCTGTAAAGCGACCATCCATTTATTTTCATCTCCAATACTAAACACATCCAAGGTAGCTTCCTCTACCAAGCGCTCTACTTAACGCATCAATATGGGCCATATGTTGTCCATTTTTATTGTGATCTCGAAATCAAATTCCTGTAACCGCAGCCACCAATGCGCGACCCGGGGAATTAAATTTTTCTTTGTTGCCGATGTTCTCAACGATTCACAATCCGTGATAACGATAAAAGTTTTTCCCAGTACATAGATACGGAATCGTTCCAATGATTCCACAACAGCTAGGGTTCCAACTCATAGTTATGGTAGTTCTGTTCTACGGAATTTGTGTTTCGGCTGTAATACGCAACTGGTCTTTTACAATCTTCCTGAACCTGTATCAATATCCCTGCCAAACCAACTGCGCTCGCATCTGTGTGTACTTCTTGTTGCATTCCAGGATCATAAAGGGCCAACGTGTTTCGTGCGCATAGATACGTCTTCAACTGGCTAAAAGCTCTATTCTGCTCTTCCTTCCATTGAAAGACAACGTTTCTCCTGGTCAAGTCGGTTAATGGCCTCGCAATTTCGGCAAACTTTGGAACGAACTTCCTAAAATAATTTGCCAACCCGACAAATCTTCTTACATCAAGAACGCTAGCCGGGGTCTCAAATTCCTCAACACAAAAAATCTTTTCTTTTCCCGCACAAATACCATCATGACTAATTTCATGACCCAAAAACTCAATCTGTGTCTGCAGAAATCTACATTTCGACGGTTTCATAGTTAATCAATATTCTCGTACTTTTTCCAAAAATTCTTGAAGTAACGTTACACCTTCCTCGATAGTCGTTGACGGGATGACCACATCGTCTAGATAGGTAACAATTCTATTCCGGAGCTCGCTAGCTATTGAATTCATCATACGTTGAAACGCTGATGGCGCGTTAACCAGCCCAAACGGCATCCGATTAAATTGGTATTTCCCATCCGGAGTTGCAAAAGCCGTCAAAATTCGTGATTCTTCCGCAACTGGCATCTGGTAGTACCCTGACGCTAAATCCACGACCGAAAAATAACTCATACCCGACAACCTCTGTAATTGATCATTCATATTTGGTAATGGAAAATGATCCTTAACAGTTTTGCTGTTAAGCTTGCGATAGTCGACACAAATACGATCCTCACCGCCTTTCTTCTTAACAATCACGATGGGCGATGCGTAAGGTGACATTGATATACATACTTATAATTTTATTTTGTAGCATTTCTTGCACCTGCTCTCTAACGGTTTCTCGCTGAGAGTGAGCAGGTCGATATGGTTAGTAGCGAACCGGAATATCGTCTTTCAGTTTTATTTCGATTTCTGCCTTACTGGTCAACCCAAGGTCGCTCATATTAACTGCAAAATAGTCTCTGTATTTAGCAAACAAGTGTACCAGGTATAGGACTCGAAATAGTAGGACTCGAATATTCCCGAAAAGCTCGATAGTCTTGATATTCTCTGTTTCGAGAAATTCCAAATGTTTGAGTATCGACCTCGAAAAATCACTTACAATTTCCAAAATCTTGGTGTAATTGTATAAGTCGGTGACATGACGCAAGTCAACGTCCAAATTTGAGAAAACGCGAAAATCGAGATGGCTGGTCTTCGATTATGTAAGCATTATAAGTTCGAGATTTTTACCAAAATGGCGGCAAAATGCGATTATGGTGAAACGTTTCGAGTTCTCGTAATAAAAATTACATAATCGTGTTTTCTCGTAATTGCGGCTTTTAGAATTGCAGTTCTTGAAATTCGTAACTCGAAAGTAAGAAATTCAGTTCAATCTCCGATCTTTAGTTCCTCATGCTTCGAACCGGCCTGTTTTCGATGGCTCAGTATTATTCGAAAACCATTGTTCAATATTTTCCGAATAGGAGTCTATTTCTGAATTAATTAATAGAGTCTACCTGCGACTTTTTGGAATTTTCGAAATTTTCTTATAAAAATGGGGGGGGGGGGGGGGGGGTTTAGACTTTTGATACAGGCTTAATATCCAGATTTTCGATATAATTGAAATTGTTCTGAATTTTTCGGGTTATTCCAGTTTGTTATAAACATCCTCGTATTTCGACATTTTCTAGGATTTTCATTTGCAAACTTCGACATTTTTGAAATTATTTTCGAAATTTGTACATAATAGTTTTTAGAAATCTCAACCTATTTCTATGTACCCTTTTTAACTGATTTAATCAAATTAAATTTAACAACATTAACATGCGGGATCGTCACATAAACAAAGCAATGGTTATTTCTTTGTATCCATTGGAAATCCCTCTCACCCGCAGATATGGAAAACCACATAAATATTTAGAAGGTCCCTTCTCTCTCTTTTTCTCTCTCTATCTTTCTGTTTGTCTCTTTCTTGCTTTGTCTCTTCCACTCTTCTCCCTTATCTTTCTATATTTTTTACGATATCTCCTCTACCTTTCTTCTAGTTCCTCAATCAAGTGTATTTGGTATAAGTTAAAAAATTCCTAACCAACAAGTTAATTCGATTTATTGAATGCATGAATAATTTTTGTAATTTATGCGTCCGTTTTAAGAAAGAATAAGAATAAAAGAAATTAAAATGGCGAAAAGAATTCGAACTCATCCCCAGTTTTAATGTTCCTTTTACGTTCTTTTAAGTTAGTTTCACAAAATTCCCCGTTCGTAAAAGAAACTCGTGTGTTGGCCACACCTCAATTTTTTACTTTCTTTTTACGTTAGTAAGTTTTAATTTTGGGATTCCTTGACGTTCGGAAATTTAGATTCAATTCGCTATGAAATTTTTTCGGTACTAAGGGAATATTTCCGAATGGGTTTAACCAGGTGAAAAAATTCCTCATATACGAAAAAGTCAATATAATTACTTAGATTTTGACAGATGTTCACATGTGGAAAATGGTTGTGGAATTCGAGAATAGGAGGGCTCCTTGAGTTTAAAAAATTAGGTTTCGAAGTGGTGTCTGTCGGTCTATCTAACTCTGTTCTCTCTATAGCACAGATGGTTTAACCTTTAACCAATCGAACTGAATGAAGATTGTCTGATCAAAAGTCGCTATTTAACTCTTACTTTATGATACTTACTTTTGATCACTTTTTTGTAGTAAATAGCTTGTTTTGACCAAAATCAAGAATTTTAGGGATACTTTTCATAGAGAAATTGGCAAATTTTGGTACATTCTAGAAATAGCCACTATTGGTCTATTTCATTAAAAACATTCTGCCCTGATAGAAAAAAAAACAAATTTCATTTTGGAAAATGTAAATAGCCACTTTTGATCAGACACTCCTCATTTCATATTTAAGTTTTTTTCTTAAATTGGGAGGTCCTAATGAATTTATAAGAACAAGGTGTTTCAAATAAAATTAAAAAAAATTAGAAATTACAATTTTTTTAAAATTTGCTTAATAAACTTCTCAAAATTCTCCGTTTATCTGACGTTTAATTTTTTTTTTATCTCTGGCCGATCGGACCATTTTAGAAAGTTGACAACGCTATCTAACACCTTTATTACCTTAATCGCCTCACATCATTCGACGTGACAATTGTCGTGCCACTTTAGTGTAAAATTAGTATTAGATCGAAGTGACGTGACACGATAAATGGCATAAACCAGAATCCTTTAGGCAATACTACAAATGTCAATTGTGTTGTTAAAAAATCGAAAATATGCTAAAAATTAAAAAAATACCTTTTAAAAATTTATACTTATCACTTTGTGTCACTTGAAGATTTCAGGTGAGGAAATTGTCACTTTAAGTGACATTAAACATTTCAAATGACTAATGTCACTCCAATCGACTAAGAGAACACCAAAACTTGGTTGTCGGTACAACACGACTAAGGGAATAAGGACTTAAGAGTAGATTATGATGAGTCAACGATTTTTATTAATGAAAACCATTATCACTAAAAATTAAAATTTTCTAGACTTTCTTTTGAACTAAAATAAAAAATGCCAAAAAATTGTCACTTCATCAGAATCTATTCCAACGCTACTTACAATGATTGGCTTATTGCAGACAAACCCCGCTCATGTGTAGATCAAAATCATTATAAACCAAAAACCCCTAGTCTTATAGAGTTTGACCTTGTATCCAGAGTTTGAATTTATTAGCCGGACATTTAGCCATCAATTCCCCATCAAATTTAAGGGTTAGTGTATAAAGAGATTTCCAATAATTCAAGTGAATTTAGAAAATATTGTTTGAAGATGCTAGATTAGACGGCTGAAATGACATCGAATCCATTTTTTATTGATAGTATCTGATAACTTAACCATACTTATGCCCAGTTGTTTAAATAAAGAGGCAACGTTGTTATGAAATTGCGATTTGTTTCGTAATACCAATTCAACCATTCTAAATCATCTAAAAATTAACAAATAAAATAATAAAATACAAATATTTTATAATTTAATTTTAGGGCTATCTAGTATTCAAAACTTTAAATAAATATATAAAACGCCATTTTGCACCCTACCTAACTACCAGTTTTGCACCTAAGTGGAATTTGGCACTATTTCGTTACAAAAAGATTATCTAGAATCTGTATAAAAGCACCCGATAAAGTAAGCGATTAAGACTCACTTTACGAGAGTTTGGATGGCGCATCAGCCTTGAAAACAATTTAGTATTTTCAGGTTGACTAAACCGTTCATTATTATTTTGTATGCCTAGATTTGTATTTAAAAAATCATGTTGACCTTGATCTGTCATTTCAAGGTTAACCAAAAAAATTTCGTCTTGTTTTCCTTAAGTTTCGATACATTTCATTTAGATTCGAAATATGTAGGTGAATGAATACCTTTCTTTCACAAAAATTAATTTTTGTCTACTTTTATTACGGTCACTGGTTTTGAACTATATGTCGTCCACATAAACAAATACACACAACTAATTAGTTAGCTACGATGACGTTTACAAAGAAAAAAAAAATTTAAATGATCGCTGTACTATGAAAAAAACGTTTATTTCGTGTGATTATCGCGTAAATTTACCCATCTTCCAAAAAAAAAAAAAACCCAAATTTCTTAGCTTTCTCTTTTGCTTTCTCGAAAAAAATTAATAGTTTATTTTTAAAACTCTTAATCTCAGTGTGAATATCATTTTATGGCAATTTAATGGCCCTTATGCAGAAAATGCAACCCAATTACCAATTTACCCAAGAGTTGTCTTTGACATTTTCTCAAATTCAAACGCTTTGTGTTGTATGTTTCCGTTTACCCTTGAAATAAATTTCAACCAAAAACACACCAAAAAATATAAAAAATCTGAACATTTTCATAACAGTTACAACAGTTGTTTCTATTTAATCTCAATTAATTATAATGTTGTTTTAAATCAAATTAAATTAAATTGTGCCCTAAAAATACTTCAAAATAAGAAGAGATTAAATTCGTATGTTATACGACATTTTTTTTGCGAATATTTGCTTTACATAAGATTTTTTTTCGTTTGTTTTGTTATTTTGAAGTATTTTTAGGTATAATTTAATTTAATTCAAAACATCATAATAATATTTTAAATAGAGAAAGCTTATATACAAAAGTGTATTAATAACGTATATTACTAAACTTTGTGTAAATAATCTCTAGCATCAAATTCTTAGAATTTTGGTCTGGTATAATCGATTAAATTAAAGTATCAAAGTTCATTTTCTCATTGTTGTCGGAGTCTTCTTCATCTTTACTATCACAATTTTGGGTATCATATTATCTTTATTGAAACACATAATTTTATGTTGTATAAACACTCAGAGAGTGCTGCTAGACAAGATATAATCGAATTGTGATAACCGAATTTTAGGTACGAAAAGTTTATTTTTGAGTGCGAATTTGCTGGCAGTCTGCACCAACTGCAGGGTATTTCTGTGTGGTCGCAATAACTTCTTCGTCTCACGAAGTGGTTGTAAAGTTTAATAACTCTAACTTATGTCCTAATCAGTGACAAATTTCACATATGGGTTTTATTCATATAAAAAATACCTTTGGTTTTTGTTTCATATTTCCAGGTAGTGCGATTCAAGAGGTATTCACATTTGAAAATTTAGTGAAAAATCATGTTGTGGGATAAGTAAAAAAACGCCATTTTCTGTGATTGTTTTGTGAATGGCCTTGAATTTGGGTTTTGTTTCATATTTCCAGTTAGTGCAGTTGAGAAGATATTCGCATCAAATTTAATCATAAGCCATGTTGTGGGATAAGTAAAAAAAACTCAGCCACATGTAGTATAAAAGCTGAAAGCTTGAAAAAGACTTGAATGAGAATAAGATAATTCTGTAAAGTAGGAGCCAAGTAACTCAAAGCTGCTCTAACTAAATGCAGTCTCAAAACGCCCTTCTAATTTTGAATAATCTGTAACAGCGAATCAACTTCAATAAATTCGACAAAAAAAATCTAGAAAATATGCTAATCCTTTATGTTCACATCATACAACTCAATAACAGTCCTCGAAAACCTGGAGTAAGGTAAAAAAATATCTATAGAAAGCCTCAAAATTTGGAATAACCTGGAATCCACTCAAAACGTCAAATCAACGCCGTATTTCTTCTGGTTATCTGTGGCTCTTTTGTAACTTATTTGCGCGATCTTTGGCAAGATGAATTTGGGTACTCTCGAAGTTCATTATTTAGATGATCCTTTAATCCAGAATATGTTTCTAAAGCGTTTTTCTTAAAATCTTGATGAAATTTGAAATCACGCAAATTTGCAAAGCTATACTGCGGAACATTTGAAACTGTTTTTCCAATGTGTGGTTGACTTAACCTTTCAAGTGCGTTGTGGAAAAAGTTGCATGGAAGACGTGGTGCGGTCCAACGGATATTAAAAATTTCGATTATAGGAAGATACTAAAGGAGAGCGGTCTGACAGGCCACACAACGCTCTTTACGATTTAAGTTTGGCGCAAACCATATTTATGGTAACGATTATTCCTTTGCCGGCCAATCGTATCACATATATCTCGACTAATATAGGTACCAATCAGTTGCTTGGGGATTAAATTAATTGAAAGGCGTTCCAAGCCGTTCCTTCTTTATTCAAACAAAAATTTGAAGCCAAAAAATTGGAGAAAAGTACTTTGAACTAACAAAACAAAACTGAATCTCTTTGGTTCCGAAGGCCGACATTATGAATGATCTCAGCCCAATACAAACTTTCGCCCTAATAAACGAAAAAGACGTTTAAACATGGTGGTGGTCCATTGTGGTATAACGTGAGTTTTTTTCTGGCACGGGACAGGAATGACGGTGGTTGTTTACATCCATATTATTAACTCATCTAATGCTCCGTTATGCCGAAAACGATAAACCACCAGGTAGGGTATTTTCAGCAAGATAACGACCCAAAGAATACCTAGATGGAAGCAAAATATTACGTTAACGATTAAAAAGTGGTGCGCAATGGCCTAGGTCAGTCACCTGATCTGAATTCGATCGAAAATTTTAGAATCAAGTAAAAGTAGCTATAAACAAAGAGAAACACAAAAATAAAATATAAAGGGCTGAAACCTCATAAGGTGATCATAACTTCGGTCTTGATCAATTCAATCGCAACACAATCCTAAATGCAAATCACCAAACTATGTAATCACCAAATTTACGGACAACCCAGCCATCAATTAAATCATCAAATCAACCCTTAATCAACTTTCAAATTAACCCTTAACCTAACTCTAAATCAAAAACAACAGAACAACTCATACCTCAATGCAAGCTAACTAAATCCTAATTTTACGTTAACTCAACTTAGCTCGACTCAAATCTCAACCATCTGCTCTACTATAAGAGTAGTGTATGAACTTAACTCAATTTAACCTCCCACTAAAACAACCGAATTTCTGTTTCAAATCCAACTCAATTTCAACTCGAACCCTATTCAGCATCATACCAGCATACGTACCGTCGTACCATCATACCATCATACCATTATTCCATTATACCTACCATCATACCATCATGATAATATACCATTAAACCATCATACAATCGTATCACTGTAGCCTAGTAACTTCGAACCATCCCACCATCACAACATGATGTATATCTTACCACACCTTCATACCCACCATCATACCATCATATCATCTTACCATTATACGATCAACATACTAATATACCATCATACAGGTTTTACATTTCAAACCGAACTTTTTACATTTCAAATTGGACCTTTTAGATTCCAAATTGAACCTTTTATATTTCAGATTGAACCCTTAACAAATTATATGAATGGCCAATAAGGATGGAGCTTGGCTATTCCTTAACCGATTATTATGAAAATTGACATGTGCGTTGAAAATGGCATTCTACTTAGCTATTAACAGATTATAATTTTGACGTTTCAAAAATTATTTTTAGACAAGGTTGTGAAAAATATGCCAATATGGCTTCTATAATGTTGTCTATTTAGGTTTTTGTGAATCATGCAGCTGTTGAGGTTTCGTTAAGACAGCCTAAACATACTAGTATTTCAATTGCTAAGCGATCAAGATTATTTCCGTAATAATATTCAAGTGCCATTAGAAACTTTTCTTGCCAATCCTTTGCTTTAAACTTTGGGTTACGTTTTCTGAGTATTTGCAGTCAGAGCAGTAAGTTTGGCCTTGTTTAGAAAAATATAACGGTAGTAACGGTAGTTCAGAGTTTCAGAATTAGAAATATTATTTTAAATCCTCATTCCCAATCGCGAATTGCAAAATAATCGGTTAAGCAATAGGAAAGTTCCGTCCTATTTGGCCATATTCTTTATCCGTTTTCATACACTTTATCCAAAAATCATTTTCAAATTTCATTACGATCGCACATTTAAAATTCCATTAAAATTCGTTAAAAAATGGACAAGTTCTATCCTAACTGGCCATATTGCAAAACTTTCTTAATCGGTTAAGAAATAGCCAAGTTACATTATACTTGGCCATATTCCAGAATTTGATTTAAAAATCATTTTAGAATCCCATTTCCAATGCACATGTCAAATTTTATCATAATCGGTTGAGAAATAGGCAAGTTCCATCATACTTGGCGATATTCCAGAACTTCATCCAAAACTCATTTTAGAATCCCATTTCCATCGCGGAAGTCAAATTTCACTAAAATCAGTTAAGCAATAGATAAGTTCCATCCTAATTGGCCATTCATTTAATTTGCTAAAGGTTTAATTTGAAATGAAAACGGTTCAATTTGAGGCTTAAGATATTAACAGTGACCTTTTTTAAGTCTTAAACAATATTTGTGTAAGGTTTGGTTCAAATCGGTCAAGTCGTGTGGATTTGTTTAAATATCATACACATATGCTGTACATACATAGCAACACTCACTTTATTTTATAGATTGCTCAACTGCTCACTAAACACTAGTCCAACACCATCTCAACCCCAATTCAACACGCAAACGGCCCCCGACTCAACCCTCAACCAAACCGCAAACTCTCAGCATATATAAAAAATTGATGAAGTGCTCACTATATCTTAACCCAATCCCAATTCAACTTGAACTCAACCCGCAAATCAACCCCAAACTCAATACCCAACTCAATATTCAAACCAGCATATATAAAAAATTGGTTTGTATTTATATAACCAGGTATTTTGGGTCAATTCATATGGCAGGCAAGGGTGGGCAGTAACGAATTACATGTATTTAAATTACGTAATTAAAATACAAATTACAATTTGTAATTTGTATTTTAATTACTCATTTTCCAAGTAACAGTATCTTGTATTTTAATTACTTAAATTCTAAGTAATTGTAATTTGTATTTTAATTACCTCAGTTTTTAAAATTTCCTATATAAATTTTTACAAGGCTTATTAAAATCTGGTTCCAGAGCCATCAGTATAAAACCTAATCTTAATATTCGTTGTTCTTATGATACGTTTTTTCACTAAACGAATTTTGCCAAATAAAATTTGTCAATTTACAAATGTAAAGTAATTGTAATTTGTATTTTAATTACAAATTACAATTCAAAGCAATTGTAACTTGTATTTTAATTACTCCACTCGAAAGTAATTGTAATTTGTATTTTAATTACTGAGTTTGCTGTAATTTTTAAAAGTATTTTAATTACTCAGTGTAATGTAATTTGCCCAGCCTTGATGGCAGGTACCCGACCTTCTTGACGCACAGGTTCCAAAAGCTTTTCAAATCTCGGCCTTGATCATAGAAACAGATTGGCCAAAAAAAATTCTAAATCGAACAAGCCGTTCTCGAGATACCATGAGTACAGACCAACAGACATCCAGATACACGGACGGACATTTTTTTTTTTTTTTTTGCTGTTTTAGACTCGAGGACTTTCAAAACGTCGAGAGAAGTGGTTTTGGACCAACCAAATTTTTTGATCATTTTTGACAGGATTTCAATATTTTGGTCTTTTTAGATCGAAGTAACAGAAATTTTGGAATTCAAATTGATCGAATTTGGAATAAATAACCGTTTACAAATGGTAGGAGCTGGTGGGCTGACACACACACGAAAGTCACACGATTAATACTATTCAATAAAAACGCATATTAGTGCGCCGAGTATTAGCGGTAACGTAGTTGGTTTCGCCGAAATGTCCGCCGCCGTTATAAATTATATTTCAATCGTTTGATTTGATCTTTCATGCAGCTTAATATCCTAGACAGACTGTGGTTTAGCTGTGGGATTAGCTAAAATCGAGGTTTACACACTGTGACTAACCTCGAAAAATTCGAGAATTTTGTCTAGGCTATAAGGGTAAAATTAAGCAGCCGGATCGATTCAGGTGGCGTGAAAAGATGGCAAATGTCGCTTTACAACTCCATTGCTAAAATATTGCTAAATCTCCAATTAATTTTTGACAGTACCTAAAGTTTATTAAAAAATAGTCACGAAATTATACAATTTGAATTTTGATCTTTCAAAAATTTTAGGATCTGTAAACAAATGTTTATTAAACTCATTTCATACATTACCCCAAAGATTCTCTAACGTCGAGAAATTCGATAAAACCGAGACGTAGTTACGCAAGGAATGCAAAAATAAATTTAGTACTATAAAAATAAACATGTTGCCGAAATCTCGACGAACGTTTTTTGACATTGTAACGCAGAACCATCTAACGTGACCTAAAATTATAGGCTGATCAAAAATTAAGAGTTTCACCCCATTTTTTTGATTTTTTTACATGCCTAAACAAAATTAGTTGTGGAGCGATATTCGGTAAAACAACGTGTTAAAATAATTCAAGCGTATTACGGAACCATTACAAATTACTTTATTTGAATGTGCAGAATGCTTCGGCTTCATTAAATTTGTCATTTTGCGGGCAATCCTTTTAAAACGAAACAACTTTGGTTCAAAATATTTTTTTGTTAAAAATTCTTTAGAAAGAGAAAGTTTGTCTGTATTAAAATCAATAAGATTCTTTCGGATTTTTATGGATAAAATATATTAACAATAATGGCATTCACAACATTCAGAAAAAATGAAGAGGCCAATCATTTATGAATATATCTACCAAAAAAAAGTAGAAATATCAAATCAGCCCCCTTACTTTAACCCGAGGTCAATACAAAGTATATCGACTTTGGTAGATATATTTATAAATGATTGGCACCTTCATTTTTTCTGATTAACAAATCGAAAATGGTGTAAATGCCATTATTGTTAATATGTTTTATCCATAAAAAGCCGAAAGAATCTTATTGATTTTAATACAGGCAAACTTTCTCTTTCTATTATTTGTGGGGGCATAAAATACACAGAAACGAGGGGTTTTCCTTGAGTTTTTTTATTTGGTGAATTATATAATTCGCTAAGTCAATGCGTTCTTGCCTAATACGTTATGTATGAAGTTAGAATTGTATTTTTGTAGTTTGGTCGTAGCTAGCTTGTCAGAACCAAACTACCACAGAGAAAACTCAAGGAAAGTTTTAATTTTTTGGAGTCACAGTCGATACACTTTGTATTGACCTCGAGTTAAAGTACGGGGCATTTTGATATTTGAGGGGCTCAAAACCATAGTGGCCTAACCTAGTTCGTCTTACTTATAATTTCTTAATATAAAAATTATTATTAATTTTTAAAGTAATTTTCTCAATTTTAAATATTAAGGTATTTAGATTATATCAAAATGAATTCAGATTTTTCGTCTGCCGAAGGTATGCATATAAAAAAAGTATTTAAATTCGTAAAATATCATTTTGGCCGAATTTTTAAATTAGATCTATTTGAGGATTCTGGGTCTGAATTTGTTCCTTCTAATCGAGATTCCTCTTCAGAAATTTCTTTATTTGAATATCAGAACCAGTTAAGTCCTTGTCAAGGTAAATTTTTCATTAATTTATGTTAATAAAATCTATATACGCTATTTTCACATTCAATTTGTTATGGTAGATCTTGCTAAACCGTTAACTAACCGCCGCAATAATCAAAATACCAGCAATGATGCAAATAGCTCGGAAAAAAATAAAGCAAGGAAAAGGATTAGAAATCCAGATACTGGCAAAGAATATTTAAAATGGAATGGTGTTATTGTACCTGGAAAAATTGGAATAGCAACTTGCAAATGCAGTAATAATTGTTGTGAAAAAATTTCTATTGAACAACAGAAAAAGGTTTTTCGTGATTATGATGGACTCGCAAATTTTAATTTACAAACTGATTTTTTATTCGGATCTATCAAAATTATTGAAAAAAAACGGTGTATACAAATAAATGGTGCTGATAATAAAGTGTGCAAGATTATGCATCCAAATTTGTTTTTACTGACACATTTAATAAAAAATTTAATTTACATTTTCGTTCTCCTGTAAGTGACACCTGTAAAACTTGCGATTTGCTTAATAACAAATTAAAATATTCGTACAGTGAAGAAGAAAAAACTGAAATTCAAATGAAGAAAGACGAACATCAAAATCAACCAAATAAAAATTGAAGCTGAGTAAGCAAAAATTGCCAGCAATGACGTTACTGTGGTTGTGTTTGATTTAATGAAAACGTGTCCAACAACAATTCTTACGACCAACATTTACTATTATAAACGGCAATTATGGACATATTGCCTAGGTATACATAATTTAAGTAAGTGAAATAATATGTGTTCAAATATAAATTAGGTAAAATTGGATTTTCATAAATATTTATGTCATTATTTCTTCAGGTAATATCGCTTCAAGAGGTGCTGATGAAGTTGCAAGTTGCCTAATGCATTACATAAATAAAAATGTTACAACATCAAATTCCGACCAGTATGGCGGACAAAACAGAAACATTAAAATGGCACTATCTTGCCTTAAAATGGTTGTTTGCATTGACGATTACATCTGTACCATAATTCACCATAAATTCTTCATGTCCGGTCATTCGTATTTGAGCTGTGATCAAGATTTCGGATTAATTGAAAAAAATAAAAAATATTTTAAACAAATTTATGTACCTGATAATTGGATTGAAGTTATCAAAACCGCTAGCAAAAAATATCTACTTTTTTTCTTCTGAACCAATGTTATCCTCTGTCAATCACCGAAAAATAGATGAAAACCAAAACCCGGTTAATTGGTTAAACATATACAATGGTTAAAATTTCTTATCCAAATGGAAGAAAAATTTCATCGGAGAAAAAAAAAAGATTTAATGGAATTAACTCAAATAGAGAATAACGCTGAAGATATTATTTTTACGGACTCCGAAGAAGAATGATGTTATATGAAAGAAAACTTTTTATAATAGTTGCAGTCAAACACTGTTTAGCCCAACTAAAGTGCTAGAAAAGCTAAGTAAAATAAGTTATTTAGCACCCTTTTAAAAATTCGGGTTTTTTAAGTGGATTAGGCCGCTATAGTTCTGAGCCCCTCATTTCTACCTTTTTTTTTGGTAGATATATGTATAAATGATTGGCCTCTTCATTTTTTCTGATTAACAAGTCGAAAATGTTGTGAATGTCGTTATTGTTAATATATTTTGTCTATAAAAAGCCGAAAGAATCTTATTGATTAAAAAATTTTTAGAAAAATTTGATTCGGTATTAAGGATTTTTGTGAAGTTATGATTTTGAATTGTTTAGGAATTTTACAAAACACTTTGATTAGACAAACCAAAGCGAATCTAAATTTGATTTCGCAGACCCTAAGAAGAGTTTAGAATTTCTGTGCCACTGCACTAATGCTTTTTGAAATCAAAACAGAGAGAACATTAATGTCGTATTAGATTCAATTTCAATGATGAACATTCCAAATCTGACTCAGCAAAATTTTGTGGACAAAAATAATTTTAATGACTAACGTTGACAATCCAACAAAATATTTATAAAGTGCATCGCTGATTTTTAAAAATTAGCTAATGAAAATCAATCAAGTAAATATTGCCTTCATCAAAGATTACGAAGATGTGTCGTCACAAAAGCACTGATAAATAGAAATATGTACTAAACAAAGTTAAGAATTGAGCTCAATATTGGAGTGTCGATTAATGTAAAACTTATATTTAACAATAAATTAATTAAAAAACAAAATTTATTTTATCTTATCGTAAATTTAAAAATAAATAAATGTTCACACATTCACACAAAACAAGTTTTTATTTAAAATATTTATGTATGTATGTGTATGCGTGTGTTAAAGATCACGTATTTTTCTGATCTAATTAATTAACATTCTGTGATTCATACACTATATAATAAAGCATATTCACGAATTATTGCAAACAACATCACCCCAAACAGACGTAATTTTTGTGACATCACGTCTAGTCGGCGCACGTCTAAACAAAATGACCGTAACCTTGTTAACCGGCCAAGTTTGATATTTGCACGTGCCACCATGTCTCTAAGCATAAATTTGTAATGTATACTGAACCCATTTTCCTGTGTCTCTTTTGGCCACTACCTATTGAATTTCAATATTTTTTTTTTTTTTTTTTTTAATCGGAAAAGGAAATTAAAACAAAACAAATTATTCAAGGCTGTGATTAAATTTTATGGAATATATTAGGTTGTTGTAAAATATTGTTCATTAGGTGCACGCATCGAAATTCGATCGATATTTAGTTTCCCAATCCAATGACCGTTTACTTATGCGCCGCGTTCATTTCCCATCTTACATATATTCATATTTATGTAAAAAACATTTCATTTTTTTTATATACAGCCACATCAAACATAAATATAAAACATAAAGTAAATAATTATCTAATTATGTTAATTATATTATTTTAATATAATTTCACTTTTCTATGTGTGCGTTTTATATACGGTCTTTTGTATTATTTGTCGCTTTATTACAAAAAATCGTAAAAACTTTTCTTTCTTGTCTTACAAAAAAAAAAAACGAAAAACTTGATTTCGGTGGATAAAATTAGTGATATGTTACTGTATCATTATCATCTTTGGTGTGTGCGGTTTACGATATGGATTCTCTCGGCAACATAAAAAAAAATCCGTATTGATTTTATGAAAGATTAAAGGTACTAAGACAAAGGTACTAATCTCTGAGCATAGTTATGTACGTAGTATATACTAGTAAATGGTTAGAGTCAGTGTATGGCTAATTAGCATGATAAATTCGGAGTTAGTCATGCGATAGTAGAAAAACTGGAATTGTGTGTGGAGTCTATTGTTAATGGAAACGATTTGAAACATTTTTATTATTCGTATACCATCCAAACTGAAGGACGCTCTATAAAATATTTTTTCTGCAAGTCATCAAGCAATCAAATATATTTTAAGAATATTGCATTAGGAATTCTGTTTAAACTTTTAAATTTAGGAAATTTAATGAAAATGAAATTCAGTTTAAAATTTGATTTGTTATTTGATTGAAATTTTTGCGGATTTGTCCGGGCTTATAATGCCTATAGATTGTTTTGCATACGATAATTAATAAAAGACACGTTATTTTAATATTTAATTATCGTTTTCTTTTATTCATATATGTATGCTACCAGCTACAAACAACTTCTCTATCTATGCTGGTACTTTCATAGTCCACTAGTTGGCAGCATACATCATACATACAACACATCCCCCTTCTTTATTAATATTCTTTACAGATCCAATTTCTGAAGCGGCCTAACCGTTCGACCCGCTCTTGTTTGATAGAGATTCGAATCATTTGGCACAGACTCGACACTCCGCTCTTCTTGCACTCTCACAATTTCCTGCCCTCTTTGAATTTCAACAGCTGTATCATTCAAACATAACATCGTCCTATTAAACCGCGGTTCAACCAATGTATTCCTCAAATGACTTGAGTTTCTGTTATATAACTTCTCATTTTCGTTTTTTATTACATAAAAACGTGGCTCTTCTCTTCTTTCTACAACTATTGCTGGAGACCACTGTTTACTTAACTGATCCTGAACTGTTACTTTATCTCCTTCATATAACTTGACTTATCCTTAGCTGTTTTATCATAATTCTTTTTCGTAATTATAACTCTCTCCATTAACGCTCTGTATGCCTCTCTATCAACTTAACTTTGGTTGTAACATTTTCTTGCTTATCGGCAATTTTGTTCGCAAATTACGTCCCATTAATATTTGACTACTTAGGTGTATACTCAACGCGTATATCGTATATACGCGTATCGTATATCTCCGCTTCATCATTGCTTTTCTTAATTATGTTTTTTACAATTCCTACTTCTTTTTCCACAAGGCCATTAGACCTCACAAACGACATATCTGGGTATGCCATGTACAGCAAACAATTTAATACATTCCATAACTATATCTTTCACCGATTTAGATCGCAATTTCACAACCTCTATCCATTTACTAAAATAATCGACTATGACCAGATATAAGTATAACTGTCCTATATATATTCACATATATACATAGCCACTTTATGAAATGGCAATGTTGGGATATCATGCGAAATTAATGGCTCTTTAACGTTGCTCCTTTAAAACTTAGCACACTCTTGACAAGTGTGAACCACTATTTCAATATCCTCTTCCATTTTAGGCCAATACAACAATCTTCTAGCTTTCGCTTTCGACTTAACCATGCCGCTATGACCTTTATGTATTAACTTTAACATATTTTGTCTCATACTGGTTGGCACTACCACCTTATTACCATTAAATATTAACCCTTCTTTCACAAATAATTGATCCTTAACTTTCATATAATAATTTTCTTCTCCTTTAACAGGCCTCTTCCACCCCTCATGAATATGTTTTAGAACTTCCCTCAAACATTTATCCTTACTAGTTTCTACCTGAAATTCCCGAACTTTCTCTAATACTAACCAAAGGCTTATGATCAGTTTCTATCTGTATTTTATGCCCATAAATGAAATTATGAAACCTGGTACACGCAAACACAATACCCAAAAGTTCTCGTTCAATAATCGGGTACTTTTGTTCCGTCGTACTTAGACTTCTCGACGCAAATGCCACTGGTTTACCATCCTGTAACATACAGGCTCCTATTCCATACAAACTTGCATCACTCTGTATAGTTATTAATTTCTTGTTGTTAAAATGGGTTAACTCCTGTGCTTCAATTACACATTTTTTTAACTTGTCAAATGCTTTTTGATGTTTTTCTGCCCATCTAAATTCACTCCCCTTACTTAATAACTGTCTTAAAGGGTAAGCTTCTGTTGACATGTTTGGTATAAAATTATGTAAAAAATTCAACATTCCCAAAAAATTGACTCAATTTGCTTAGTGTCTGGCTTGACTCCATTCTTGTTAAATATAAAACCCAAATATTTCACAGTATTAACCTTATATTGGGATTTTTCAGGATTAAATATAACTTTATTTTGTCTGGCTCTAGTTAATACCAAATTCACTAACTTGTCATGCTCTTTCTCATCCTCGGCTGCAATTATTATGTCATCAAAATATACCGAGACTCCCGGAATATCTCCAAATATCCTGACAGTCTCCCGCTGACAAATTTCTGGGCTACTTGACAATCCAAACGGTAACCTTTTATAACAATACCGACCCCAAGGCTCCAACGGATTAAGACATATTCTTAACGAACCATCTTTTTTCTCAACAATTACTAAATCATGCACCCAATCAGTAGGATTTGTTACTTTTTCGATAATTTTTTTTTTTCTCTAACCGACTAAGAACTGACACCAATTTGTCCTTAATACTATCTGGCAATCTTCTTACAGGTTTAACTACCGGAACTGCTCCCTTTTGCAAACGAATTTTATATTTAAACGGCAATTTTCCCAGACCTTCAAACACTGTCTTATTATTTCCTATAAATTGTTGTTTTTCTTTATCGACATGCTCTATATTATTTATTTGCTTACTTAAATTCAACTCCACACAAATAGGCAACCCTAGTATTGGCTTAACATGCTTTATTACAACAAACTCAATCATTACTTTCGCTCTATTCCTAGGTTGACATAACAATTTAATTCAGCCAACAACATTGAGTCTAAACCCCAGTTTTCCATTTTGATATCCGATTGGTTTACTTCTTGAACCTCTGTTATTTGTCTAACAGACAAACCACAATCATCTGATTCTCCATCCTCACCAGAATCCTTTTCTTTTTCCACTTGATCAACTATCCGACTTCTAGTATTGTACTTTGTAAATTGCTTCGCCTGTTGGTCAGTTTTATTTCGCTGGTAACACCCCACTGCAAAATGTCCTACCTTCGAACATATCATGCACTTTTTCCCGTAAGCTGGACACTTTCTTAATTTATGGTCCATTCCACATTTCTTGCAACGAAAAACCTCCTTATTACGTTGAACGTTGACCACATTCACTGACTTGGCCACAGAGTCCTGTACTTCTTTAGCTTGCATTTTACTCGCTTCGTCCGCTCTACATATTTGAATCGACTAATCTAGATCCAACCCCGTGTCTCTTAATAGATGTTTCTGTACGACTACATCCTTTATACCAATAATTATTCTATCACGTATCAATGACGACTCTTGATCTACAAATTCACAATCCCGTGCCAACATTTTTAAACACATCGTGGACAATTATTACTTATAAAATCTCCTAAATCATTGGAGTAAACTGCCCAGCGAGCATTTTGCAAGTCCAAAGTTCATCTGCAGGATATGTATCCTTGTAGATAATACGACTTAGCTGCACCATCTTTGGCGTATTTTTGAATGGGGCTTAAATCGTCTTGATTACTGGTAAACGGTAAACAAAAATGAAATTTACCGGTAAGCTCTTTGTTTTTATTTGGGAAAACTATTAAATGTATAAGAAAACTGAAAATTTTATTACCTTTGATGTTTTGCACTTTATACTACCTTGATCAACAAGTTCTCGGAATAATCACCGTGTGGCGCTCCCATCGTTCCGATTTGAGTTCTGTTTTTTTGTTAAGTTGGTACATCTGTTGTTGATATTCCCTCTAAATCTTAGCGTCATAGCTTGACATTTGCAAAAGTTACGTAGTCAAGAGTACATCCATCTCTGTGTATTGGCGATTATTTACAATTTTAGACATGATTTGCGAGGCTGAATCCGATCCCACATTTATCAAAAGGATCATTACTGGAGACGAGACGTGGGTTTATGAGTACGACACGCAATCCAGACATCAGGCAAGTGAATGGTGTTCACCAACAAAAAACCCCGTCGTTTTCAGTAAAAAAAGAAGGCAATGCTCACGGTTTTCATGGATTAAAGCGGTGTAGTGCATCATGAATTTTTGCCAGAAGGCCAGGCCGTAAACAAAGAGTATTATTTGTGCGTTATGAGACGTTTGCGTGATGTAATTCGCCGAAAGAGACCAGAATTGTGAGAAGAAAACTCGTGGATTTTGCACCATGATAACGCACCGTCGCACAGTGCCATCATTATTCGTAATTCTTTGACGAAAAATGCAACAAATACCATCCAACAGCCACCGAATTCACCTGATTTGGCTCCCTGTGACTTCTTTCTGTTCAATCGAGTTAAAAAACCATTACGGGGAACGCGTTTCAGCAGCCGAGAGGAAATAATGGAAAAATCGCCAACACACACAGAGTAGATGTACTCTTGACTACGTAACTTTTGCAAATGTCAAGCTATGACGCTAAGATTTAGAGGGAATATCAATAACAGATGTACCAACTTAACAAAAAAACAGAACTCAAATCGGAACGATGGGAGCGCCACACGGTGGTTATTCCGAGAACTTGTTGATCAAGATAGTATGTATAATTGCTAGACATTTTCGAAATTGTTCGAATTTTACATGGAATTGCATCGAAATTCGAATTTTACATGGAAGCTATCAGTTTATTCGAGATTTTTGTGATTATTCGAATGGTATTTGATATTATCGAGTGTATTCGATTGTGAAATTTTTTTTTTTTCGAAATTTCCAATGCTTTCTAGATTTTTGTTCCGGACTTGAAATTGTTCGAGATCATTCGAGTTTCGTATAGAGATTATTCGAGATATTTCAAATTCGATATTTTCTAGGTTTTTCAAATTTTACATGTTGATAATTAGCTCATAAGATAGAGTTCCTTTGGCTTTAGAAAAATGTGGAGAATTCGATATTTTTCGATTTTTAAAAAATTTTCGAATTTCGAACTTTGATATTTTTAAGATTATCTCGATATTTTTCAGACTTTTCAAATTTTATTCGAAGTTTGTGATAATTTGCGATGAGATGTTTGCATGATGATACTACATTTTATTCTACGTTTTCGAGGCCTTGATTTTATAGTTGCCGTTGGACTGACCTCGTTGAGTTTGATCACAGCAATTACAACACTCAGCAACAGTGATATTATGATGCGTAAAAGGGTGCAGTTGATCAAAACGAGGAAAAGCTTGGATGGTCTGCAACTCAAATTAATTATATTTTTGAGTCGCAACATTCACTCACCCCGCAGTACTTTTTTTTACGATATTAAATGATGCCTGTATCATAAAATTTACGTTTCTTTTTGATTTTGGTACAAGTACTTTAGGAGGGGTTGGTAACATATTCCCGAATAAAATAATACAGAAACTTGGAATCCCGAAAAAAAAATTCAGAAAAACAAAACTCCAGAAAACTAAAATCCAGAAACACAATTATCAAAGTGCGACCCAAGTTAAAGCTAAAATTTATAAAATGTCTTTAAAATATGAGTTTTTCAGTAAAGTTCTTAATATTTATGGTAATGGAAATTGCTTCATCAACCTTTCAGACACAGATCAAAGGAATTGTATCGCTCATATCGCTTCTACTGATAGTTCTTCCACAAACGTTTCAAATTATTTTGTGGTTGGCTCAATTCGTTGGATTAGTATGGTATCGACGAAGATATTTTAAATCAATAAGATTGTTTCGGCTTTTTATAGACAAAATATATTAAAAAATATATTAAAAAAGATTTTTTAAAAGATATTTTAGCGAATTATAGATTTAATGCTTCGTCAACCTTGCAGACACAGATCAAAGGAATTGTATCGCTCGTATCCGCTTCTTCTGATAGATGTACCACAAATGTTTCAAGTGATTACAAAAGTCTAAAAATGCCTATAAAATTGAACTTTTTTCATTTATTTCAAACAAAATATTTTTTCTGGATTTTTTTCTGGATTGCCTTCCTGATAGTTTCTAGATTTTTTTCGGCATTTTAAATTTCTGGATTTTTTTTCAGGCAAATGTAGTGATCCCACTTGTATGACAAAATACTTACGAAGTCGTTTCACTACTTAATATGGTCGCTCATATGGAGGATATAAAAATACTGTTAAGAGGTGACCGTGCGCATCGACTTTGCGCATCGACTGTCGCAGACAAGATCCGTAGACAAGATCTGCTGGAGTGCATCCGAGGTCATACTTGACTGAAGTTCTAATTCCAAGGAGAATGAGTTCAGGGTATTTTCTCTAGCATATAATGAGGCTTTAAGGCTACGATAGAATCGCTCCACGATATTAAGTCGTAGTCCATATTCTGTGTGAACCTAATCTTGTTGAAGTATTGCTAATTGAGAATGCTCCAACGCAGTTCGGCTAAGTGAAGAATGAATCGGTGATACTAGTTAACCAATTCGATAAAACGCTGCATTTGCCTTATAGATGTGAATTGGGCGAAAATGTTTATAACCACGATTCTCTCTGAAGATGGTAATATTCCATTTTTAGAGATCTCGTGACTAAAAAAATTTATCGAGGCTGGCGAAATCTGTAAGGTATTGGAAGAGCATGCGAAGGGGTTTTAAGTGTTCGTAAGTGTAAAAGTAGTGTGATAGCTATCTTGTATACATCTTCCATTACTACTGGTATCTGGTAGTAAGTTCGAATCAGGTCTATCTTTGAAAAGATAGTACAACCCTACCAGTGGTATTTTCCCATTTTCTAGCGATTTTGTTAGAATGTCCGACACGGTCGCCATTATATCAACGGGTAGAGCAGCAACCGTTAGCAAATATTGCTGATTGTCCGAAGTTATCCGTCTCTCTCTAAATACGGCTTCCGCTTGCACAAACCAAAGACCTGACATTCCATGCTAAAAGGATGAAAACGAAACGGAATTTGATGCATCCACGCTGCGCGATTTTTCTTTAACATCGTTTAATTTTCACAATACTTAGTTTCCGAATAGAAACCGAATTTGTCAACAAAATATGAGTAAAATAAACTATCAAAAGGGTTATGGAGTCATCATGAATTTTCTCTTAGAAAATCGTAAAATTACGGTAACACTATCGCAAAACTAACCGAATATTATCAAAACTATTAGTAAATCCCGAACCTCAAAAATCAAGAACAACATTGTAGTAATACTTACATTTTACATATTTCCCCTTTTGGCTCCACTTATTTCTGCAAATACAATACATTACGTATAAATTTCAAAAATTCTCGGAATTCTCGAAAATCTCAAAGAATATCGAAAATTACGAAAAACGTCGAATAACATCGAAAATGTTGAATAACCTCCATTATTAGAGATTATTTAAAATTGCCTAGATTATTTGACCTTTTCGTGATTTTCGAACAATCCCGAATAATTTCCAATTATTCATGGAAAATTTGTGATCTCATTCATGAGAACAACTTTGTAATAACAAAATACTTCAGTTTTGCTTTTCCTTTCAATTGCAACTTGTCTGTCGAATAATCCAGAAAATCTTCGGTATATTGTTATATAAATAACAACAAAATTTGAACCAATTTTTATTTGTGGATCAAAACTTTGTTTCCTGCACTGACTGATCAAACATCAATACAACTATTGTAGTAACGTACTTACATATTTTTGTTACACTTATCTCTAGAATAATCTAGAAAATTTTAAATGATCTCTAAATTATTTGAGACTTTTCGTTGAAGTTTTTCGAAGAATCTTAATTAGTTTTAACCAATCTTCGAAAAACTCGAAAAATTTCGAAAATCTTGAATAATCTCGTAACAATTTTCTTAGCCCTTGGCTAGGAATAGTTTAAGAAACTCTGTCACTCTTTAAATACTAAAACTATTACTCAGCACTTTAATTTTAATAAAAAATGTACATACGTTGGCCATTTTGTAATCTATAAAACTAAATTGTAATCATTTTTTTTTTTTTTTTATTCCACAGTGTCAATGTTAAAAGTCCGCATGATACAGTTACGATGTCGTTACAACAATGAAAAACGGAAATATGATTTACTAAAAAAGAAGCATCCAAATATGAAAATTACCTGGCCTCTGTTTGAGCACCTAACATTCCTCAACGACCATATAAAACAGAGAAAACGATACAAGACCCAATCGAATATGAATCTTACGTTTCCGGCTGGGTCATTCGATAGTTATGCCATGAAATATAGTAATATAATGAATCCGGTTGTGCGACGACGTGGCCGACCACCAAAGAATTACAGCTACGGTGATACATCCGAGGATATGGATTTGATGGAGCATTTAGCATGTAAAACGGATTTGATGATGTCAGAAAATACGACCATTAAAACCGAACCGAATACTAATTCCGAGGAAGAGGAAGAGCCGTATGTTAATTCAGCTAGCTTTTTGTATGTTTATTTTTAATTTTCGTTTATTCTACCGACTAACCACCCGATCTATTTAGTGCTTTATATATACATAAATATATTATATTTATTAGTTAACTTGCTTGCCCAAACATTTGGCGTCTTATTTATTAAGAAATACACTAAAATTTTATTTTATTTTACACACTCTAATTTTAGGGCTCAAACCACAACCTATACAAATCCTGATTCAGCCTCAGATCCTACAAATCCAAATATAAATGGTGGTCAAAATAATATATCGCTGCCCGCCAATTGTTTATACCAAACACAATCCGCAGACGATGTACAACAGCCGACACGTAAAAAACGAAAACACCACCATCACTACTACAATCAAGAAGACCATAATTACCTCGATACAACGGAACGGTATCATCGACATCATGATAAATTCATGGCATTTGGCCAATTTGTATCGGCCGCACTATCTGACATGAACGAAGCCAAAGCCCTAAGTATAATTGAATCATTTACTCTAACGCTGGTCAAAACAATGAAAGAAGGATAGAATTAATTTATACGTTATATAGCTAAAACAAACAACAAAAAAAACTCTTAATATAAAATAATTTATATTTTAGTAACAAAAATACAAAACTTTCCTATTTTTTTTTTAAATATAATACTATTTTTGAATTAAATAAATAAATTACAAAACAAAATAAAAAACGACAAAACCTGTTAAGTTAATTAATTTTAAAAAATATATTTAAGTGTATAAGTCAATAAAAATTTAAATTAAATATGAAAAAAACAATTAAAGTTTTTGTTTTTTATTTATGGCAATGGCAAATTCCAAATGTTCGTGACTATTAAAACTATTTTTTTGTTTTACAGTAAGCACTCGTGATGCGCGATTCTATGTGGGAAAATATCGGAAAGTATAAATTTACGTATTGAAAGGATGAAGAAGAAAGTTTCATTTTTAGTTAGTTGACTGGTCTGACTGTGGTTGTATTCGTCACTTCAAACCTCCAAGAAGATCAAATTTTCAATTTGCCGAAAGCTTAAATAAGGTGCAATTAGGTTTTTTCCGTGTCTTATAATATAGTAAACAATTTTTGATTGAAGACCTTTTGAGGAATATTCGATGCTAAACAATACCAAAAGCACTGACTTTATAGAAAAGGCATAATAAATAATATACACGATTTCTTTACCAACAAAATTATCTTGTACTAATCTGATGTCGAAAGAATCGGGCCAAATTCTTAAAGAAAATTATTTGCCATTCACCTACCGACATGCGCGTTGACGTTAAGCTGGCAGATGTATCCTGTACCCAGTGCAACGTTTCAATACCGATTAGTTTTAAAACTGTGCAGACGACGTTCTTTATATTCCCGGATGATGAAGTACAATATACAATTCTGGGGATCGATTTTATCATGTATGCTGAAATTGTTATCGACTCCGGAGAGAGGCTCTTCTGGTTTAATCACAATACCAGCAACAAGGATTCGCTCAAATTCGAAACGGATCAGCAGCCTGTTTCGATGGATTTTAAAATAATTGAACTTCGACTAGATGAATGCGTCAAGGAGAAAAAGTTCGAGTGGAAAGTTTGCTAAGAACCAGCTTCCTGTAGCCGTCTCGGCATACCTCATGTCTGGACCCCGCAAAGCAAGTTTTAAACAAGAGAGTGACGTCATCGAAGAGTGTGAAGCACCTTGGGCTTCGGCTGTGGTTATGTTTTATATGGTACCTAAAAAGAATACGAAAGTTCGCGTGTGTGTGTGTGTGTGTGTGTGTGTGTGTGTGGATTACAGATGTTTAAATTCCCTTATAGTCACCGTCAAGCTTTTGCATTTGGCCAAGCAGTCCTTGTTCCTGTCAACGGTTGGCTTACATACCGGTTACTGCACTAAAAAGCATTCATCACGCCCCAAACAAGGTGTCTGCGCACCTGTTTACAGATCTGTTCGTGGTATTGGAAATGTATCATTCATTTTTCTTATGTCGCCCGTCCATTGACCAATTTGACGAAAGAAAACTCACCGTGGGTTTGGAGTGACGCTGAAAGCTCTGATTTTGCGCCAAATGAATCCGGAAAAGCTATTTATCCTGATGAATGATGCAAGTTGTTATGCTTTGGGGTCTGTATTATTGCAAGGCGATCGATATGATTAGAGGCCAGTTGAATATGCCAGCGATCTGCTGATAGACGCTGAAAGAAACTACAGCATCACTGAACGACGGTCGTTTAGCCAGGTGGGTCATGTTAATTCAATCATCTAACACCAACGAGCCTATTTTCGAATGAAGCACCTTTCAAACCGATTTTCCCCAGCGGGGACAAACCGATTTGAGACAATTCCAGTTGAAGGATGAAGAGGTGCCTAAGATTATCTACAGTTTCGAGAAGCACAATGACCCGCACTACGAACGCAATATTTCATGAGGATACCTTATGGAACAAGGGTTACTTTATCGCTACCTTAACGAGGAAATCGAAGAAGTTCAACTAGTGGTAACCATTTCTCTTCACAACCATATTTTAATGTGCTATCATTCCGATCCGACCCCTGAACATTATGGTATCGATCAAACTCTGTAGCCGTTCTATGTCTGAGTTCTGTCGCAATTGTGGGGATTGTCAGTGTAATGTCTGGGTTTAATATGAAACACGATTATAATTGCTTCTTATAATGTTTATTTCTTAAGATATCCAAAGATACCCTTGTTCCACATTTGGACGTCAAAACCCTACCTAACTTAATGTATACTATGAAGTTCGTTTACATTCGCCCTCAATACACAACAAACGTCCCCCCAAATGTGTTTACAATACTCAATTACTTAACTACTACTACTAAGAATGATTTACTTTAAATTCAACGGTTCTATAACCTCACTCCCCTTATCAACTTTATAAAATTATTAACTTATATTAACATTTATCTAAATCTAAATGGTTTCTTAATTATATTTCTATCCCTCAAATTCTGATGACTATCCTCTCCTGTTTCTTAAACAATTCTGTCAAGAATCCCACTGATAAGGTCATAAACAAACTTTTCGTCGTTATCAACCACTTCACTTATATCGAAGTCTTCAGCACCCTCTACATCACATGTATTCTCTCTTATTGTTGTCGCTTCCGGCTCCTTACAAAAAAAACAAGTTATCTTCTTCAATCCCATTGGTTCTTTCACGCTGCTTAGTTACTGGCTCAATTTTGTTCTGTTTACACTAATAATTTTCAGATCGGACCAACCGTGGTCGAATCTGAGTAATATGTCTTTTGATAACCCGACCCGTTTCCAATCTGGATAAATAGTTTCTACTACCATATACCTTTACGATAATAGCCTTTTGCCAGCGCGGTTTATTAGCATTATGATAATCCCTCACCATTACCAAATCGTTCGGTTTGAACTTACGTTCTATCGGGTTAACGTATCCATTATTAACTGGTACGACTGTTAGCAAATGATTTTTCGGCTTCAGTAAATCTAACTGGATTTTTGGCTTTTATCCAAGTAACACTGCTGCTGGTGCTTTACCCGTTGTCGAATGATTCGTGTTTCTGTAGTCTAATAAAAATTTATTTACCACCACCTCGACACTGGCATTTGGATTATCAAACAAAGACTTTTTAATGGCGTTTTTAACGGTTTTCACAGCGTTTTGTGAAACGTCCGTATCGTGAAACTTGTTGTCATATCCTTCGTACCAAACACCTCTATCCACCTAGTGAGCGCATCAATTATTATTAAGAAATAATATCCTTTGATTGGACCGCCGAAGTCCATATGTATTCTGCCCCAAGCTCTACTGGGTTTTGGCCACGGAATGGATGGCACTTTATTTGGACTTTTCCCATAAGTTAAGCACGCCTCACAGCTTCCCAGCCATCGTTCGATATCCTTATCCATACTCGGCCACCACACATACGAACGTAATATTGATTTAGTTTTTACCATTCCCATGCGCGTCTCATGCAGTTGTTTCAAAATTTCATTTCTCAAATCGGTCGGTACAACCATCCTGTATCCCCACATTAAAATATTTTTTTCGACTGTTAATTGATCTCGTTTTTCGAAGAAACACTGCAGATTCCCTTTTTTAATCTCGTCAAATTTCCCGATCTTAAGACATTCCATTACCTTTGTTAAATCTCTGTATTTAGCCGTTTCCTCTACCATCGTCTCAAAATCAATTCTCAAACTACTATTGTTTTGAACGTGACAAAGATATGTTGCCTCTCCTTCTTCGTGCTCATCGTTGGGACTCTTTCCTATCGGCAAACGCGATAACATATTTGCAGAATTTTTATCAGAACCCTCATATTTAATAATGAAATTGAATCCTGCTAAATGTAACGCCCATCTCTGCATACGGCTTGCTGAAATTTGCGGTATCCCCTTTTTGTCCCCAAAAATGCCCAACAATGGTTTGTGATCTGTTACTATAGTAAATGGACGACCTATCAAATATTGATAAAACTTGTTGGTTCCGTAAATAATCGCCAAGGCTTTCTTTTGTATCATTCCGTAATTTCTCTCAGCTATAAATAAAATCCGCGACGCAAATTCTATTGGCCTCTCCGTACCATCTGGAAAAACATGTGAAATTAAAGCGCCAATACCTGTAGCTGAAGCATCACAAGTCAGCAACAGCGGCAACTTCGCGTCGTAATGCGTCAAAACTAAATCTGACACAAAATCTTTTTTTAATACTTCGAATGCGTCCTGGCAATCTTTTGTCCACTCAAACTCCACCCCCTTTTTCAAAAGTTTGTAAAGCGGAGACATCTTCGTTGCTAGATTTGCAATAAACTTCCCGTAATAGTTTACCATTCCACAAAAAGATCGCAACTGCTTGACGTCGATCGGCTGAGGTGCGTCCAAAATAGCTTCATTATTAGATGGTTTTCTTGTACCATCTCCCGACACAATATTCCCCAGAAAACTTAACTGTGGTTTAGCAAACACACACTTATCCTTATTTAACTTTAAATTAGCTTCTTTAAGCCTCTCGAAAACTTGTCGCAATCGTATATTATGAGTATTCAGGTCCGGTGCCGCGATAATTATATCATCAAGAAAATTTATGACCCCCGTAATTCCTCTCAAAACCATTTCAATCTCCCGTTGAAAAATACCAGTCGCTGGCTTGATGCCAAATGGCAAACGATTCATCATGAAACTTCCTACATGCGTACTCCAAGCGACCAATTTTCGGGAATTTTCTTCCAATTCTATTTGATTATAGGCGCGAGCCAAATCGATGGTTGAAAATATTTTATTTCCTTGAAGCTTAGCGAAGATTTCCGAAATTCGAGGCAACGGGTACTTAACATCTGCTAAATGTGGATTTACAATCGTCTTGTAATCCGCACAGACTCTAATGTTTCCATCGGACTTCAAAATTGGAACTAAAGGTGTACACCATACTGCTGAATCTATACGCGTAATAACCCCCTGTCTCTCCAGATCTCTTATTTGGTGCTCTACCTCATCTCTGAACGCATGCGGTACAGGTCGTGCATTAAAGAACTTCGGCTGCGCCGTTTCATCCACCTCTAACTTTATTATCACTCCTTTCAACTTCCCAATTTTACCATCAAAGAGCTCGTTGTAATCCTTCACTATCTGATCTACTTCTTTAACCTCACCATCAACCACGTTATTAATCGACATGACCTTAATTTTGAATTCTCTAATGAAATCACGTCCAACAATGGGCATTGACGCACTCTCAATCACTAAAATCCTAAATTTTCTTGTTACCTCATTATACAATATTTTCGGTTCAAACGCCCCCACAACTTTAAGTTCTCCGCCGCCGTAACTTTTTACCGTAGTAGTTAGTATCAGGTAACAATTTCACTGATGGAAATCTTTGAAAGAACATACGCGCTGGAATAGCTGAAACCCCAGCTCCGGAATCGATTTGGAAAGTTACCATCTCCTTTAGAATCTTAATTCTAATTAAAACGGATTAAAATTTTCCGTTATACTTGAACTGCACAACCGTTCATTCCCACCAATTGACAGAATTTCATGCATTCCGGCTGACTCCGAAGACAATTTGTCCAAATTTCGATCTCCTTTAAACTCACTATTAGGCGCGGAATTACTCACTACGTTAATTTTCATCTCTTTACACATCGCAAGCAGGTGCCCCTTTTGCATTCTTGAATTTGCATCTAATTGAAGAATGATTCCCAAATCCGCAATGTTCACATTTCGTAGATGTTTTTACGTATATTGCACCTCTTCGTTCGCCGGTTACGTTTTGTTTGCCACCACTGTAATTTCGATTTGGAAGACCTTCCTTTTTATTTACCCAATTCACATCTGCTGATAACTCATCGTTTCTAATCAGCTTAACTTCATATTTCTTCGCCATAGTCACCGCTTCCGTTAACGACCAATTTTCTTTTTTATTTAATCTGTCAAAAACCTTACCGGGCATACCCGTGACAAATATATCCACTAACAAAGCCTCTAATCGGTTGCCAAACGCACATTTTGATGCCATTTTATGAATACGGGTTAAATAATCTTGAATAGATTCATCATCTTCTTTTTGCGCACGGAAAAATGCTCTTCTTTCCACGTACACAATCGTTGTCGTTGAAAAATGCTCATCCATTGTTTTGACCAACTGCACATAAGTTTTGTCGAACGGAATAACTGGATCGACTATTCCATATAAAACTCAATACGTTTCTCTGTCCAAACAATCCAGTAGAACCGATTTTTTTTTGTTTTCCACATTGTCATCCGTCTCTTTTATCCCCAATTTATCAAATATCTGCGGTAATCTCGTTTTATAAATTTTCCAATCCTCTAACGTATGATCGAATTTCGGAACATGAACACGTTCCGCCATTTTGATATCAATTTGGTTCTTCCTTCACCCCCACAAAAAAAAACAAAAAAAAAAAATGTATTCTTAATTTTAATTATTTTTTCACGCTTTCGATTATAACATCTCGTCGCCAATTGTAATGTCTGGGTTTAATATGAAACACGATTATAATTGCTTCTTATATTGTTTATTTCTTAAGATATCCAAAGATACGCTTGTTCCACATTTGGACGTCAAAACCCAACCTAACTTAATTTATACTATGAAGTTCGTTTACATTCATACAGTACGACCTCAATACATAACAGTCAGATATATAAAGTTTCAAATTAAAAGCCAAGTGGGCCATTACCTGAGGCTCACTGTGAATATCGATTTATACTAATAGACGAAAACGTTGTCACTCGATGAGTGGAACTATTCCCGCTAATCTCAGCAACGGCCACGATTGTACATAAACGTTGATTAATGAAGTGTTCTTACGTTATGGTCTACCTAGGCGACTCATTTCGTACAATGGAACGCAGTTCATAACCGAAATAATTCAACATACTACACTTTGTTTGGGATTGAGCAAAGTTTAAGCTAACATCGTTGTATCATCCTCAGGCCAATCCGGTGGAGCGACATAACAGGGAGCTGAAAACTCAATTGGGAATTTCAGTTGGATATTTTCATACTGAGTGGCCGAAATATTTACCCAGTATTAGAATCGCAATGAACAGCACCAAATAAACAACTACCAACATCAAGGCCCAAAATTCAGTTGGTAACATTGAAGCGCCGGCGAGAAAGTTCGGCGATTTTGGCGTCGGCACTAAAAACATTGGTTCTGTTAGTGTCATACACTTTCTGTGTATTTTAATTTGACAGCTCCCATGTGCCACCGCTTGTCGTTATCGCTCTTGTTGTGTTTGACAAAATTTGTGAAGGCTGACAAGTTTTTTTATTATAGAATTCTGACAAGAAAACAATAAAATGGAATGATAAGAGTGGATTAAATTACAGGATCAGGAGTCCTACTTTTTTGATATTGAGTTTGTCTGGAAATTGTATGCCTTATTATGCAGCCCATTCCAAACGTATACTTGAAATAAAGAAAGAATTTTTAAACTTGTTGGTGCTTGCAAATTTGTTACAAACTGATACATTAATTTCATTTCATAGATGCAGTTCAACCGTATTTTTTAAATGATTTGATCCTTCGAAAACGAAAATAAAATTTACTTACTCATCACTTACTTCGATTTTGATAATAATTTACTGATTGCATCTATATGCAGTTACTATAAAGCGACTACAAAAACTGCATACGGCTGCGTTCGTCAAATGTAATTTTTGAACGACCAACTGCGCTGCTTTTGCTGCAAAACTAAATTTTTGAACGAAGTACTGCACAAACTGCGCAGTTGACTGAATTTTTAAATGCTCCCACATTTGGTTTATAAAACCATAACAACTCTTACGGCTGTCATCGCAACTAATTGGCTACACGGTAGACATATTTACTAGAGATACGCATGTTAAACCGAAAGTGATCTGACTGAAAACGTCCGAATTAAAATTAACATGTAAACGGTCACTTGACTGAAAGTTATCTGAAAGTAGTCTGAGTTCGGAGATAGAGCAAAGGTTTTTATACATTTTCGAAATGGTTTTTAAATTATTTTAAATAATTTTTTGATAATTTAAATATAATTTAAAAAAGTCCCATGTAACCACCAATCATCCATTTTTAATCATTACGAGTTGTTTGTCGTACTTAAAATGTTGTAGAGTTAAACAACAACAATAGGTCGCAATTACGAGAACTCGTAATGTCTTACACATAATCGCGCTTTGTCGCAATTTCTCGTAACTCGAAACTCGTAATGCTTATATAATCGCACCCATGATCTGGATATTACAATTTGGAATCAGAAATATAGGTCCGGAAAGTTGTACTCAGGAGTCTGCAGATTAAATTTGTAAAATTTTAGATGTAAGAATTCCTAATAAGGATAAAATGTTTGAATATAAGAAATTGGAGAGTACGATTGGGATTTAATTTCAAACTAATTTCAAACGAAAGTTCGTTGAGCATTTTATTTATTTTTTATAATAATTGATTTGTAATATTTTTTTAGAAATAAATTAACGTAATAAGGCTTAGTTAAGAAGTGTCAAATTTACAACAGGTACCTAGTTGCTGTGATAATTTGGTTGCATACAAAATAATGTCATAATTATTACAGCTGGAATAATTATCACAGACTTCGGACACTTTTTTAGCCTTCTATTTCGCTAAACTTGTTTGAAATCAAAGCTTTCGACATCAAACGATATCGATTTTAGGTTTGCTGGTTTGATTTATTTGTAATGTAGGTTTTCCATTCCAAATTTATCTCTTTGCCATTCAATTCAACCTTTTACAGATCAAATTAATTAAACCTTCTGCATATACATATGTATAAAATACAAAAACTGTGCATCGATGCGAAATTGCTGAGTTTGTCGCGATAAGTGCCACAATTATTAGCTGTAAGTCAAAAAGAGTATTTCGATTCAAGGTTTCATGATATTTAACTTCAATCCGAAAGACTATTTGCTGTTTCGACAATAAGTTGATTTCCAGAACAGAAAGATGAAGAACCAATAACGAGTTTTCCTTAAATCGGACAAACAGCCCAACAATGCCAACAATCGGCTGCCTCTACTACTATTTTGCTAGTTGGCATTATTATAAGTCAATCACGATGAATAGTGGTAGTTCAAAGTTATCAAAGGCTTCGTTAAAGTGACCATTCGAGTGAATTTTTCATCGACAGTCGACTAACAAGGCAGCCATTCACTCGGCAGTCACAATTAAGATACGAACCATTTTTCAATTATTTTCTCCTTTATACCTAAAAGCGTTGAAGCTAGCGTGGCTAGTTCCGTAAATTTAGTCCAATCGATCTTTCGATATTTTTGATTTTATGACGGTGAACGAGATCATGACGGTGCTAACGAAGCGTTTATTAAGCTTGGTCGGTGAATTCAAGCTGAAGAATTGTGAATAAGGTGGCCAGATGAAGGGGAGGACTATAGTTCTTTGTAGCTTTTTAACTACTGTCCTCATCTTCATCTGGTCACTGTAATTGTGAACACCCAAATTTGAGCGAGTCTACGCAATTTATTGAATACTGTGTTCTATTATGCTAAACGTATGTACTCCTAAATGAAGGCTACAAATTATACAAACTTTATCTACATAAATCTTTTTCATTTACAAAATACATAGTTTAGGTTTTTAATAACCAAGCAAAACTTTTATTATTTATTTTGTTATCATGGTAATTTGGGAAATTTACATAAATCAATAAAAACAAACTATGTATAATATGGCATTGTTTCTTAAAAAAGTTTTCATGAGAAAGGTTTTGGTTCGAAGAAGCGCAACAGTTGTAAAAATCGAAACTATAAATTCGCAAACCGTAAAAAATCCTTTTAATATTTATTCGTTTTGGTTCTCTACAGAACTTTAGTAGTTTTTCGATTTTCATGGTGTTTAGTTGTGTTCGATAACATCCTTATAGTGTAAATAATTTGTGCATAAGCGTGATGAATACACCAAAATGGTTCCCGAAACCAAATAATGATATTTTACGGTTGTTCGATCAAACTCGACAATTAGAACGGGATTTACGTGTGCTGGGCAAAAAGTATGCAACGGATATTAATTTGGATTTTCCTGATTATTATGTAAGTATACCTGTACATAGTTAGTTGAGAATTTGTTACTTGCATGTGTCATGTTCTGAATCAGTCAATTTTCACCGAAAAACTTTTAAATACACCTACCTATATTAAAGCTCATCGTTAAAAATGTTAAATACATACATAAATATTACATTAAATTCAGGTCATGACATTGAAACTAAAACATAAAACTTTGCAAAATCGAATCAATCATAAAGTAACTAAAATAACAACAACAAAATTGTCTATGAAAATCACGCTATGACATTCAAAAATTTGGAATTTTCATTAGACAATATTTTCGATTTCATTTCCAGGAATTTGAGCAGCTATTGGCACAGTGTAAACGATGTTTTGAGTTGAGCACCGATTTTCAATTAAAACTGATTCAGTTAAGCAAACGATCAACGGATAAAACGGTTGAGCGAAGCCCTTACAAAGTGCTGCTAAATCGAAAATCGTTTGTGATACGACAAAATTTAAAGAGACGACAATTACAGCTACTATTCATTATAAATCGAATGATTCGATTAATGTTGGGTGTCGTTGTGCACGCCGAAGTGATTGTTATCGATGCTGCCCTCTTATTGTGTACACTACACAATGCTAGTGTTAAGCTGTACAATGAGAATAGTAATCCAACAGGTTGTGCCCTTACGTGTAGTAATACGTATTCGAGTCTAATGTCGTCACCGAAAAAAATCGATATCGGAATGATTTTACAAACAATATCACGATATCGGAGTGAACAATGTTGCTCTGTTTTAATTTCGTGCCTGTTAGTCACGTGTCGTACCGAGCAACGTATTGATGATAATGAATCGGATACATCTTCGGTCGAAGTATTACGTGCACTTACGACGCACTTGTCATCACCAATTAATATTCCAACACATCCATTTTTAACCCGATCAAAAAGTGCACCACAAAAGCAAATGAAGCATCCTGGTGCTAATACCAAAAATTATATGGAGGTGGGGAAAATGACACCCGCTAGCGATTCAGAGGTTAATGATCCGGCTATTAAATTTTTTGATAATATGGCGGCCGTAAATGATCCGGTTTATAATGATGAAGGTATTGAGGGTACACCGCTTCATCATATTCCGAGTGAAGATATGGATGGAATTGAATTGCTGGAACAATTAATAGCGGATGAAGAAACCAATATCGCTAATATTTTATTGAAATGCGTTCGGCTGTGTCCATCATCATTTGATAAAACATTAAGCAAAACGGAATTAATTAAATGGGTGGAACGTGGATCGCGTGGTCTTTGGACACAAGTTGGTGGCACATTGGAACATGTTGTACTCTGGTGGAGCCAATCACCATTATCTTGTCGACCGGCAAATTGTGCAAAATATTTACGTGACTGGCTACTGATTATGCAACCAGAAGATGCACCCGAGCCAATTCTGTCAACATTAAAAGGATTAGGTGAAACACTAACGGTGCATGTTTGTGGCACAATGTGGGATAAACAATTTCGTTTAGCGTTAGTGACATCATCACTTCCGGTGAACTATGAATATGAAAGTAACGAAGCTATTTTACCGAATCAAGAGGTAAGTTATAGAAGACAGTAAGGTAGCGTGGCCGAGCGGTCTAAGGCGCTGGTTTAAGGCACCAGTCTCCTCGGAGGCGAGGGTTCGAATCCCTCCGCTGCCAATAATTTTTCATAAATTTATATTTATTTATTTCAGTCGGAGGGTACGCTGACCGGACGAATGTGGAGCGATCTGCTGTGCTCTCTAACAACGTTTTGTAATAACTGTGATCAAAATGGTACAATACCTGATGAACTTCCCATTGTCGAACAAATTCCGGTTCTCCATCGACTCGATCACTCGGTGCATACGATGAGACTTTGGTCCGCAGCTAAGGCAAAATCACTGTCGGCCGATTGGAATATGAAAATTTTTTTTCGTGTCGTACATGATGATGTCCGACAATGTTTAATGCAGCTACAAGATTTACGATTTCCACAATTAGGCGCAACAGATGCGTTAGAAGTACATATTCAAGTTTGTGTTGCTTTACGGGCTAAATTAATTTCAGAAGTTAAGGTGAACGTAATGAAACTCAAGGAGACAACAAAAGAATGTATAGAGATTTTGGCGGCAATATGTCGTACTATTAGTTTGGCCACATTAAGTTTAAGTTTTCCATCACCAAAAATATGGCAGACCGAAATCGTTCAAGAAAATTGTAGTGATTACGTTAATTATATTTTGAGTGAGTATTGTTTCATAGGTAGCGTGGCCGAGCGGTCTAAGGCGCTGGTTTAAGGCACCAGTCTCCTCGGAGGCGAGGGTTCGAATCCCTCCGCTGCCAAGAATTTTTTCGATTTATTTTTATTTCCAATTTCAGGTCAAGTTTACTTACCTGTCATCGAGGCGACCAAGAACCCAGAAATACTTGGTCTAATA
This sequence comes from Tipula vernalis, assembly GCA_958295665.1. Taxonomy (NCBI): domain Eukaryota; kingdom Metazoa; phylum Arthropoda; class Insecta; order Diptera; family Tipulidae; genus Tipula; species Tipula vernalis. Next base: position 21,075,533 of record OY282559.1, read on the forward strand.
CTGAAAATTTTGTGTGAATCATGGCTCGATCATATCTACATGAAAAAAGTTAAATTTAGCCGATGCGGCGCCATTAATTTACTAAGAGACTTTGATGGTGTATCCGAATGGATTACACATTGTCCTTCAGTACCGCTTGAATTAATCGAACGCCTAGCAAAACATGAAGTATTGCGCATGTGTGAAGGAGTTGGTCGACTATTGTTACGCAAACCACAAGAAGTCATATCAATGTTGCCGAGTTTACGACTTATGCGAACAAGCGATGATGATAAAAGTACAGATGAAAAGGCGCCACTTCCACCCGAAATGTTCGTGCCCAATCAACAACGGTGGTTGGAATTGCGAGCACGTGATCGACGTGCAATAAATTTTTTGTGTTTTTGTGCCGGCGAAGAAACATGAAACGCCAGATAAGGCAAAAGAGAGACTATTAAAACCACTGCCATTCCAGTTTTCCATAATTCACGATTTATTGTTTTTCCACGCATCGATTTTACAAATTTTACAAGAGAATCGCCATTTTACATTCTTCAGATGTTGACTATTGTTGTAAATATGTATTTTTAGACTAAAATCTAAAATAAAATAATAACAGTAATAAAAAAAAAAATAAAAACGACTAGGATAGATAGAAATTTAAAACAAAAATGTTTATCTCTTTCTAATTCTCTGGCACAAAAACATTCCGCTGCGAGTGATTCGAACGATCCAATTCTTTTTGGAAATACTTTATCGTTTTTTCCAGACCAATTTTTAGCGGGACGCGTGGTTCCCAATTGAGAATTTTTCGAGCACGTGTTATATCCGGTTTGCGCCGCTGCGGATCATCTTCGACCGCAGTCATGCTGATAATACGACTTTTGCCACCGACTAGGTCGCGAATAATTTCAGCAAATTCTTCGATTGTATGCTCAACTGGATTACCCAAATTCACGGGCTGTGTATAATTTGATTGCATCAGGGAGACAAGGCCGTCCACCAAATCTGAAACGTATTGAAATGAACGAGTTTGTTTGCCATTTCCATAAATCTGTGAATGGTAAAAGAAAAGTATGTAATAACCGGTATATTAGTACACCACATATTAATCTCAATTAACCACAAGGTCGATTAAAATATACTAGAATACTGAATCATCATAATATGACAACAAATGTGGTTTGTATGATAGCGATAACCAAATTTGATACATACCGTTATCGACTCATTTTGCAATGCTTGAAGTATAAAATTGGAAACAACCCGTCCATCGTTCATATGCATTCGAGGGCCGTACGTATTAAAAATTCGTGCAACTCGAACTTTGACATTTTCCTGTTTCGCGTACGCATAACTTAGTGTTTCCGAAACTCGTTTTCCTTCATCGTAACAAGCGCGTGGTCCAATCGGATTAACATGTCCCCAATATGTTTCCGGTTGTGGATGCACATCCGGGTCACCGTATACTTCAGACGTGGATGCAATTAGTACTTTAGCACCAACGCGCTTCGCAAGGCCGAGCATATTTATGGTACCAAGTGTATTTGTTTTTATTGTTTTTACCGGATTGTACATGTAATGAGGCGGAGAAGCCGGGCTAGCCAAATGATATATCTCATCCACCTCAATAAATAGCGGATTTACAATATCGTGATGGATTAGCTCAAAATTTTCATGTCCAAACCAATGTTCGACGTTACGTTTACGGCCGGTAAAGAAGTTATCTGCCACAATCAATTCATGTCCTTGCATCATGAGCACATCAACAAGATGTGATCCAACAAATCCAGCGCCACCTGTAATTAATATCCGTTTCCGATTTTTGTAGTTCAAAAATTTAACATCGGGATGTCGCCTCGGGATACGGGATTCCAATTGGAAAATTTTATATTCTAATTCTTTTATACGCAATTTTGCCTCATTTATATCCGAATATTTATTTATACTATTTACGTTATCATAATTATTAACATCATTATCACTATGCTTATGTTGCTCTGTTGATTCATTTGGATTACTACTATTAGCGCTAGGTGATGCCAATGTTTTAAATAGACAAATAACTGTACAAAAAAAAAATAAATATAACAAGAGATAAGAAAACGTATTAGAAAAATGCACTTTGCAACGAGAAAAACTTGTTCTACTCACTTAATATAACACAAACACACAAAATAAAAATTTGTTTCATTTTTTTTCTAAAATATAACATCATTTGTTACTTAGTTTGTATAAAAATAAACATTTATTATTTAATTATTTAGTAAAAACATTTTTACAGATTTCATTAAAAATTTCAAATTTTTATTCAATGAAATGAAACTATTGTGTGTGTAATATACGCTCAGTGCCTGATGATTTGATTATCCCAAGTGTCATTTCATTTGGACGTGTTTATATATTAGAGTTCAGTGCCTTGGTTATCATTTGTAGGGAAACTGTATTATCGACGTGTTATTGTCAGAAGTCAGCGGGACAAGAGCGAGTTTGTGAAGAACTTTTAGCATTTTAAATCGATTTTAACGAGAATTAAGTGATATTTTATGTAACTAAGGCTAAATATTGTCTAGTTAATTGTTGTGTATTGGACATTATTTTATTAAACGGGTTTCAATCCAAAATTGAGTTGAAACGCACATGCGAGATTGTGGCATATCGACCAACACATTCATTTCATTTTGGATTTTGACATTCACGCTAATAGCAAATTTCCCCGTGTGAGCGCGTAACTTCAAAACAAAACAATACATTTTCCATCCAAGTAACATGTAAAATTTGTGCAAAATTTCCACGAAAATTGTTTACGCATTTGTTTAACGCATCAAAGCCGAAAAACATTAACATTATATATCGAGTTTATTGTGCATCGCGCATCGGTGAAAAACAAACTCGAACGAAAAAAAAAAAAAAAAAAATCCAAGAGATTTTTTCCGTGTGTGTGTTTGTGTGAAAAAAGTGAAGCAGCAGTAGTAGAACGAACGAAAACAACAATGGATAACAATAGCAGTGGTGGCGGAGACGGTGGACCTACTAATATAACCTCAACATCTATAATCCATCATCACCAAAATGATCATCAAATCAATCAGCAGCCGCAACATCAGGAACAGGAAAGTGAAATTCCATTAAATCATCATCAAATTCCACAGCAGCCCCAATCTCACGCCAACAACAACACGACGTCGACGAATAACAATAACCATCAAAATTTTATTGCACGCCTTACATCAAAGGACAATATCCTACTTATAAGCGAAGATTTAATCGAAATAGGACGTAACTCATCTAAATCCAGTGTGCATTTTCACATCGGAAAAAATAGTTTTGTGTCCCGCAAACACCTGCAAATAGTCTATAATCAAAATAATTTTTATTTAAAGTGTTTAAGTAAGAATGGTATATTCGTTGATGGGGTATTCATACGGAAAAGTTTTGATTCTATAAAGTTACCGAAAACTTGTAATTTCCGTTTTCCCAGCACCAATATCAGGATTGCGTTCGAGAGTTTAATCAATGATAATTATCATGAACAAAACTTGTTATCTAATAATCATCATCCGCATCATCAGACCCAATTAGTTACAAAACCATTGGAGAATGCTAGCAGTGTGATATATGCACCATTGAAAATCTCGATACCCGAGCAAGAAGGGAAAAGTCCATTCCCATCGCCAACTGGTACAATAAGTGCGGCGAATAGTTGTCCAACGAGTCCCCGACAAAATGATATGTTTCATCCACCGGCCACATCGTACGAGGAGCATGAAAAACCACCGTACAGCTATGCTCAGCTTATTGTTCAATCAATATCTGCAGCACCGGAGAAACAACTCACCCTATCCGGTATTTATTCATTTATATCGAAAAAATATCCATACTATCGGACTGGGGCGAACAAAGGTTGGCAGAATTCGATAAGACACAATTTGAGTTTAAATCGTTACTTTATTAAAGTGCCACGGTCTCAGGATGAGACAGGCAAAGGATCATTTTGGCGTATCGATCCAACGTGTGAAATGAAGCTAATCGATCAATCGTATCGTAAACGGCGCCAGCGTAGCAATCAATCGTTTCGTAGTCCGTTCGGTATGCCAAGATCGGCGCCCGTTTCACCTAGTCAACTGGATGGCCAAGTCCAAAATGTTTCATACTATTCGTCCACGTATATCAGCCCAACGAATCAGCCGACCCTTAAACTTGAGCAGCATGATGAAATATACGAAGAGGGTGAGGATTATGTTGAGCACGAGGAATATGAACCGAATCGTGCCAAGTACACCGGCACCGACCAGTAGAAAACAAAAAAGCTTTAAAAAAAAGTATATAAATATTTTGTTTTTTATCATTTTTTTTTTTTATTTTGATTAATTCAAAAGTTTTTAATAATATGTACTGCAAAATTGTGGACCGATGAGGATGGACTCCCCAATATTGAATTTCATAGACCCTCCCATTACCCATTATAATAAAAAAAAAAAAAAAAAAAATTATATGTATTTGGATGTTGTAGCTGACTCAAAAAAAAAAAAAAAAAAATTAACTCCCCGTCGAATATTACATAAATATTAGACTCTAGTAGATTCTGTTTTTATTATTTTTTTTAATTAATTATATCAATTCAAAATAAAGTATTTATATATCTATAAATATTGAATGCTAAAATTGTATGTTTAAAAAGAAAAATCTTGTATACTTTTTTCATTGTTATTTAATTTTCCTTTTTATTATTTTGAGAAAAAAAAAATGTTGAAACCAAAAGTATAAGATTTTGTGAATTATATACAAAATATATATTATTTGTGCAAATTAAAATTTATATATTTTAAATTAATGAATTATTAAAAGAAAATGAACAAAAAAGGGATAAAGTAATATAATATTTAAATATGCTTTTATAAAACTACAAACAAAAAAAAAATCAAATAAAAGATTATTATAAATAATTTCTTGAAGCAATTTATTCTCAATTTTCTTATTTTGAAAAACAATAAACTTGGTCACAAAATAAATAAACATGTTTCATTTTAGTATTTATATTTAGTATGTGTAATCGTTTTAAAATAAACTAAATTTGGTTTGTGGGGTAAGTATGCCCAAAAAATACATACAAATATGGGCGCTTCAAGTCTCAGTATCAGTCACAATGTATGGCCGATTTCACAAAAAAGCAATCTCAAGTTAAATACAGTATTTTCCTTTTTCTACGACTTGTTTCATAATTTAATGGAAGCTGATATTGGGCTCAATGCTACATAAGAAATGGGTGCCTTATGATGATTACCTTGTCCGATCATAACCAAAATTAGAGGTGCACATGTAAATCTAAAATTTCATAATTTTGGGGCCTAATTATGCAATTCGAAGGCTATCGTTTTGTATAGAAGGTACAGGAAGAAAACGGAAAACATTAATTATTGCTTTCTTTTTTCTTCCTGTATCTTCTAATACAAACGGTAGCGATAGCCATCGAAAATAGTCGTCGAATTGCATATGCATAAGTTAGGTCCCTGGGTTGGTGGTTTGGCGTCTATTGGAGGGGGGGATCAAAGTTGAGTAGATTAATCTACCAGCTCCGTAACCTTCCAGTAGGGTGCGCATCACGTGAGCTGTTCTGGTCTTGTCATTAGGCAGCTGCGTGATGGGTACAATTGTGTAAGGGGTAACCTGTTCACAATTCGCAAGTGTACGTACTGCCTCCTCGTGGCAACCACTGGTAACTAAGGCCACTTGGCACATTTTTGGCCATTTGGCACAGGCTAAAGAACGGCGCTAAAGGAGAAAACCTTGACAAAAAACCCTAATCTAAGGTGGAACAGCATATGCCGAAAGATGAATGGCTGATAGGTTAATCAGCCCAAAATATGCGGACTCTGGATACCAGGCACCCTCCAGTTTTATTTAGCCTATCACCTACAGGTGATTTGCAATTCCCAGCAACTCATAAGAGTAAAATCAATCGGAATACGGGGCAGGAGTAGGAATATACGGGAGTGGGACAACCCTCTCGAAGTCCTTGAGCTCCAATGTTACCGTCTTTCTACCGGAACTACATGCTGTAGTAAACATCTAGGAGGGAGAGCAATAAGCCCAGATAGTATGTATCACGTACCGGGAGGCAGTATTGAGTACGTTTATGCTCAGAGTCGAGTCATCTTTTAGTTAACTTTGGATCATCTTGTAGTTATCTTTTTTAGCGTTTATACTGCAGAGTCAAATCGTAGTCGAGTCGAAACTAAGTAGGTTGAAACCGAGTCAGAAACGTCAAAAAAAAATCATAATTTTTATTTTCAATAAAAATTATGATTATTAAAATTATGATTAAAGCAATTTATTTTACAAGTTTGCAGTATACAAAATTACAGAAACACAAAAATCGGAGATGTGCACACGAATTAAGAAATCAAAATGGTGTCTTTTTATTATTATTTTTTGTTGTTTTTATTTTTCGACTCGACTCCGTTTATAGTGGATGATTTTAGAGTTAACTCGACTCGGCCCTAGAAATTTTTTAGGTCGAGTCGAGTTAACTACAAGATGACTCGACTCCGTTTATAGTAAAAGATAACCTAGGTTCAAACCAGGTTGAACCCTAAGCATAAACGTACTCATTGTCAGGTTCATTAAGAACCTGAATATTGCAGGGGCCAGCACAATAGATCTTTTAGGTCGCAGTGCGAAGTGGCTGATCGCCCGCATGCCCCCCCCCCAATAATAATAATAACAGGTCGCTGGGTTATGTCGTTTGATTTTTTCCCCTCTATGGAAAAGCAATCTCAATTTCGACGTCAACCGAACAAGAACAACTCATTGCTCTTTTGTTTGTGGGTTATTCTGTCAAAATATAAGAAACTTGAAAATAGTCTAAAATTCGTTTTCGATGCAATGTTGAGATTAATTTAATAACACTTCTCAACAAACAATAACCACAATAAGTTTTCAAACTAAAACGGCACCCAAATGACCCAACCAGAATAAACAGTAAACATATTTATGTAAAAGAGGGGTAAATCTACGAAAAAATCGAGATTTCTAGAAAGTGCTCTCGAGCAAAAGTATTTTCCTCAATCGAACAAATTAAAAGCAAGAAAAGCAATTTGTCTCCTTCAAAAAGCTTTTTTGGTTTCAAACGAAAACGACATTAGAGAACACACCGAAAACCACACATACATACAGATATTTTCCATAATTGGTCAATTTGGACTCTTCTATAATAAAGATGACCATTTCGGTTAAAATCTCGGGTTGTAAAATTTTCATGATTCCTAACATGTACATATGTATATATGTACATACTTTCTTTATAAGCCGTCAATCTGTTTGGGTACGTTTTTTCTATTATGCTGTGTGCTCTCAACTTGTTCGATTTAACATGCTATTTATTCTCCACTTAAGACCAAATTTTTCTTTCCGATACTTTACCGATTACGATGGAATTGGATAGTGGATAGAAATTTATACTAATAGACGAAAATCAGAATAGGTAAAGCATACATTTATGAAACAAAATGATGTACAATTTTATTCTTGAAAAAAGAGACTTAAGCCTATAGAACATCGAAAATGACGGTAGAACATGTCACCCCAGGCCCCGCAACATGTTCCCGAGTAACCAAAAATGGCGATTACAAAATTTTAGAGCAATTTGGTCACAAACCGTATGTTCATTCCGTATGTTCACTGATGGCCTTTTGACAGAAAATATCCGGATATTTGAGACAGATGTTACTCCCGCTAACTTCACTTTAATAAAATATCCGGATTTTTTTTGATGACATGAGTGAAAAATTTTTGTTCTTGACTTGGTATTTTAAACGTCAACGTTACATTTTATTTTGATTATTTTTTATTAAAGTCATTGTTTAAATCGTAGCTTTTCATATTATTTTAATTTAAATTTTTCAATTCGCAATAATTTTGGAATATTTTACGCCGATAAAAGAAATAATGTTCGATTGTCAAAAAAACTTAGAGTTAAAAAAAATATACCGATCCTTTTAATGCGTTCGTTTTTTTGCTCAAAAAATATCCGGAATTATTTCCGAATCATTATTTCTTTTATCGGCGTAAAATATTCCAAAATTTTTGCGAATTGAAAAATTTAAATTAAAATAACATGAAAAGCTACGATTTAAACAATGACATTATGTAATAAAAAAAATTAAAATAAAATGTGATGTTGACGTTTAAAATACCAAAAAATAATCCGGATATTTTATTAAAGTGAAGTTAGCAGGGCTAACATCTGTCAAAAATATCCGTATATTTTCTGTCAAAAGGCCATCAGTGAACATACGGACTAGCACTAGGACTGATGACAAGGGATAAAAAATATCGGGATATTTTTTGACCAAAAATCGAACGGATCAAAAAGATCGGTGTATTTTTAACTCTACTCTTTTAGACTCTCTTTCTCTACTCTACTCTTTTTTTTTTACCCTTTTATGTTGATGTTTAAAATACCAAAATTATATGTCAAGAACCAAAGTTGTTCACTCATACCATCAAAAAAAAATCCGGATATTTTATTAAAGTGAAGTTAGGTTAGGTTAGGCTAGGTTAGAGTGGCTGCTATCGCACACTTAGGCCAATAGTGGCCCATTGTGATACCACAGGATCTTATCTCCCCTTCACCCCTGAAACCAGCCAGTCCTACTTATGTAGCGTAAAATATCTCGCACTCTACAGTTCGCGAGTTCCGAAAGGCTGTCCATACCGTACACACCCAAGTATGTATGTCGGACACGAGCATAGGAAGTGATCTAAAGCCTCTCCCTCCTCCTCGTCCATGCAACTTCTATAAAAATCATTTGTCTGTAGACCCAGCCTTCTCGTGTGTTCCCCAAAAAGGCAGTGTCCTGTCAGTATCCCTAAGACCAATCCTAACTCTCGTCTTCCCAGGGATATCAGTGCCTTGGAGCGCCGCAAGTCCAGTTTTGGCCAAACCTGTTTTGCTACCCTGCACGTGAGAGTGTTAGTCCATCTCTCATTTGTCAAGTCGATTGCCTTTCTACTGAGCGCCAATTTGCGCGCTGCTATAGGCCTCCCCAGACCTGCCCTTTCCGTCTGCATCTGGAGAGTCGTACCGTACCTAGCTAAGTTCGTCCGCCCTGCAGTTCCCCGTGATGTCCGAGTGACCTCATTAAGAGATGATCGGCAATTCAGCGCCACCCGTGACCTCAGAAAAACCGCCTCTAGTGACCTGATCGCCGCCTGACTTTCGATATAAATTGCGATATCCCTTACTGATACCACATTATGCTTCAACCATGTCACGACTTCCCCGATCGCCCCCACTTCAGCTTGGTACACGCTGCAGTAGTCAGGAAGACGAACAGAAATATTAACATTAAGCTTCTCACAGAAGACTCCGGCTCCTACCTTACCATCTAGCTTAGAGCCATCCGTGAAAAATTGCACTGCGTCGTTTTCCAGTATTGATCCGTCCCTCTAGGATTCCTTTGAAACCCTTTATCGAAGCACAAGGTTGGTATAACATAATCTAGATTCACCAGTTCATCCCTTAGTGATCCAACTATCGTCGAGTGCCCCACCTGCAGACACTTCCACTGAGAGACAGCCGTAAGTCGCATAGCCACCTCGGCTGCCTTCTGCTTACCAAAAACCTCTACTGGAATAAGGTGGAACATAACCTCCAAAGCGCGAGTAGGTGTCGTCCTAAGCGCCCCGCTTATAAGCATGCAGGCCGTTCTTTGCACCCTTTCCATTCTACTCCTGTATGTTACCTTGTCCAGAGCTGGCCACCACACGCCCACTCCATACATAAGTACAGGTCTCACTACGGCAGTGTACAGCCAATGTACCAGCTCCGGTTTCAAACCACATCTCTTACCTATGGCGTTCCTGCACGAGTAAATGGCTACAGTGGCCTTATTTACCCTCTCTAATGTGCGTGTTAGGCATCCAGATTAGTTTACTGTCCAAGATTATGCCCAAGAATCTCGCTCTATCAGAAAAAGTCAGTCTAGTGCCGTTTATCGTGGGCGGGCAAACTACCGGAATTTTATACTTCCTGGTAAAAAGTACCAGCTCTGTCTTGGACGGTTGATCCCTAATCCACATTTGCTGGCCCATTTGGTAACGATCAATAGTGCATTTTGCATAACATCTCTAATCGTGTCCAAATATTTACCTGATACCGCTATCGCTACATCATCTGCGTACCTTACAACCAATACCCCTCTCTCTCCAGTTCCAACAGCAATTCGTTAATCACTATACTCCAGAGAGAAGGGGACATTACACCACCCTGCGGGGTTCCTCTAACCGCCCGCCTTCTAATTGTGGACTCCCCCAGTTCTGAGGTAATAATCCTGCTTAACAGCATATGATTAATCAACCTACTTATAGAGTAATCCACCTTCAAAACTGACAGTCCCTCCATGATCGCCTCCGTCTTTACGTTATTAAAGGCACCTTCAATATCGAGGAATAAAGACCATACAGAACTCCTGCGAGTAAATTGACTTCTCAATTGTGCGTACCAAAGCGTGCAAGGCTGTGTCCACCGACATCCCTTTACAGTACGCATGCTGTGACATTGCCCAATTGCTGGGTTCAATTTTTGATCGTATAAATACATCCACCATCCTTTCCAATGTTTTCGGATAAGCATGCGAGCTTTTCCCCGCTTTTGGAATGAAGACCACCTTGACCTCCGTCCATTTACTAGGAATATAGACAAATTTCAGACATCCTCTGAAGATCATCTCCAGCCAGGGAAGGATGACTGCGGTGTAATCCTATCTGGGCTAGCCGATTTATAAGGTTGAAACCCGTTCATTGCCCACGCGATCCGTTCCCTATCCACGATGCCCTCCATTTCTATTGAAGGTATTTCTCGGTGAGCCCCCGGCTCCGTCGAGTCATCGAGGCTTCCCGGAAAGTGCGTATTTATTAGAAGCTCCAGAGATTCCATACTAGAAGCTGTCCATGACCCATCCGGCCTAATTAAATAAATAGGACTGGTTGGGTTGGTAGAAAGAATCTTCCTAAGGCGGGAAGTCTCAGATACCTCTTCCATTTTACCACAGAAGAGTCTCCAGGACCCCCTTTGTGCCTTCCTCAACTCTCTTTTATAATTCCTCAGGTCCTCCTTATTCTTGGCCCTATTAAAGGCTACCCTAAAAGCCTTCCGATAGGTCTCCAACCCAGTGGGCCACCATGTCGGCTTCTGTTTGCCCCTAGGTTTTATCAGGGGGCACGCAGCATTAAATGAAAGATTGCATGCCTTTATGACAATATCAACCATGCAATTCAGTTCTTCTACTGTCGCCGGAAGTTCTGGAATCTCCAGCGGCAATACCTCCTCCAACACTTCCCCATATTTGTTCCAGTTTGTCCTTCTAGGATTCCTAAATGCTTTCCGGGTAACAGGATAGACGTTGAGGTTATATATATTACATACCGGTGATCAGAGAATGAGTGCTCATTCTCCACTCTCCATCCCCTGATCATATGAAAAATAGTATCTGACGCAAATGTCACATCCAAGACCTCCTGTCGATTCCTGACAATAAATATTGGTTCTCGCCCAATATTGCAAACTAAAAGGTTAGTATTTAATAAGTATTCAAAAAATAACTCACTTCTTTCATTAATGTCTGTGCTTCCCCAGGTTGTGTGATGCGCGTTTGCATCACATCCAAGTATGACACCTACCTTTCTTTGACCTGCTTCCCGGATCAGTTCCCCAGGTTATCCGGTGGAACCTCCTTCTCCCGATTCATATAGGCTGAGGCTAGCCATAATTTTACACAGCCAACCTCAACGCTCGCCGCGGTAACATCCCCACTACTAAATTGAGGAAGAAGAAAAATATTCAAATTATTTTTCGCCAAAATACACGATCTGATCTTCTCAGAGTTGCCTGAGTATAATAATTTATACCCTTTCGTTCTGAGGCCACAGATCCTGTTATTGTTAATCCAAGGTTCTTGGATTAGCACCAAGTCCTCACCTGACTTAGTCAGTCTGAGAACGAGAGCTGCCGAGGCAGCCTTCGTGTGATGCAGGTTTATTTGTACAATGTTAACCATTGTGACCTACCTTATTCATCTCTTCCTCTACTTCCCGTATCGGAAAAGTAACCCCAGAACAACCGCCGCTATCCGTCGTTTCGCCGCCCATCTTCTCTTTTGATCGTTTTATGTGGTCGCCGTTGCCATGCCCTTCTCGCGGAGACTTCAACAGGTTTGCCCCATCAGAGTCCAGAGAAAGGGAGCAGGCTTGAACAACCATCATTTCGGCATCCGTATCCGTCTCCGGAAGATCAACACCTTCCTTCCCGACGTTTACCTCAGGCTGGTTTCCCACTTGCGTGTCCACCTCATCCTTCTTATACACATTGAGAGTGATCGACCCGAATCCGAAGCTGATCACTCCCTTTGTTTCTGCGAGGAGAGTTAGGGACTCCCTGTTTAACAGCATAACAGTCAACCTATAGCACCCTTTTGCCTCCTTTTGTTTCACTATCTTCCAGTTCTTTGCCGGAAGATGTGGATTACTGGCCTGGATGATCTCAATGACCTCCTCAGGCTTCTCTGGCTTGGTTGGCAACCAGACGCGTGCCCTTGGTCTGCTCGGAATTTCCTTCTTACTGACCGCCTCCAGCTTCGCGCCCTGCCATACCTCGCCTACTTTGGCCACTGCCATTCTGTACAGATCCACCGATCTTTTATCTGAGAACGCAGCCAACTTAACGCGCCCCTGATACCACCCCGCATCCCTACAGGATGGTGGGGGTCCCGGATTATTTCTCAGGACTTTCAAAATTACGGAGTTCAGTTCGTTGTAAACCAACTTGTGTCATGTGTTATCAAAAAGGCTGATATTTATATGGAGTTTCGTGATATTTTTATTAATTTTTCAAATAAATGGAAAATAAATGATTTTTTTTTAATCTTGCTTTTTTTTAATTAATTGTTTTTCGACTTTATGTTAAAATTAAACATTTCAATTTTTATTTTAGTTATATACTGCAATACTTTTGGAATTAAATCGCGAAAAGTGGCATGTTTTAATATTCGTGTCTAGAGCAGACTGTTTGAGCACATTGCATAACAAATTTCAACGTTTAGATTTTAATTATTTAATTCAAAAATTTGGGAGTGTTCGATTTTAAATATACTAAATTTGAATAATTCCTATTGCAACAAAACTATAAATTGTACTTCTGATAAGAACACATTATTTAGAACACTAAACCACAGAAGAAAGATTAACCAGAACCGTCATAACGCTGTTTTTGTATGGAAAAATTTGGACTCATTTTTTTGACCTTGATTTGCCGAAGGTAAGAGAAAGTTGGGTTATGTATTCTTTCGTTTACTGGTTTTGATTTGAAATAATAAAAATTCAGAATCCTTAACAGTATAGTTAGTGAAATTATTTGTCAAGTTTTGTTTTGACAGCATAATTTGTATTAAATATTCAAAAAATTCATAATATTCGAAAATAATTATACTTCAATGTCCAAAAAAGAAGGTAAGATGAAAAAAAATTTGATCCACGCAATGTCTATTCTGGTTAATCTTTCTTCTGTGACTAAACAGTGAATGGGTGTTTTGATTTAGTTGTAACGAAAACCATAAGATAATAAATGAAATAAGCCAGAGATTTAATTTTAATTTATAGTTTTATTTAATTTCCTTTTTTTCAAATTTTTGTTTTCTATTAACTGGGCAGTTAATAACTGAATTTTAAAAAATATTTAACACCTAAAAAACAATTTAATATAATATATTTTTACATTTATATTTATCGTTGAATATGGGCATACTATTTGAATAGGTACGTGGAGACCAATAATTGAAAGCCAAACGAAAATAGTTGTTAAAATAAAAATTTTAATAATTGGTACGTACATTTGTTCAAATGGCCAAAATCATTTAATAATTTAATTGTTTTATGTTATGTACTCATAATTTTATCTACCCTTTTTTCCATTTATCTTAGACATTATGTACTCGAAGAAATTATTTCTCAAATATTTGGGCCATAAAAAAAATATAAAGCATAAAAAGGGTCTCGGTAAACTATCATTATCAACTGTAAATACGGTTTGTTAAAAAAAAATACGATTATTCTTGATTTATTTAAAAAATTAATCAAAAAACCGCCAAACTTCATATGAAAATATGTTTTTTTGACTACACGTGATGTGATGCGCAAAGAAAGACGAAAATGAGACACGGGAATATAGTACCTCTTTTTTCTGTATACCTTGCTATTTCAACTATCATTCGTCTGTGTCTCTCACCAACGAAGGTGTGGTCGAAGCGGAGAAAAGGAGATAGCTGTTATACATGATATAATTGACTGAGATCGCAATAGAAAAAGCGACATATACCGAATGAAATGGAGTAAAAATTTATTCTTTTAAAAAGAGAGGTAAACTCTCTTCTCGCCTTTTGTGCAAAATCCCACTCCTAAACAGTATTTGTGACTTTGTATTGTGAGTGCTTCGCAGTTGGAGGAAGAGGAGTACTACGCATAGCATATAGCACTACAATATTCAGCTTGTAATACTTATACCTAGTTAGTAGTTAAACAAATTGTTTTAAGTATTAAAACTTAAAATGTATAATTTTTAGGGAAATTGTTTGAAAGAATTTCATAAACTAGCATCCTACAAATGCGACATCAACCAGCTATAAGAAAGGACCGTACCAAGATTAAGTTCAACAAACAAATCGCGCTACTTGTTTTTATGTATATGGCGTTGCAGATAATTAATCATCATTTTTTCGAAATTATAACTGTATTGGAAGGAACTACGATTAGAAATTTGAAGATTTATATTTAGTTTTTGTAACCGTGCACAATTTTTATAATTCTAATGCCCGGATTCACAAAAAAATATTCAATCCCTAGTTAAATAGTATTTTCTCCCTTTCTTCTTTTATAAAATTACGTTTTGTTTCATAATACAAATTCTATGCAAGTTGATAATATTTTTTTTACATAGAAGTATTTAGCATTCAGCTAAATATTGAGCACGATGAAATTGGGCAGTTAAATATTTAACTCTCCAGTTAAAATGTTGATGTAAAAAAAGAAATAAAATTAGCAAGCGTTGAATTTGTACTATGAAATAAATCGCAATTTATTAAAAGAAGAAAGGGAGGGAATATTATTTAACTAGAGATTGCTATTATTTTGTGAAACCGGGCATTAGTTAATTTAAATTTATTTTTTTCTATTCAATAAGCAAGCCCACGATTTTCCATATATGTGTATGTAAATATTTATTATTTTGGCATTCTTGCCGTAGACCAACAACAGAGAACGTCTATTTCAGTTATGTTTCATATTGCGTGTATCAAAGTGATAAGTTTACGAAGAGTTGTTGTTCACTTTTGTTTGACGGGCTTGAGCATAAATTCAATAACCCTATAAACCATTCATGACAGACAGTTTTTAACCCCACTATACATATTTGGCAAACTTTTGACATCTCACATTTTCCTTTACAATTATAGTATTTTTGTGAGTGAAAAACATGTTTTTTCTAGATCTGCTATTTACCTATTTACTTCTAATCTCAAATTTAACCACCTTAAACTCTGCTACTTGTGATACAGGTGAAAAATGTGAAAATATTAAATTTGATCATAAATATGATAAAGGTGGGTGGAAGCGTATTGTTTGTATGTTTAAGCCACTGTATTTTGTTTGTTATAGAATCCAATGAAATTTTCGAAAATATTGAACTGGCCCTAAATTCGTTTGTACCTTGTAATCAAACCAAGTGCTCATGTAATCGAAAAACGCTTAAAGCCGATTTAAGACCATTTCAAACAGGAGTCACAAAGGAAATGATCGATAATATACGTGATCGTGGAACCAAGTACCAAATAATTGGACATAAATTATACCGCCAACGTGATTGTATGTTCCCGGCTCGGTGTTCTGGCATTGAGTATTTTATAAAAAAATTTCTTATTGAAATGCCTGATACGGAGATGATCATAAATTGTCGTGATTGGCCACAAGTCAATCGGCAGTGGAATGTTAAAATTGGTCCGATTTTTTCATTCAGCAAGACCAACGATTATTTGGATATAATGTATCCAACATGGGGATTTTGGGAAGGTGGACCAGCAATATCATTTTATCCGACTGGAATTGGCCGATGGGATTTACATCGAACTTCGATAAAGCAAGCAGCCGAGAAATATCTCTGGGATCGAAAAGAAAATAAAGCATTCTTTCGTGGGTCACGTACTTCATCTGAACGTGATCCAATTGTATTGCTGGCGCGAAAAAATGCAGAACTCGTTGATGCACAATACACTAAAAATCAAGCCTGGAAATCTGATGCGGATACACTTGGTGCACCGCCGGCCAAAGAGGTGAAATTTGAAGATCATTGTCGATACAAATATTTATTCAATTTTCGTGGAGTTGCGGCCAGTTTTCGGTTAAAACATTTGTTCCTGTGCAAAAGTTTAGTATTCCATGTGGGCGATGAATGGAAAGAATTTTTCTACGATACTCTCATCCCTTGGGTTCATTATGTTCCAATTAAATCTAATCCGACACTGGAAGAAATCGAAAGGATTCTAAAGTTTTTTAAAAACAATGATGCAATGGCTAAGGATATTGCTGAACGTGGTTACAATTATATATGGGAACATTTACGGATGAAAGATGTCGAATGCTACTGGAGGAAATTGTTGCTTAAATATAGCAAGTTGCTCAAGTTTACAGTAACTTTGGATCCAACTTTAATTGAGGTTTAAAAGTATTAGTTTTCACTTAAGATGTGAAACATGTTTACATTCCAATCAATTTTGTAATATGTACTTATAAAAATTAAGAAAATATATTGTCCAAGAACGTTCACAATTGTTTAACCGTCTCAATAACAAATTTGAAGAAACCTATAAATGTCATGTTTGTTAATTAAAAATACGAACTTACATATGAACCGCATAAATGTAAGAATTGTCAAAACCATATGTTAAGCTTAAATGACATCTAAAACTATTTTTTTTTATTTATCTTTATTAATACAAATTTTATAAATTAAGATTAGTTTAATGTGTGTAACTAGTGAGTGTTAAGTGATCAAATAAAATAATTATTCAAGATGCCCATACCAGAGATATTTTCAAGTCTCGCGGATAATCCATATTTTGGTGCCGGTTTTGGGTTGTTCGGTTTGGGTGCCAGTGCTGCATTATTACGTAAAGGTATGCAAGGTGCTATGATTCTTTTTCGAAGGCATTACATGATTACGCTCGAGGTACCATGTCGTGATAAATCATACCAATGGTTGTTACAATGGATTACAAAACGAGGGGCTCGCCACACGCAACATCTCAGTGTTGAGACGTCATTCATCCAAAAAGATTCAGGTCATGTCAAGACGAATTATGAATTTATACCCAGTATTGGGACACATATTATGTTTTATGGTGGTACATGGATTCGGGTGGAACGTACCAGAGAGCAGCATACACTAGATTTACATATGGGAGTACCTTGGGAGACGGTGCAACTTACGGCATTTGGTCGGAATAAAAATATGTACTTTAATATATTGGAGGAGGCACGCCAGCTAGCCCTTAAAGATACAGAAGGAAAAACGATTATGTATTCAGCGCTTGGTTCAGAGTGGAGGCAATTTGGGCATCCGCGGAAGCGCAGGCCTATTAATTCGGTTATTCTAGATTCTGGGGTTTCCGAACGAATTTTAGCCGACTGTCAGGAGTTTATCAGGAATCCAACCTGGTATTTAGAACGTGGAATACCTTATCGTCGCGGATATTTATTACATGGACCTCCTGGTTGTGGAAAATCCAGTTTCATTACGGCCCTTGCCGGAGAAATCGAATTCGGAATTTGTTTGCTAAACCTCTCCGATCGTGGTTTAACCGATGATCGATTAAATCATCTACTGAGTGTAGCACCACAACAATCAATCATCCTGTTGGAAGATATCGACGCTGCATTCGCGTCCCGTGAAGAATCATCTCAATCAAAATCTGCGTACGAGGGATTAAATCGAGTAACATTCAGCGGTTTATTAAATTGTTTGGATGGTGTTGCATCAACAGAGGCCCGAATCGTATTTATGACGACCAATTATTTGGAGCGGCTCGACCCAGCACTTATTCGACCGGGTCGCGTTGATGTGAAAGAATTCGTCGGCTACTGTACGGCCCACCAGTTGGAGCGGATGTACAGACGTTTCTATAAGGGAGAGGAATCGCTTGAGAATTCAAAACTTTTTGCCGAAAATGTGTTAGCAATTAAGAAAAACGTGAGTCCGGCACAAATTCAAGGATACTTTATGGTACACAAAATGTCTGGTCAAACTGAAGTTTTGGCCAATGTACAACAAATTTGGCAATTATGATAAAGAAATAAAATGATTTAGTTTGCGATAAAAATTTTTTGCGGTCTTTTAAATTTGACCCCCCCCCCCCCCCTTGCAAATGTAATCACGCCGCTTGATTCGGTTATGTGATAATAAAATCAACACTGCCTCAGTCTACTCTACACAATCAAATTTTATTTAGGTAGTTTGCTTTTCCCCCCTTTCTCTTTCGGTCATTTTATTGTCGGTTCTTTGCCTTTGGTGTTTTTTCCTTTTTGCCCTTTGCCCTTCTTTCCTTTTCGCTTGCGTATCCGGTATGGACCCAAATGTCTCCGAACCATAGTACCGCGCCACCACGCCTGAATTATAATTGCATATAAAATTTTTTTTTGTTCCAGCAAAATTGCTTCGCGATCCAATCTCTTTTGTTCCCAAAAATCGTCCATTTCTTTTTGGCGCGAATTAAATTCATCCGTTAGTCGTTGGGCGAGAATTTCTAACACTTTTATGTTTTCAGTTTGAAATTGAATGTCTTCGTCCATCTTTTCAATCTCTGTATCGCATTTTGCCATCCATTTTTCAATCAAATCATCGACTTCGTTTATTTTGAACTCCAAGTATTCTGAAGGAGGAGGGATGAGAAAACGAGAACATTATTATATTAAAAGTGAATTTTTTCCTTAACCTACCCTCAATATCTGATGAGACTTCAGTTTCGTTTTTATAGTTCTTGTCCATATCGTCCAATTGCAGATTAAGCTCTTCTTGCCCAATACCGATAGTAATCTCCCTCTGTTCCACTCTCGTTTGAGCCCATTCCTGTATTGTGCGTGTCTCAATACAATTGATAATCGAACAATCCTGAAAATAGAAGGTGAATAGTAATCAATAGTTACAAGTTCACCAATGGCCGAACCAACATCAAGTGCTTCTTGCAACATTTGGGCTTGCTCTTCCCAATCGTTTTTAACGAATAGAAAGTTTTCTTCTTCGTCTAACTGTTTCACTTTCAAATATTTTAAATAATTCACAGATTTTACGTAATCAAAGATTATATCGTGTACTGTTTGCTGTTCTTTCTCAAAAATTTTAATTTGCGTTTTTAAGGCGGTAAACGTCCCATATACCTGAAGTTCGTGCATAGTTTCTTCGAGCATGGCTTTAATTTGATAACTGTAAATGGAAGCATAAAATATTATCAATTTCCATATTATCTCATTGCAAGTTATTTACATATTATCGGCGATTTTATAATCTATCATTTGCAAGAGGCCCTCTTTTATTACTACCAGAGTTGGTTCATAGAAGATTCTATCGGGTATACCATCCTCAATTTTTTGGCGCAATGGTTTCCGTTTTCGCTTTTCTAAAAATAAATCAATTTCCTTTGTTTGTTGAAACCCCTGATTTGCGACAACCAATTCTCCGATTATCGTCTTAAGTATATACTGCCATGCTGCCTTCTCTACTTTTTTAATTTTATCCCTTTCTCGGACTGAATCAGCATCAGCCAACTCTAATATTCCACTTTCCGATTTCGATGCGGCTTCCTGACACAAGTACTCGGTGAAAAAGTCAAAATCCATTTTGTTTAATAAGAGCTTTGAAATGGAGTCATGTTCAAAACACTGTGCCATAACGCCGTTGCGGTCGATAAGATTTTCCAATGGAGCAGATGAGTTTAAAAAATGTTTTAGAAAAATAAAAAATCGTATAAAAATATTAAAAATGCTTGGCACCCCGAATGGCACAGAGGAAAGACTGAATTATCAAGGCATACATAGATTTTTATTAAGGTTCCTAGATCTACATTCTGTAAAGTAAAAACTTAAAATTAGAAAATGGCGGAGTACGGCCTTGACTAACTGATTATTTTTTCTTTCCCTTGCCACCTTTACCGCCCTTGCCTTTTCTCTTCTTTTTGTATGGCCCCAAGTGACGTCTAACCATAGTACCGCGCCACCATGCTTGAATTTTAATGGCACATTTCCACTTCTTTTCGGCCAACATCTCTGCCTCCGCCTCCAATCTCTTTTTCGTCCAATAATCGTCAATTTCAGCTTCCCGCGCCTCATACAATTCTTTCATCTCCTCGTATCGCCGTTGCAACTCAGTTATATTATCGGTCGCTATTTGAATTTTGTCATCGAGCTGTTCAACTTCCTTCTCATATTTATTTTGCCAAAACTTTGTCAAATCGTCAATGTTATCGATTTCAAGGTTTAGAAAATTTTCAATTTCGTTAATCGCCCGGCTCTCAACATCCAATTTATTTCGAGCTTCGTCTAGTTGATTGTTTAGATGCTTTTCTTCATTACTAAGCATTAGTGACCCCTGTGAAAAGCGATTTAGCTCCCATTTACAAATCAAACGTGTTTGTATTGCACCTCGGAGTCGCGTGTCAAGAATTGAATCTTCTAATTTCACAATGTGATTTTCTACATTGGTCAGACGTAGTTCAGAGGTTTGCTTGTATTCAGCCATTTTTGCCTCCAAATACTCGAAGTAGTGCTTATTTTTAGTGTACTCTTCGATTAATTGGAATTCTTCGAGTTCGCTTGCTCGATCGTCTTCAACAGTTTTTGTAAGAGAGTCGCAACGTCCTGTCTCTTGTAATTCTAATTCCGTTGTTTTGAGTGTGTCAATACACCACTCCCTGGGAATACATAGATATATTATGCGATTACATTAGTTATAGAATATTTGTGCAAACAAGCGTTAGTACTTACACATCACGAGAAATTTTTGTGTAAAAAACGGCAATCATCCCATCCTTCAGGTTTTGAATAGTCGGCGAGTAGAATATATTTTCGCGCATGGCACCCATTTCTATACGCTTTTTACAAGACATTCGGGAACCCCATTCATTTTTACTTAAACCAATAAAACGTTTTGCACAGCCATCATTTATGATAAGCAATTTCGTAACGATCCGGGTTATTACAAACTGAATAAGGAGGTTTTCGAGGGGGGTAAAACATTTTGGATCCTGTTTAAATTTTTCGATCATTGCTTTTGACGCGCGTGCATTTTGACGCGCTTTGAATCTCTCAATATAAAAATCAAAATCAAGTAGATCAAGCTGCTGTTCTGTAAGTACACCGCATTTATTCATTTTTATTGAGAAATAAAAAAAAAACTTTTATAAAAAAAATAGATGATGTTTGTAAATTAAATAACAAATAATGAATTCGATTAAAAATAATAATTGAAGTCATGGTGATTTTTAGCGTTTCCATGGGATGCGTTGGTTGCCATCGATTTACCTCAGCATTTGTGAGGTTCTCTCAAAAATATAAGTACAATGAAATCTCCAAAGATGGAACTATAAGGTGTGACAACTTCGGTTGTCCGTAATAAAACTCTATATATTTGTATATTTGGTTATCTTTATATATATTTCATTAATACACTTTAGACGTGTATCTTTGTTCGTTAGTCTGCTTCTACTGGTTTGACATCTCTCTCCTTCCACTACTCATCGCTACCTTTTCTAGTAGCGTTGTCTGCCCTACAGTCGCACGTGCCATACAGTAGCACACCTCACAGTTCTCCCCGTTTAGAGTGGCCGTCGGCACCAACTCGTAGTCAGCAAAACGCGACGGTAGCTTTCCAGCTGTTGTTCGCTGGGACCTACGGGGTTGCTGTGGCTCTGCACCGTGCTGTGGCTCTGCATCGTGCTGTGGCTCTGCACCTAGTGCTGGCCCTGGTTCCTCCTCTGGAAGTAGTTGTTGCGGAACAATGATTGGTTCCACTACGCGTTGCGTTGGTCGCAGCTGGAAAGTGTCCATCAAGACGTTGTCTTCTTCTGATGGTGGCGCAGCCGTGAGACGCGTTCGCAGTTGGTTGGCGTGGCACGTAACCTTTCGTTCGCTATTCTTCATCTGTGCTTGGACCACGTAGTTGACCTTCCCTCGGCGTTCAATGATTGTACCGGCCTGCCAGGTCCAATCGTTGCCCTTCATACACTTGAAGAACACCCTCTCGCCAGCCTTGAACTCTTTGTGCTTCGCGCCGTGGTGAGCGTTGAATCGCTCCTCCATTTCCACATTTCGTTTATCGTTGTGCACTGGTGGTGGCTTAATTAAGTCCAGCTTGGTGCGCATTTCTCGCCCGGTCATCAATTGGAACGGTGATTTGTCCCCGAGTGCTGGTGATGGTGTGTAGCGATAGCACGTGAGGAATTTGCGCAGGACCTGTTCCGCGTTGCCCTCGCCTTCGAGTTTCTTTAGGCCGGTTTTGAGCATGCCGACGAAACGTTCCGCGCGCCCGTTTGATTGAGGATGATAGGGCGCTGATGTCAAATGTTTGATGCCATTCGCCTCACAGAACCGTTTGAACTCAGCCGAGATAAATTGTGGACCGTTGTCGGAGATGATAGTTTCGCAGATGCCTTGGCGTGCGAAAACTTCGCACAAATTATCGATTGTTTTAGCTGCGCTGGTGCTGCGCATCTTGAAAATCTCTGGCCAGTTGGAGAAAGCGTCGACGATGACCAGATAGTAGGCATCATTGATTGGGCCGGCATAGTCGATGTGGATTCGTGACCAAGCTTCCCTGGGACTCGGCCAGGCCTGAAGCGTACATTTTGTTGGAGACTTTGCATTGATTGCGCACTCGCTGCATTGGCGTACCACTTGTTCGATTGCTCCATCAATACCCGGCCAGAAAAACTTGCTTCGCGCGAGCAGTTTCATGCGTGCCACCCCTGGGTGCCCGTCGTGTAGTTCGTTCAACAATTGGTTGTGGAATCGGTCTGGAATGATGATTCGATCGCCGAGGAACAGACATCCCTGCTCCACCGACAACTCCGACTTGCGATTGAAGAAATGTGCTGCTGCTGAGTCGGAAATAAGCTTCTGCTGGCGTGGCCAGCCATATGTGACGTATTGAGCGACCTTTTGAAGCACGCTGCTTTCTGCGGTCGCCTTTTGGATGTCCCCAAAGTTGACTGGCAGCGATTTAGCGGTGTCAATCGCGAAACAATCATGATTTTCCGCATCGCCGGTTGCGGTGACGGTATCTTCGGATTCGAGCAGCGGTTGCGCTGCGATTAATCTCGAAATGAAATCGGCATATGCGAAACTTTTTGTGTCCACATACCTGATCTCAAAATCGTAAGCAAGAAGGTTCTCTGCGTATCGCTGTAGGCGGTTTGCGGTGTATATTGGAATACCACCTTTCGCACCGAAGATGGCTAGCAGCGGCTGATGGTCTGTCTGCAGCTCAAATTTGCGGCCGTACACGAAACGATGGAATTTTTTCAGTGTCCGCACCAGGGCCAACGCCTCCCTTTGAACCTGGGCATAATTTTTTTCCGCCTTCGTAAACGATCCCGATACGTGCATGACGGGCTTCCTGGTGCCGTCATCCAGTTGGTGCATGAGTACACCGCCCCATCCATAGCTGGACGCATCTGCTGCGACGATAATTTTCTTGGCTGGGTCGTAGTGCGTTAGAGCTAAGTCAGATGCGAGCACTTCCTTTAGCTGGCTGAATGCAGTGTCTTGGGCTTCGGTCCACTCGTATTCGGCTTCGTCTTTAAGCAGTTCATCGAGTGGCCCGCGCATTTCCTTGAGTTTGGGTATGAACTTGCCATACCAGTTTACCGCACCCAAAAAAGCGCGCAGCTGGGTAATGTCCAATGGCGGTGGCAGCTGCTGTATGACTTCCAACTTGGCTGGGTTTGGCCGGATGCCGGTTTCGTCAATGATGTGGCTCAGAAACTCGACGGACTTCTGACCGAACGAGCATTTTGATGGTTTGAGAGTGAAACCATATTCTTGCATGCGGCTTAAAACGTTGAAAAGGCGCTCGCGGTGCTGTTTATCGTCTTTGCCTCCGATGATAATGTCGTCGATCCAAGGAAAAACACCGTCGATGCCGCCTGTCATAGTGTCCATTAATTGTTGGAAAATGCCGGGGGCCGTTTTAACGCCTGGTTGCAAGCGATTAACCTGAAACAGCCCGCAGTGAGTGTTGATCGGCATCAGCTTTTTTGAAGCATCGTCGAGTTCCACCTGCAGGAAAGCGTCCGACATGTCGATGACAGTGAAAATTGTATTTCCCGCGAGCTTAGCCAATATTCCCTCTTGCGTTGGGAGCGGGTATTTATTCGGTTCCAGCACGTCATTGAGTCCTGTGGAGTAGTCGGCGGTGATTCGTATGCGCCCGTCTTTCTTTTTCACTACCACGATTGGTGCTGCATAGTCCGCGTAGCTGATTGGTACGATGACACCCTGGCACTGCAATCTAAACAGTTCGTCCTCGATTGGCTTTGAGGCTGCATGTGGCACCGGCCGTGCACGGCGGTAGATCGGGTTTGCCTCGGGCTTAAGCGTGAGCGACGCCTTCATTTGGTTACAGCAACCCAAGGTTTTGGAGAAAAGCAGTGGAAAACTCGCTTCAACCACTTGTTCGAGTGTGCGTGGACCGCTGTCGATTGCCTTGACGTTGTGGCAATATACTGACGGTGGCACATCCCATAAATTCAATCTCGTCATCCATTCGTTGCCGAAAAGGTTCAGCGATGACGGTGAGACGAAAATTGTCCCGATAGCTTCGTACTCGCCTATCGTCAAAGCCGCGTCGAAACATCCTAAGATCTGGATAGGCTCGCCAGAAGCGTTTACGGCAGTTCCATTGTACCGTTTTAAACTTGGTTCGCCAAGCTTCAGCCAGTTTGCTTGCGAGATGATGGTCAAATCTGAACCACTGTCATGCTGCAGCTTTACTTTAATACCGTCCACGGTTGCTGTGACGAATTTTTTCGTTGATTTCTGTTGGTGGGTGCTGACCGCGTTACTTCGACGACGTGGATTTTTCCGTCGTTGTTGTTGGAGCTGTCTCCAGATGCGCGAGCTGCTGCAGAACCCCGCCTCACTTTTATGTCCAATTCCATTACACAGCGTGCATGTCTTTCCGCTAAACGGGCAATCTTTGTGGAAATGATTTCCCCCACAGTGAGCACACGGCCTCGGCGGTACAAATGGGTTCGGTGCGCTCGTAGAATTGGTTATAGTTTGCTGTGAGGTCTGTCGTTGTGACGTGGAATCTCGTTCAGATTGCGGTTTTTTGCGTACGGCCAGGACTTCCTGTTTTACCGTCTCCGGATGCTCGACCATGGCCCTCTCTTTTTCGAGGGTTCGCATCCGTTCGCAGGTGCTGACCAGTGTGTTCAGGTTTAGTTTGGGCGCTGTTCCAGGATCGTCGGCTGCCTCGCTTTGCGTATAATGTAAATCCAGCATATCGAGCAGCCTCTTGAGAATTGCCGCGTCATCCGAATCGACAAGACCTTGTACGAACGCGAGCATCTTTAGCAGTGTTGTGCGTCTACGCGTATATTTTAATTGTCTACATGTTGGTGTCGAAAATAGCGTAGATAATTGTTTTTGGAGTAGAAAATGTCGAAAATTGGTAGAGTATGCAGACAATTCGTAGACAATGTCAATAAAAAAATTTTTATTCTTATTTTCATATTTCTCACGAGATGGCCATAAATAATTATTATTTCCTACTAATGATAGGAGATAGCGCTCTTATTTAATTTTATAACAATTAAAATTGACTGTGTAGTAGTCGACCATTTTTCTTATCTGTCAAAAACGAAATTTGACAAAATAAATAAAATTATAATAATAATAATAATAATAACAATAATTAAAATTTACTAAAATTAAAAAAACTTAAGTCAGAATCATTATTTTCCTGCCTTATTTAATTTCCTTTATTATCCATGTTATGATCACCGAGTCAAATGAAGAAATTTTATATTTTTGTATTTTCGGCTGTCGAACGACGATGCTGGACAAAAAGTGTACGAGAAATTAGTTAAGGGTTATGAAAAGTATAAACAATTTTAGGATAGTTCAATTCGAAAAATTGTATTTTTATGTTATTTTTGTATGTTTGCGGAATAAAATAAGTTACCAAAATAAATGTGTTTTATGTAATGGCACAGATCGACCGGCTAGAGCGTAGCCATTTTCTCACCTAAATGGATTTACTATAACGAAAAGTCAAAATTTTAAAATAAAATTTTAAACTCATTTTCATATTTATTCCAAAATGCAAAATGTACAAAAAAATAAAAATATTTTATTGCTTTTTAATAACGCCAAGTCGTGATGGATCTTGACTGGGATAATGAACCCCACCCGGTGTTGGTGATATCACTCCGCTTTGGGCTGCAACTGCTGCCGTTGATGTTGCTAAAGCCGTTTGTGCCGTTGCCGGAATTGGAATAGCCTGAGTATTATATGCCTGACCATAGGTGCACCAGGTATCATTTCCAGTGGTAATTGATGTAATTTCACACCAGGTGGTAAAACTGCCATCTCAGATGATTGCAAATTAAAATAATCATTAGGATTTGGTGGCAGAGGTAAAGCACCGAGAAGGCCTGGCACCGGTTCAAATATATATTGTCGAACTGTTTTCGCAACAGATACACACACTGTATACTCAGATCACAAACAGTATACCCTATTAAAAACTACATCGCAAATATAACTGATACTTTTTGTGGTAGATTTCTACAATACAAAACGAAATGTATTTAAATTAAGAAACGGTATTCACGTATTTTTTATTCATTCCTTAAATTTTACTAAAATTTTCTTCATTTTTCATCGGATTAAAATGTAATAAACCATCAGCAGTTCGATAATGGGTTTAATTCTTTTACGGTTTACGCCAACAGTTTTTGATCTATCAATGCTTAATGAATTAACCACTGATACAATGGGATTCTCAAATTTTTCCCATACAAAACATATGTAAAGTCCAATTTTTTTTACCCCAATTTTCTTGAATAAAAACTTTTATTGATTTGAAATATTATTATTGAAATGGTATCTAGAATGTTTATTTTACACATCATCAAAAATTCTTTAAGAGAAAAGTGTTTTATTAATTCACTATGATTAAATTAAAATAAAAACTAATTTGCAATAAATGCACCAACACAAACGCAATAATATTGAGCTTTTAAATAAAATGTATAAACAACAATTGATTGGATCACAGAGCCATCCATTGGTGAAATTACAGCGTATATTACAAAAAGCATCAATTAACTATTATTATAAAACTCGCCGACGCGGGGCGTAATTTCACAATTTATCTCGATTCGTTAACAAATATAAGTAAGTATCACAAAATATTATATTGTACCCGTTTCACCCTCTTAAATTAAAGATAACTCAACCTGCGAGAATGCCGTTTCAAGTGCGGAACAGTGACCGTCATTTACAGAAATACCCGGTACAAATTTAGGTTTGGATTATTGCGTCATAAAATTAAAGCGAACGGATTAAAAGGTGCGATCAAATGAATTCATGTTTTGCAGAGAAGAGAATTATTCGTTGATGTTTAATTCAGCTATTTTTCGATGCATGATGGGCTATTCGAGAAAATATTTTTGTTCAGTGGTGTGTAGTTGCCAAATCATTCAAATGCTAAGATTCGGGAACCAGTATAAAATGTATCCACAAATTTGCCATTCCACATTTTGTCATGATTGCTTCACAGTTTATCACAAACTTGCGAAACGTATGGCCTATTCAAAAATGAAGAAAATAAATAAAAGAAATCCTGAATCAATTGAGTCCTTTAAGAACATGTGCTGTAACGTCGAAGGAATTATTTGCGGTCGTTAGGATCGGAATCACACTATGTTTCGTTCGTTAAAACGGACCAAGGACAAAATTATGGGCCATAGTGTTTGCTTGACGATACTACATGTGTATGTATCAAAGTGAGGAACTGCGTAAATATAAATAAGCTGTGCGGGACTATCCTTATTAGACAAATATGTACGAATAATAATACATATAATAAATATAACTTGAAATTAAATTTGCTAAAATACACCAATTTTCGTTTTATTTCGACTAAACATTTTTGAATTAAGAGACATCTTTTGATCGGTTTTGGAAACATAATAAAGCACAAAATTTTGATAATCGGCTGCAATTTGTATTTTTTTATTTAAATAAAACATTTTATATTATCTAATTTAAATATTTTATTTTCCTAAATTTCAAATAATATTTATTTACAAATAGGTATATATTAAGATATATACATATTTGCAAATAAAAATATGTATGTATTTTTATAAATGACAGTTGTTGTGATTTTTTGTATTTTTTTGGCCATATTGTAGAGGGTGATCCATCAAAAGCGACATAGTTCTTATAGATATTTGTAAATATTGAAAATCATGCCTTTATTTCTGAATAAAAGTTTGATTTTATATTATAAATGGGAAACCATAATTTCTTTATCACTTCCGGTCGTTTACGATTCTATTGTAAAATTTTGTATGACCTTTTTGTATATAATAAAATGGCATCAAGCAGTTCGCATTGAATTACCCTATATTTAAACTATTTGGTCTATTCAGCCAGTTTACACTTGCTTTCTTGCATTACGTTTCTCACCTTGTTCCCTTCCTCTGTACCTACAAACACAATTTCGAGGTTAGGATTCTTTAATTCTTTTTTCGCCAAACATTTTTTTTAATTCAAGCAATTTCTTCGCACTAATACAAACAAAAACGATATATCAAATATTTCAACGTTGCATTATTTTTTTTCGTTTTCGTATTTTATCGACGTAGTATTCGTGAGGAATGGCTAGCATTCATAAAAAGGGAATACGACTGATACGTTTAGTCGAAAAGCGGTCGTTTGTATGCGCGACAGTCAATTGTGTTTGGTTTTTCGAATTGACGATCCAAAACGGAATCATTCGATTGAGACAAAAGTTGAAGCATTTTGGTTGGGCCCTAAAACAACCGAAGAGGGCGAGCATATTGCACATTATCAATATTCGCTAAAATTGGAAAATGATGGAATGGTATCGTTGCTGTGGCCACAAACAATTGCGCACATAATCAATGAGAAAAGTCCACTTTATGACTTTTCGGCTAAAGATTTTTTAGACAAAAAATTTGAAGTTATTGTTTCAATATCGGGAAGTTCCAGATCAACCGGTCAGGTGACACAATCATTGGCATCGTATTTATCAAAGGAAATTATGTGGGGCCATCGGTTTGTGAATATCATCTCATACGATTCTGAAAAGCAGACATATCTTGCTGATTACAATCGATTTGATGCCACTGAAATGGTAAGTTGCATTGGAAATTGAAACGCATACATTATAAATATTTAACATTACTTTTAGATACCAACCGCTTTATGCAGTGCTTATCGTTTGGATGAGGTAATCGATGAGTACAAATTTCAACAATACAAAGAAAATTCGTTTGACTCCGAAAATTTGGATGATTAAATTAAAATTTGCTTTACTAACACTAATTCAATCTTTATTAACAAATTTAAATAAAGCAAATACAAGTTATGGATGCACAATTTTTGAATACAACTTCTTATTTTCCTTGGAATTTTTCTCAATTTTTGTCTTCGTGCTACTGGTCGCTGTCGTAATCGATGCATCTAGCGAAAGTGAAGTTATTGAATCAAATGGGCGTAGAACACCGTTCGATTGAAATGAATGATAATATGGAATGGCTGACTGCTGGTAGATCGGAACTGAAAACTGTAATTGAGGCCCTTGCAAAATAGGCGCAAATCCAGGCGGCTCGTGTGGATGAAACGGCGGTTGCATTATATACTGCATTTTCATATTTACACTTTTCAAATTGATATTTGACGTTGTCAGCTTTGATGTAATAATTTGTGATGTTTCCAATGCTCCACACGGTTCACTTGTTGAACGTTGTAAAATTTTCTTATTTTCGTTCAATTTTAACGTACTATTTTCGAACATAAGTCGATTGGCAATTTCATTCTGTCGAATTATTTCATTCAGCTTCTCAATATGATACTGGGAAAATACCTTGTTAGTGGTTTCATTTGGGTAAATATATATAGCTTTTGTATCAAAAATAGCATCTTCCACCTTATCACTATTGGCATAGTTGCGATACAAACAGTACTCTTCGGCTGATTTATGAAAAAGTTTTGATTTTGGATCAAAACTTTTGTATTCATCGCTATAAATACTTTTATTCACTTCCTCTAAAAATGGATCTTTTACACGTATATTAGCGCCCGAAAATCGTCTTATAGCTGAGGAATTCTGTAATATTAGTGCGGTGGCCTTTGCATTTTCGACATCACATACAATTTCCACAATTTTACCTGATTCAGGCATAAACAAATCACGTTTATGTATTTCATTAAAAAAATTATCACATCCCTTTAAATAGTATTCAGAAGAATCGATTGATTGGTCCACAAAACCATTTCGTATCAAATGCGAATTCCGTGGATCATCGAGCAATGGTTTAATCTGTTCATCATTTAAGCCAGCATTGCGACATGCAATTGTAAATGGAATCTTTTGCATATTAAAACATATATCTATAAACAATATAGAGGAAATTATTTAGTATAACGAATCAAATTCAGCACAAACCTTTTGAGTCAACACAAATTGAACTGTCCATCTATTCTCTATATCGAATTATCGTTAAACTAAAACAATTTTTAATGCACAAACCTTTTTAATCAATTATTATCAATAAATATTTTATTGTTAGTATATCGTTCTTCTGGTATTCGACTATTTACCAAAACATGTACATATGCATTTATAGAAAACACTTGTGTAATAAAAATAAGATTTGTGTCGTTTCATACGAAAACGATTTTGTTTGTTTTTTTTTTTAAATCATATATTAAGGCGCGTGTCTAATTTCCCTAAGGCTACTTTGCCCAGATTTTTGATAATTCAATTTTTGAATCTGCTACTACACAAAACAACATACAGAGAAAAACGAAAATGAAAAAGGCGACCAAATTGTGTTCTATAAATAAATTGTTTTATTTAAATTTTACAAACTATTTTCTAATACTAATAAAAATACGTGGATGGTATTTCATATATCATGTTTACATCATATTTTAGCTGTTTCTGGTAGCCATAATTATAGCGTTTTTTATTATTATAATAACGATGATTTTTTTGTTTATTGTTATTATAGTGGTATGGAAGTTGAGATGCAGGAACTTTGTTTTTTGTTTGAGGCTTCTTGTAATTCTTTTTCCGTTTACTTGAGTGATATGCCTGTGTTTGTTGATTATAAAAATACGTGGTTGGGATGAATTTATATTGTTGATCATCGCGATTATTATAATTATTGTAATGAAGATGGTGATGATAGTGATAATAGCGATTATTGTTGTAATTGTGATTATGATGTTCGTTCGTAGTTTTATCCCGCATTACAAGTGCATGAGCATTACAGCACATTTTTGGTGTTTCCGGGTCCCACGGTTGTGGTATGTGTATAGGCGGCGGCGGTAGCGATGTTAATGGTTGAATTTCGGGTGGTGTTGATCTTAAAAATGAAGCAGGTGGTGTTGGTAGTACTGTTGGTTTTATAATGCGAGTCCCTGATATTCTTGGAATTATATCCATTGCAATTAATGGATAATAAAACTGCTGAAACCATCGTTTTTTTTCGCCATTAATATTTTGTTTTGTATATAGCCCAATCCGGGTTTCGATGAATTCCGGATTATTATAAGTAAATCCGGGAAAATGGCTTGGTGTTGTATTTCCAGCTAGTGCCTCAGGAATTTTATGCACACTATTTCTAATATAATATGGTTCCTTCGTTTCCAATTCACTTTTCCATTTTGAATACATCATTTTATCACTTTCCGTGTCGTAAAAATATAAGCAGCACGATTGGTTATGATCATGAGCACAATGAAAACAGTGATCACGACTTGGAGACGAATATCTTTTCATTGGTGGTGTTGTCTCCTCTAAATACATTGATTCAAGTTTAATACTCAGCAAAATATCATCGAATATTCCAACATACTGCTTTTTCTTTATTCTATGCCGATCACGACCGCTACGTGTACAGTTTGAAAATTGTATAAACGCATTTTCATGTTCATCATAACCGTTTTCACTAGGTTGAGAATCAATACTTCGATATTCACTAAACATTTTTTTTTTTATTTTCCACTAATTGATATTGTACGTTATAAGTGTTAGGACAAACTAATTACGAAAAATATAAAAATTGGCTTTAAATACACATTTTTTAAAACCTCAAGTAAAAATATTCATTATATTGCCTATGCCCAAGACATCCCACAAAAATTAAAAAAAAAAAAAAAAAAAAAAACAAGGAGGTTACTTGTCCAACATCTGTACACTACACACAGGTAGAAATATTTTCTTATTTCGCGATCGCACAAATCTTTTTCATCAACTCATCAAGCCCTTCAACTTCCATCGTCTCATCTAATTTTGTGTCGCACAAATGTTCATAATTTTCAAATTTTGAAATATCCTCTTTTAAATTTTCAATCCAAAGCGAGTAATCGATCAAAGATTCTTCAAAATTGTGCTCTGGCGGTTTGGCACCCTTTACTGGCGATTAGATTTACAATTATCTATTTGTTTCGAGTGGGTGCCTCAGTCGCTCAACCTATCATCATGAAATTGTCACCATGTATATATTGCATGTCCAGAACAAACCTTACGATATTTTTGATGGAGCTGGACTCCGTGGTCTAAGAGCCCCGGTACAATTTTTTACTAAAATTTCGTTTTTTTTAAATTCATTCCGGGAGTTTGATTATTTTATTAGTTAATTATTTAATTTTATTAATTTGATTAATTATTAATTTTTTAATTTAATTGAATATAATTAATTCAATTAATGTAATTTATCAAATTAACTTAATTAAGGAAATTAATTTTAATAATTTAAATTTAAGTCAAGCATTCAAATAATAATTTAAATAAATTTAAATAATAATTTAAATTTAAGTCAAATTTCTACGTCATTCATAATATGCATACTAATGATCCATTATTATGCAATGAGTTGTTTTGTCAAGTCCAGCTTAAATTATTTTGATTACTATACACGATTTTGTACTGAAGTACTATTTAATCGGTCCGCAGTTCTGTGCCATGCATTGTTTTGTGATATTCTGTGTTTACACTGTTTTATATAAATTTAAACCCTCTTTTGAAATGTAACATAGTGCGCTGCTTCGATATTCTATAAAACTTCGGAAATAATTATATTTTAGAATTTATTTTACTTTCTATTTTCGTCAATTAATGCCACCGTTCCAATCGCTAGTACATAGTTTATAATAAATAAAGACGAAAATGTGTTAATTCCGCTCATTCCTATGATTCACAGCGATTTGCCGTTTGAATTTAAGCGTCTACAATTTCCATTGCGCCTTGCTTTCGCAATGACAATTAATAAAGCCCAAGGACAATCATTGAAAATAGCTGGTGTGAATTTGGAAAATTCATGCTTTTCGCATGGCCAACTATATGTTGCTTGTTCCAGAGTGGCAATGCCAAAAAATTTGTTCATTTTCCCACCGAATGGAAAAACCAAAAATATTGTTTATCCAAAAGCATTGAAATAAAAGTTAAAAGTATAATATTTTATTTATTATTCACATTGATCATCAAAAAATTGTTTATATATACATACATACGTATATGATATATACGAAGGTCGTACTGAAAGAAGTGCAGAAAGTAATGTCAAACATTATCATTGAGAATGTTCTATAATGTTCCCATACTTGCCTGTTGCCTGTCAGGAGGCAATTACAATACAGGCAAATCTTAAAATATCAATATGTGCCCCCCCCCTTCTTTCCCTGAAATAATGGAAAGTTACTGAACTCAGCTACTGATGATTTCCTTTGATAAATGATTGCAACTACAGAGACGTCGAGAGATTTCTTGCAAAATATCCGAAGTTCAAAAAATTTCAATTTCTCAGGTTCTCCCGTGCGACGCCAGGTAATTCAGCTAGATTTTATATAAATAAAAGTCAAATCATCAAATATGTAAATGCACATGTATTAAAATACACTTGCATATTTTTATTATAAAAAGTAAAGTAAAAATATAAAAATTTAGATTTAAGTTGGTAACCATATAAAGCGGACATAGTCCTAAAAAGTATTATTTTAATTTAAACTTTTAAGTATAAACTTAATTTACATACATATTATCTACATAACATACAATAATTATTTGATTTTATGATTGAATTAGCTCGTCTAAAGGTGCCCATACACCTGCAAGCATGCTTGACAAGTGTGCTCGTCAAGCATGCTTGATGCGTTTCAAACACTACACAATCTTGTTGTGCAATCTTTATTTCTATTTAACAACGTCAATCATAAAGTACTAATGTCGAAAAGAAATATCTGTGCGGCTATTATTATAATTTTGGCAACTGAGCCACCAAAAAAAAAAACAAAACCAAGAAAAATGTGGATGAAAGAATGGCTTAAAAACCGACCTAGGTTTTCGCACGAAAACCTTCTGAAAGAGCTGCAGTTATCGTCGCCTGGAGATTATCAAAATTTTCTTCGTATGGATTACACAACATTTTCAGAGTTGTTGCAAATGGTTACCCCAATAATATTGAAGCAAGATACAATTTTACGAACTGCAATATCACCAGCTGAAAGGTTATCTAGCACATTACGATTTCTTGCAACAGGACAGAGTTTTGAAGATCTCAAATTCAATACAGCCATATCTCCTCAAAGCCTCGGTAAAATAATCATAGAGACATGTGATGCTTTGGTATCAGTGCTACGAGGAAACATTAAGGTATGTAAAAAATATGATGAAAAAGTTGTAACGTAAAATTCTTTATTTTAATTCATGAATTACAAAAATTTGGACACATTTTTAATCTTATTTAATACTGTAATTTTAACCATTAAAATTAGAAAAAAATTCAGCAGTTGAGTTTGAATTTAGATCATCTTCATTACCAGGTGTGTGACACACTAGTTCATAACGTGGTATTTCCGTATAAGCCACAAATGAATTTGGGGT
Source organism: Tipula vernalis (assembly GCA_958295665.1). Lineage (NCBI taxonomy): Eukaryota > Metazoa > Arthropoda > Insecta > Diptera > Tipulidae > Tipula > Tipula vernalis. The sequence continues at coordinate 21,110,754 of OY282559.1, forward strand.
TGAAGTTGACCGCGGAGATGACAAATTGGGCTCATTTATTTTTATACTATTTCTGTGTAAAGTGCCTAAACTTGCTTCAAACAGAATATCATTAATCGCTTTTCGTGCGAAAATTTGTTGTTCCGATTTCAATTTGGAGAATTCTTGAGCCCAGTGCTTTCCCAGAATATCGTATTCGTTATCATTACGATTTAAATGTTCACAAGCCTGTTGTAACAAATCCATTTTTTGTTGTTCTGTGCTATCCATTATTTTTCGTTTTCGCGCCGGTTTTTTATAACTAAGATTTATATTTTCATCCCCAATACTTGATATCTGAAATAAAAAGTGTTTACTATTATTATACACATATTTATTCACATATTTACAAAAGTAATATTTTCATCAAAGGTACCAAAGACCGAAGAGGAGTGGAAAAATGTCGCAGAAATATTTGAAAAGAAGTGGAACTTCCCACACTGTGTCGGCGCTATAGACGGCAAACACATCGAAATACGTAAGCCATGTGATACAGGATCTTATTATTTCAACTACAAGCAGACATTCAGTATCGTCCTTATGGCTGTGGTGAATGGAAATTATGATTTCATAATGGTGGATGTTGGTGCTAACGGGAGAGTTTCGGATGGTGGAGTGTTCGCAAACACAATTTTTGGAAAAAAATTAAATGAGAGAAAACTAAATATTCCTGAGCCCGAAAAAATTGGAAATAGTGATTCAATAATGCCGTATGTTTTTGTTGCAGACGAGGCTTTTGCGCTGTCGGAGAACATAATGAAGCCTTACTCGCAAAGAGAATTAACTTTGGCGAAAAGAATATATAATTATAGATTATCTCGGGCTCGGCGAATTGTAGAAAACGTTTTCGGAATACTAGCAGGTCGCTTCCGAATTCTGTTGACGACCATTAATCTTAATCCAGAAAAAGCTGTAAAAATAGTAATGACATGTTGCCACTTACATAATTATTTACGAAGAAAGAAGGGCCCATATTTGGAGCAAGATTTAGATGTGGGAGATTGTTCTGGCCAAATTGAACAAGCTAGCTGTAGCTCTAGAACACAACTTTTCGGTTTGAAACCTTCAACAAATCGAAATTCTTCATCTACAGCTAAATTAGCACGGGATAGATTCTGCGAGTATTTCAATAATGCAGGCGCAGTTCCATGGCAAGATAATATGATAAAATAACATAAAACAATCCTGAAGCAATCCTTGACACATTAATGTACTATTTTATTAATAAACATTTAAAAAAAAATACACTTACTGAGTCTGTTTCAAGCTGCAAGTTCACATCTTCACTTTCCTCGTCCATTGTAGAAATTCCGTCGTGCTGTATTTCATGATCTTGTAAAAATGATAGATCATCAAAATACCACAAACTGGGAATGTAAATGTCTTCTATACCCGCGCCACTTTTTTTACTTTGAATCACCTTTTTTAATTCGCGTCTATAGTTGGTACGAAATACATTTAATTTTTTTCGCACCATATCACGGTCTGCACTAGGTTCAATCGCTTTTAATTTCTCTACTAAAACGGAGTAACATTCCTCTTTTTTATTTTTATTCTTGTAATCATCACTTTTTACTTTCCATAATGCTGGAAAACTTCGATATACATTTAGAAACTCAGAATAAAATTCTCTGTTAATAACTCCAAATGCCGCCATTGTATAAATAATAATGCAGCTGTCATACATGAATACATGATTGACCAGCAAGACAATACACTCTCAATCATGATTGCGCAAGCGTATGATTGAAGAGAAAAAATCAAACATGTTTGATATTTCGTCAATCATTTTTACAGGATTGCGCAAGCTTTCAATCACCCCCATACACTCTCAAAATGATTGCGCAAACACGATGATTGTCAAGCATGCTTGCAGGTGTATGGGCACCTTAATTCTTCCTCTAACTCAGTATAGTCCAATTCGTCATTGATCCTTAGTGAATAATACACGTGTAATAACTTTTTAGAACGTTCGAAACTTAGGCGATTTCTTATCGGCGAATGTACATGTGCCCAGCTGGAAAATACTCGCTCGATCTGTGCTGATGACGCAGGAACTTTAAGCAGTTGCTTTGCGAATTGGGATAAAATGGGGTATTTTGTTTGTGCCATATTCCAAAACACGAGTGGTCTTTTAATGCATTTTTCAAAAAGCATTTTGAAAAATGGATTCTGTGACCTGAAGTCGTCAAATTCTTCGATTCCGGCCCCGTTAAACTTTCGTAGTATAAAATTATTTATTTTATTAGTATGTTCACTTTTAAGTTTTCCACTGTCCATAAGCGGATGTAGGTAAAATGCCGTTAGGGCATATTCGTTTAGTGCCATTTCTTTTCTAGAATTTAGTTTCGATTTGAACTTAATAGGTAACTGAAGATCCAACCATAAGTTGGCTGAATCGGCAATAGAAAATGACGTTGATTGGCACATATTAATTATATGGCATATAGGATCGAATATTTTAATATTATCCTTTATTTTTTCTATAAATTCGTCTTCAAAAATAAGGGCCACAACCGCTGGTTTAACTTTTTTACATTTGGACTCAATTGTTACCTTCTTCATGTATTGCAAATTGTTTATTAATGATTGATATGCATCTCTGTATGAGCACCATCGCGTCTCACAAGGCAGGCTCACTTTACTGCCACCGTACATAACAATTTGTTTTTCAAAGTCGGAATGCTTAAATTCCTTGAGCACAATTAACAGCCTATCCGTCAGGGCTGTATCCAACACATCCTTTGCCAATAAATTTGCGGTATGGCTATTACATGTACTGTGCCATAAAATATGACTAGTAAGTCTACCCATTTTGAGCATACAACTAGCGTTATCCGAAACAACAGCGTACACCTTCGCATTGTACAATTCTTTTGCAATATCTACGGATTCCATTAGGATTTCAGCTAATTTTTCTCCTGTCTCACTTTCACCTGTTAGGTCCCAAGCTTGCAAAAATGCTTGTTCGTTACTGGCATCATGCAACATAGTTACCACAAGCTTCGAGTTGCTAGCGCTATTTTTCCAGCCATCAATCAATAATACAGATTCCTCCGAAATTCTTGCTTTAGCATTTGATATACAATTGGAATACGCATCGTCCAGCAATGTCGTTGATAACGCCTTGCGCCCTGGCAATTTTAAAGCGTACGCTGGCCTTAACTTTCTAATAAAAGATTTGAAGTGCTTTGATTCGACCAATCTTAAAGGTAAGTTACATCCGAAAATCAATTTGGCTAGTTCCTCATTTAGTTCCTTTTCCTCTTTTTCGTTTAGCCTATCTATATAATTTGCAACGGTACTTGTATTTTTCATTGTTTTGGAAACACGTTTATTTTGTTTAGGGGAACCGAAAGATCGTTGTATATTTTGTTTAGATGAGATTTGGTCAAGCGATATTACAGAACCTATTATTGGTTGATCGATTGATGACGATGACGACTCTATTATGTAACTAGATGAAAGATGGTTTGAAATATTCGATAGCTGCGAGCATACCGTTGGATTTGAGGACGATGATGATGACTGAACAACGTACGTTTCAGAAATATTTTGTTGACTTGAAATTTCCAGCGCCTATAAAAAAAAATTATATTAGTTTGAAGATTTTGTTTTTTTCTTTTTTCTCTTCTACGGATTATTAAACGTTTTAAATTATTGTAATAATATTATTATCCGTCAATTGTAGACGCGAATTGAATTTTTAAATACAGGTGAACTTAATACCTTATCGAAAAAGGAAAAAGGGGAACCAACAAATTTATTCTAGTAGACTGCGATTGCAATAGAGAAAGAATAATTGAAAAGCAAAACAGTAAGCCAATTTATTCTAGAGAAAGAGACATAATGTTCGATAAAGGCTGTGGACGAATAGTCGGGTAAATCGATTAGTACAGTAAATTGAAATTTTAGAACACAGTTACCTCTGATGTCGTGCGAATTCTCTAGTAATTACTTTTGTCAAAAATTGTTTGGCGGGTTAAATTCTAATGTATATAGTAGGCACAACGTACAAAAAAAATGTCAAAAATTGTGTCAAATGTTTGTAAACATTTCAAAAAAATATAAAATATCTCTCAAATATCATTTTTGGTGGTGAAAAATGGCTCCATGTCCTGTTGTTAATAAATTGTTATAATTGTTCTAACTATTAATAATAATTAGAATGCAATGTGTCACAATAATTATTTAAAGTTACACAAATGTCAGGAAAATAACAACAACAAACCATTTACTCTTTTTTCATTCTTTTACCCTCCTTTTTAGTACGGTATTTGTATTTACCGTCTACACTGTTAAAATTTAGGTAAAGCGAGTATTTACCCGACTATTCGCCCACAGCCAAAGTATCGCAAAAAACTGTTGTTCCAAAATCCCGTGCCTGGCCTAAGAAAATACTTTCAATGTAAATATTTTCGAAACAAAGTTAAATGCTTACAAAATTTACAAATTATCTTTTTATAGAATCAGGGCCCAGGACTATTTTAATATTACGTTTACACCAGTAGAATAAAAGTATGGATCAAAAAAATATCACGATAAACTCAAAGTAAAATTCTTTATTACTTTATCGCATACTTTTTTGCTATTATAGTATTGTACGTATCTAAAAAGTATGGTATAATGTTATGCGGTGTAAACCATACTATAATACTTTTTAGATACAAAAAATGTCATTTTATTTCAATCTTTTGTTTATTGATGAAAAAAAAGTGTAAATGGCGATGGATTATGAAATTGGTAAAACACTAAAGTTATAAACTATTATAATTTGTGTTCACAAAACTGTGGTATAAACTAGTGGAGAAAAATATTTTATAATTTAAACTATTAAAGTAGCTATGGTGTAAACGTGGTATAGCCAACTAAACAAAAATATAAAAGAAAAATTGAATAAAATAATCATCAAACTAGAAAATAAATTAATTAAGCAAAAAGATTTGGCCAAATATGTTGGTAGTATAACTATAGATTCAATACTTTGACAAACATCTTAACGCTATAACTCGAAACAACCAGAAAGCTTTTGCTATGTTAAATAAATTATTTTGCTGCAAAACATTAAAAAAACATGTTAAGATAAGCTGTTATCAATTATTGATAAAGCTAATAATCAAATAAGGCGATCCAATATGGTATAACAAAACTCCGAGAATAATGGAGAAAATAAGAAAATTCGAAAGGAAATACATAAGAAGATATTTATCAAAGTATAGAAAATTAGAAAACTTACAACATTATATTTCAAATAAGAACCTATATAACTCGGTAAAATTTGATAGAAGCGATTTGTCTATTTTAAATTTATTTCGGGATCTCATTCGTAGGTCTATAGCTAATGTTGAAAATTCCATGATTTATGCAATGTATGTGCACTGATATCTTATATTTTGTCTATCTGGATCAAGCGGAGTTAATTCAAAATCATAATACTGCCGTGCCCATTTACCATAAACTCAGAAGAAAAAATAATAAGTCATTCAATCCAAGTATTTTTCAAGACCCTCATACTACCAGGTTCAATACTACTATTTCAGACAAATCAAAAATCAAATTTTGTAAAAAAATAATCTAACGACTTATGAAGATTCAATATTATATGCAGAATTAAGTTCAGACCACAACCATCAAATGATAATATGTAGAATGGACTGATTATTGAACTAATTCTAAGAAGTCATATAATTTCAAAAAACTTAATTCGGAAAAAATTCGAAATAAAAAGTATAACAAAGAAGACTATATAACTCCACCTTTAATTGATGGCTCACGAACTATATACATATTTGTCAACTGAAAAAGTCAACTTAATAGCTGACACATGGAAATATTCATAAGCAAAACAACAGTTTATTATACAAAACTATGATACTCGTACAATACAATAAATCTTACCAATGAATTAAAAGTCTAATATCTACATACACAACTAAAAATTAGCAAATCTCCTAAGCATTTGACTTACCGCATCACTCCTGTTAGTGTCACTGCTATCTAATATAACAATATTAGTATCATTCTTACTATTGTCAGTGTCGGTTGGTATTTTGCAAATATTTCTGTAACATGTTAAATTATCAAATATGTTAAATGTAACAAATAAATATATTTTTACTTTACCTGTGCCCTTTTAATCTGTTACTTGCGGTATTCTGCAGTTGTTTGTTACAGACCGTGCAAGTTGCAACGTGCTTCCCATTATTTTTTCCTAAATAAAACCCCAGCTCATTAAATGCTTTTCCTTTCGGTCGGCCAACCATTGTGAGTTTCCTTCGACAGTTGTATGTACCTAATAACTTATAAAAAAGACCAAATTAATTATTTTTATTAAATATTTATTATTAATAATAAGCCCAAATAGAAAACATGGCATGCTAATTCTAAAAAGCGCTACAGACGATCCGACTTATCGGACCGACCGTTGGTCAGACGGTCGGATGGAATTTCCATCCGACACATCCAACATAATTTTATTCGACCGACATGCATACACACTATCCGATTTTACATCCAATCCAACCAAATTGGTCCGACCGTCCGACCAAATCGGATCGTCTGTAGCGCTTTTAAGACTTATGTAAAATCACAACTTAAAACATTTTATATAATTACATATGTACATCACAAAAAAATTAAACATGTAAATGTCCCACAAAATAGGAAAAATTGATCACACTCACCTACACGGTTTTCCTTTTTTATAAATAAATTACAGTTATGGTGAATCATGTAATTTCACAAATTCTAACACCTAAAAATGGTGCGTACACCCACGCCAAAATTGGTTTTTGATAATTTGTTATATTTTAATCACCAACTTGTTATTAAAATAATCTTAATTTTGAACAAAAATTATCAATTATCGATTATCGATACGTATATTTTTTTTTAACTTTTTTTAATTGTTTTACACACGGACACGAAACACTTTAATATGAAATATTTCAAAATTCTTGCTGCGACTGTCGTAATGAGTACTTGAGTTGAGGAGATACCGTTGATTATGATTATTTTTCACAATTCAGTAAACCCCATTATAACAAATGTAAATCACCTCTTAAACGTCAAATTGGGATAGCTAGATCAGTTCCAAATTTTTTCGCTACGTGGTACTCGTAATCCTCCAATCGTCAATCCGCCAATTTACACTTGCTTTCTTGCATTACGTTTCTCTGCTTTCAAAAAATCAATCGACGTTTACACTAGTTTCTTGAAACGCGTTTCTTTTGAATTATTTGTCTATGTATATGTAAAGGATGAGAACAGCAATTTCCTAGGGAAAATTATTTTGATTAATTTATCTAAGTTTTTTTTTATTCAGTATTCCCTTTTTATGAATGCTAGCCATTCCTCACGAATACTACGTCGATAAAATACGAAAACGAAAAAAAATAATGCAACGTTGAAATATTTGATATATCGTTTTTGTTTGTATTAGTGCGAAGAAATTGCTTGAATTAAAAAAAATGTTTGGCGAAAAAAGAATTAAAGAATCCTAACCTCGAAATTGTGTTTGTAGGTACAGAGGAAGGGAACAAGGTGAGAAACGTAATGCAAGAAAGCAAGTGTAAACTGGCTGAATAGACCAAATAGTTTAAATATAGGGTAATTCAATGCGAACTGCTTGATGCCATTTTATTATATACAAAAAGGTCATACAAAATTTTACAATAGAATCGTAAACGACCGGAAGTGATAAAGAAATTATGGTTTCCCATTTATAATATAAAATCAAACTTTTATTCAGAAATAAAGGCATGATTTTCAATATTTACAAATATCTATAAGAACTATGTCGCTTTTGATGGATCACCCTCTACAATATGGCCAAAAAAATACAAAAAATCACAACAACTGTCATTTATAAAAATACATACATATTTTTATTTGCAAATATGTATATATCTTAATATATACCTATTTGTAAATAAATATTATTTGAAATTTAGGAAAATAAAATATTTAAATTAGATAATATAAAATGTTTTATTTAAATAAAAAAATACAAATTGCAGCCGATTATCAAAATTTTGTGCTTTATTATGTTTCCAAAACCGATCAAAAGATGTCTCTTAATTCAAAAATGTTTAGTCGAAATAAAACGAAAATTGGTGTATTTTAGCAAATTTAATTTCAAGTTATATTTATTATATGTATTATTATTCGTACATATTTGTCTAATAAGGATAGTCCCGCACAGCTTATTTATATTTACGCAGTTCCTCACTTTGATACATACACATGTAGTATCGTCAAGCAAACACTATGGCCCATAATTTTGTCCTTGGTCCGTTTTAACGAACGAAACATAGTGTGATTCCGATCCTAACGACCGCAAATAATTCCTTCGACGTTACAGCACATGTTCTTAAAGGACTCAATTGATTCAGGATTTCTTTTATTTATTTTCTTCATTTTTGAATAGGCCATACGTTTCGCAAGTTTGTGATAAACTGTGAAGCAATCATGACAAAATGTGGAATGGCAAATTTGTGGATACATTTTATACTGGTTCCCGAATCTTAGCATTTGAATGATTTGGCAACTACACACCACTGAACAAAAATATTTTCTCGAATAGCCCATCATGCATCGAAAAATAGCTGAATTAAACATCAACGAATAATTCTCTTCTCTGCAAAACATGAATTCATTTGATCGCACCTTTTAATCCGTTCGCTTTAATTTTATGACGCAATAATCCAAACCTAAATTTGTACCGGGTATTTCTGTAAATGACGGTCACTGTTCCGCACTTGAAACGGCATTCTCGCAGGTTGAGTTATCTTTAATTTAAGAGGGTGAAACGGGTACAATATAATATTTTGTGATACTTACTTATATTTGTTAACGAATCGAGATAAATTGTGAAATTACGCCCCGCGTCGGCGAGTTTTATAATAATAGTTAATTGATGCTTTTTGTAATATACGCTGTAATTTCACCAATGGATGGCTCTGTGATCCAATCAATTGTTGTTTATACATTTTATTTAAAAGCTCAATATTATTGCGTTTGTGTTGGTGCATTTATTGCAAATTAGTTTTTATTTTAATTTAATCATAGTGAATTAATAAAACACTTTTCTCTTAAAGAATTTTTGATGATGTGTAAAATAAACATTCTAGATACCATTTCAATAATAATATTTCAAATCAATAAAAGTTTTTATTCAAGAAAATTGGGGTAAAAAAAATTGGACTTTACATATGTTTTGTATGGGAAAAATTTGAGAATCCCATTGTATCAGTGGTTAATTCATTAAGCATTGATAGATCAAAAACTGTTGGCGTAAACCGTAAAAGAATTAAACCCATTATCGAACTGCTGATGGTTTATTACATTTTAATCCGATGAAAAATGAAGAAAATTTTAGTAAAATTTAAGGAATGAATAAAAAATACGTGAATACCGTTTCTTAATTTAAATACATTTCGTTTTGTATTGTAGAAATCTACCACAAAAAGTGTCAGTTATATTTGCGATGTAGTTTTTAATAGGGTATACTGTTTGTGATCTGAGTATACAGTGTGTGTATCTGTTGCGAAAACAGTTCGACAATATATATTTGAACCGGTGCCAGGCCTTCTCGGTGCTTTACCTCTGCCACCAAATCCTAATGATTATTTTAATTTGCAATCATCTGAGATGGCAGTTTTACCACCTGGTGTGAAATTACATCAATTACCACTGGAAATGATACCTGGTGCACCTATGGTCAGGCATATAATACTCAGGCTATTCCAATTCCGGCAACGGCACAAACGGCTTTAGCAACATCAACGGCAGCAGTTGCAGCCCAAAGCGGAGTGATATCACCAACACCGGGTGGGGTTCATTATCCCAGTCAAGATCCATCACGACTTGGCGTTATTAAAAAGCAATAAAATATTTTTATTTTTTTGTACATTTTGCATTTTGGAATAAATATGAAAATGAGTTTAAAATTTTATTTTAAAATTTTGACTTTTCGTTATAGTAAATCCATTTAGGTGAGAAAATGGCTACGCTCTAGCCGGTCGATCTGTGCCATTACATAAAACACATTTATTTTGGTAACTTATTTTATTCCGCAAACATACAAAAATAACATAAAAATACAATTTTTCGAATTGAACTATCCTAAAATTGTTTATACTTTTCATAACCCTTAACTAATTTCTCGTACACTTTTTGTCCAGCATCGTCGTTCGACAGCCGAAAATACAAAAATATAAAATTTCTTCATTTGACTCGGTGATCATAACATGGATAATAAAGGAAATTAAATAAGGCAGGAAAATAATGATTCTGACTTAAGTTTTTTTAATTTTAGTAAATTTTAATTATTGTTATTATTATTATTATTATTATTATAATTTTATTTATTTTGTCAAATTTCGTTTTTGACAGATAAGAAAAATGGTCGACTACTACTACAAGAATGATTTACACTTTTAAAATTATTTTCTTTTATTCAAATGCAGCTAGATGTCAGTAAACGTTTACTTAGGGCATGTTAAAAACCAACAGATGACAACACTGTAGATGGATAATAAATTAATAAATTTTCGCTTTTTGTGTCTGTAGATAATTAAAAGTTATAAATAATAAAGTTAACTTTCTAAATGAACCATAATTCTTGTTATTTATTTTATTCTAATGAACCATACTTATTATATGGTTATTTTTGTTTATTGTGGTGATAATTTGATACAGATTTCACACCGTAGATAGTATATTAGCAAAAAATTAAAATACTATTTTGCTCACAGAAACCATTTTTTTCGACATTTTCGACATTTTCGATATTGTCGACGTGAATAATTTAATTTTCTACATACATTGTCTACACGTGTAGACAATGTATAAATTACGCCAGGTAGACAATACGGCACAACGCTGATCTTTAGGTCTTCTTCGCTGCATTTAGTGATTTCGAATTTCACGCATTCGCGCGTGACTCGGGCTGCGTAACTTTTATCGTCTTCACCTCTTTCTCTTTTTATTTTGAAGACTTTATAACGGAGCGCGAAACGCGACTCTTTTGACCCAAAAATTCGTCTGAGTTCTTTTACTGCGGTCCCTAATGACAGCTCCATCGGCAACACGGGCAATATTGTGTTCGCAAACTTTTGGTAGTCGAGTTGCGAGAGTTTTTGCAATAATAGTCCGACTTTTGTCGCGTCTGGCAGCGTTTTGGCCTCTCCCTCGAAGATGCTTTGGTACCTCGCGTACCAAAGATCAAATGTGACGCTATTTTCGGGATCGTAAACGAATTTTTCGATGCGATCCGACAAATCTTTGACTACTGAGAACCCTTGCACTACCAGCGGTGATCCAGCTGAGTTTTCATCTGCGTTGACACAAATGTTGGGCTGCTGTTTCGACAGCAATAATTCGAAACGTTTTTCGGCCGCTTCACGTTCTGCTTGCGCCCGTTTATCAGCCGCAGCCAAAACTGTTTCCATCAATTCTTTTATCTGGTTTGCGTTCATTTTTATACGTATAGTGTCGTGCTGGACTTTTTGAATTTTGAGGTTAAACGCTCAAACGTGTAGTGCTGGACTTTTCGGATTTTGAGGTTAAACGCTCAAACACGAAAAAAAAACTTGGTAATAAAAAGGTTTTAGAATCCGGTTCGTGGATTCGGTTCTTCTCCTCGTCGCCACTGTGACAACTTCGGTTGTCCGTAATAAAACTCTATATATTTGTATATTTGGTTATCTTTATATATATTTCATTAATACACTTTACACGTGTATCTTTGTTCGTTAGTCTGCTTCTACTGGTTTGACATCTCTCTCCTTCCACTACTCATCGTCATCGCTACCTTTTCTAGTAGCGTTGTCTGCCCTACAGTCGCACGTGCCATACAGTAGCACACCTCACATAAGGGATCCGAAAAAATTACGGTATTGGGAGTTGTCACAGAAAATAATCAAAAATGTGCACTTTACAAAACATTTTTGTTCGTTTTGTTGGAAGTAAGCTTAAATATTTCTTTCGAGCTGGCGAAATAATAAATGCAAAGTCATGTGACCAATTCGTCAAATTTCATCAATAGAACAGGAGTATTTTTTCACCAAGATAATGCAAGAGCTTCGAAGACTCTTGAAAAACTGGGAAATTTTAACCTGGGATATTGCTTCAGTTGGAAAATGGGAGGCGTGAGCCTCACATTTTCCAACTGAATAAGTCCTTAATCATTAGAATGATCCCTGGAAAGGACTTTTTGTAGACGAGCTGCAGAGGGCAATTCATTAGTTCGAGATTATATTCCGAAAAGGCCATCTTATACTCGCCCCTATTCACCGGTGCGCTTAACTTAGTTAAATAGCTTTCTCGACTTTTCCTCAGTTTTCCCAGAGCCTCGTTTCACCAAGGGACCATCTTAGTGGACTCTCTTCGCTTAATCGGGCAGCAGTTCTCATAAGCCAAGTAAAAAGAGTTATGCGACGCCTTCTTCTCCCTTTCTCGCCTGCTCCTCACCAGTCTCTTGGAGATGGCCACCATCCCAGGAGTCTTGTAAACAGGTATCGCCAGAAGCCGGTTTGGCACCACCCTGGCCGCCCTTGGGGTATTACTGGACAATCCCCAACTTGTATTTAACCATAATGCCAAACCGCTAAAGCTTCTCGACTGAAGAGTGGTCCATAGAGAAGTGAAAAAGACCGTAGAGCCTTTCGCCTCTCTCTTGACATATCTCCAGTCTCTCGCCTGCATGCCCTCGTTTTGGCTCTTTTTGGCAATCCTTCCCATGGCTTGATAGTGCCTATGGCCTCCCTGAGAGTCGCTGTACAAAGGCCCGGTCAGCACACAACATTGTCAACCATCCAAACCGAAGCTGGCTGCCATGGAGTATTGGTTTAAGTTCCTTGGCCTTCCCCTCCAGCACCTTCTTCAGGATGACCTTCTGGACAGCCTTGAAGGCAACATCAGGAGAGCCAGAGGGTAGGATCCCAATGATCTCCGACTCTGAAGGCTGCTTGAAGGTAGCTCCACATCGAGCTGCAGAACCCAAGACCACCGGGACAGATTCCTCCTCCCTGGCATTTTTAAGTGTCGGTGGAGTACCGTCATCCGGATGGACTCCCTTAGACACTGGGACCTGAGGAGGAGCACCAGTGTCCTTTGCCAGAAGCTTTGTCTCGTTTCCGGGCGTTTTCCCCTGGGCAAGAAGTTTCTTGTATCGCTTCTTCACGGCTCAACACATTATCACGCGAGGAGTCACGAAAGGTTTGACAATGACATTAGCGTCGCCCTTCAGGTCCTCCCCTACGTCCATACTCCCCTTGCTTTCACAGAAGTTATGGGGGCGAAACCTCATCTCTTGAGATGTCGATATGGGAGTTTTTAATAATAAAATTCATTTTATTAAAAATATTGAATTTAAAAATAATTATAAGTGTATTTGCATCTAAAATAAAAATGTTTTTTAAACTTTGTTTTATTTTAAGCAACCCACTTTATTCTAAACCATTGAATAAAATTCTAAATGTGGCCTTAATCCCTAGTGTTCGCTGATGACCAGGGATACAAAATATCCGAGTATTTTTTGAGCAAAAAACGAACGCATTAAAAGGATCGGTATAATTTTAACTCTACTTTTTAGGAGATTTTTTGACAACCGAAAATTATTTCTTTTATCGCGTAAAATATTCCAAAATTTTTGCGAATTGAAAAATTTGAATTAAAATAATATGAAAAGCTACGATTTAAACAATAACATTAATAAAAAATAATAAAATAATCAAAAGGAAATGTGATGTTGACGTTTAAAATACCAAGTCAAGAACAAAAGTTGTTCACTCATGTCATCAATACAAAATCCGGATATTTTATTAAAGTGAAGTTAGCGGGAGTAACACTTTTCAAAAATATCTGGGGTGAGATGTTGTAACCATAACGTTTTTCGCTTCGATGCATTTTCGATAGAATAACGGTATTTTAGAACTAAATTGTTTTAAAATTTTATATTTTTAACAAAGCAGTACCGTTATTCTATCGAAAATGCATCGAAGCGAAAAACGTGATAGTTACAACATCTCACCCCTGGGGTGAGATGTTGTAACCATCACGTTTTTCGCTTCGAAGCATTTTCGATAGAATAACTGTACTGCTTTGTTAAAAATATAAAATTTTAAAACAATTTACTTCTAAAATACCGTTATTCTATCGAAAATGCATCGAAGCGAAAAACGCGATGGTTACAACATCTCACCCCTGGATATTTTCTATCAAAAGGCCATCAGTGAACATACGGAATATATTTTAGTCTTTCTTTTTTTCGCACAGAATTTTCGATGCTTGACGTTTGCTTATTTCAGCTCTATTTGTCTAACTCTATGGTCCATACTGAGCATCTTGGGTTGAAACGTCAAAATATTATAAATTTGTTTGGAAAACAGTTCGTGAATTAAAATATTTAACTGTAAATATGTGTTTGTAATTTAAAAAAATTGTGTACACGAATAAAGTTAAAAATCAAACTTTGGAAAAATTTATAAACATCTAGTTAAATGGTGCAGTGTTGTTTTGTTCCGCAATGTAAATCTAAAAAAGTCGCGGGCGATGCCATAAGATTCCATCAATTCCCAGCTAATAAACAAATGGTGACGAGATGGCTACGGGCACTTAAAAGCGGCAAGAAACCAAGCAGGCATGCCAAAGTTTGCAGCTTGCACTTTCAAGAAACAGATTATAAGCCAAATGAATTTGGTAAGCTTTTTTTATTTGTAAGAATTTATAAAACATTAAGTTTAATACATGTATTTGCAAATCTAGGTGAAACAAAGCGGTACTTAAAATCCAATGTGATTCCCAGTCAAAATTTACCAAAAACTAGCCATGTACCGAAAGCTTCAGGATCTGTTAGGCCCCGAATGCGTCGTATTGTTGAAGCTAGTTTGCAACACAACACGGATAAAGAAGTTGGAATTAATCATGATGGGCAGGTTTATACGCCAGAAATGGATAATAAAGGGAGGAAATCGATTCATACTCAATCTATTCAGACCTCCCAATTAGTGGCAACAGCGCTATACTATGATCGTTTGTCTGAGGAGCAATTTAAGCGATACACCGGACTCACCTCCACTAAATTCAACATTTTATACGAGTTTCTTGCTCAAACCGAATCGTCTCCATTTGATAAATATTTATCAAAACGGGACCAATTAATATTGTGCCTAACGAAATATAAACAGAACATAATATTCTCCATCATCGGGGATATGTACGGGTTGTCCTTAGTTGTCACCAAAAAAATTTTTGTTCACTGGACACAAATTATGAATGCCGCATTTAAAGCTGTTAACTGGTGGTCCCTACGATACAAAAATCTAAACGCCTGCACAGTAATATTACATTGTTTCGAAATTGCAACCCAACAATCAAGGCAAAATTCCGAACTAAACCAAAGCTTGTTCTCGCCATATAAAAATAAAAACACACTAAAATACTTGATTGGAATAGATGAAAAAGGAACAGTAATTTTCTGTTCCGATGTATTCTGCGGTTCAGTCTGTGATCGTGATATATTCAAACAAAGCGAAATTATTGATCATCTTATTGAAGGAGACATCGTTTTGGCAGATCCGAAGTTCGAGATAAGTGACCTCTTAGAGAGCAATGGCGTTGCAGTAAACCCACCTGTTCTCAGTAATCAAGAAAAACTCACCGTGAATGGAGTTCTTGAAAGGCCAAAAATCGCAAAGAGGAGAATCTTAATAGAAAAGATATTTAGTTTAGCCAAATTTAATAAAATTTTATCAAAAACAATGCCAGCACATTTATGGCCTTATGTTAATGAAATAATTTTTGTAAGTAATTTACTAAATAATTTTAAATAAAAGTTTTTAATTTTTTATAAGATACAATCCCTTGATTGGCTACTATGGACATCTATAATTAGTTGCATTTTAAAAGCAATATCTCCATATCGACTTAAATCCCATCTATATTGGATTCTGACAAGTGTTACTCCCTTTTGACATTTCGCAGTTTTTTTTTTTATTTGTATTCATTCGTCCACCAAATTTTTTCATTCATTCGTGTTCAAAGTGTTCCCAAGTCTACTAGCGAGTGAGTGTGTATAGTGTTTTTGTCGAGTGTCGAAAAACAATGACCAAAATTTTTATTATAAAACAAAAACGATAAATCGTAAAGTATTGAAAAATTTAGTAAATTCAATAAATTTTCGAATTTTTCATGTTGTGTGTGCTTGGGTAAGCACACATTTTATGAAATTGCACATTCCAAGCTTTTTGAAATTTTCAACAATTTATCTTGCGAATTGTTTTGTGGTGAATCAAACAATGGCCACAAATGTTTTGCAACATAATGATAGCTCGGAAACAAGTTCGAATTCAGAGAATTATGGTGATGATGAAGGTCGAAGGCGTCGCATATCCAAATATCGAAGCAGGTGATTACCTTTTTTTTTTTTTTACTGGGGTGGTCTAGCTAATTAAATACATACCTAGTTGTAAATATCCATAATGAATATTTTGTACAGTGAAGTCTAGAAGTTGTTATATTTTGTAATACGAATACACGGAAAATTAATTTTTATTCGTACATTTTCTATGAAGGATTTTCTTTTTTTATTATTTTCCGTTGTTTTATAAATAAACTGAAAATACGTACAAAAAAAAAAATGCAATACGCGCTTTTACGTATGACACATCATTATATCACGCGATTTACAAATTTTCATTGCAATTTTCTTTTGTTTTTCATATTATTTTCCGGTTGGGTCGCGACAGAAATATTCGTATCCACAACATGAGTAATCCAACAAAGGCCCAAGTAATTAGTCGTGCTAATATCGGGATGGTGGTACAACCGTCTGGTGCTTCGTCTTCAGCGGCCGGTCTACCAAATAATTTGCTACAGAATCAAGTGGCGCCCGTTGAGCTGTTGGAACGGATTACATTACTAGTGGATAATACACGATTTGTAATAGACTCTTCACTATTTACGGCTCATCCAAATACCATGTTAGGTAGAATGTTTACCTCGGGAATTGAATTTACACATCCGAATGAGAGGGGCGAATATGAGGTAAGATGATTTGTGTTGAATATTTGGTTAAAGATATCTTTTATGATTTTTAGAAAGTCAGAGAATTTTATCATACCCGGATATTTAATTATGCTTGAGTGGGTTTGACGACCGTTAATTGGGCTATGTAGGGTATTTTTTTTCTATTTACGTCTAAAATTGATAAGCTGTACGATCGAGATCAGTGCAGTTTGATAAACATTTCAAGAACAGGTTATGTATTTTTAAATCGCGATATTTGATAAGAGCGATAACAATCAGCTAATTAACGTTTAATAATCATATTGTCTTATAGATTAAATGCGCGCCTAGGTAGTAATCGCTAGTTGATTCCTTATTGTTCTTTTTTTGTTTCATTTCTAGGTCGCCGAGGGTATTTCTCACAACGTATTCCGTGTAATTCTCGACTACTATAAAAATGGTATGATTAAATGTCCACCCACTGTATCCGTACAAGAATTGCGTGAAGCTTGCGATTATCTGCTAGTTCCATTCGATGCAACAACGGTGCGATGCCAAAATTTAAGTAAGTATATGGGCTGTACTGTTGCTCCTGTTCCGTAATCAGATAATTCTCATAAATCTATTTGCAATTAGGAGGATTGTTGCATGAGCTAAGTAATGAAGGTGCTCGCCATCAATTTGAACAATTTTTAGAGGAATTAATATTACCACTAATGGTCGCGTCTGCTAAACGTGGTGATCGTGAATGTCATGTAGTGGTGCTACTAGACGAGGATGTCGTAGACTGGGATGAAGAGTATCCCCCACAAATGGGCGAAGAATATTCACAGACTGTTCAAAGTACCGCGATGTATCGATTTTTTAAATACATTGAAAATCGTGATGTAGCTAAACAGGTGATGAAGGATAGGGGTTTAAAAAAAATACGCCTTGGTATCGAGGGGTATCCAACGCATAAGGAAAAAATAAAAAAAAGGCCTGGTGGACGAGCCGAAGTTATATACAATTATGTTCAACGACCTTTTATCCACATGTCGTGGGAAAAAGAAGAAGCCAAATCAAGACACGTGGATTTTCAGTGTGTGAAATCCAAGTCGGTTACAAATTTAGCTGAGGCAACCGCGGATCCAGTACTTGAGATGGATGCCTCAGGAAATCCAATTTATATTGTTGATCCGGTGCAACGTGTGCCTGAATCAGATCCGCAAGTTGGGTTCGGTGGAGGAGGAGGGGGAGGAGGCGCTGGTGGAGGTGGTGGTGGTGGTGGAGGTGGCGGTATCCAAAATGCGATTGATATCGATGATGCAGCTATAAATGGGATGAATTTACATGAAAATGAACCAGCTCTTGATGAACAGCTTTAAAAATATATACGAAAATCTCATAACCAAATAATATTAAAACTATTCTATTTTTCTCTCGTCTGGTTTAACAAAACTCGATTTAATCTTTGGTGTTAATTATAATTATTGATTATTAATATTAAAACTATGGATAATTTAATTTTAGTTGCACATTTTTTAATAATTTAATTATTTTAGATTTGTATTGCTAAACATAAAATACATTTTTTTTATCAAATAAAATTATAAAATAATGCTATTGTCAGCCATTTTGTATCCATTTCCATCTTTATTATTACCGCATCAGTGCAATCTCAATCAATTTTCTATAAATCAAATAAAACTCCATCGGCGTAATCGGTATATGAAAATCTAATACAAAACCATTATGCTGAAATCGCGGAATTATCGCTCCAATCGCCTGAAATAGCTCTGCTTCCGCCCATTTCAATATCTTCCGCTTCTTTAGGGCACTTTCAACAAACTGACGCAAGCTCAATGTTTGGCACTGGGCGAAATGTATTTCATTATCAAGGGCATTAAACTGGGCCATATTTATATCATTCTGATTATCAAACTCTTCATTCTCTTCATTTTCTTCATTCTGTTCATTTTCTTCATTCTGTTCATTTTCTTCATTCTCATCAATCTTATAGTAGTCCATTTTTATCATGGTCCGAATCAATTTTAGGAAACAGTACGATATATTTCCAATCAGTTCATTTTTACAAGGTTCCTGACCGTAAACGACGATGGCAAGAAAAACTAACAATTTTAAAAATTGGTAGAACGCAATCGTTTCATTAGGATCGTTTAAATTTTTAATCAGCAAATAAAAATTTTCATTTGCCGAATTCAGCCAATTGGACGGATACTCTTTGATATTACTCGCTTTATTTAGCCGGATGATAAAATTCCATAAATTGATTTGACGATTAAATTTGTGACCTTCAAAGATTGAAATTAATAGTTTGGATAATTTTGCGATTATCGAACGTAAATTAATGATTTCGTAGTTTATAATCTCGCTAATCGTTTTTTCTGTCGTTACATTGTGTTCCGCCCTATCAGAATGGTAATATTTGTACATTAGAAATCGTATAAATACATCCGATTGATGGATGCTTATGTACGAGTCGACGATTAAAAATGGCGATAAAATGTTTAAATTATAGTCAAGGGATATTTTTTGGTGCAGGTAAATGAAAGTTTTTAAACCGAATTCTGTTGGATTAGTTAGGAGTGCGATTAACTGCGGATTGGAAAATACTCCAAGTAAATTTGCATTCCATAAAAAATCTTCTTTAAACATATCCATCGATATTAGTATATCACCGTTGCAGCATTTTATAAGACCCGGACCAGATTTCGCATTGTTGTTCCAAATGGTAATTACAACCAATTCGTTTAGTTTGATTATACCCAGTCCATGTTTATGGCCATTTTTCCAAAACCCTTCGAACGATGTGTTGAATTGTGGCCAGGTGTAAACACCATAACCGTGAAAATTATTGTTAAAAAATTGGCCTTTATATGTTTCACCATTACGAAAAGTATAAGTTCCGACATTTCTTCGGTTGTTCAGAAATGTACCTAAAAGACAAGTCTTATATTAACATAAAGCTCTATAATTATAATGAACTAGATTTAATTCCACTTACCATTATATGTCCCATTTTTGTAATATCTCATCCCATCACATTTTTCACCATTCAGCCATTTCCCATCAAATAGTAATTTCTCTTTAATCCCATCGACGGCATAAAATGCCCCATTCCCACTCTTTTTACCATATTCATAATTACCTATATACTTTAACGATTTCGTTGTCAATTTACATTCACCGTGGGGAACACCATTCTCTAGTGTACCAACAATTTTTGAACAATTTTGAAACGCCATAAGCCCTTTCCCACTAATTTTGTCCGCTTTAAAATCACCCTGATAGTAATTACCATCGACCCAATCAAATCGACCTTTACCATCCATTTGGGCAGTTGGTGAGACATCACCACGATATTTATTGTTATTTATGAAAGTGATGCTGGCGGAAAGGGTTTCGCTTCGACACACTTTTGATTGAAAAACATTTTGGTCGCTGATTATTTTCGATTTAAGATAGTCGAAGAATTGTTGCGTAATTGTTTCCTGTAATTTGTTCATTGTGAAAACAAGCGAATTAATAAATGTGGAGAGCTAATTAACTGAGCTACTTTGGTGTAAGTCGGTGTGAATTTGTTTTGAAAATTGAGTGGAATCAGAATATCCTATAATTATTCCCTCTACGTATCAACTTTCACCAACGAACTTACAGCTAAACCGGCGAGAACATTGAGTACAACATTGAGAACAGTGTAACCATAGGCTAGCACAAAATGAAGCGTTTTAACATAGAATACTATAATATGATTATCAGATATTCTCGGGTAAGCAAGACAGCAAGCTTGAACAAGTTGAGCTTACAATAAAATCAAGCAATGGGGCAACAATTTAGTGCCAAATTTAGTACTGTGTATACTTTGTTGAATTTTCTTTTACATAAAAACCGCCAGGAAACTTTCTGATATAATAACTAAATGGTGGTGTTCTCCAACCTGTCCTTACTATAGTTGTATCGCCGTTTGATCTGATTGGCTCTGTATCTGAACAAAATGTAACGGACCCAGGAAAACTGATGATTTTCGGAAGTCCATGATGCCATGGACAACAAATTTGAACATTCCGCTGAATTGTTACTTCTTCCTTTCGTTTGTGAAGGCTTCGAATCTCGTTGTCGACGAAATTTTTCTTACGACCATTTGATAATGGAAGTTACTGCGTGATCAATTCCACCATCACTACAAAATGTCACAAATTGTGTATTAACAAACAGTGGCTAGGTATAACGTTTCCGGATTGCCAAGTGCTTCTGTAACACATTTCCTGTTTATAGGCCGCCAATTTATTACATGTGTGACGCCTATTTGTGAAAAAACAGTGTGAGACGCCAAGGG
This sequence comes from Tipula vernalis, assembly GCA_958295665.1. NCBI lineage: Eukaryota > Metazoa > Arthropoda > Insecta > Diptera > Tipulidae > Tipula > Tipula vernalis. The sequence goes on from OY282559.1 coordinate 21,132,121, forward strand.
GCTCGGTGTAAGGCGTTGCCTTCGTTGTGCGCCTATTATTTTGTAGGTTAACCCACCAAAATTTAGTAATTATACTAATTACTATTATTTATATAATCGATAATTTATTTATTACTTTACTATAAATCAAACTTATAGTAAACGTTTTACTTTTATTTTATTTTTTTATTTTAATTTTATCACCGCGTGACTTCCTTCTTCGATGGACGCTACGCTTCCTTTTTTTTTACATTTTCCATATAATTTGTAAGTTTATTTAATTAGGTTTTCGTACTCATAATAGATGGCACCACGGGTGAGTAATTTTTTATGTGTATAGGGTGTTACAATCTCTCCCTATGGATATCGGGACGACCCGGATGATATCCATATAATTCCAAAATATATTAAATAAATTTAATTATGATACGATAGAAAAATAAAAGAATATGAAACTATGATAAATGCGAATGTAATATTTGGCTATTCAATTTTAACGATATCGACTGGGCGTATTCACTGTACGGCCGCCACGAGTTGTTCTACAAGGGTGGACTGAGGAATCGACTTCAGTGGATTGGGATGTACCCGCAGAAACGGTGTCAATATCGAAGTCGTTTTCAGAATCTTCATGTCTGAATATGGATTGAAACTCTGTCGATCGGTGGTTTGATAAGAAATTATTCGAGTCATTTGTAGGTGTGAGCATGGATACGTGATAAACTCCTTTTGGGGTACCCTCTAGTGATTTTATGACATAAGTAGTCGGCGATTTAATTTCCTTAATTATATAAGGGCCCTCACGACGTGGTGAAAATTTGGACATTCGTCCCCGGGACGAGTCACAATTAGGATGTGTTTTTACCAGTACACGATCTCCAACGTTAAACGACTGGTTGCGACGGTGCTTATCTACATATGTTTTCCTAGAGTCCTGTTTCTTTTCATGGATTTCTCTAGCTTTTCCAATGGTATCCCCTATTTTCAGTAGATACGGACTAACTTCGGGAATAAAATTATCATTTTGAACGACATTACGGAAGTCCTGTTTAAAATCGAAAACATGTCTGAGTTCCATTCCGAAACAGATGAAGGCAGGAGTGTATCCTGTACTTTCACATACGGTGGTATTCATAGCAAAGCGGATGGCATGAATATATTTTGGCCAATTTGTATGTTCATCCCTGACTAAGAGTGAAAATTGAGTCTTTAAATCTCGATTTTTAAGCTCCACTGGATTAGCTTCTGGATGATACACAGGTGTTAGGGCTTGATGAACTCCGAGACAATACAAAACCTTTTGCATAATGGCACTCAAAAATTGACTTCCATTATCGGATACAACACGGCGAGGAATACCGTAACGAAGGAAAAATTCATTCACTAAGGTGGTACTACAGGCTTCAGCTGTAGCGGTTTTCAATGCATATAATTCGACCCAACGGGAAGCAGTGTCTTCGACAATCAATATCCAACGATAACCCTCCTCACTCTCGACTAACGGACCAAATAGATCGATTGAAATTACTTCAAATCGTTGGTTCATCACAGGAGTTCTTAAAAGTCCTGCCGGCTTTAAACTTGTGGGTTTATACCGCTGACATTCTGGGCAATCCTTTATATAGGAAGCAATGTATGACCGCATCCCTGGTCAATAATATTTGGTTGATATTTTTTCCAATGTTTGATCTACGCCATAGTGACCAGCTATCGGATCATCATGAAACTCCTTCATAATATCCGAACGATTTGCTGACGGTATCACCAACTGTGGTTCTTCTGATTCCGAATCCGATAAATACCGATAAAGCACCACCATGGACATGAGATAACCACGATCCATCCAATTTTGTAGATCGGGATGTTCAATAGATTCAAAACAATTAATAATCTTTTCTATTTCGGGATCATCCATTTGATTTTGGCGAATGTTGGAAGGACGAGCAGATGGCAAATCCACCTGTATGGAGCATATTCCACAATCGTTTTCCCTTTCACACGGCGGTCGAGAAAGAGTATCCGCGATGACATTCGATTTTCCTGGTACATATTCAATTTTGACATTGGATCCTTGAATAAATAATGCCCATCTTGCAAGGCGACCACTCGGCGAAAGGAGGGACATCAACCATTTTAATGGTTGGTGATCAGTAACTAAGATCACTTCAGATCCATCCAAATAACCTTGGAATTTCTTCAGTGCCCATACCACCGCTAAGGCCTCTCTTTCTGTGGTGGAATAATTCTGTTCCGCAGTCGTTAATAAACGGCTGGCGTATTCCAGAGGTTGTTCATCCTTATCCCATTTTTGGAGAAGTACGGCACCAAGAGCGTAATTGCTCGCATCGGTTCTTAATACATACGGTTTCGACGGATCGGCTTGTTGCAAGATTGGATGAGTAACAAGAGCCAATTTAAGATCATCAAATGCGCCTTGATGTTCATCTGTCCATTTCCACGGAACATTTTTGTTCGTAAGAGCACTCAACCATTTTGATCGAGCGGCGAAATCTGGAATAAACTTCCTATACCAACTGCAAGTTTGGAGGAACGTTTTGAGATGACGTAAGTTTCGTGGTTGTGGCATTTGCGATATAGCAGTGACTTTGGTCGGATTTGGTTGTATTCCTTCCGGTGTCAAAACATGTCCAAGAAAAGGGATACAATCTCGGAAAAAGGAACATTTTTTCCGATTTGCTCGCAAGTTATATTTTTGGAGCTGCTTAAATACAATTTCGAGATCTTTCAGATGTCCAGCGAAGTTTGGTGATATTATTATCAGATCGTCCAGATACGCAAACATGACGACGTCTGAAATCTCGGCTTTCATTCGGTCCATTAATCGTTGGAATGTGGATGTTCCATTTTTAACACCAAATGGAATCCTCTTGAAACGATAAAGTCCGAATGGGCAAATAAAAGCGGTTTTATCCCTATCTTTTAGATGTACGGGAACTTGCCAGTAACCACTGCGCAAGTCAATACTAGACATATACAACGTTCGTTGAGCTAAATGTAGAAGATCGTCTATCTTCGGCATAGGATACCGGTCAGCGACTGTGACGGAATTTAGTTGTCTATAATCAACACAAAAACGATACGAAGAATCTGGCTTCGGGACTAATACGACGGGAGCCGCCCATGGTGACTCACATTCCTCAATGATATCCAGCTCTAATATGGTTTGTATTTCCACTTTGAGAATCTCACGTTTATTTGGTGGAAGTGAATAAGGTGGAACTGCGATTGGACGATGATCACCTGTCTCGATATGGTGTTCTACCACGGTAGTAGGGACTCCCCCTGGAGCGAAGATCAATTCATATCGTCGCAACAGTTGTTCTGCACGTTCCTTATCCTACACATTCAAGTTACCTCCCTCTTCAATTCGAAAACTTAACTCGTCAGGCAACGATACAACCTGGATAGGTGGTATTATATCGATTTCATGAAATTCTTCATTAGCTAATGGTGTGTCGGAGAAGTCTACTTGGGACTTGGATTCATGTGTTATCTTATCACCAGATTTTGGTATTAGTTCCTGGACCTGTGTTGATTCTGTGTCCTGTTTTGACGATTGATGGTTATCCGATGCAAAACTACTACAATGAGTACTATTATTTGGTTCTGTATCAAGCGGATAGACCTCAGGAGCATCCGAAAATTTCCATTGACTATTATACAAGTCCAGAACAACACCAGCATCTGTTAGGAATTCAATACCTAAAACAGTTTCGGTAGCATTTGGGAATACAGCGAAACGTGTTTTTAATTAATTTCGTTTCTAATTGTACGTTAAGGGTACATAATTGAATAAGTTCGGTTTTCGAACCGACCCATCGGCTAACTTTACAGACATATTCGTAGTCTGGAATTGAGTTCCCTTTTTCTTTGATTATCTTACACAAAGAACAACTCACAATGGATAACTTAGTCGCGGTGTCTACCAATGCGGTACCATCTCTACCTGCAATATTAATTGAAAATATGGGTCTTGGTTGAAATTCTCGATTGGCGAAAGTTACGGAGGAGAACGGAATACTATTGTTTGTATCGTTTCGAGCTTCCAAGATGTCCCACGAAGAAACCGGACTAGTCGGCATCTTAAAAACACTTTTTGTTTTACAATCTGGACAATTTGTTCTCACAAAATCGTCTTTTGCCACATCCATAACATTCAACATCTGTTTTAGGACCTATAACTCTGTTTGAGTTGTTAAAATTCGAATTAATTTTGGTTTTCTCGGAATTCTCGGATATGTTTTTATTTTTAACACAACTACTAATATTGTGGTCTCTGGACTTGCAGTACCTACAATAGAATTTCGTTTTTACTATTTTCACCTAGCGTATTGTTCACATCATTGATTTTCGTATGATTTTAATTTATTACTCGTTCGTGAATTTTCCAATTCCCGGAAAAATATTTCTTCAGCCCGAGCTGATTTTAGTAATTTGTCAAATGTTTCAAAATGATTCACATTTAAGTCTACTTCGAATTTTAAAAGACAGAAGCCCATAGCACATATCTAGTTGTACCTTCTCGGTCAACTCCCCATATGGAAGTTTCGCAAACAAAGCACGGATTTTATTAATAAATAAATCAGTTGCCTCCTTGTCACCTTGTTTCAAGGAGAAAATTTCCTGATATATTATATAGGGTGGTTTGCTCACGGAGAATATATACACTAGAAGCGACGTAGCTTCATCAAACGTTTTTACCGATTCTTTGACACCTTCCCACCAGATACTAGCTTCACCTTCAAGAAGAAGAGGAAACCCTAAAGTGCATTTTAGTCAGTCATGTGCGTAGATTTTTTATATATTTTAATCGCGTTAACAAATGCGGTCGCGCAATCTTCTCTTTTTCCATCGTATCTATGCGTACATAGCGCAAAATTTCCAGTTTGACACATTAACCCCGTAATACCATTATTAATTTGAGTACTCACCTGTACATTTGAAAAACGAGCTAAAAATTCTTCGAATTGTTGATCCGCCATCGTAACCATTTTTACGTTTGAATTTACTTCAATTTCGGAAGAAGAATTCAGGTTATCCTGTTGCTCGTTGACTTGTTCCAACGGTGTGAGAGTTATTTGGTCTCTTCTTAACCTCCTGGATGTAAAACCGGTTGATTTTTTATTGCGGACAATCGTTCGGAACGACGTACTTGATTTGTTTCAATCCCGTCTGAGTATGTCGACGATTGTCCAAACAAAGACATTCACTTCAATAAATGTAATTAAATTTATTTTTGGATTCAGGCCTTATGTTAGGACGTCAGTTTGTAACACATTTCCTGTTTATAGGTCGCCAATTTATTACGTGTGTGACGCCTATTTGTGAAAAAACAGTGTGAGGCGCCAAGGGGCTCGGTGTAAGGCGTTGCCTTCGTTGTGCGCCAATTATTTTGTAGGTTAACCCACCAAAATTTAGTAATTATACTAATTACTATTATTTATATAATCGATAATTTATTTATTACTTTATTACTTTACTATAAATCAAACTAAATTGTTGTTTTACTTTTATTTTATTTTTTTATTTTAATTTTATCACCGCGTGACTTTCTTCTTCGATGGACGCTACGCTTCCTTTTTTTTACATTTCTTTTCCATATAATTTGTAAGTTTATTTAATTAGGTTTTCGTACTCATAATAGATGGCACCACGACGGGTGAATAATTTTTTATGTGTATAGGGTGTTACACTTCGTAGAATACAAGTCGACTGAAACGACCTTTCAGTCTTATTTCCGATCAATTTTCGGACAGTAAACAAACTGGTCAATAATAGGCTGACTGATGTCCGATAGATTAATTCTTACTCCCGGTGACCCCAACATGTGCCATGTTTTTTGAGGTTATGGTTAGCTACGAGGGGTGTATCGGTTTATAGATAAGATCAGGCCTAAAGGGCGTAATATAATAAAGTGTAATCCACTGTGGAACTAACATGGTCTTACTGTTCTCTCCGAGTGTTCATTGATAAACCAACCACCATGTGTGTGGTGTTGGCAAGCTGTTTTGCTTGGTTTGAATGATCTATTGTTAAGATCGCTTGATATACTTTATCCAGTGTATTTTGTTACCTTGGAGTCTTCACGGGATGCAGACTTCTGCGATAAAAAAATGAAAAACTTCTACACAGACGTATCGAACAATTGCACAACAGTCGTGCAACATACACGGTCAACATGTTTTGGAAATTTATTTTTTCCCATAAATGACGGGGATTCACCTATAACATAACCAAATACGTTAGTGATCAAATGACAACAGCTAATTGTGCCAACAATGCCACTATTTTCGATTCGATCAATTAAATCAACTCCTTCAAATGATCAAGGTCATGAATTATCAGCAATTGAATTAATTTTGGATTGAATCATGTATGAGACGCTTTCTAATTTCTGTCGGATGTGTGTTATGTCTAAGATAATTTCTTTCATCGTCTGTTTTTACAATTAGTGATCGTGGGAAATCAGCTCTTCCTACAACTGTGGCTGATATCCATTTCGTAAGAAGCTTTTGCATTCTAACTCTATCGTTAATGTTAAGCTCAGGTGCTTCTTTGGAAACTTTGTTGGCATACCATTTTTGTTTGTGTCGTAATTTTCGCAGGTTTTCGGTAACTTGATCAACTGATTTCAGTTTAAGTAAGTCTGTATTAATTGGTAGGCTTGGTAATTCTGCTTAACAATCTTTGGTTGGACAATTGCAAATTACTGTCAATTTTAACATTTCTCCCACATTTCCCTTCACGCTGGCAAATTGAGATCTTTTGAATAAACTCTATGTAATGCTGTATCTATTTAAGATGATATCATAAAGACTGTGATTGTTCTGACTATATATGGTTCCTTCTACGCACGTGTGTATATTGCGACCGCGTATGCATCCTTCGATGCATCGACAAACTCAAAAAGTTCTAAATGTCGGAAAGAAACGATTCCTTAGTGAATTTAATTGCCTTAGATAGAATACCCAGACAAATAATCATCCATCTAAAGACCATCCATCTAAAGATCAGTAGGATAGCCTTATAATTGTCTTCGCCTCCGGGCCCACGCTCATTGAGCGGGTGTTAGAAAGTGACCCAGCTATAAGGCGAGTCATGCTAAATGATGGCAAATGGGCCAGATTAAGGAAGGCTGGGGCCCCATCTAACAAAGCACAGCGTTAACGGACCCCTCTGAATACCAGACGGCCTCTAAGTAGCCTTACCTGCGCATACAGATCACAGCGCACTTTCTTTCTCCAGTAGGTACTCGTGGGAATCGTTATTGATCTAAAAAAATAAAAAAAATTAAGGAACACCGGGACTCTCCAAAAGCCGGTAAAAACGAAGGTAGGTACTCTAGCGTGGGTTTTTTCATTTTCCTTAAGGACCAAAATTTATATACACAACCTACATTAAATGTTATTTGTTTACGATTTCACTATTCCTGTTTCATTTAGTTTATTATTATTTATTTTATTTTACATATCTTGATTGGATTACATATTGGTTTAATTTAATATAAAAAATAATAGGAATCCCTCCATGGGATTGTATATAGATATAATAATAATTTGTTGTATGGTTTACCGCAGACGACATACATGATACTACCGTTCGTCCACCTCCTGTTTGTCATCGGTTGAAACTTGGTGTTGCCAACACCGATGAAATTTCCTTGGTTATTGTTTTTTGTTTTGTTACAATCTCCCCCTCAGAACTTCTTAAACGTCCCGATGGGAGTTCTGAACAACCTGCGAGGATTCCGATGACTTAGGCTCCCCCTTGTAGGGGAAAATCTGCGACACATATATCTTCCCACAACGGATTTGTTATAATCGTTCGTGGATACCTCAAATGAGTGTGACGATATCACTTTAGATATTTGATACGGACCTACACCTCGTGAACCCAAACCTTTATCGGCATTGCTACGTAGTTGAGCAGTCACCAACACCAAATCACCCAGTTTATACAACCGGTTCCGACGTCGGGAATGATCATATCGTTCCTTTCGTATATCCTGGGATTGTTCATGTACTTCTCGTGCATTCATAAATTTATTTTTCGTGGGCATTAAATAAGGGATGATTTGCGAATCGAAATTGGTAAGAGTCCCAATTGGTCGATTATCATGGAGAACATCATCTAATGTCCGAAGTTCACGTCCAAACGTCAAAAATGCTGGTGTTTGTTGAATCGAATCACATCGAGTCGTATTAATTGCGTAACGTATCGACGGTAATTGATCGGCCCAATTTCGATGGTTTCCTTTTACTAATATAGCCAATTGAGTCTTTAAATCTCGATTCTTTCTTTCTACCGGGTTAGCTTGAGGATGGTATATGGGAGTCAAACATTGTTGAATCCCAAAAAAATCGGCGGTGTGTTGTAAAACTTATGGCTGATGAATTGTGGACCATTATCCGATATGAGTCGCCTTGGAATACCGTATCGTAGGAACACCTCATCAATTAACTTCCGTGCGCAAACATCTGCTGTTGCAGATCTAACCGGGAATAACTCCACCCAACGAGATGCAACATCTTCGACAATCAAAATGGTTTTATATCCATTTTTACTAGTTGGAAGAGGACCAAACACATTAACTGCGACAGTCTCAAAACGTTGTTGCATAACCGGGGTTTTCAATAAACCGGATGGTTTCAAATTTGATATTTTATAATACTGGCACTCAGTACATGAGCCCACAAATTTTGCGATTGTTTTTCGCATACCTGGCCAAAAGTAACGCGATCGAATTTTGCTGATAGTTTTTTCTATCCCATAATGACCGGCGGTTGGATCACAGTGGTACCTCTGTAGTATGAATTCACGTTGACTAGCAGAGACGACAAGCTGGGCTTCCTCAGAATCTTGATCCGGAATATATCGGTATAAAATTCCCTGCGACATTACATATCCTCTTCCGGTGTAATTGGCAAGATCTGGATGATCCAGTTCCTCGAAGCATTTTATGATGTTTTCTATTACCGGATCTGGAAGTTGTGAATCGCGTATATTTTAAAAACCATATGTTGGAAGATCTAGTTGACACGAGAATACAGCACTGTATTCTTCTTCGGATATTGGAGGCCTTGACAAGGTGTCAGCGACGACATTCGCTTTCCCTGGAGTATACGTGATATTCAAATTGAACCCTTGAATTAATAAAGCCCATCGGGCCAGACGTCCGGATGGTGATTTCAATGACATCAACCATTTCAGTGGCTGGTGATCTGTGCCAACTGTAACTACAGCACCGTCCAAATACCCTCTGAATTTGTTCAGAGCCCACACAACTGCGAGAGCTTCACGCTCTGTTGTGCTATAATTTCGTTCAGCCGGAAGTAGTAACCGACTAGCATACTCTACTGGTCGTTCATCTTCGCCCTCCCCCTGGAGTAAAACCGCCCCAAGCGCATAATTGCTTGCGTCAGTTCTCAGAGTGTATGGCTTCATTTCGTCGGCTTGTTAGAAGAATCGGGGCGTTAACTAATAATTTTTTTTAGTTGATCGAAAGCCATTTGATATTTCTCGTCCCAGGTGAACTTAATGTTCTTTTTAGTTAAATCACTGAGTGGTCGTGATACCTCGGAAAATTTTGGTACGAACTTGCGATACCAACTGCACGTTTGTAGAAACGATTTGACATCTTTCGTGTTACGCGGTTCAGATCGCTCGGAAATAGCTGAAACCTTCTCAGGATTGGTTCGGATGCCATCAATATTAATTATATGACCTAAGAATTTAATGCTCTCTCGAAAAAGGAAACATTTCTCCCGATTCACCCTTAAATTATATTGCAACAAACGACTAAAAATCTTCTCAAGATTACCCAGATGTTGTTCAAATGTTTCGGACACCTCGACAATATCGTCTAAATAGGCCCACATAGCTACGTCAGGAATTCCTGATTTAATACGGTCAACCATTCGTTCAAACGTGGCGGGAGCATTTTTCAAACCAAAGCTCATACGTTTGAATCGAAATAGTCCAAATGGACAAATGAAAGACGTTTTGTCTCTATCCCCCTCAAACACTGGTACCTACCAATATCCTGCACTCAAATCTAAGGTACTCATAAACTTAGTTCTTTTTGCAACATGCAGCAGCTCATCAAGACGAGGCATAGGATACTTGTCCGAAACCGTAACGGAATTAAGTCGTCGATAATCAATGCAAACGCGGAATGAACCATCTGGTTTACGGGTGATGCCCATACGGACTTTCGCATTCTTCGATTATGTCTTCCCTCAACATTGCATCTATTTCCCGTTTCAGAACATCTCGTTTCACTGGGGATACTTTATAAGGTGAACTTGAAATTGGTGCATGATCACCGGTTTCGATTCTGTGTTCGGCACACTTAGTGGGACTGCCATGTGTGGCAAATAATTGGTCACTATTTAACAACAACTTATTGACTAATTCCTTCTGCTGATTTGGTAACGAACAACCCTCATCCTCTCTAAGGAAATTTATTGAGAAACATTCCACAGACATTTGAACCACATCTTCGTAATTTATCCTAAAAATCTTCGGTACGTCGCCTACTCTCATTGTATGATTTGAAAAATTTAAAACCATTTTAGATGCAATTATAAAATCGATACCCAATAATGTGCTACTACACTCCGAATTTTGAAATGCAATAAATGTTGTAGCGACTGTTATCTCACTGACGACTACATCTACTGCTGTATACCACACGTGTCTTAAACTTTGAGATCCATCGGCTAACTTAATTGACATTTTCCTTGATTTAAATTCTTGGCCTATTTTTAACAAAAGATTATATAGCTAATGAGACGCAATACTGAGTTTTGATGCCGTATCTACCATAGCTGTACCATATGATCCTAGATACCTAAAATTGGTCTTGGCTTTGGATTCAATGGTTCTGTTACCGGAATTGATTCAATGTTAGTTTGTGAGTCAACTGAACTAAATTCAGCCGACAGTGGGTTAGAGATATCCGCACATAAAACGCTGGTTTTGTCTACCGACGACCTGATTGACGACTGTTTTGGACTACAAACTGAACAATTACTTTTGATATACCCCGATAGACCACATCCATAACATTTTATATCATTGTGACTTTTATTTGGTATTGATAAAACTGTGGAATTTTTGTTTATATTTTTATTCATACGTTTCCTACACTCTTCGAATCGATGTCCGGATTTGCGACAATATCGACACGTATCTTCAGTTTTTAAAATTGCAAAAGGTTTAACATCCTTCGAGGGTACCTCTTCATACATAAAAATCCTCCACCTGCCGGGCAAATCTAATTAAATCATCAAAATTCTTAGTTTCCTCCCTTTTAACTTTTTCACGTATAACTCTGTTAAGGTTACCATAAACCATATTCAGCTGAACTGTTTCAGAAACCGCTGAACTTATCGGCAATTGAGCGAAAAGCGCTCGAATTTCGCAAAGAAACAAATCGGTTTTTTGATTCGTTTGTTTTTTATTAAAAATCTCCTGAAAAATTTTATACGGTGGCCGTTTTTGACCAAATACGAAATTTAGTAAAACGGTAGCTTCTTTGAAAGTTGAAATAGAGGACTTTATACCTTGCCACCACGTGGCTGCTATTCCTTCTAAAAGTATAGGGATATCCTTGAGACTATTTTCATCCGAAATGTTACAACACTCCTTATATACTAAAATCGCATCAATAAATGCTTCAACACTATTCGACTTTTCTCCATTAAACCTACTCGAGTATTTCGAAAAATTACCGCTAACTGGGCTGTTTGAAATCGGAGTTGGACCTGTTTTATCATTTATCGCGTTGAGTAATGCCTGGAATTGATCCGTAGTCATCACTACGTTAGCCATTATCGAACTCGTGCTGCTATCCGAACTTAACTGAACAGAATTATCGCCTGATTTACACGACGATTTAGTCTTATAATATGAACTGACACTAGGAACCATCCGATTTCGGTTATTTTTCATGCGAGAGTAACAACGACCACACAAAACTTATTTACAATAAATGCTTCAATTTCGAAATCCCAAAATAAGCATCCGCATAGTACGTTTGCCATGAAAGTTACCCATCCATTCCTACATTACGTTGATGTACCAATGAGTATTACAATAATATTTTACCCAAAAATTTAGAAATGGAGTTTTGAGTAAATATGGAATAGTGAGGCTATTTATTAACCTTATTTGCCCAATCAATTACCACCGGATTTCAACGTCCGTATTTATACTACAAAATGTTATATTCATTCGTTCTTTATTTCGTTTTGTGATTAAATTATAAGGATTCAACTTTTATCAATTTTGTTCATATTTTCTTTGTAAGATAATTCGTTAAAAGGACAACATTTTTTTTTGCTATTTCGTTCGGTCATGGTAAAAAATTGGTACATAATTTGAAATTAGGATATGTGTATACTGGTAGTAGATGACGAAAAGCATAATCCCGATATATGTATGTACATTTATGTATGTAGACGTACTACAGATAGAATATATAAAAAAAAAAAATTACGAATATGACGATCATAATTTAGGAGCCCAATGTACAAAAGGTCTGAACTCGTTTTACGCGTCATTTCGTTTTTTACTTCAGTAAGTTCATCAAAATCTTTATCAAAATGTTGTTAAGCCTTTAAATTGTGCGCCCATTACATCTTCGTACCAACGTTTTATGAATTTTACATCATATAAATATCATATCTATGTTTTACTTGAATGCGGCGGGGATAATTAAATTCCAAAATTTGCCGCATTGGATATTTTTTGTTGTTGTTGCTGGTTAAATGCGATAACATAATTTTACAGTTTTTCACTGTATTCTAGTCTGTATCGCAACATTTTGTGTGGTGGAATCTGGTAAATTATGTACAGTGTGTATATATGTTATGTTATGGTATTCTCACAACATGCTGATAATTAAAACACCATTTTTAGGTGTAATGAGACATATATTTCATTATATAATGTTGCAGTCTATGTAGTCGACCAAAACGATGTTGGACAAAAAATTGTGGAATATATCTTGCAGCAACACTCCAATACAAAAGTTTTAATTGAAATTATGTACGCCATAGTAAGTTCATCAAAATCGAAACCAACCAACAAAAAAAAAAAACAAACACAATGGTATATAATTGGAAAACTTTAATCCTGATCGAGTCCGACACAAAACAACAACAGAACCACACTAAATGACGAAGATGATATAAAAAGTTTTTAACGAATATTGATTTGTTTTCACAAGAATTACGAAAATAGCGAAAATAAAAAAGAAAATTCCTTGTTTCATCCATCCGTTTGTTCTTTTAAACTTTATGCTATTTTGCTGCTTTTCCTCTCGATGTACCAAATAAAAATAAAAGCTTAAAAAGTACAATAAGACCAAAACAAAGTTTATAATTTGTTTATTTATTTAATGGCGAAAAAATTGGAAACGAAATTAAATTAGGATCTAATGATATTTTGTTTAACGACCACGTTTTATCCTGCAGATGAATATGGCAAAATTATCTAAATGAAATTACAATTCGATAATTTTTCTTACAAAACTACAGTTGTCGAATTGTATAGTCAGGCCCATGGTTTCCACCTTAAGATTAATTAGTATACAAACCAATCGAGTTATTAACACCAATTGTACTCAGTGGCGGATTCAAGAAAATCCGGGCTATGCTAGGCAAGTTTTAGTTTCAAGGCACCAATTGCGACACTATCTATGCTCCCAGTAAGATAAAGAAACATGCAAACTGCAAAATGAGCAGAACGGTACCTTCACAAAACCATGTAGTTGAATTGTTAAGAATCTGCAAATTGTGAGATGTTCCAAAAATCTATGCCCCGTGAATCAACTGTAACCCGTTTTTAACACTTCAGTCTCAGTCGTCACTTCAGTCAAGTTAGTCACTCTTGGACTGACTGGTAAACCCATCGGAGAGCCAAATTCTAGTTTAAAACATTTTCCACTAATGCTGAATTTTGTTCCATTTGATACCTTTTCCTGAGATAATCAGGCTATATCCGGTCTGTATAATGGCGCCTGTCTGCGGCTATTTATAAATAGGAGTTTATTCGGCTTTCATTTGGCCTTACATTTTTATTTTCTATTAATGGCGTTGTCATTGTCATTGTCTTTGTCTTTGTTTTGTCATTTTCATTTTCACTTTAATTTTCATTTTCATTTTCATTTTCATTTTCATTTTCATTTTCATTTTCATTTTCATTTTCATTTTCATTTTCATTTTCATTTTCATTTTCATTTTCATTTTCATTTTCATTTTCATTTTCATTTTCATTTTCATTTTCATTTTCATTTTCATTTTCATTTTCATTTTCATTTTCATTTTCATTTTCATTTTCATTTTCATTTTCATTTTCATTTTCATTTTCATTTTCATTTTCATTTTCATTTTCATTTTCATTTTCATTTTCATTTTCATTTTCATTTTCATTTTCATTTTCATTTTCATTTTCATTTTCATTTTCATTTTCATTTTCATTTTCATTTTCATTTTCATTTTCATTTTCATTTTCATTTTCATTTTCATTTTCATTTTCATTTTCATTTTCATTTTCATTTTCATTTTCATTTTCATTTTCATTTTCATTTTCATTTTCATTTTCATTTTCATTTTCATTTTCATTTTCATTTTCATTTTCATTTTCATTTTCATTTTCATTTTCATTTTCATTTTCATTTTCATTTTCATTTTCATTTTCATTTTCATTTTCATTTTCATTTTCATTTTCATTTTCATTTTCATTTTCATTTTCATTTTCATTTTCATTTTCATTTTCATTTTCATTTTCATTTTCATTTTCATTTTCATTTTCATTTTCATTTACATTTGATTCATTTTTCTGAGATAATCGACGTGTAATTGATGCCAATCGTACATGTACATAATCTAAATGTAAGCGAAAGAGCAATACAAGCAAATCTTCATGTACGAAGGCCGGCCACGGGTTCAGAACTTTTGCCATAACACAGGTTTGCTCGTCTACAATTTGCCAAGGAACTTGAAAATTGGACTGAACTTGATTGGAACCAAGTCTTATTCACCGATGCATTGAGATTTTGTTTGCGGTCTCCTGGTGGGCGAGAACGAGTAAGGCGACGACCGCGAAGCGTTACGCTCCACGCACCTTTAGCGGAAGGGTTCGAGGCAGATCAGTCATGGTATGGGCGGGAATTTCGATGAAACCATGCATCGACCTTTACCTGGTCCTGGAAATAATGGAAGGTCATGTTGTTCCCTATGCATTATTTATAAAACTTTGTAAACATTTCAGAGGTTTGAATCCTATAGAAAATGTATGAGACATTCTTGGTAGAAGAACCCGGTTTCGTATTCCAGCTCCGAAAACGATCGAACAACTCTGAAGCGCGCTTTTAGAGGAATGTTAAAATTTGTCAGAGTGCGATATCCAAGCGATTATCAAAAGTATGGGACGAAGGGTAACAGTGGTTAGTTAATCAAGGTTGGGGGGCAATATACGCTACTAAACATTTTTTATTGGTTAATTATGATTGTTGTTGTGTTTTTGTTTGAAAATAAGAAACCTCAACCACATATTTAGAAAGTGTTGGACTTACCCACATTTTCCAAGATTGTTTACAATGAGATGTGTGTTTACATTTGAAAATTGAGTTATAAAACTTATTGTGGGATAAGTAAAAAAATTCAGCCACATATGCTATACGTACCATAGCACGTATGCTATACGTACCATAGCATATGACACCTATAAACGGCCAGTTTGATTTAATTGACAAAAGCCAACCTTTCGAAATAAAATATAAATTTAATATGTATTATGACTCTGGTGGCAGGTATCATAACCAAGAATTAGAATTATGCTTAAATAACCCCGATTTTTTTTTGGGTTAATGTTATTTTGCGGGGATTTATCCTATGCAATTGTTGTTGTAAATTTGTAAAGGAAGTACGCTAAATAATTTACAATTGAATAATATTTTGGAAGGATTAAAACTTGTTTGAACTGTAAAGAATTTAGCTCTAATGGAAGATGTTTTAAAACAATATTTGGCTCTTCGGTGGACTCACCAATTAGCAAGACAACTGTGGGTAACTTATTAATGGAATTGAGACTGGAGTGTTAAATTCATCTTCAATGGGTAAATGCAAAGACATTTCTCACATTCTTCAAATTTACATTAATTTCGAGCATATACAAATTAATTTTGTAAATGCCAAAAGGCAATGTGCGGTGATCCGAAAAAACCGAATAATTTTGTTTATTTATTAATTAAATTAAAAGAAGATAAATTAATACAAGATTGTATATTCATGCGAAAATTTAATTTCTTCGGTTTTTTTTTTCATCTCTCAATATACATGGCAATATCTGATGATTACTCGTATATTTATAAATAATTCTTCGAGGAATAATTTTTCTTTACATTTGTGTTTGTTTATTGGTCTGTGGCGTTTTTATCATTTTCTTTTAGAGTTCCAAAGAACAAAAAAAAAAAACGAAAAACAGAAAAGAATTCTAAGAAAATTTTATCAAATGTCAAAAACAAGAATCGAGATAAACGATAAACAAATGCGATGGTGTGCTTTTAGTGTGAAACTGATGATTGGCACAGAGCCCAAAAATTCTCATAAATACAATTGGAAGATAATATCGTTGAATGTTGGAAATAAAATTTTACTCTTTAGATAGTTCAAATCCTTAACCATTTATTATTCATACGTACAGTGAATGAAATTACATTTGAAATTTATTATTTAAAACAATATTGGTTTCTAAACATAAGGTGAGAAAGGTGGTCGAGTTGGTCGAGCAGAGTGATTCGGCTGGACATTTGGCTTGAAAGGTGGTTGGGTAGGATACTGGAAAGGATACTGGATAGGAGACTGTACTTGTGGTTGGACAGGTTGCTGGACAGAGGGCTGGACAGGAGAATCGACAGGTGGTTGCTGCTGTGACTGGAAAGGTTGCTGGACAGGTGGCTGGGTAGGTGGCTGGGCAGGCGACTCACTTGATTCAATGGTTGTTGAATTCTGACGTATATTTTGGAGTTCCTCACGTCTACTAAGGACTTTTACAACACCATGATTTATAAGATCAATATCCTCCAACAAGGCAAGAATCCTTCTCCTGATATCCGCAATGATAGCATCACTCCGAGTCAACAAATCTGAGTTTGCTGAGATAGTAACTGTTGCGGCTTGTACCACAGTCAAAATAGCCAAACCGATCAATAACGTCTTTATCTATATAGAGAAAATTTAAAATTATTAATTAATAATTAATAATCTTTAAGATTCAGCAACAATTACTTTACAAACCATTTTGTAATAATTATTATATGATCAAAGTCAGGTGAGCCAACTCAGTAGTGATTAGAACCTAACTGAACTGTAATGAAAACAAATTCAACTGTAACCTTTATATACTAAATTTATAAGAAGCTGATCGTGACAATTTATAATGAGATTTTTATAGGACCAAATATAATTTGCCATTAGTGAATGCGTGCACTAATTATTCAATGAAAATCGTAAAGTTATTGTAGTTTGTATGGTTGTAAAGAATTTTTATTGTTACACATTAATGAGTTCTTAGAATACTAATAAAACTTAAGACTCGTACTTTTGTATATATGGCGCTGATCGTAAACTTTTATTTTACACCTGCTCGTGCCTGGCCATTTTATTCCTCGTATCCATCTTAACATTACAATAACGCACGGTATGATAACCGATCTTGAACCGTGAGAAGATATTCGATCTGGAGATCATAAGCTACAGATTCTGAGTAATTTGTAATAAGCGGCCCTCATTTGTTGACATCAAATTGATTTTCAAAGATATTTTCGAATTCGAGCGAGTTTAATTGCACGCTTTGTGACAACCGCAAATAGATGCCATCGGTAGTTTTGAAATTCTCTTGTTCGGCTCGTCGCGTCGCAAGCTAATACACAAATCGAATAGGTTGTCGAATTCTTTTCACTAGAATTGTGTCGTATGTTGACCACCCCTAGGTTTTTGTAAACAGCTTTTTTCTTAAATGTCTCAAAAAAGATCTTAGTCCACTTTCTTCTTTGATCCTATTTGTTGTCAGTTTAAGGTTGGTTTCCTTAATGACGAAAATGGATAGCGGAACAGACAACGAAATCTGCTATAGTTAAGGGTGTTTTTCTACATTCTAAGAGTTTTCAGCAGCTTTAGATTCCTTATGGGTTGGAGGATGTTCAGGCTAACTCAGCGGGACAACTAAAAATAATAAACTGAAGTTGTTTTCAAGGTTGGTAGATGACATTGATTTTAACCCTTGATATAGTGGAGAAATTCGAGAAATTAGTCGCTTAATGATGATCTCGTAATTGTTGGGTCTCCAACAATCCCCCGAAGTCTGGGCCACGTGGTGTGAAGCACAAACATTTTTAATTTATACCTGTCGTGAAAACGATAATTTTAGTTTATTCTGTTCAGTGGCCAAACCTACAAAGATTGCACCGTTATCACTATTGATGGATAGCCAAACCTTGGTTGTTGTTGTTAAGAATGCTCTACAGCAGCCTACTCCAACTAAATCAAAGGTGCATAAGGAAGGATTGATTCTATCACTCTTTGAGGACTACAATGAAAATGTTTTTCATGTTCATGGCGGAATATCAATGTTGTAAAATGATGACCTTTCCGAATTGGCCATCAATGCGAAGAATTTCGTCTTTGTTGAGGAATGGTGAAATAATTTTTACTTGGCTGTTACATTCGCTGTTCGTTCTAATGAACAACGACAGATTTTACAGCGTAGCTGACTAATTAACACCTCACTATAGTTCGGAAATTTGTTCGATTGGTGTTTATAACACATCTTGGATCAATGGATGAAGTCGAATTGAATTGATGCTTGTTCTCCTTCAAGGATCGTTCGTCGTCGAAGAGACCGAATCATCTTGGTATAGATACGGAGTTGCGAGAAGTGTTGAAGACAAATATTATACGTAAAGATAATATGGTTCGATTCGTAATTGGCTGACACGAATTCGTTGTTATTGGCTGGTTAAAAAAACATAAAAGCATCCTTGTCGAGATTCCGGATCAAAGCAAGTGTTTTTATAATTTGATTGAAATTTATTGCATCGATTTTATCTTGTTCAGAAACAGAACTCTGTCAGGTTGTGGAATTTTGTTCAATAGTTCTGTCAAATTCGACGCTATCGGAAACTATGATACGCTATGGTCGAACTTGCCGACGCATCAGAAACAATGCGTAATGTGTATCTTTGGTAGTATGAATACTCAGTACATGTTGTTAGTGCTAGTGATGGTTCATTGTTTTATTAGTATTAGTAGTAAACGTCGTTTAAACATAATGGATGGTTCTTATGTTTATATATTTCCGGTTCCACTAATCTAACCATAGTCGGTCCTTTATGTAATCAGTATAAAACCATTGACAGACACAAAGATTATCGCGATAGTCTCAGATCGCGATTTCAATTTCATTTTAAAAGTGGCATTAATACAAAATAATTCTATCTGACTTGCACTTTCTATCTCTTTTTTGGTATTCCATGTTTGTACAACTAGATTACGATAATCAAGTTATGAAGTGTGGTATTCTTGAAAGAACTAAAACAACGTAATTTCGAAATCGCGATTAGGTAGTTTGTGTTTGTCTGGGAGTACTTTTAAATTTGTCTCCATGTCGGTGTATGTGTATTTTTCATTGGTATGTCGGGCGTAATTTGATTTGATGTGTGTACGACCAATTTCTTTATGTGTTCTTTAAAACGTATAGAAAAGACCGTCCCGTTTGCCCAATATAATATTTGGGTCAATCATTGCATTTTATTTTATAAACACCTGTGTCAAGCGGTTGATTGATACTGCACTGTTTCTGTTAATATCAAGTTCTATGGATATTGATTTTTTTGTGGTGCTTTCGTTATTACAATGTTGACAAATTGTGTTGTAATAATTGTAAAATAAAATTTGCTTTAATGTTGTATAATGTATGTATTTAACTGTGTATAATCATGGTGGTCAGGTGTGAAGTTGCTCGGTCATTATGGTGGTCAGGTGTGAAGTTGCTCGGGGGATTCAAGTTGGCACTTGCGGCCAGCTCCGTAACTTGCAACTTCCACAAGTGCTCGTGTTGCCTCCACGTGGTGACCGCTGGTAACTAGATTACTGATTCTTTGGCTTCTATGTTAAAACACGGCGCTAAAGGAGTCAACCTTAAACAAATCGCTGGGCTGGGTTAAGGTGTTAATCGTACCGTGCCGATAATGGCACCAGCTTTAAGACTTACGTTAACGGTGGATCCGGATTCTTGGCGCCCTCCGGATTAAGTAGCCTTATCTGTGTACTGCGGATCTCTGCACAGATGGACACTTCTTTATCCGCTACTCGTGGGAACAACTATGGATCTTAATAAAAACAAACAAGCTCTCTAAAAAATCCGGAAAATATGGACAACGAGACTCGGGTCTGTAGGCCTAACTCTAAGTCTACAAATAAACGACGGGACGTAAGCTCAAGCGAGGCTGGTCCCTCCACTCGGGTCACCAAATCTGAGTATACAAATACAAAGCCGAACCAAAGCACGAATGAAGCTGGTTCCTCGAAGCCAATCAATAATACTAGAAGGAAGGCCTGGAGGGCCCTGGCAAAGATCAACAACATCTCGCCAGAAGATAGGACGGATAAAGACAAAGCCATGCTTGCTTGGGCAAAATAAGTCACCGAGAAAAAGTCGGAAGGCCCCTCAGCTGGCTCACAGCTTAAAAGAAATAGATCTCAGGAGGAAAGTCGTCAGATCGCAAAGCGAACAAAACTCCATGCTACCACTATGAGGCCTTTTAACGAGGTCCTCAAGGATCAGCTGGTTGTGGCAGTTAGTGACAAATCCCAAGAGGATGGCAGTATTACGCCCGCCAATTGGAGAAAGGTGGAAGAGGCCTTAGTCACCACCTACCTGAAAGTCCTGTTAGAAAATCCAAGACCTGCTCCGAATTGTCGAGACGCGGGGCTGGCACAGGAATCAGTTGAAACTGACTGCCTGTGCATATCAGAGGTCCCTACTGCTTTATAAGAAGGCAGTGGGGGAACTTGGCGAGGTATGGCCCGGAGCCAGCCTTGCTGTGATTGATAGGGAGAAGATCCCCAGCAGACCAAGAGCTAGGGTGTACATACATCCCTTCGGAGCCTAGTGATCAGTTGTTGCAGATTGGAAACCCGGAGTTGCCAACGCACAACTGGGAAGTTGCCAAGCTTGAGAAGACAAAGGCTGACTATAGGTCAGCTGATATCATCTTAAACAGAGGGAGTCACTGACTGCACTGGAAAAAACCAACGGTTTAATCAACTATGGTTTCAGTGCAGTCACACTCAAAGTGTATTAAAAGGACGCGGACAAGCCGGAGGCTCCGAAGTCATCTTCAGAAACTACCGCGGTGCTTGATAGCTCAACTGCGTGCGCGGAGGTAGCCAGCCAAGCGGAAACTCTCTCCACGGACATGGAGATCTCAACGTCCATGGAATTTTTTAAGAGGCTCTCAGAGGACTTCTCATCAGGGGATGACTCTGATGTTACTTTGGTGGAGAAGAGGCTGTAGAGATGACATTGACATTTGTGCAAGTCAACCTTCACCACTCTAAGGCAGCATCAGCTGCTCTAATTTTCAAAATTGGGAAACAAGCGACAGATGTCGTCTTGATCCAGGAACCTTGTATTGGATATTACTCTTGTCTCAATCTTTTTGACGATTAGTCTATTAAACTGGAGAGTGTCGGAGGACCACTTCTTTTCTGATCATTGTTATCTTCAATTTGAAATAGACTTGGCTTCTCCAAAAAGTCCAATCTACAGAAACAGGAGGAACACCAACTGGGATACCTTTAGAACTATTCTGGGTAATTCACTACCAGTTCCGGTGCCAAAACCTCCAAAAACAGCGCAAGACCTCGATGGCTTGGTGGACGAGTTGTCCAGCGCTTTAAATGAAGCGATACTGGGCTCTAGTTCCCTTAGCAGGCCTAGGGGTAAATCTCGATCACCCTGGTGGTCCAAGGAGATTCAACAAACAAGGCTCTTCAATACAGCACGGAAAACAAAAGCTGCTGTAAACTGGGACTCTTATAAGGAACTCCTCAAAATTTAAAAATATCAATTGAGAAGTGCCAAAAACAGCTCTTGGAGACTATACTGCGGTAAAATTCAGGAGTCTTCGTAGATGTCTAGGCTACGCAAAGTACTAGCAACTGGTCCTTCCATCCCATGTTATCTTCAACGGCCGGATGGGATATGGACCACAAATAGTGCGGAATCACTGGAACTTCTGATGGAGACTCATTTTCCTGGTTGTTCCGAATCTGTACCTAGCACATCAGTAGGTAAAAGGGCAAGTAGCCTCATAGGCCAAATTATTAGCAGAAAAAATATCCTGTGGGCGATAAACAGTTTTAAACCATATAAGTCGCCTGGACTCGATGGTATTATCCCTGCGGATATTCAACAAACTACGGATCTAACAATTTCCTGGTTAGAGGTAATTTTCAAAGGCAGCCTAGAACTATGTCACATTCCTAGTAAATGGACAGAAGTGAAGGTTGTTTTCATACCTAAGGCGGGAAAACTCTCACACTGCAATCCCAAAGACCTTAGACCAATTAGCTTGTCTTCCTTCTTTTTTAAAACACTGGAAAGACAAATAGAAGCTCATATTAGAGGCACGATTTTGTTGGAAAAGCTGTCTAAATCTCAACATGCCTATCGCAAGGGGAGATCTGAAGAGACTGCACTTCATTCTCTTGAAAATTTCATTGAAAAATCTTTCGAATATAGGTACTACGCAATGGTAACTTTCTTGGATATTGAGGGGGCCTTTAACAATGTGCTTCCAGGGGCTACAACTCGAGCACTTTCAGATATGTGAGTAGATGAATCACTCAAGGACTGGATAGATCAGATGCTAAGAGGCAGGATCATAAATGCCAGTTTTGGGGAATCCTCCGTCAGAAGATTTGCAAGCAGAGGTACGCCACAGGGTGGTGTACTGTCCTCCTACTTTAGAACTTGGTCATAAATGACCTGTTGCTGAGACTGGAGGACGGTGGCTTCAAGGTGGTTGCCTATGCGGATGATGTTGCTATTGGTGTCCGTGGTAAATATCCCGGCACCCATAGTGAGCTTATGCAAAATGCCCTGGGCACTCTTTCATTATGCGCCAATGGTTGTGGGCTGAATGTGAACCCACATAAAATCGAATTGGTTCTCTTCTCTAGGACATATAAACTTTCTCACATCGATCCTCCCACTTTAAATGGGTTCAGCTTGACTTTCACAGTTGAAGCGAAGTTTCTGGGTCTCGTTTTGGATAGCAAATTATATTGGAAACCTAATATTCTGGAAAGGGTAAAGAAAGCTACGGTAGCGCTATACTCTTGCAAAAATGCTGTTGGGAAAGGATGGGGGCTGGAGCCCCGCATCGTACATTGGCTTTATATCGCAGTAGTCAGACCCATACTCTTGTATGGGGTTATAGTCTGGTGGCCTGCTATGGACAAAACTGTCAACCAAAACTGTTGACAAAAGTTCACATCCACTCAGGCACTAGAAACTCTGCTATTTTTGACTCGTCTAGATATCTTGGGGAAACCTCCCTTGTGGAGCTGCGACAATACAGGGCACTCATCTATTTTGTGCAATAAACAAATTTCCAAGACCACCGACTATACTGTCCCGTCACTATCTTTTGACACAAAGTTCCAGACTAGGATGCCATTCAGGGGGGACTGGATGACGGGTGCAGTTTTGGAACCAGAAGTTATAAACTTCTTCACTGATGGTTCAAAACGGGACGGGAAAGTCGGGGCTAGAGTGTTCTGCGAGGAACTTCTGTTAAATCTCTCCTTCCGTTTCCCCTTCTACTATAGCATTTTTCAAGCTGAAGTAACTGCCATAAAGGAAGTTGTAGACTGGAGGTATAATATAGTATCAGTTTGTGATATTCGCATATATACGGACAGTCAGGCTGTCATTAAAGCGCTTCAATCACACCTCCTCACGTCGAAAGTAGTTCAGAACTGTCTCTTATCTCTTAACGAGATGACAGATCAGTTCAATATTCACAATTTAAAGGTACCAGGACATTTCATAAGTATAGGGAATATAAATGCCGATGAACTGGCTCGACGTGGTACAACGGACCACTTCTCAGAAAGCAGAAAGGATATTGAAATGCCTCTTGCGGTATGCAAACTGTTGCTTCAGGAAGAAGCTAGCAAGCTGACGAATGACAGATGGTCAAGTATCACCTCTTGCGTAATAACTCGGCAGGTCTGGCCAAAGTTGGACTTGGCGAGATCCAACAGCTGATCTCACTTCAGCGAAGTCAGATCAGTGTGGTTGTTGGAGAGATTACAGGGCACTGTCTCATATAGACTTGGTGTCTTCTCACATGACTACTGTCGTAGTTGCGAGGACGAAGAGGAGGAAGAGACAGTACTTCAACTTCTTTGCACCTGCCCTCGTCTGGCACGAAACAGACTAAAGTTTCTAGGGGCACCCAAAGGACCTGACGGACCTCTGTAGGATGGAAGTCAGGAGTATTCAGCGCTTTGTTAACAGCTCAAAATGGTTCCAATGAGTTGAAGGAAACAATTATTCGTGGTATGGCTATGGACCATTTTTGTGTTTATGCCTGGTTCTAGTGGACCGCCACCCAAACCTAACCTAACCCAGCACAACCAACAAAAAATGGTGAATTTCAACTAGTCGTAGATGCGTCAGATGTAGCCATAGGAGCGGTGATTCATCAAGTAAATAAAAGCGGTGAGCCAGAGCCTCTGGGGTTCTTTTCTAAAGCTCTTCCACCAACAAAACAACGTTATAGTACATACGATCGCGAACTGGAAGCTATGTATCGAACGGTACTCCATTTCCGACATATGCTGGAAGGTCGTCAATTTTGCATTTACACGGATCACAAGCCGTTGATTTTTGCATTTTCAAAAAAAAGCGACAAATCACCACCACTTCAAGTCCAGTATTTGGACTATATTAGCCAGTTCACGACGGACATACGGTATATTGTTGGGTTAAACAACAGCGTCGCAGATTTCTTATCCAGGATAAATGTAATTGTTGAAATCAAATCAATTATTAATGGCACAGCAACGGGGATAACAGTATCACTCAGTTTGGTCACAATACCAGGCTCATCCTAGCAGATCTACTGTGACATAGCAAATAATCGTATCCGACCTTTCATCACTGCTGAGCATAGACGTCAAATCATGACTACATAATTTGAAGCATCCGGGTGTTAGAGGAACAACAAAGTTTGTTGCGGAACGATTCGTTTGGCCAGCCATGAATCGGGATTGTAAAAATTTTGTTCACACATGTCTTCAGTGTCAACGAACAAAGATTCATCGTCATAACAAAACACAAATTTCTTCATACGTCACTCCAACCGAACGTTTTCAACACATAAATTTGATGGCCGGCTTGGAAAAAACGGTTCCAAAGATATATGACAGTAAGTGGTGTAACAAAGAAAGATGATAAAGAAAAAATCGATATATTGTTCTATGTAATGGGATCAAAAAGTGAAGAAATAGCATTGCAGTTTAGTGAACAACCTGTTACATTGGAAAAAGCATTTGAGAAATTTGACGCTTATTTTAAACCTACGAAAAATATAATATTTGAGCGATATAAATTTAATACAAGAATACAGTACCAAGGCGAAACTGTAGAGGAGTTCATCGGGGAGTTGCATTCCATAGCGGAAGGATGTGAATACAACATCTTAAAAGAAGAGTTAATTCGTGATAGAATTGTAGTCGGGGTGAACGATCGACGTGTTAGTGAGGTCATGCAGTTAAAAACTAAACTCACTTTGAAAGAAGCAATTGAAATTACGCGAACGGCTGAACTACAGAAACAACAAACACAAGTAATATTTGAAGATAAAGAAAAATCGATAAGGGCAGTGACAGAAAATTCAAAACATGGGAATTTTTTTTCGAGCGCACATAGAAATCAGCAAAAATGTATGTTTTGCTTTAAGACGCCGCATGAGAGGGCAAAATGTCCTGCGTTTAGGGTAAATTGTTTATCCTGTGGAAAGAGGGGGCATTATGCAGTAGCGTGCTTTAACGCAAATAAAAAGGTGATGAAAGCAGCACAACCAGCTGTTTCAGGATTTAAATCAAATGTGGGTCAGAAGAGGGCAAATATGATCGAAACCGAAAGTATCGAAGAAGCGGAACTTCAACCAACGGAATTTACAATAGGAAATATTATTATTTATAATACTAAGGGTAGTGACGATAGTAGCTGGAGATTAGACATTTTGATTGTGGAATTCGGATGTCTCCACCGATTTTTGTTCGATACCGGATCTGACTGTGTATATATTGCGGGTAGCATGGTGCCAGAGGTGTTGAGGTATAAAATAGAACCTGCTAAGTTGGTTTTAAAGGGTCCTGATGGTAAGGCGCTGAGTGTCAAAGGTAGGATTTTTTTAACTTTGAATCTAGAAAATGTAGAATTTAAATGTTTTGCATATATTGTCGAGGGTTTGCAGGTGTCAATTTTGGGGCGTAGGGCTATTATTGAGTTAAATGCATTAAAGTGTAAGCAGTTTTTAAATGTACGTTCAATTAACAGTTCGGTTCAAGTGTATACAGAATTTCCTGAGCTTTTTAAACCCATTGGGGATTTCAAAGGAACGGTGTCAATAAAATTACAGCCGAACGCAATTCCGTTTGTACAATCTGTACCACGCACGGTGCCAATTTCGTTATTGGGAAAATTGGAAACGGAGCTCAAACGATTAGTAGAATTAGAAGTGATTGAACCAATTCAGGAAATAACAGAGTGGGTTTCACCTATTGTAATTGTTCCCAAAGGACAAGAAATAAGACTGTGTTGTGATTACACGAAATTGAATAAATATGTC
Source organism: Tipula vernalis (assembly GCA_958295665.1). Classification (NCBI taxonomy): domain Eukaryota; kingdom Metazoa; phylum Arthropoda; class Insecta; order Diptera; family Tipulidae; genus Tipula; species Tipula vernalis. The sequence continues at coordinate 21,159,062 of OY282559.1, forward strand.
CAACGTCCATATTTTCCTATATTTAAGGTTGAATCGGTTCTGAATAAATTGCAGGGCGCTCAGTGGTTTTCCAAAATTGATATTAATAAAGGATTTTACCAAATTAAATTAGATAAGACAAGCCAGTTGCTTACTTGCTTTATTTGTCCTTTCGGTCGTTTTATTGTCAAAAGGCTTCCTTTTGGAGTATCGTGCGCATCAGAATATTTTGTTACGCAATTTTCCCAGGTAATAGCAGGAATCCCAAACGTAGTGTTCCATGTGGATGACATCCTCATTTACGTTAATTCGATTGAGGAACACGATGGAATTTTGAGACAGGTGTTAGACAAATTAAAGCAAGAGGGCATAACGATTAATAAGCAAAAATGTGAGTTTGGTGTTCAAAACATCAAATACCTAGGGCATTGCTTGTCGGCAGCGGGTATATCGGTGGATCCAGATCGTATTGGAGCGATAATGGAATATTCCGCACCTAAGAACAAAACAGAGCTCCTCAGGTTTTTGGGCATGTTGAATTTTGTAAATCGATTCATTAGAAATCGATCAACTCTGCTTGAACCGTTGAATTCGTTGTTGTGAAATGGTATGGAATTTGTATGGGCAATAAATCAACAACAGGCATTTTTGAAAATTAAAGAAATTTTATCAGAATCACCAACCCTTGCGTATTTTGATACATCAAAGAAGATAGTAGTTAGTGTGGATGCTTCATCCTATGGTATTGGGGGTTGTTTATTACAAGAGAATTCGGAGGGAGTAAGAGAAATTTTAGCAGATGCTGAACGTCGTTATGCACAGATTGAAAAAGAGGCTTTAGGTTTGACTTGGGCTGCTGAAAAGTTTGCAGAATATATATTTGGTTTGAAGGTGATGCTTGAAACAGACCATAAGCCATTGATCCAGATTCTTCAATCAAAGGATTTGGATAGTCTCACTCCTAGACTACAACGTTTCCGAATTAGATTAATGCGGTATGACTATGAGGTGGTTTATGTACCAGGTAAACAATTAGTGGTTGCGGATGCTTTATCTCGTAGTCCAGATAGTAGCACAAAAGAATTGTATGATGAAATGGGCATTGAAGTGGAAGCATTTGTTAATTTTGTTAGGGAAAATTTGCCTATTAAAGATAGTTATATGGAAAAGATTAGAAAGTATCAAGAATTAGACGAGGTTTGCAAAAATTTGAAGCGTTATTGTGACGAAGGATGGCTAGGGAGAAATAGATTGTCGGAGTTTATGTGGCTGTACTATCAGCATAGAAATGATTTTAATGTGATTGACGGGGTATTATTGAAAGGGCAAAGAATTATTATACCACCTGCATTGCAGAGGGAAGTGATCGAATTTATTCATTTAGGGCATCAGGGAATAGTCAAAAGCAGATGTCGTGCACAAATGTCGGTATGGTGGTTGGGTTTAAGTTCACAACTAGAGACATATATTCGTAACTGTCCGCAGTGTGTTGAGGAGAGAGAGAATTATAGAGAGCCGTTCGAAAGAGAATTAATCCCAACGCGTCCAATGGAAAAAACTGCAGTGGACCTATTTAAGATTAACGGTAAATGGTATTTTATATTTACGGACTATTTTTCGAGATACTTTGAAATTTCGCAATTAAATTCTATGAATGAAGAGTGCATAATTAGATGTATGCACATAATATTTTCAAGGTTTGGTATATGTGATGTTTTGCGAACGGATAATGGCCCTCAGTTTCAAGCTAAATTTCGAAGGTTTGCTCAGGAGTATAATTTCGTCCATGTTACAAGTAGTCCGTACTACAGTCAGTCCAACGGTGCTGTGGAGGCAGCGGTTAAAGTAGCTAAGAGTATTATAAAAAAGAATTCGAGTTCGGAATCAGAATTTTACAAGGCAATGTTGATTTATAGGACGACACCTCTTTCAAATGGTTATTCACCGGTTGAATTGATGTTGGGTCGAAAAATTAAGTCTCATTTGCCAGTGCTCCCGAAGTTACTGGTTCCTAGTTATCCTAAAAATATGTTAAAGAATGAGGAAATCCTTAAGGATAAGCAAGTACAAAATTATAATAGAAGACATAATACTAAGAAATTATCGGAACTAAATGAAGGAGATGGTGTTTGGATAACCGATTTGAGACGATATGGAAGAGTGGTAAGGAAATTGCAGTATCATAATTCGTATTTAATTAAAGCAAGTGGTGGAATATACCGTCGAAATAGATTTCATATGATACCGGCTCCTTATTTACAGAATAGAGGTGAAGACGATTACGGGATCCAAATACCAACTTCTTATACCGAATTAAATAACGACAGAAACGAGATTGAAAGAAATAATGTAAGCGTATTTGGCGACATCAATGAAAGGGCGGATAATGAGGGTATTAATGAAGAAAATACTAATTCTGATTCTAGGCTTCATTTACGTCGGCAGTGCGTATTGCCTCAAAGGTTTAAAGATTTTGTAATGTAAGTTAGTATAAGAACATTGTTTATATATATAATATATATATATGTGAAAAGAGGGATGTTGTGTAATCGAAGTACATTGTTCTTAGGGTATTTCTGATAGAGTGAAGTAGAAGAGGAACAAGACGTCAGTGGTTAACGGAGGTGCTTCGATAACGCAATTCACCTAAAATGGATTAAATAAATTAACGATGTAATTAAAAAGCATTGTGTGTATAATTTAATTATAAACGGAGAAACAAAACATGTTGTAAATGAGCTTTTGCTCAAAATGGATTGCGCCAAAACTTAAATAAATTTATGTGTAAATCAAATAAATAAATAAATGTTTAACAATAATAGATAGGTTTGCGCGATGGCCTACTGCTATTCCTATTCCTGATATAACGGCAGAAACGGTCGCTACCAATTTGATATCTGGATGGATACAAAGCTTCGGAGTACCAGAGAAAATTTCAAGTGATCTTGGTAGAGAGTTTGAGTCCCAGTTATTTAGGGAATTGAACAAAACGTTAGGTATTTTATATATGTAAGAACGACACCATACCATCCACAAGCTAATGGGCTAATAGAGAGGTAACATAGGACTCTTTTGGTAAAAATTTTATTGGGATTAAGAGTGTGCTTCAAAGAAGATATTGGTGCCTCACCTGCCGAGCTCATATACGGAACAACTCTTCGAATACCGGGAGAATTTTTTACACCTGGCAAATCAGATTTAACCGAAACCGAATTTATTAAGGAATTTCGACATCATATGAGTTAGATTCGGTCAACAGTTACAGCTCATCACGATACCAGTAAGGTATTTATTTAAAAACAGTTGATGAATTGTACGCACGTTTTTGTCAGAGTCGACAGAGTCCGATCCCCATTACAAAGTCCGTATGATGGACCATTTGAGATACTGGAGCAGAAGGATAAATATTTCGTGTTAAGTATAAACGGTAAAAGTGCAAAATATCACGCGACAGAGTGAAAGCTACCTTCTTACCAATCGAAGAATCGGATAGACTAACAGAAGCCGTAACAACCAGAACAAGCCAGTTCCAACCTTCTGTTCCGCAAAACAACTGATTCGAGCAATGTAACACAGACACCAACAACCAAAGTTACCAGAACTGGCAGAAGGGAACTATAGTGTTTTTCTCCTGTTACCTGACAACGTCACTTATATATAATTTGTGATTTCCTTCACTGTACGAAAGTTTTTTTTTTTTTTTTGGTTGTTTTGTGAATAATAAGTAGATAATTTTCAATTACGCCATTGCTGCTAATTTTAATAAACTTTTATGGTGTTATTTAATGAGTTTAATTGTGAAAACTTACGGAGCATACTTGCAGTGCACAAAGAGAAAGTTTATTGTCCTTATTTATGTCAGTTTATTTGAAATTAGTTTCCACACCAACTTGTTTAAACAAAAATACAATTATTTGTATTTTTATGGTATAACGAAATTGCATTTAATAGTTGAGGAAGGCGTCACAAAACTTAAATTGTGTAATGTTTTGTTGTCTGATATGTATTTTTAGCAGATAATATACGACAGATAGTCTTACGTACGAGAGACAAACAATTTAATTTTTAATCTTTATATCTATTTAATTATTCCTTTCTTGATGATCCTGTATATATAGTTGTGATAGAAAACAAAAACAAAAGGATTGAGAAAATGGAAAATGGAAAATTTGTTTTCAAATAATGTACGTTCGTTCCTTCACAATATCAAAAAGATTAAAATGAAAATAAACATACATATATCACATGAAGTGAAATGTAGAAAGGATACAGTTGGATGAGTCTATATTATGAGACAGAAATGCTTAATCTTGTACGTACGAGTATAGTTAATAGAACTATCATCAGGATTGATTTCATTTCTTGATTAAAGTTTTCTATATAAGCTACATACTGTGTACACGACAGTGATTCTTAACTAGTGTTTTCGAGGAACGCCTGTGTTCCCTCAAATTTTAGGTGAAGAAAAAATTTCAAACTTGCTGAAAATAGGCTTGAAAATATGTAAACTGAATATGAAAGATGGATCAATTTCGATGATTTTATTTCATAAAAGCAAACATGACTGTGACGGACTTCTGTGCAGAATCATTTCATTTTGTGTATGATATGTTCTTCGGGAAGCATAAAGGCACCATTTCCGTGTTTAACTTAATGAAATTCTGTACAAATGAGGCTTACCACCTGTACCATTCGAGAAAAACGTTCTTTCTAAAAGACTTTATTTTACAATACAAAGGCTGCCATGATAAAATTATAGGCTTAGATCCCAACCTGTGGTCTATCACATATAATTATGGAGCGTGCGAAGTTAAAAATCTTCACGGTGCCTCTCGTACCGTTGAGTTTCATGAGGCATTATCTTTGAATAACCCTCGCCTTGACATTGTGCAGCTTCCTAGAAACCTGGGAAAATGTAATCTCCTTAAGCTCTGAAGCTAGAGAAGAGACAAACAAAATCGGATGACATACCCGACCCCAATTACAACATTAAGTAACAGACTTGTCCGAAAGTTGTTTAGTTATGAAATGCTTTGTCACACAAAAGTGCAGTAAATTTTCCAGAGCGCCTGCCTCAAAATTTCTTCAAAAAAAAAAATATCAAAATGTTAATTGCTAAGTACGTCTATGCTTGTTAACCAAAACAAATGTTTGCTTTCTTAGACGAAAGATTATACCGGTACTGCTAAAATTGTTTCCAATGTAATGCAACTGAAAGCATTCTGTTCTGGTTTGGTAAAATTGTGTCCGAAGTTTATGCAATTTGACATAGAAGAACCGAGCAAAGTAGTACAAAGAGTCTGTTTTACTATTACGACTCGTTTGTCTGGATTTGGATATAGCTCGGATGGAGATATTGGCCAAATCTTTCATTGATGGCTAACAATTGATGACGAAATCTTAAAAACTCTTTTATAATGCGGTGTATGTTAAAAGTATCGCAGTGAGCTTCACAGCCGAAGATAATTGTGGAAAATATGAGCGGAACAACAGTTTCTGTTGTTGTAACTAAATTTTGAAGTTGCTATATGTCAATAGATGGCACTGCAAACAGTATATGTAGTATTTATTAAAACCCTATTGACGATTGTAAAAGTAGAGAAAGCGCCTCTCGAGTAAAAAAGTTCAAATGAGGCAACTGCTAAAATGACATTTCTCATAAATGCGACGAAAGGAAATTTTGCAATCCGGCAGTTAAAAATTGTTTTTATAATCCAAAATTGGAATTATTTACAATTATTATCAATCTGGTAGGTAAAAATTGTGTTTACAGTTCAAAATTGGAATTGTTAACAACAATTTCGAACGTCAAATTAGTAGCTACCTCAGTTTAAAAATTTTCCACTAGGTGGAATCTGTGATGCTCCAATCGTCAATAAGTAAAATAATAAAAGTTAGTATTGGTGTGTTATGTAAAAAGAATGGACGTAAAAGTCTTTGTGAATAAAATTTTTTTTTTTGAAATTAAATTCGTTTTTATTTTTCGCCCACAACAAATCAGAAGTGGGATCCCAGTGATTCAATAAATATTTTTAGTGAACGTATTGCATTGTAGTTTTTGTGCTACTATACGCAGAACGAAAATGAGTTACGTAAATGATATGAGGTTTCTAACGCCAATGTATCCGGGATTGCAGTCAACAATTCTAGATGATTAAGTAATTTTGGACATGCCCACAATGGTATTCAATCAAAATCATAACCTCCAACAACCACGTGTGGACAGTCTACCAAACAGTATACATCCAGTAAAGATATCATCTACAGTAATAGATAACCCATTGCTGCAAGTGCCTTCAAATCACCAAACACTACATCCAGTCCAGACATCACCAAATTACCAGTCATCGAATGTGCCACTACAACAAGCACATCAGTTCGCACAACCTAACCTCATTTATTATGGGCAACACGTGCCGATACACGGTACTCAGAATTCAGTGCCGTTAGCACATATGATTGATCATGGCAGTACTCAACAGAATATTTCAACTCCAGATATTCTACGACAAATTTTGCAGCAACAACTCGAAATCATCCATCAGTTGCAAAAAGAAGTGTTAGTTCAGAGAGTCAGCAATGAAAATCGGCATGGTATCACACCACATTGCCTATATCCGTCAGAGGTAGAGAATATAGTAGCAGAGTATAATCCTGGTGGTAAAAATGGAATGAACGCAGTGCAGTGGCTGAAACGTATCGAATATTTAAGAGCTGTATATGGCTGGGGTGACACCGAAACGGTTCATTATGCAACTCTCCGTCTTAAAGGAACAGCCAAGGCATGGTTTCATGATCTGGAAACTCCCTTGAAATCTTTTCGAGATTTTTCTGATAGTTTAATCAAGTCATTCGGATGCTACATGAACGAAGCAGATCTTCATTCGAAGATGTCGTCGCGGTTTAAACAACCGGATGAAACGTACGAGCAATATTTTTATGAGATGAGGCAGCTTGGATGAACGGGTAACTTGAAGGATTCTTCCATAATTAAATATGTGGTATCTGGTCTAAATAACCCTGAAATGGCAAAAATATTAGCTCTTAATTGATTTACAAGTTCAGATCATATATTCGGCATATGCCTGACTTGGTAACCCCACAATAGTAGCCACACAGAAGCATTAAACTCCAAATAGATCAATATCTACTGAATCGGAAATCCAAAAGAGACAGATGAATAATTCTCCTTCCGATAAAACACAACAGAAGCCAGCATTTGTGTCAAAATTAAGATGCTATAATTGCTACAAAATGTCCTAATCCATCAAAACGGTTTTGTGATTCTTGTCAGCAACAGGGACACACATCATCGTACTGTACACGAGCTCGATCAAAGGAAGTAGGACTGATTGACACAAAACTTGAAAAGTTTACCGCTAACATCGAATTTCAGTTCGTAGGTGGTTGTAGGGTTCCGACCGCATTAATTGATACAGGCAGCCCTATTAATTTGTTAAAATATCACCTTATTCCACAAAATGTATCGTTGGGTCCGTATCAAGACATTATAAGCTACACACGGATTAATGGAGCTAAATTAAATATTTTAGGTTAGCAGTAGAAAGAAATTCGATCCGTTACACCTCTTTTGTTACACCGGACGGACAATTTGAATACGTTAGGACTCCTTTCGGATTGTCCAATGCATTTTCGGTTTTCCAACGGTTTGTTGCAGATTTTTTTGAAACCGTTATTGGAGTCAGGTGATCTAACCATTTATATTGATGATATATTAATATCAACCGATACTATTGAAAGTCATTTCAAAGTTTTGAAAAATGTTTTGAGTCTATGTCACAGAAACTGTTTAGAATTATCAATAGAAAAATGTCGTTTTTTAAAACCCAAAATTGAATTTCTCGGGTATGAAGTTAGCTATAATGGAATTAGACCATCGCGTCGACATGTGGATGCTATACGTTCGTATCCTATTCCAAAAAACGTGCATGAACTTCACCGTTTCTTAGGGTTAATTAGTTTCTTTAGGAAATTTGTTTTAAATTTGTCATTAGTCTCGAAGCCATTGTACGATCTTTTAAAGAAAGATGCAAGTTTTAGTTTTGGATCTAATGAGTTGGAAGCATTTGAGCTACTGAAGTTAAGATTATTAGAGTCGCCGGTTTTAGCATATTATAACCTATCAGCGGTTACAGAATTGCACACGGATGCCAATAAAATTAGATTTGGTGCCATAGTGCTGCAGAAACAATTATCTGGACTACTGATGCTGAGAGTCGGTATCACTCTTTTGAATTAGAGACTTTAGCCTTAGTCAATGCGGTTAAGCGTTTTCATATTTATTTATATGGAATACCTTTTACAGTGGTAACTGATTGCAACTCTTTGAAGCAGACACTTCAGAAGAAGGAATCAAATCCTAAAATTTTAAGATGGACTCTGTTTTTAGAACAATATAATTTTGAAATAATTCATAGAAATGGATCTCGTATGTCTCATGTCGATGCTTTAAGTCGTGTTCCGGGAATTATGAACATAACTGAATGCACGTTGTCACAAACACTCTCTTATCATCAATTATCTGATCCCATAATTGCCGGTATAAAGGAGTCAGTTAAATCCACAAATGGGGATAGTAAACATTTTATAATTAAAGACAATCTTTTATATAAGAAATACAAATATATATTAGTAGTGGTTGAAGCATTCTCGAAATTTTGCCGCTTTTATCCTACAAAGAGTACTAACACTCATGAAGTTATTAATAGTTTAAAGAAGTATTTTAGAGATTATAGTGTTCCTACGCGTATTATATCTGATCGAGGAACTTGTTTTACATCCCATCAATTCAAAAGGTTTTTAAATGAGTTGGGGGAATTATTCAAGTGCTTAACGCAACGAGCTCACCGCAGTCGAATGGTCAGGCTGAACGAGTGAACCGAAGTTTAGTCCATTTGCTTGCAAAACTCCGTGATGCAGAAAAAGGAAAAAATTGGGATGCTGTTCTTAGTAATGCTGAGTTCGTATTTAACAATACCATCAATCGTTCTGTAAATAATACTCAATCCATGATTCTTTTTGGTGTCAACCAAAAATTTTAAAATGATTAAATTCAACAGTTAATCTATGAATTAAATAACGATAGAAGAGACTTGAACAAAATACGACAAGAAGCTTCTCAGGAAATAGAATATTCTCAATTGAAATCAAAGGAATATTTCGATTCAAAACGAAAGAATTTTTCGCTCATAAGTATAGTGTTGGAAACCTGGTATTTTTAAAAAACAATTCAGAAGAAACTGGAATAAGCCAGAAACTATTGCCGCGATTCAAAGGCCCGTACGTCGTAACCAAGATTTTGTCAAATGATCGATATCAATGTGAAGATATTCCAGGCCAACAGTTATCGAACAGACCTTTCAGAGGAGTAAGTGCACCGTTCAATATGAAGCCATATGAATAAATTGAATATATAATTCATTTATTTTAATAATGTATTCGTGAAATTTAACTTTAATTTTTCTATATTTTATTATTCCAAATTGAGACGATTGGAGCGTCATGTATGGCCGAATGTTGTAACTAAATTTTGAAGTTGCTGTATGTCAATAGATGGCACTGCAAACAGTATATGTAGTATGTATTAAACCCTATAAGTAAAATAATAAAAGTTAGTATTGGTGTGTCATGTAAAAAGAATGGACGTAAATTTGTGGACGTTGTGGGACGTTTATTTTTCGCCCACAACACTGTTTTTTGACAGTTTTAAATTCTATTTCAATTCAATTTATAAATATTGTTACGGTGACACCTAGGGTAGAATAGAACTAAATGATTAATAGCATAAAGTTTACTACTAGTAATGACTACTAGTGACACCTAGGCTAAGGTATTCCAAGTTTATTGTACTAAAAAGGAAATTTTCCATGCTACAACTTTCTGCATTGTGCAAGATGATCTGGAAAGAGCATGAAATTTGAATGAGATCGAATTGAATTATTCGTATTTAGAACGTGATAGTGTGAAGATTAAATCGAGTAATTTGAAAAGTGAATTAGTGCGTAAAAATAAGTGATTTTGTGAATTATTGGTAATATTTGTGTTGAATTATATTTAGGGTGGAAATTAGAATTTTTGTCAAAACTCGATTATAATTTCAAAATTAAACAATTACGTTTGAATTCTATTTTAAGGTCCGATTATAGAAAAATGGTAGGAAACACTGTTTTTCATAGTCAACAAACGTACATAATATACGTATTTAGAGTCTAATCTATTTATACGTAAATATTTGTTTTTCTATAATTACTTTTCAATATAAAGATAAAAGTTTATATGAATATATTACATATGTATATAGATGTCTCTGGTTAGGATATGCCAAAGCATATTTCTCTCCATGTTTGTCTACAGGAACTAATTATTTAAGAGTTGATAAGATTTTTTTTTGTTTTTTTTTATCTCTATACATTTTTTAATTAGTTAGATAAGTTGTAAGACTATAGATGATGACTCGATAACACTACGGATACGGTGTAGTAGGAGTTAGTATGGTAATCATTTAAAAATGACGAAATAAGAAGAGAAATACTTTAGATTTTAGTGATGAAAAAATATTGTCTGTAAGTGAAATTAAAACAAATATTTGGGACTTAATTAAGAAATGTATAAACAATTGTAGAGAGTGCAAAACTAAATAAATAAAATATAAGTGTGTGGTACAGCATATTATGTAAACAAACACCGAAAAATTTCCATAAGGCATTAAGGATAATTATACACAAACATTTTTATACTCGCATTAAATCCTGATGAATTTTATTTTTGTGCTCTGTGTCGACTAATTTTTTAGGGTAATTAACGAAACACATCATAAACACAATATTATAATAATTTAATTATCGCATAATGCTTATTTAATTAAGTTATAATATTAGTTAGGTTTATATCATTTACAGCAGCAAATACTTTTAATTTGGAATGGTGAATATCTCATATTTAAATTTCACAAATATTCGTATTTGTATATCCATTAAAATGCTAATATTTATTGTCATGATTTTTTAGTTGTTATTGACGATTGTAAAAGTGGGAAAAACGCCTCTTACGGAAGATAGAAAAATTGAAGCGGATACATACAAATTGCGACGTAACCATAGTTAACGTGCTATCAGCGCGCCTGCGGAAAATAGAAAAAAAGAAATAGATACATAAATCGAGCCGAATATTATAACTGTCGAAAGAGAAAAGTGAAAAAGCCGTTACCTCGACTTCAAAGGTCTTATGGTAAGTAAGTCCAGATCAAGCATTGTAAACGTTCCCAGATGATACATGCTTGTACCTTGGTTCAATAATTGAGCTCATATCCACACCTCAAAATGTTTAAAATCGTTTTCTTTTATATTATTTTTTATTTCTTCTTTTCTTCACTACACGTCCATTCGCTTTTCGTATCTTTTTCCATCTATCTCGACTCTTGCACGAGAGCCCTCTACGTTTTGTTTCTATATATTAATGTAAAAATAGTGACATCTATATTGAAATTATAATAAGCTTTTACATAATGTTCGTTAATAACAATTTTTAAAAATTTAAAATTTACGTTACTATACAATTCGGCTTCTCCTGACTCTACAATCGACTCTGATTGCCCGTGATCGTAAAGTTTCATGTAAAATGCCGCGTAAATACTTTTAAAACCCCGACGAGACATCGGAGACTCATGTATATTCTCGAAGACGTACCTATCTCCAGGAAGAACTCTAGCAACGAGGAACGGTCCTTTATATTTAGGCAACAATTTGTTATTTCGCCTACTTTATAGCGTTGGGCGGAAACACGCTTTTTATCAAAATATTGTTTATTTTTGATTTGAGAGTCTACTATGTTTTTCTTAATTTCGACACGTAAGTCATTCATATTGCGTTCCATTTTATTTTCATTCCTAGATTGAACAAATTCCTCGAGTTCGTCGTTCGTTTTTCTCTGATTTACCCCAAAGAGTGTAGTCGCTGGAGTAGTTTTCAGTGACCGGTTCAATGTATTGTTAGTTACGAATTCAATGTCCGTTAGTACCTACCAAGTCCCATTGTTTGTGTTTACTTTCCTTGTCCGTTACTCTAAGGAGAATAAGCCGCTGTGCATACATGAAGAATATTCTGACTTTTCAAAATTTTTATAAATTCTTTAGATCTCAAACTAGTTCCACGGTCCGTTACGATTCTCTTAGGTGCACTAAGCTGATTAAAATAACTTTCTAATTTGTTTATCACTTCTCTTGAATTTGTTGTTTTTGTTGGAAATATCCTCATAAATTTTGTAAAACCATCTACGATTATTAAAATGTATTTATTATGCCGTTTAGACTTGGAAATTGGCCCGAGAATATTTTTATCGTTCGATTGATAGATTGCCAGTCGCTGTGATAGGGAACATTCGCTCAAAATCAGCACGGCAGGGACTCGACTCAAAGCATCTACGTTACGCATTTGATGATTTGATCGATGTACAATTTCGTACTCGTAATTCTCAAGAAATATCGCCAAACGCATTATTCGCGAATTTGAATTTCTTTTATCAAGTGTTAGTTTGAATTGAATTTCTTTTATCAAGTGTTAGGAAAGAGTAGGGCCGTTAGCCAATTTGCTCTTGCGATTTTAAATTGTATATCTTTCTTCACTAGATCTGTCAATGGTTTCGCTGTAGTTGAGAAGCTCGTAACAAATCGTCTAAAAAAACTCGTAGGCCCAATAAAACGTCGTAGTTCATGAATGTTCTGAGGTATTGGATAATCTGTTATTGCTGTTACGCGTGACGTTTGCTGGGGCGTATCTCATTATGTGAAACGTCGTATTCCAGATACTCGATTTTATTTTTCAAAAATTTACACTTTGACGGGGTAATTTCCAAACAATTATTATGGATTAAATCCAGTACTTCTCCCAAAATTTGAAAGTGTCGTTCAACGCTATCTGTGGTTATCAATATATCGTCTATATAGACTATTACTTTTCCGCTTAAAATCAGATCACGAAATATTGTCGTCACAAATCTTTGAAAAACCGCGGGCGCGTACGTAAACCGAATGGTGTTCGGGTATATTCAAATTGCCCTTCAAGCGTTACAAAAGAGGTGTATCTGATTGAATTCTCATTTTTCAAATCAATCAAACAAAACACGCGTTTGCCTTGTAACTTATCGATACAGTCATCTATTAACGGAGAGGAAATCTATCTCTAATAGTGATTTTATTTAGTGCTCTAGTGTGTAGTATTAGGTTTCTTTGCAACAAATCGTCAACTATTTTATTAACTATATCTCGGTCCCGCACGGAAAGTCTTTGTGGTGTCACATAAATAGGCTTAGTTGAGATCAGTTGAATTGTCAATTCATGTTTCTCAATGCAATCAAGATTAATTGTATCGTCAGGTACAACTAAAAATGAAATATTAAACAAATTATGATTTATCTTAATTTTACAAATTAACTTTCCTAAAATCTTAATCGGTGAATTGTTGACACCTTGCAGGGCTCCCAGTATCAATTACCGCTGTCAGATATCGCGTGACAGACGACGGGACGTGTATGCCGATTTCGACTTTGAATTCCTGTGAAAGTCGAATAATCAGAACACTATTTTCGGGTGCACTGGTGCTGCAGTTCACTGGCGCTCCTCTTGGATGAACTTTGTTGCATGTAGTACATCGTTCTCGCCTCGCTGGAAGTGGACAATTGGTAGAGAAATGTCCTGTCTCCATACAATTGTAACATGTTAATTTATTTGGTTGTGGATGAAAATTACGCGTTGTCGTAGATAGTGGAGTGCGAATTGGTTTAAACGAGTCACCAGATTGATGTGCGTTTAATTGTTTATTGGAATGATTATTCGCTGGTATGTTCTGTCGCATCCGGTTAGTTTCGTGGTTTGTATTTGAGTTTAATACTGACGTCACGATATTATTTGATCGTATATTTGAGTACGCTCCGATTGGTTTCGTGCTTTCGTGCCATACAATTTTTTCGCGAAGCCTTTCTAAAGACGGAATGTCGTCAGATCGTAGAGAAATGGAAAATTCAAAATTGACTGCTCTCATTAATCTGATATATCTCGCGTAATAATTCCAATTGTTTAATAAATTGTTCGGCCGTCGTTGACGTTAGATTCGCTAGATCAATTGATGGTAGTGGATCAATTATATCCGTTATCGAGTGTCTTGGCATGTAATGTTCCTGCGATTGTGTCATCAATACCGTTTTCGCTGGTGACATTTCGTTTACTTGTTGTTCGTCTCCAGTTGTAACTTGAATATAAGTAGGCATTGATGACGTTTGATGTAGATGATATGGTTGATATGATTGCACCGGATTGAATTGTGTTTGAAACGTGTGCGTTGATGCATACTGGGCTTTCGGTGGTATGTATTGATGTTCGTTTTGATTATCCGCTGCAGTTGTTGGATTCCGGTTGTTAATTGTGAGCGATCGATTTATCACTGTTTTGTCACCTTGCTCGCTATCATTTGATTCGTTTTCTACACATGTTTCGGATTGAATCTTTTCTAAACGGTTGATTAATGTAACCTTGTTTCCACTTGTAATCAATCCCCTATTCTTTAATTCCTTACCAAGCCGACTCACATTCATACTACCTAAGTTCATTTCTTTTCCACGTGCTATTTAAGGTTATGTTATAAATTTTTTTCAATAATCGAATTTCGTACTTCGTATCCCACTTCCCAAGTATAACAAAACTGAAAACTTGAATCGGTTATAAAATCTTTTCCGGTTTTCGTTCGAAAAAATTGAAAATGCTGAAAAGATGGTGTTTCAAATTTTTAACACATGTAGCGTTGAAGTACAGATGTATTTTTGTTTTCTGTAGACGCCATTACGATTGCGTTATACGTAAATAGTTCATGTGTCTGTTTATTAAAAAAATCGAAATCGACTGAAATTGATAGTGTGTAAAAGATAATAATTATGAAATAGGAATAAATTTATCAATAAAAGTGTTACAAGCAGACGCCTGGCCACTACTTGATTCGACATCGATACCAATTACATTTGCGATACCTCATCATATAAATGTTTGTGGACGAAAACTTACGTGGCTACACCGTTTTTGTCATGATGAACTAAAAGTCTCATACCTCAAGAAACCCTGTATCATTACGATGCAAACTTTTCAAATGGCTGTCCTATTGTTGTTTGAGACATGTGATGTGATGACGTAAGGATATACAAGAAACGCTACAGTTAAATAATGAAATGTTACAAAAGCATATTCAAAGTTTAATTGAATCAAAATTGTTGCTGTGTGGGACAGAGGTTGGTTTTTTTGTTTTACTAGGTCTTGTACCTTGAATACAATATAATATTGTAACGCTTTTTTTCTTTACAGAAATTAGAAGATTCAACCGAAATTATTGACTATTCAAACAAAAGGACTAAGTTTAAAATTACTGCAGCTCTCCAACGTGAAACACCTCAGGAAGTTGAACATGCGATGCACGCAGTAAATGAAGATAGAAAAATGTATTTACTCAGGTGGAGTTAAAATTTATATATTATAATAAATGTAATATTGTAATTTATACATGTAATAAAAATAAAAAGTATTCTTAAAAAAAATATATTTTTAATTAAAGCTAGATTTAAATTCAAAAGTGAAATTTTGGCGCCAAAATTTATATTATAAGCCCCGCCCACAAATTTGTAATACCATAACCTAACTTTTCTTTTCATCATTTTCCGAGTTTTTTGGCCAACTTTCATAGGAAATCTTATAATAAGTCGGACATTAATTCGGAAAAGAATCGGAGATGAAATCAGCGAAATGTCAGAAAAATACAAAAATTTTCGGATATAAAAATACTTGGGTTCTGATAATTTTGTAGTAAAGTTTTTAGTCGTTTTCTTTTATATTTCAAAAGAATTTCAAAACACGTTTTTTTATTATTTAATATTTATTTATTTTTTATTTCTTCTTTTCTACACTACACGTCCGTTCGCTTTTCGTTTCTTTTTCTATCTATCTCGACTCTTCCACGAGAGCCCTCTACATTTCGTTTCTATGTATTAATATAAAAATAGTGACATCTATATTGAAATTATAATAAGCTTTTACATAATGTTCGTTAATAACAATTTAAAAAAATTCAAAATTTACGTTACTACATAAGAAAAGCTGCTTACTCGTTACAACTGTCAACTGTCATTCATTCACAAAAAATAATTCAACAATAAAAACGAATTTAATTTTGAATTTCATTTTTATCAATCGGCACGCCATCTTACAACCGGCAATCGGATTGCATATTTTATATACAGCGGCACAATCCATATCTCATCACTTTCAGTGGTTGCACGTGTTATGAAACCCAAACAAAAAAAGCAAGAACAAAATAATGACTTTTTGACAATTCATTCGTGCGTGTCAAATTTCTAGAAGCTAACATTTAAGTTAACATTAACATTAGTAATATTTCATCAATTGAAAATATTGAGAAACATGGATCGATTAAAATAGAAATAACGGCTGAACAAGAGATTTGTGTTAGTTTCTGCTTAGGACCAGCTGCTTTGTTTTGAGACCTTTCTGTGGTAGATCTGGGGGGGGGGGAAACAAAATGTCTATAATTAAAAATAAAAATAAGGATGGCTCCTAAAGCGTCACACATTAGTGAAAGTTCCGGACATGATTTCGAGGACCTCGGCCCACTTTCCACCATGGAATTCTCCATGGGTAGACCATAGGATTCGGAGTTCCATACGGTTTTTAAGGGTATAGATCTTCATTCCGAATGCTGAATGAATCCTTTACAGTTCGCCTCCAGAAAGTCGTTTCTTTGGATCATTCTTAGAAGAGAATGATCATAATTGGCATGTAACTTCAGGTCCCTGTTTCGGTGTCATTTCCGGACTTTTAGACAGTGGAGCTTCAATTAGTATTCTAGGTAAGGGTTGTGAAAATTTATTATCTAAAGCCGGTTTGTCATATCATAAAATAATTTCCAGCGTTAAGACTGCTGATGGCACTAAAAACGATATAATAGGATACATCGAATACCCCGTAAGTTATGACGGTCAAACAAACATAGTTAGATTCTATTTGGCTCGAACACTACAAGGAGAACTGTATCTGGGAATCAACTTTTGGAAAGCATTTAATCTTTTGCCCGAACGAAACGAACAACAAGACCTTAGTCAGGAGCAAAGTAGACAGCTTGAGGAAATACAACCTTCCTTCCCATCTTTTAACAAGCAAGGACTAGGTCGAACTTCGCTGGTAACGCATACAATTGACGTTGGGGATAGTGCACCTATCAAGCAACGCCATTACCCGGTATCACCGGCTGTGCAACATCTTATTTATGAGGAATTAGATCGAATGTTGAGTATGGGCGTTATAGAGGAAAGCGGTAGTTCTTGGAGTTCGCCTATAGTGTTGGTCTGTAAACCAAATGGTAAGGTAATACTGTGTCTAGATTCGAGAAAGGTTAACGCTTTGAAGAAAAAAGATGCGTACCCATTCCCGCTTATAGAAGGCCGTATAGGTAGGTTGGTTGAGTCAAACGAATTACATCTCAGGCATACACCTCAAAGATGCCTTTTGGCAGATATCACTGTCGGAAGGTTCCAGAGACAAAACGGCATTTACTGTCCCATGTAAACCGTTATACCAGTTTGTAACTCTCCTCAAACGATGTCCGGACTTATGAATAAGGTGATCCCCCATTCCTACCATGATCGTTTCGACGACCTCCTAATAATATCTGAAACATTGAACGAACGCTTATCTTTATTTAAATTAGTTGCGCAATGGTTGAAAGAAGCTAATCTTGCCATAAATCTCGAAAAGAGTAAATTCGTCATGAGGGAGTTGAAATACCTTGGCTTTATAGTAGGTGAAGGAGGCTTGAGAATGGACCCAGGTGAAGTGCATGCTATAAAAGATTACCCAAAACCAACTTCACAAAAGCAGACCAGGAGACTACTGGGACTGTCCGGCTGGTATCAACAATTTATACCGAATTACGCTGATATTACTGCATCAATAACTGATACTCTGAGGAAAAATTCGAAATTTTGTTGGACTCCTGAAGCAGAAACGGCATTTCAAAAAATGAAGCTTCTTTTATCAACGGCTCCTGTTTTAGTTAACCCGGACTAAACTAAGCCATTTTTTATACGATGCGACGCAAGCACTTCCGGTGTCGGAGGTGTTCTGTTATAAAAAACGGAAGATGATGTTGAACGCCCAATCGCGCACGTTTCCAAAAAACTAAATAAATGCCAAAAAGGTTATAGCGTCTCAGAATTTGAATGCATGGTTGCCATTATAAGTAAAAAGAAATTTAGGCCATACATTGAAGGCTTTAGATTCACAGTTATAACGGACCATGCTAGCCTAAAGTGGCTTATGTCGCAGAAGGACTTAGGCGGACGCTTAGCTCGATGGAGTCTAAAACTGCAGATGTACAATTTTAAAATAGTTCATCAAAAAGGCTCGAGTAATGTGGTACCAGATGCACTTTCCCGAGTGCTCTGCGATTCACTTCTTGAGTTCAAATCAAACCTTCCTCCAAATCAATCTCGAATCTGACGATTTTCTGGATATAAATTACGTAAAATTTCGCACGAAAATCTTGAGTACACATTGGAAAGTCTGGATTCCGTGTGCTTTGCAACTTTCAATAATTACTCAGGAACACGATGAAGCCGTTGCTTCTCATGGTGGTGTTAAAAACACTAGAGCGTCATCGCAGGTATTATTATTGGCCAGGGATGCGTAAGCAGTTGTATGAATATATCACAAATTGTTCAACTTGCAAGACATCGAAAAGTACTAACAGAATACAGAAACCAGCTCTTGGAACAACTTTCATTTCTTTTATTTGGAACACCTGAGTGTATACATACGGATAATGGAGTCCAGTTTATCAGCAAACAATTCGGCGATCCCATGACAGAATTTGGTATATCACATACGAAAACTGCCATCTATTCTCCTCAATCCAACGCTTCGTAAAGAGTGAATAGATCAATATTAGCAGCTATAAGAGCATTTATTAAGGATGATCACCGAACTTGGGATTGTAAATTAGGAGAAATAGGTTGCTCCTTGCGATCAGCTGTACATCAATCTACAAGCTACTCACCATACTTTCTAATTCATTCAAATGGTTTAGGACTTCTTCAGAAAGCAAACGGGAAGTTCACTGAGAACCGAAAGGAAACCTTAGAGAAAGACACTTTTCGGATTCAATAGTGGAAGGAGCCTAAGAGAACCCGCATGACCATCAAAGTATGGTTTTCTTGCCAAAGGGAGGGGGTCGCCTGGACACCGAGCCCAAGGCATATCGGCCAATTAGTCTTCCATCATTTCAACTGAAAATGTTGGTAAAATTCTTGCATCATCAAATATGAAGTGAGATCCTCGTTTAAAACCCGCTGCATTTGGATCAGATTGCTTACCAAACTGGTAAATTTACTGCGACGGGTCTTAGTGGTCTAGTCACGAAGATTGAAAGAGCGATGGCTAACAAAGAAATTGCGCTTTGTGCCTTTGTGGACATTGCGAGATGATTTGGTAATAAGTCGGTAGAGAGGGCAACAATGGAGAAGGTGGTTTCGCCTCCTACGATTAGGTGGATCCTCCATGCTGAAATATTGCACAGCCAAATGCCCCCATCAAGGCATACTGCCCCTCTCTTATGGTCATTATGCTTATTGATAGACTACTGATCTCGGCTTCGGCTTTCTTTCCACCGCGGAATTCTCTGGACCATCGGATGGGAAGTTCCATACGGGTTTAAGGGTCTAGCTCTTCATTCCGAATGCAGAATGAATTGCCCTTTATAGCTCGTCTCCAGAAAATCGTTTCTAGGGATCATTCAAATGGTTTAGGACTTCTTCACAAGGCAAATGGGAAGTTCACTGAAAACCGAGAAGAAACCTTAGAGAAACCCACTTTTTGGATTCAATAGTGGAAGAAGCCCAAGAGGACCCGCATGACCATCCAAGTGAGATATAGCCTACGCACCACACAATACGATCTGGGGTCTCTCTGAAAAATTTTTCGCACACAGTAAGGTGAGATCGGCATTGCCTCTTTCAAACCTTTTAAATCCGCTGGAGGGGACGGTATCTTGCCTTCATTACATCAAAAAGGTATTGAGAGTAAGTGTGGTCTTCATACCAAAGGGAGGGGTCGTCTAAACGCCCACCCCAAGGCATATCGGCCAATAAGTCTTCCATCATTTCAACTGAAAACGTTGGTAAAATTCTTGGATCATCAAATAAGAAGTGAGATCTTCGTTACAAACCCACTGAATTTGGATCAGTTTGCTTATCAAACTGGTAAATCTACTTTGGTCTAGTCGCTCGAAATTGCGCTTTGTGGGCAATGCGAGATGATTTGGTAATAAGTCAGTAGAGAGGGCAACAATGGAAAAGGTGGTTCCATCTCCTACGATTAGGTGGGTCTTCCATGCTGAAATATCGCAAGATTACAGCCAAATTTGGGCAGTAAAGGGATGTTCCATGGACGCGTTCTGCCATTCTAATGTAGTCTTTGGTTATTGACTGACTACTGATCCTTCTGGGTAGCTATGGGTATGATGTCCAGGTCTATGCGGATGATGTGGCCATTATTTCCAGAGGAAAATTTAATGGGATTATTTCTGATCTCATGCAAAATGCTCTTAATATAATATGGCGTTAATTCCAAAAAGGAAAAGCTTGCGCTCCCTCGTTAAACGGTACTACTGAACTTTTTCTAAAGAGGTTAAATATCTGGGGTTCATCCTAGATCAAAAATTGAATTGGAAATAACATACACTGAAATTTCAGAATAGAGCCACTAAGGCTTTTTGGACCTGTCAGAGACTCGAGGGACGAACTTGCAGATTAGAAACAAAAATGACAAAACGGAAGATGTGGCAGGAGTAGGAATATACGGAAGAGGGACTGCCCTCTCTAGGTCCTTGGGTACCAATGCTAACGTCTTTCAAGCAGAAATACATGCTAAAGTAGTTTGCGCTAGGATAGGCATGCTAAAAGGTCTAAACGATGCAAAGGTATATATTATATCAAACAGCCAATCGGCCTTAAAGCCTGTTAGGTCTTGTACCGTTGAGTCAAGGCTGGTCAGGGAATGTCTGAAGGTAATTAAACATCGAGAAAGCTCAAATAAGGTAACACTTATAGGGGTGCCAGGTCATACATGATTGCCCGAGACAGTTCTGCCTCTCCATTCCTAGGACCAGAGCCCTTCTGCAGTGTCACTAAGGGGCACTTAAGCGCAGCGGTAAAACGCTGGAAGGACGTGCAAAACTCCTCCTATTGGCGTAGAATTCCAGGTCTACGACTGGCGAAGAGATTTATCTATTAAAGATTTATATATTAAAGTTTCTGGTGAAGTCTACCACAAAACTGCTGATAACATTCCAATTGACTTAAATTTGAATATGGGAAACGTCCACACTGCTGATGCCGATATTTGACTGACCGCTGTCAGCCGATATGACACTGACCGCTGTCAATATTCGTATGAATAATCATTATAACTCAGCCTGCCTAAAAGAAATCATGACAACAATTGGTAATGTTTTGCATAACATATCACCATACGCTAGAAGTTATCAAAAGCTTCGAGAAGCATTCGAAACCGAATCAGCATATGCTGCCCAAAATAATTGCGAGATAATTAAAGTGTTCTTAGTTTTTTATAGACATTTACAGGATGATCAAAGAGTGTATAATGCACCTACAAATGCTAATGATGTTGCGTTCATTTATGTTCCCGATCGTGATGGCAATATACCAGCCCAAATCGATTTTGCAGTTTATCCTACCAATAGCAGAGGCATTAAGCAAATTAACTTCCTATCCAAACATTTGGACCCAATGATTTTTCCTCTTTTTTACCCTAATGGAGATTTTGGATGGACTACCAATATACTTCATAATACAACGAACTCTACGACTGTACGAAATACTACCACCGTCCTACAATTTTACGCATATAAAAAGCAATTAGACCAACAATTTTTAACCCTCTTCACTATGGGGGAAAGCTATTTTAGCAGTATATTGTATATGCTTATGCGCATGTAGAAGCCAATCGCTTAATGTATATTCGATCCAATCAAAAATTTCTTCGTGTTGATTCGTACAAAGGTCTTTTACATCATATGAATAGCTTTAGTAATGATAACAATGTAAGGATTGGTAATTTATTCATACTTCCATCTTCATTTACTGGTGGGCCACGCTTTAGTCAAAACTTTATCAGAATAATATGGCTATGGTTAGAAAATTTGGGCGCCCCGATTTATTTATCACGTTTACGTGTAATCCAGCGTGGTCAGAAATTAAATCGCAACTACATTCATTTCAAAACGCTTCAGATCGCCCTGATTTAGTTACACGAGTGTTCAATCTCGAATTGAAGGAGTTTTTGAACGATATTACCAAATTCCATTTGTTTGGAAAAACATGCAGTTACGTTTATGTCATTGAGTACCAAAAACGTCGCCTTCCATATGCTCATTGTTTATTTACTCTCTGTAAGGAGGATAAGTAATAAAACATAATATACATAGGCCATGTGGAAATTTAAATCGAGATTGTGTTTGCATGGTTGATGGTAAATGTTCTAAACAATTTACGAAACCATTCTGCGAAGAAACCGACATATCTAAAGAAACTTATCCTAAATATATAGGCGACGTCTAAATATAACTTCTGAAGTTATGCCCTCAAATGTTTATGTAGGTAATCGTTTCATAGTTCCCTACAATCCGTTTTTGACCTTAAAATATAATGCTCATATTAATGTTGAATGCAATAAACTGATTCATTTTGAATGTGCAGGGATTAAAAAACCTGTGTTTGATGCCATTTCGGTAATTCCGAATTTTTCTTGGCGATGTGGTATGTGCATTGACGTTTATAAAATTCTCAAGGAAAAGAATGATCAGATGAGTAATTCTATTGACGCTATATCAGCGTCCTTGTCCTTGATAAATAAAACATCTGCTGCCATTAATAATAACGTGGAAAGTTTACTAAAACCAATCCCACCACAACAGTCGTCGTCTGCTAAATTAAAAAAAAAATCAACACAAACTAATTTGGAATTGGCTTCGTCAATACGTACAATATCTAAGAAAAATGTTAATAATACCATAACAACGGCTACAACTGCGGTTACATCTTTAACTAATGACGGCGATCATATTCCAGTGGTTTCCAGTCCTACTAATTTCGGTGCTTGTACGACTTTCGCTGAAGTGGTGAAAATTCCTGCCGTTGTGCCTGTTGCAGCATCGAATTCACTTGCTTCTCACAGTGGTGCTCCGGATCAACCAAGCAAATACTCAATTGCATCTGTTTTGCCTGTTGCTGCTATGTTGAGTGCTGTGAGTACGTCTGCAAATGCGAACAATATTGATATATCGTGCGGTCCAACTGGTAATATAAAATCGTTGCCATCATCACGAACTATCCAAAAGAACATACGAAATTTTAATATTCGTGGCACTAATACCTCACCAGATATTTATATTAAAACCATTGCGCCGAAATGTTGGCTTCATTTATCAAGATTCGATACTCTTACAACTGAGGATGATATTGTGGCTCTGGCTAGCAAATGCTTAGGTCCGAGTGTTTACAAGGCAGTTAAACTAATTCCTAAGGATAAAGATATCCACGAGTTAGAATATGTATGCTTTAAATTGGGGATCAACGTGTAGCTTCATGATAAGGCTCTAAATTCGGATGCATGGCCAACCGGTGTATTTATTAGGCCCTTCCATAAGCAAAATTTTCGGACAGGAGCCTCATATGTGAAATTCCGGATACCAGCTGCAGTAGTCAACTCTGCCGAAATTTAAATAACGCAGGGTCAAAGGTGATGCGTCGGCCCAAAAGTTCTGAACAAATTACTTTTACTTCGATGTACTATCACAACGCCTCTAGTATTCGGGGGAAAGCTAAATTATTCTTGCTTGGTGTTCTTGATAACAATTACGATGTGATTATCATATCTGAAACATGGCTTACTAAAGGGTTTAATTCAGAGGAATATTTCCCACCCAACTACGTCGTCCACAGAAAAGATAGACATGATTTTTGTACCAGCCTTAAAGGTGGGGGTGTGTTGATTGCTGTTAAGAGTTCGATCCCAAACGAGCTCATTGCATGTAATCCAATTTATGATGTAATTGCTGTTCGGATTAATGTATCCGAGTCATCTATCCTCGTGGTGGCTGTATATGTTCCCTCTGGATCTACTATGGAATATTATATGGGAATTGTTAATTTCATCAGTTCTGCGGTCATGCCATTGGTTCGTATTAAGGAACAACTAATGATTATAGGGGACTTCAATCTTCCCGATATTACTTGGTTTGATGTTGATGGAGTTTTCACATCCTCTTCTTCTGGCCAGAAAGAATTAGCAGTTACTGATTATTTTGCCAGCTTAGCAATGATGCAGTTGAACCGGATAAGCAATAGTCGAGGCATATTTCTCGATTTGGTTTATACAACTGATCTTATGTTTTCGGAGATTTCACCTTGTGAAAATTTTACTGGATGTTCGAGCGTTTACCACACTCCAATTACCATATATATATTTTTAGAGAATTGCAACACTACGTGTACTTCTAGTAATTCTTTGCATTTCGATTTTAGGCGTGCGGACTACGATTCGTTAAACGAATTTCTTGTCGGTTCTAATTGGGACTTTCTCGAGCGAGATGAAAATTTGAACCATTCTATTTTATTGTTCAACGGGCTGCTCAAGACTGGTATTGAAAGGTATGTTCCATCAAATACAAATGGACCTAGGTTTCGTGAGCCGTGGTACAACAAAGAACTACTACGTCTTGAAAAAAAACGAAATAAGTTCCATTCTTTGTATAAGTTGCAGGGCGCTGAGTTTTATTCCAGATTCAACTTAGCTCGTAAAGAGTTCAAAACTTTAAATTGGTTCCTTTACCACAACTACATTTTGCAAATAGAAGAGGATCTGACTTCCAACCCAAAAAATTTCTGGAATTTCCTAAATGGTAAAAAGAAGGTTGTTGGGTTTCCTACTCCAATGACCTTTCAGAACTCTTCCGCAAGTCAACCCTCTGATATCGCTAATCTATTTGCAAAATTTTTTGAGTCCGTCTATGAAGTATCTGGGGATTCTGGTACCAAGCTTATAAATAATCGCGATTGCTCTGATTTTAATTTTTTACAGTTTACTGAAGCAGAAGTTTATGATAGCTTATCTCAACTTGATAGTAATAAGGGGGCAGGACATGACGGTTTTCCACCTATCCTTATTAAGAATTGTGCAGAGAGTTTAGCCCATCCACTGACTCTATAATCTTTAATAAGAGCCTACGTACTGGGATTTTTCCGGATCCCTGGAAACTGTCTTTCATTCGTCCGATTTTTTAATCTGGCAGAAGAAGTGATATCAGCAATTATCGCGGAATCGCTATTCTTGCTGCCATACCAAAACTTTTCGAATCTATGGTACAGAAATTCTTGTTTTTTCATGCAAAAATTTTTATTTCTCCTGCTCAACACGGATTTTACACGGGTAGGTCCACGGTTACTAACCTAGTCGGTTTTTGTCAACATTTATATAGTAGTTTAGAACATAGGCAACAAGTGGATGCTGTTTACACCGATTTTTCGAAGGCTTTCGATAAAATTGATCACTCGATCCTTATCGATAAGCTGGATAAACTAAATTGTCAGTTTATCCCCATCAGGTGGTTGCATTCGTACCTGTCTGATCGCTACCAATTTGTTAAGATAAATGATTTTAGTTGTCGCTTATTTCGAGTTACCTCTGGAGTTCCTCAAGGTAGTCACATTGGTCCACTTTTATTCTCATTATTTGTCAATGATGTTGTTGATTGTTTTAAATTCGCAAAATGTTTGCTTTACGCAGATGATATGAAGATATTTGCTCCTATTACTGGAGTTTCTGACTGTGTTAAATTACAAGGTGACTTGAGTAACTTTTGCAGTTGGTCATTTAAAAACAAATTATTGTTGAATGTGGGTAAATGTAGGATTTTATCATTTTCTCGTACACACTCACCTGTTCTTCAGCAATATTTTCTATACAATACCGCTATTGACAGAGTTGAGGTCATAACCGACTTAGGTGTAACCTTTTCTTATGATCTTACTTTTACCAAACACATTGATTCTGTTATTTCAAAAGCTTATATTATGCTGGGTTTCATTAAGCGCAATTGTAAAGACTTCTGCGACCCACTCACACTGAAAACTCTCTATGTGTCCTTTGTTCGTTCCATTCTACAATACGCTTCTCAGATTTGGTCACCATTTTATCATTGCCATTCATACAGAATTGAGAGCGTTCAAAAACAGTTTCTTTTGTATGCGCTTCGCGGCTTACCTACGGAGGGAGTGCACCAATATATACTACCTCCTTATAATGATCGTTGTAAATTATTAAAATTACAACGATTAGATCACCGACGAGATGTTGCATCCGCTATCTTCGTTCAAGATGTTCTGACTTCCCGAATAGACTATGTCGATTTACTGGCTCGTTTCAACTTTAACGCTCCTACACGTTGTTTGCGCCGTCGTCGTTTGTTACATATTGATCCGGTTTCTACAAACTTCGCACTCTCAGAACCAGTTTTGAGAATGTCGCGACTCTTTAATTCGGTTTATGACGTTTTCGATTTTAACATGACAAGAAATTCGTTTAGAAATGAGTTGTTTAGATTTTTGTCTATCATTAAATAATTGTTAAATGTTATTTTTGTGCTAAAATATTGTATAATAACTGTTAATTTTTTTTGCATACCGATTGTATATTTACTGTAGGTAAATAAAAAAAAAAAATAAAAATAAATAAAAAATAAAAGTTAAGGCCATAAAATATATTCACAAATATATTACCAAAGGACATGATTGTGCTAGAATTGGTGTACAAGTTGATTCTAATAATGATTTCACAGCTAACTTTAACTGTCGCTACATTAGTGCACAAGAAGCAGCCTGGCAACTCCAAGAACTTCCAATTCATGGTCAGTCCCATAATATTGTTATGCTATCTGTGCACTTGAAAGATGGGCAGTCAATATTTTTTAACGAGAATAGCATTGAAAATGATTTGCGACGTGAATCTATTGCAGTGACGACTTTAACATCGTTTTTTGATTTAAACTTGAATGATCCAACTGCATATAATCATTTATATCAAGACATACTGATATACTACATATTTAAAAATATAAAATGGGAAAAACGATCCCCAAATTCACATCACCGCAATAAAGCTATAGAAAGAATAATAGCAGTTTCACCAAAAGATACTGAGCGGTATCACCTCCGACTGTTATTACTTTCGGTTAAAGGAAGAGAAGCTGTTTCCTTCGAAAGCTTAAAAAGTTTTGAAAATGTAGTATATTCAACTTACAGAGAAGCTGCTCGAGCTAGAGGTTTAATAAACGAGTCTGCAGAATGCCATTTTTGTCTTTCTGAAGCTTCGAAGTATATGCTTCCAAAATCATTACGCTCTCTTTTTGTTACAATTATTTGTCACTGCAATACTTCAAACCCATTACAATTATTCAACGACTATAAAGATTATATGATTGAAGATTTCATTTATTCTGGTTTATAGGGGAAGATGCTGCGTTAACGAACTGCATTATTTCGCTGCGAGATTTATGTGAAGATGTTGCGTTTGATCTCTTTACTGTATTACCATTACCAAATTCAGAAATATATGCCAACCTTATTACAGCACCACTTTGTATTCTTAACAATGAACCATATCTTTGGGATAATCTAAACGAAGCACAGCGTATGACTGCTTCAAACATTTGGTCCTCTATTCAAGGTATAAAGTCACAGAAATATTTTTACTTCGATGGCCCTGGGGGTAGCGGAAAGACATTTTTGTACCGAGCATTAATACAAAAACTTCCGCTGGAATTGCGGCAAATCTTCTGCCACATGGTATGATTCCACATTCTTCCTTTGCACTACCTTTAAACCTTGACTGCGTTAAATTTCTTCAGTTATCAAAAAACAAAAGGAAGTTACTAACATCAATTGATTGCCTTATATGGGACGAGGCACCTATGGCACCTGCAGTTGCTCTTGAAATTATTGACTATTTCGTGACTTAATGAAAAATAATTTTCCTTTCGGTGGAAAAGGTATTATATTAGGCGGCGACTTTCGGCAAGTTCTTCCTGTTATCCGAGGAGGAAACCGTGCCAGCGTTGTAAATGCTACAATAAAAAAGTCACCACTACGGAAACTTTTTCAAATATTTAAGCTCGATCAAAATATGAGAGCAATCACTGATCCAACTGTTTGCACATGGCTTCTTTCAATTGGCGATGGTAAATGTTGCTCCGATCAATCAATTAAAAAAACACAATATTCACTAAATATACCAAATGAATTTCTATCAGACGATATCGTTACCGATACATTTGGCAATAACTTTACTCCAGGAGATGTGGCATCTATATCTTAGAGAGCGATTCTTTGTCCTAAAAATGATGATGTTCGTCATATAGATGACACAGTATTGAACAATTTAAATGCCGAAGAAGTGTCCTTTTGCTCAGTAGATTCCATTAAAAACGAAGATGGTACCGATGACAATAATTTACAAGTGAATTGGTCTTCCTCCACATATTTTAAAATTAAAAAAGTGCTCCATCGTAATGCTTATGCGAAACCTATCTATTAAAAACGGTTTGTGTAATGGAACAAGATTAGCAGTCACAGATTTACAGAGGAACGTAATAAAAGTTGAAATTTTAACTGGCACAGTAAAGGGTACTACACATTTCATTCCAAGAATATCTTTAGATATGTCGAACGATCCGGCATTACCTTTCAATTTAATAAGACATCAATTTCCAGTACGTCTTGCATACGCAATGACAATAAACAAGACACAAGGACAAACATTTTAAAAAAAATCGGCATTTATCTTCCTGAACCTATTTTTGCCCATGGCCAACTTTACATACCACTATCAAGAGGAACACAATCTACTGCTCTAAAAATTCAAATTATCGAAGAACCAAAACAAGGAAGTACTGTTGATGATGTCACAGTAACCGACAATGTGGTATATCAGGAGGTTTTCTCTTAATTATGTTAGTACATATTCTATTTAATAAAGTTTAAATTTTGTTCCTAAATAATTCACCTTTTCCAGATTTTCGATACGAAAAACGGACCTACAACTGTACGTCTTCGAAGATGCGCAAGAGTCAAATTTGGAGTGAAAATTTGCTTCCCGTAGCGGAATTCAAATATACTTAATTTAATTTTTGAAATTATTAAACAGTTTTATTTAAAAAATATTTTTGTGTTTGCTGCTGCTGCTGGCTGCCTCTAAAAATCCAAATTTGAATAAAAAAGAGTTGGGAGTCCGCGAGCAACAGAAATTTAGAAATAAAAAAACAAATTAGAGGACTACATAAAATATACACGTAAACGGAAAATTTGAGTTTTTTTTTTGGAAAGTATTTTACAAGCATTATTTTAGACCGTTTAATTAAGGCGAGTTAATTGATTTAGGACGAATAGGGAGGTAAAAAATAAAGGCAGGCAGTACAGTGCCTTGGTTATTTTCTAGATCCATATTAGTTACACCAAATACACACCTACGCGTACGAGTGTTTTGGTTAAGTTATGCAAATATAATTCAACAAAATTTATTTTAATGATTTAATTGAAAATCACTAATGTGTAAAATATTTTCCATCCAACTTTATATTTTATTGTTTAGTTTGGGGCTATACTATATACCTTCAACATAATATTGTTTAAAAACAAATTAATTATTTTAATCACGTTTTTAGGTAAAAAATAATAAAAATTAAAAATAAATAAACCAACATAATATTTTTTAATGCAAAACCATATTTTCTAAAATTGAAACCTTGTTTTTATGCTGTAAATACATATAAGCCATATACAGCCATAATTTAAGTATGGGTGAAATAATAATTTTGAGAAGCTTTATAAAAACAAAAAATTGGTTAACTACACGTCTAGTTTTAATTTTAAATTCTAGAAAGAAGGATTTTTTTCCCCTACCCCCAACAAAAACAAAACTGCTCCATATATATATAGAGCCATATAATATAGAGGGAGAGTAGAAATTCGTGATTTGAATAAATTGGACTTGTCCAAATGTAAAATAATTATTCATACAGTTAGTAATAGTTTGTGTGTATTGTATTGTAATTTTGATAAATTTCCGAAAAATTCATTAAATTTCTAATAAAATATTTGTGAACTAAACACAAAGACATTTGATTTATAGCAAGTTTGCATTTATCCAGACGTCTCAATAATAATTTAGTGTGTATACGAGAATACGAATGATGGAACACACCATTAGTCATATAGTTTGTACATATGTATTATACAAATAAAAATGTTTTAATTCTAGAGATGTTTAAAATTTGTGAAATAACAACGAATAATTCATCATTATTTTACTATATAACTTGTGTGTACAGATGTTGAGATTAAAATTCCATTTCTATGTAATTTTGTATTATGCAATGCACAAAACTCTCTAAAATATTGTGGCTATGGCTAGGAATTCAATTGTGATCGGTGTGGTTGTTGTTG
Source organism: Tipula vernalis (assembly GCA_958295665.1). Classification (NCBI taxonomy): domain Eukaryota; kingdom Metazoa; phylum Arthropoda; class Insecta; order Diptera; family Tipulidae; genus Tipula; species Tipula vernalis. The sequence continues at coordinate 21,189,680 of OY282559.1, forward strand.
TTGTGTACAAAATACAGGTCATGCTTGAGTTACGTTGTAATGAGTAACTCGTGGCAATAAACGACGTAACTCAATGATAACCTGTATACGAAAAATCACACAACATAAAAATTATGGAAAACTTTTTTTGAATATGAAAAATATTCATTACATAAATTTAACATGGACCAACATTTTTTTTTTTTATTATTATTTTGCAAAAATGTATTTCAATTAGATGACAAAAAAAAGCTTTTTTATTTCGAAAATTTATGGTTTTAGTGTTAATAGAAAAACTTTAGCATATATGTAGTATAACAACTATTAGATTATATGTGGGATTAAATTTTTAATTTTCTGCATTTTGGTAAACATGCGGTTTGGGTGTGTAAGGTTAAACAAGTTGGCAATTCCCCTCAGAAATGGTAGAGTATGGTAGTTTTTAAAGATTCCAAATTACAAGATGTTCTTATTATCAGTGAATAGTGGCGGTAAGCACTATTTATGAATATTTATTCGATCGTTAGCGAGAGTAAAGTAGAAACACACGAATGGAGGATTTTTCATGTATACCACCATATGCTTTCGAAATTCGACTGGCCTTTTAAATAATTCAAAATGGCTGATTCATACTATCATCTAGAATTTCTGATTATATATGTTCTCAAGGTCGCTGATTGGAAATTCAAAGTCATATATTCTTCTAAACAATATAGTCTTTTAATCTATGCCTTAAAACCACTTAGCTTCTTGACCTAACCTTGAAAAAAGAACGTAATAACTTAAACTTTCAAACTCCTTACCTCTGTTAATTTCAGCTGTTGAAATATGTAGGCTCCTAATAAAGTTATTATATTCCGTTGACCTAACCTAAAAAAAACTTCTATAAATCCTCAACCTAACCTAAAATACTCTTATAAATTCCATAAAGTAAAGTTTTAGACTTAAAGCTTAACAATAGTTTTGAAATCAAGTACCCTCTCGACTTGGTCTATTAAGCCCCATATCCGCTGAACCTAAACTAATAAGCATCAGAACTCTTTCGTACTTTAATTATAATTACAAATTACGTAGTACATTCATTTAAAATTTCTTGGGGTGACATGTTGTACAATCACTTTTCTTTCTTCCATCTTTCATTACGGTTATTCTAATGCGTTCTCACCATATTGTATACTTTACTCTTTTCTTCACATCGATAAAATATTGCAAACAAAAATTTGGATGCTAGTGTGATGAATGAAAGTGGAAATATAATTTTGCTTTATTTGACGAAGCTGATATAGCTTTAGAAAACCGACGTTAAGTTTCTGACAAAAAATAACAAATAACAAAGATATGTATTAGAAATACTCAAATCAAAATTTTTATTGGAATGAACTGAGTGATTTCCTTCCATTAAGTTTCTAACAAATAATTATAACGTAACTATTTGATTCCAAACAAAACACATCCAAACTAAAAAAATGGTTACAGATTTCAATTAAAACGTCAATGAATGAGTGTTTCCATGTAAAGTTAAGAAGAAAAAGGTTTTTCCGAAACGGAGGATTTGGAATCTTGTTAATGGCAGTGTTCTACTTACAATGTTGAGTATTTTCTATTGGGGGTTCATTAACAAGTACTGACAGAGATTTGAGCAAGGTTCGGCTATAAAGGTCATATAAACCAAGGTGTGGGGCACATTATCCAAAAGCCCTTTTTTCGAAACAGAAGATTTGGAATCTTGTTAATGGTCCCTTTGCACTTATGATTGCCCGGAGCCGAGAACCTGAATATATTGTTGGTGTTGTGGTAAAGAGGGCGTAACGGCAACTAACTGCCTGAAGGATCATAAAGGAGCCAAGCTAATGTTTAATGAAAAAGATACAAACAGTATTTTAAACCGGCAATCGGAGTCGTAAGGGATCAACGAACTTTGATAACTGGAAAGATCCCGGACAACAAAACGATCAGCATTGATAAAGACGGGCGATAGTTTAACGAGCAACCACTTAAGGAAAGTATGAGTGGAGCCGGAGATCAACTTTTGCCAGAGGGATCAAAAGGGAATAAAAGCGGACCTGTAAAAGATAAATGCAACAAGGAGCCAGGAAACATAAGCCTTACGAAACAGTACGGATTAGCAGGGTTACTTGATTCGGGTACTATAGTTGTACAATTCTAGGCGGCGAAGCATCGGGATTGCTAACTAGATTAGGGATTGCGCTAGGGCCTTATGACGCTAAGATCAAGACGGCCGATGGAACAACACACCAAATCAATCAGGTACGTTATTAGGACACTGATTGCACCCTCCATCACCACAGAGTTGATTTGCGGTATGGATTTTTGGAGGGCATTCGACATTCAACCATCAGTGGAGCCAAAGGGATTCGGCGACGGCGTTGAACAGGTCGCGGTGTTAATAGGTAATGATTTAAACGAACATGATAAGGAAGAGTTAAACAATATGACCGGTTCTCTCATAAAACATAACATCGATCCAGGAGATGCTAAAGCGGTTAGAATGAGGGCATGGCCGGTCTCTCCGTTTTATCAAGATGCTATATGAATGTAGAATTGGACCGCATGCTAAGGTTGGGAGTGATAGAGCCTGCGGGATCTACTGCCCTATAGTTTGTTGTTAAAACCTTCCGGCAAAATTCTGTTTTGTCTAGACCCTCGCAGACTCAACGAAGTTACGGTCAAGGATACTTATCCACTCCCCTATATTAATCGGATTCTGGGCAGATTATCTGGTACAAAGTATCTGTCCTGTATTGATTTTGGGTTGTGCAATGCCAATCAAACTTTTTGCCGGCTGATGGACCAGGTACTCGGGCTTGATCTGGAGCCCAGGGTATTTGTATATCTGGATGACATCATCGTGATGTCCTAGACGTTCGAAGAGCATCTTACACTATTGAAAGAGGTAGCCGAACGTCTGCGCAAGTATACATAATCTCACGATTAGCTTGGAAAAGCTACGATTTTGTCTAAAGGAGATCAAATATCTTGGATATATTCTGGATGAACGCGGATTGAGGGTCAATCTTGAAAAAATTACGGGAATCTTAAATTTCGCGACGCCGAAGTGCATCAATGATGTACGAAAACTGATTGATTTAGCGGGCTGGTACCATCGGTTTATCGCGGATTTTTCTGAGGTAACGGCACCAATCACCAACCTTCTGAGGAAGACTAGCAAACCTTTTTGCTGGCCCGATGATGCACAAAATGCTTTCACCAAATTAAAGTGTCTCCTGGTGTCCGCGCCAATATTGGTTAATCCTGATTTTAGCAAACCATTTACCATACAGACAGATACGTCTGATACCGGTATTGGGGCTGTACTGACCCAGGAAGATGACGAGGGAGAAAAGGTGATAGCATACATGAGTCAAAAACTAACTTCAACACAGTGAAAGTATCTAGCAACGGAGAGAGAGAGAGTGCTTGGCTGTTGTGTTCGCCATAGAAAAATTCCGTCCGTGTATTGATGGCGTGAAGTTTAAGGTGATCACCGACTGCGCTTCATTGATATGGTTGAGGAACTTGAAGGACCCGGCATCTCGTCTAGCCCGTTGGTCCATGAAACTTGAACAATTCAATTTCGAACTCCTGCATCGGAAGGGTAAACACAACATAGTGCCAGATGCTCTTTCGCGTGCCGTAGAGTCCATCGAAGTCGATTCAACGAGATTTCCGGATGACCCAGGACGTTGGAAATTATATAAAAAGGTGTGAAGGATGTCAGATAAATGAACACTGCACAGTAAGTGGGAAGGTTGCCATGGGAAAGCCAAGAATACCCACAGAACCGTGGGAGATGATCGCGGTGGATTACATGGGACCTTATACCTAAGGTCCAAACAAGGGAACCAGTACATTTTGGTGGCCTGGATGTGTTCACAAAGTTCGTGATTTTAAAGGCGGTGAGACGGGCGGAGTCGATGTCACTACAAAGAATATTGGAAGGGTCAGTTTTCCTCACCTTTGGAGTGCCATTGATCCTGATCTCAGATAATGGTAGCCAATTTACCTCAAAAATGTTTAAGGAATTGATGGTGATATATGGCGTCTAACATTGGTTGAACGCGGCATATCATCCACAAGCCAATGCAGCGGAAAGGGTTAACCGAAGTGTTTTGGCGGCGATTAGGAATTATCTGCACCTAGGAGAGATCGCGTGTGCCTTGTGTACGGCTGTTCATGACAGTTCGGGATTCACTCCATACTACGCCAATTTTGGAAGAGAGATGCGGGTTAGAGGTACCGCTAACCCAACTCTAATTAACGTTGGATTGAATTCCGCGGATCATATGGGCAAGTTATATAAAACTATTCAAGAAAATTTGAACAAAGCATACGAAAGATACTCAAAGCGGTATAACATGCGAACTCGCCCAAAACTACTTATACCTGCACCCTTATTCTGTAAAAAAATAAGATAATGTGTAAACGTGAAAACGGGTAAACTTTGTGATTTTTTACTAAAATTACATTAAATTGTTTTTCGATTCTCTTTTCGTTCACTGTTTATCACGTGTAAACATTATCTTATTTTTTATAGAATAAGGCTCCTGGGGAAATAGTTCTTAAAAAATCATACAAACACTCAAAAGCTGCAGAAAATTATACGGCGGAACTAGATGGTGTTTATGAAAAGTGTAGGGTGTTAAGGGCAATAGACGGAAAGGTGATTGGGGAAGTTCCATGCTAACGGCATTACGAAGTTGAATGTGTAGTAAAATGTATTTTGTTTTTTTTTGTCCTTGAATAAGCAATTGAAACGTCAGAGATTTGTAAAAAGAAAAACAATAAGACACAAATTTACCTGTGTTTGAGGGTTGGCTGGTGAAGTCTTTCCTTGATTCGTGAATCCTACCACCATTTCATAATGGCATTTACTATCCGATAAATTAAAAGCTAAAAATTAAACAAACAAACGCTCACGAATAACAAACCTAAAAAAATCAACCTACCTATACGTGATTCTTGTACATAAAAAAACATACATAAAAGTTTGACGTCTTCAAATGTACACAACTCACAAAATGATAGAGAATAAATGGAAGAGTGCGGCACAGTATACGCTACAAATGTATTTTGTATGAAGATGATAAGGTAGCGTGATAAAAGGTTGATTAGGAGGGGGGGGGGGGGAATGAAGACGGCAGCTAAATCAATAAGGGGAACGCATAAGAAGCTATAAAAAGGTGTGCGAAACGCGCCACTTACCGGTTAGTGCCATTTGTTTTCTTCCTTTCACAAGCCGCGTAACACATTCTTTTCCCCAAACAGTCGCTTCCTAATTATTACACCCAGCCCGAGCGTCTCTAGCCAACCAAACGAAAACTCGACCGAATTCGGAGAATATTTGCTTGCTTATGGTACAGAAGCGAAGGCGATACAATTTTTTTTAAAAAAAAGAAGAAAAGAGTCAAGTAAACAGATTTGTGAATATAAAAATAAAATGGCTTAGTTAAATAAATGAATAAAAAACCAATTGCGGTATTTTAAGTCGCGTACGTCACATAATGTGTCCCATAAAGGTTTGAGGGGTTTATATGACCTAAGTAGCCTAACTTTGCCCAAATCTCTGACAGTGCTTGTTAATAGGCCCCTAATAGAAAATACTCAATATTTGTAAGTGAAAAATTGTCATTACCAAGATTCCAAATACTTTGTTTACATACATTACGTATATGAGTAATTTCATTTTAAAACAGCAAAAATTTTGGAAATTTGAACTTTATGATTTTTAATTTGTTTAACTTTTGGTGTACGTGTAATAGTTGAAAAAATAAAAAAAACATATTTTTTATTTTTTTGATATAGGGTGTATATTGCGCACAGGACGGTCCCAAAGTTTTGCAAAAATAGTGAAAAGCGCCATTTGGAGTAAATTTCAAAGGCAACATTTAAATTTTTTTTTTGCGTTAATTACAGTGAATATCGAAATTAAAATTTTTTTGATCCCAAATATAACGGTAAAATATTAAATGAGATACTAAACTAAATACCTAATTATTTTTTTTTTTGCTCAAAATAAAGCTTAACTAATTAGCTTTTACATACTCAAATATGACACTTGTGTTATTTTTTGTTTTTAATTTTGATTATAATTTTATAAGAATTTATAATTTCGATATTCACTCTAATTAACGCAAAAAAAAATTTTAAAATCGATTCATTTTTTAATTCATAAATTTGCCTTTGAAATTTACTCCAAATCAGGGTTTCGAACCCGCAAAATTTTGGGTTCGGGTTCGGGTTCAGGTTCAAAGCAAGAAAATAATTTGGTTCGGGTTCAGGTTCGGGTTCGGGTTCGGCTTAACAAAAAAATAAAATTTCACAGATATTTAAAAAAATCTATATGTATATCGTCACCTCAGTATTCAAGCGCCACAAACGCATTCTGATCATTTTGAAGTTAGGTTTGCCATTATCTAAAGCCGCATCCACATGAGGTGGAAATGTACACTTATGCGCGCATTTAGCGAATGTAAACGTCGTGTGGATGGTTTTCGCATGACGAATATTTTCATTTGCTTGTGTTCGTTAAATAGACGGTAAACGACACACATCAAAGGAAACAATCGATGGATTTGTGACCCATCCACACGAAGCGACAAAATGTTAACAAATATAATTTGAAATGTGCATTTATCTTTAGAATTTTTTTTAATGGAAATATTATTTATTGAACTTTGCATTTTTTTAGAGAAATAATATCTGAAAATTCTTAAAACGTAATATATAATTGATTTCAAAAGTAATGTTTAATGCCAATTTTCATTTAAATGGTCGGAATGGCTGTTTGGTCGGATATTATCAAATTTGGTGTTAATTTTTATACCACGTTTACATTAGTAGAATAAAAGTATGTAGCAAAAAAGTATCGTCATGTGAACTCAAATTTAAATATTTAAATATTTTATCACATACTTTTTTGATATTTCGGTAAAGTATGTATCAAAAAAGTATTAGTATATTACGTTGTAATGTGAACTCTAACTAATAACTATATGTTAATGAAAAAAATGTATACGTTTTTTTTTTTGTTAAACTACAATTTCGGGTGTTAACCAAATAATTTGTCGACAAATCTAATAGAGTTTGAGAAGAAATTCACAAAACATAAACTGAATTGAATACAGAAATCTATCTGTCAAAACAACAAACTTTTATAGTATGCGTCACACTACAAATCGCAAAGCTAATGTGAACTGCAGCGGAAAAATAATTAAATAGCAAAAAAGTACATACTTATTAGGTACATATAATGTAAACGTGGTATTAGTAAGAAAGCGATATTTAAATACTTTATTTTTATTTCTGTTTACTAACATTACAGCACAACTATTTATTAATACTGCACTGGCCAAATCAATATCGTCGTCGCTATTTATTTCCATTTTCAATTTTGAATAAATCGAAAAACTTGAAAATTTTTTAAAAACAACAAATTTGTTCAATTTGAAATTAAATGAAAAAATTTTACGATATATATACTAAAAATGTCTATCAGTATTGAAATGTTCATTAACATTCGCCTACATGTGATCAATGAACATTTAACGAATCGTGTGTACCGAGATGTTGATAAATGTACACTTCTCGCTTAACCGTCTACATTCGCCAATTAAGCGAATACGCGCGATTAAGTGTACATTTCACACCTCGTGTGGATGCGGCTTAATGTGACGGTCCTAACTGCAAATTCACTAAAACTCATCTGTGCCACTCAAACACTGGACTGACGAAGTGGTATAATAACTACGTTGGAAACTGATTTGACAATACAGTCTACATTTTTACGTAAAATGGCAGTTCTCACTCCAAAATTGGAAAAATTCGTTTGTATCACTTAAATACTGAGATGACGATATTCATTTATTTCATTAAAAACATTTCATTAAGCTTGACGAATAGGATATATCTTAAAGATTCTTCTTGAAGGTGTACCCTTTGTGGTGCTAAAATAAACTTTAAAGTCGAAAATGCCCATTCCACACTGACTTTAACACGGAATATCGGATAACAAGAACATTCTTTTGTTCTCAGTTCCACCGTTTCTTCATATTATTTTCGCTTAACACGAAATTCTGAAAACACGAAATATTTTGTTGTTCCCCTCGATTTTGTGTTATCCGACCTCCACTGTATATAATATGCGATTTTTTTTTGTCAACCCGGAACCCGGTTGAATCGAACCCGCGAAATGTTGGGTTCGGGTTCAGGTTCAGGTTCGAAAAAATTACTAAAAATCTTTGAACCGGAGCGGGTTCGAGGTTCGGGTTCGGGTTCGGTTCGAAACCCTGCTCCAAATGGCATTTTTCACTATTTTTGCAAAACTTTGGAAACATCTAGTGCGCAATACACACCCTATATCAAAAAAATAAAAAATATGTTATTTTTTAACTACTACACGTACACCAAAAACTAAACAAATCAAAAACCATGATGATCATTCTTTCTCGAAACTTTATTGTGTGAGCGTTTTTTTTTAGTGAAGTGTTTTATAAATTATCAGTTTTTCACTTAATTTTAATTAATTTGCTTTTCATTTAAATTAATATCTTAATAATTTATTCTGATTTGTTTATTTATTCTCGGGTAAGTCTTTTCATAGTTGTTTTTCCATCCACAAAATAATAACCACCTAATACAAGCAAGGAGGGGCAAAGTAAGCAGTACTTTGCACCTCTACCATTTTCTGGTGATTTCTCTGACTCTGATTCTGAAAATGTAATAAATAAAAAAAAATCCAAAATCGCCATTAATAATAACATAATAGAAAACAGTGAATATAATAATATGCCTAATCAGGATATTAAAAGGATACAAAATAAGAAGCAAGTCGCAAATGCGTCATATAATGAAATAACTCCTGCTTTGCCTTCTTCAAATATGTCTGTGGATCAATCTAATAATTCAAACATGACGCCTAACACTGAAGTCAAAATTAATTTATATAACAAATTAGATATCGGCCCATTTGCCGTATTTGTTAGTAAGGAGAATTAAAATCTAGTTTTATTAGGTAAAGCAATCAAGTTCAATAATATCAAAAATATCTCAATTGTTAGTAAAAATGTGGCCAAGATTATTATTAACAAATTTAAAGACGCCAATAACTGTGTCAAATCAGAAGCCTTTAAAGAGTTTGACAATTATACAACCTATATACCGAAAAATTTCACATCCTCAATCGGCATAGTTAGGAATATTCCTATTGTTCTCTCTATTGAGGAAATTAAAGAAAATATTAAATCGAAATACAATATCTCAAATATAGAAAGGATGACAAAACGGAATAATACCACCAAAACAGCTGAACATCTCGAATCAGTTAAACTCACTTTCGATTCAGGAATTATTCCACACAATGTCACTCTATACGACAATATTTTATTAAAAGTTGAGTATTTTATACCAAATCCGTTATTCTGCAAAAAATGCCTGAATTACGGACACACAATTACTAGATATAGATCAAGAATTAATAGATGTCCAACATGTGCTAAGACTGTCGAGGCCGACCACGATTGTGACAAGAAAGTGTCTTGTAAGTATTGTGGAACGGGCCACGCTGCTAATTTTTTCCAGTGTAATGAAAGATATAGACAGAAACAAATTAGAAAGCATATGATAATAAACAAATCAAGTTTTAGAGAATCTAAAAGCCACCTTTATGGTAGACAACAAAATATTCCCAAACCGATAGATTTCAGCAACGATATATGTACTAATAATCAAGCCTGGCCCAATAACAACTTAATGAACTTTGACGCTAGAAAAATTAATGTCTTAAATGAATTAGTAAAAGAGTTAAGAAGTCAAATAAGCGAAAGAGTTTCAATCTTTAATAACGTCAAATTACTTTTAGATAATTCCGATGACTTTAATAAACATCCGGCTAATATAGACTCTCTCAAAATCAAATTAAATAAACTTATTAAAAAATAAATTTTTCTTCCCAGTTTCGTTTTCATTACATTTATCCATTCATTATGCAGCCTTTAAAAATTTTACAAATTAATATTCGTAGTTTAAATAGTAACAAAGATTTACTATACCATTATATTCAATCCAATCATATTGATATCGTTATTCTATCCGAAACCTGGACAAGCCCAAATAGCAATTTAATTTTTAATAATTACAATCTTATTACTGATGACAGACCAGATGGTTTTGGCGGTGTAGGTTTTTTAATACATAAAAAACTTTCTGGGAAGATTATTAATTTAAATTTTCATTACATCCGTTTTCGGGGTGGGAAAGGGGGCTTAAGTAATTGGTCTACAAATAGTCCAAATGTCATCCTCACCTGCACGTGGTGCACCCTGCTAGATAACTAACGAGGCTCTGGCGACCGAGACACGGCGGTATAACTGACTATCGAGAATTTAGTAAATTATCTTCTCAAACCAGACCCACTACCAACTCGTACTAGTCAGAGTGGTAGATGCTTTATGACCAGTAAAATAAACAATGAGTACAACGGATTCAGGAAATTGTACCCCAGGTGGTAACCCAGCTAATCAGCTGGCAAATCCACCCTCTAACGAGGCTGGCTCAAAGGATTCTGGAGTGAGCCAATCATTGTTTAACAGCGCTGTCGGGCAACCCAACCCATTTAAACAACAATCTAGGGTGGGTAGATCACCACCACCAATAGCGAACACCTTAGAAAGGGATAACGCAGAACTGCGCAATAAGATTTACGAAATAGAAAAGTTAACGTTAAATCTAAGCAAAGACCTCAAAAACTTACAGCGAGAAAACAAGGAGTTAAAAGATGCTCTAAATGCAGTAATGTCTGAGAAAGAAACCACTAAGATAAACAACACCAATGATCATATAGAGGTTATGTATGAAACAGACGAGGAAGAACTCAATAGAGAAACGGGATGGATTCTGAACCGTAACAAAAAAAATAAGAAACGTAAGATGAGTAAATCACCACAGATTTCACCCGATTCGAAACAATCAGTTGAGCAGCTCCCAACCGGAAGTAGGCACGTGCAACAGGAGGATAAAGTTCAGGTTCCGTCGGAACAGAAACGATCAAGTAATGAACTCCCAACCGGAAGTAACAATATACAACTAGAGAAAAAAGTGCCACGGCCACCTCCAGTAATAATATCTAATTGCAATAATTATCAGAGTATTAGAAACATCATGGACAACAATCATATAAAGTTTCAAGCTACAGCGTTAAATAGTGGTGATATCAAAATAAATGTCACAGACAGTGATAGCTATAGAAAGTTAACAGGAGCTCTTAACGAAGAAAAGACAGCGTGGTATTCCTACGAAGATAAGCAGACAAGGCAAACCAAAGTCATTGCTAGGAAGCTACACGCTTCATGCAAACCAGAAGAGATAAAAAAGTATCTTTTGGAGAAAAAATACAAAATTAAAGAAGTTACACAGCTGCTAAAAAGAGGTGACAAAACACCTCTTCCATTATATATGTTGTCTTTTGAAAGAACAGAAGACATTAAAAATATTTATGCAATCAGCGAAATACTCCATATGAAAGTGCAAATAGAAGCAGTTAAAAAATCTAAGCTGATCCCCCAGTGCAAAAAGTGCCAAGTCTACGGACACACGCAAAACTTTTGTAATAAGGAGCCCAGATGCGTGAAATGTGTAGGAAAACACCGTACGGCTGAATGTACGAAACTAAAAGACACCCCACCAAAATGTGTTAACTGTGGAGAGACACACCCAGCCAACTACAGAAGTTGCATTGTTATAAAAGAGCTGCAAAAAATTCGCAACAAAACAAGGGAAACTTCAATAATTACCAGGCCAGAAATTAACTCAGCCTCAACAAGAATACCTACAAATTTAAGGCCACACCAAACATTAATCCAGCCATCAAGAACTAATCCAAATGTAACATTTGCTGATGTACTATCTACTGGAAGTTCGAGAAGACAACATAGTTCTCTTTTATTAAATGATTCAAATAATAATCAAACTAATAAAATACTACAAGATATTCTTGATAGACTTAGTTCACAAGAAGAAAAGCAAGAAAATGCCCTTATATCAATCCTACAAAGGCTCACTCTACTCGAAAAACATGGCAAATAATTTAAAAATTCTTGCATGGAACTGCAATGGTATATTGCAACGACAAAATGAAATACAACTATTTCTTGATTTAGAAAAAATAGATATATGTTTATTATCTGAAACACACCTTACTACTCAAAGTCATATAAAAATCCGCGGCTACGAAGTTCACTAAGCAGTTCATCCTAATAATAATGCACGAGGGGGCAGTGCCGTGATTATAAAAAAAGATATTAAATACCATCTGCAACAAAAACTTGAAAGTGATGAAATACAAGCAATTAGCGTTAGCATTAATACCCGCAACCACAAGTTAGTGGTATCCGCAATATATTGCCCACCTAGATATAACATCAAAGAGAATGCTTATACTCAGTTCTTCAAGCAGCTCATACTGACTGGGGATCAAGACTAACCACAACTAAAGGGAAAGAGCTTCATCAAGCAATAATTAAATACAACTGCAACTGGCATTCTACTGGAAAACCAACTTATTGGCCCAGTGATCAAAATAAAATACCAGACCTAATTGACTTCTTTATAACAAGAAAAATCCCGGTTGATTATATACAAGTGCAGGAAGGATTGGACTCCACATCTGACCACTCCTCTATTTTAATGATAATAAGTGATACAATAATTACTAATGATAAACAGCCACTGTTAACAAATAAATATACTGATTGGAAAAAGTTCAGGAATGAACTAAACAATAGCATCATTTTAAACACACAACTTTCATCAGAAGAAACATTAGAACAGGAGGTGGAGAAGCTCGTCAAGGACATACAGGTAGCGGCGTGGAAAAGTACTAACACAACAAACAAAAAAATAGCTGGCAAATGCTATCCAATGGAAATTAAATCACTAGTTATAGAGAAGAGAAGTACCCGTAGGGAGTGGCAACGTACACGAGACCCAACCGTCAAAAATAGATTAAATAATTTAACACAACGAATACGTAGAGAAATAAGGGAATTTAAAAATAAATCAATAAATTCATACCTACAATCTCTCACCTATGATAGAGGTAGTGATTATTCATTGTGGAAAGCAACCAAATATTTGAAAAGGCCAGTTATGCATATACCACCAATAAGAACAAATAATGGTCACCTGGCTAAAAGCAAAGAAGAAAAAGCAGAAAAATTCGCGGATCATCTCGAGCGTACCTTTCAGCCAAATTTAACAACACTTAACCAACCGGATATATTGTTCGAAAACCAAACAACTATCCTGAGACAGGAAATTCCATTAACTAATGCTAAAGAAGTAAAACAAGTAATAAAGAACCATGTAGTACTTAAAAAATCACCAGGATATGACCTGATAACTGGAGAGATTCTAAAACAACTACCTAATAAAGCTATTAAAAAAATATCGGACATAATTAATGCTTCCTTCAGACTCCGTTATGTCCCTCTATCTTGGAAATTTGCGGAAGTGATAATGATACCTAAGCCAGGTAAGCCACCAAGTGAACTGGCCTCGTACAGGCCAATATCACTTCTTCCAACTATGTCAAAACTATTTGAGAGATTGTTATTAAAACGAATTAAACCAGAAGTTGTAAAATCAGGAGCTGTTCCGTCCCATCAGTTTGGATTTAGAGAGGAACACTCCACAATCGACCAAGTCCATAGAATAACAGATATAATAGAAAAATCCTTAGAGGAAAAAAAGATTTGTTCAGCCATATTTCTTGACATAGCGCAGGCATTTGACAAAGTCTGGCTAGATGGTTTAATATTTAAATTGGAGAAAACTCTGCCATTTGAGTATTGCGAACTGCTAAAGTCATACCTGAAAAGGAGATATTTTAGAGTTAAACAGGAAGGAGTTTACTCCAGTATTAAAGAAGCTAAAGCAGGAGTCCCGCAGGGGAGTGTCTTAGGGCCTTTCCTTTTCGTGCTGTTTACTAGCGACATACCGCAGACGAGCAATACAACTATCGCCACGTTTGCAGATGACACTGCAATTCTAGCTGTTGGTGACACAATCGGTGAAGTCACATTCAAACTACAAATAGCCGTAAATAATATACAAGATTGACTAGCTAAGTGGAGAATTAAAGTGAATGAATCAAAGTCTACTCACATTAACTTCACTAATAGATCAACAGAACCACTACCTGTGACTCTCAATAATATCTCTGTACCACATGCCAATCAAGCAAAATACCTTGGTATGAACCTTGATGCAAAGTTAAAGTGGAAAGTACACGTGAAAAAGAAAGCAGAAGAGCTTCAGTTAAAATATAGAAAAATGTACTGGTTAATTGGAAGAAACTCTCAGTTATCCATTCATAATAAACTTATGCTTTATAAACAAGTACTCAAGCCGGTCTGGACATATGGTATTCAACTATGGGGATGCACCAAAATCAGCAATCAACAGATAGTTCAACGATTTCAAAATAAAGTCCTCAGAGGAATTGTAAATGCCCTTTGGTACACTCGTAATAGTGACCTTCATAGAGATCTCGGAATAGACACAGTCGCAAGTGAAATAAAGAAATGTGCTCAAAAACACCAGGAGAGGCTCCATCATCACCCTAACATCGAAGCTGCAAGACTACTTCATCAAGAGGGTATAATAAGAAGACTCAAAAGACTAAAACCTTTTGAGTTGCCTGAATAGTCCGCACAATGCAACATCAACCAAAACAACACTTTATGTAAAGAACACATATGAGTGCTTTATTATTATATTGTCAGAGTCAAACGCTGTTAGTCAAAAATGACTAGTTACTTTGTAAAAAAATTTTATTGTTATCATAAATAAAATTATTAAAAAAAAAAAAAAAAAAAAAAAAAAATTACATCCGTTTTCAAGCTTTCAAAATTAACATCAAATCATTAATGAATTTGAACATCTTATCACTCAGAATCTAGATAACTGTTTAATAGCGGGAGACATAAATATTCATAATAGTCTTTGGGATGGTTCATTAACCCCTACTTACGACGGAGTGGGCGATAAAATTGCAGATATAATCACTGCTAATAACGTCTTTTTTTATTGAATGACGGCTCTCACACAAGACAAGATCTTTTCAGATCTTCAGCACTGGACATCACTTTGTGATCAACCAGTTTAATTGGAAAATTGGTCCCATCAATTTAGGAAGTGACCATCTCCCAATACTTATTGACTTCAAACTAAACTATTATCAAAAAAAAAAAACAAATCACAAACTAATATTGATGATAAATGCAATGTTGAAGAATATCTAGAAAAATTAGTTTCTGAAGTCACTTCTATCATCACAAGTAAAAATACTTACAAACCTAAACCTTGGTGGAATGACCTTATACAGAGACTATGGAACATTAAAAAACACAAACAACTAATTTATAATTTAAACAAAAATATTTTTACCGCTATTGAACTAAACAAATCTGTACAAAAACTTAAATTAACAATCAGAAGAGAAAAGAAAAAATCTTGGAACATTTTTTGATGAGCATAAATCATAAAACTAACAACTCCGATCTCTGGAACAGTTTCAATGAAAATTAAAAATAAAAAACAATCCAACTACAGAATTTTAGAAGATCCAAATAAATTTTTAAATTATAATTTTCCTGTCTTCTAATCCTATTAATCCCGCGGAATTTAAAAACCCTGAAATTCTTGACAATATTAAAAACTCCAATAATACTGCTCCGGGATATGATAAAATCTCATATAAAATCATTAAACAGTTAGTTTCCACTAATCCTGACCTAATCAATATTATTACAAACCATTTTAATAACATCTGGCAAAATCAGATTTATCCTACTAAATGGAAAACATCATACACAATTGCCATTTTGAAAAAGGGGAGAGATGATAGAAACATTATTAACTACCGTCCTATTTGCCTGTTACCTATTTTCTCAAAAATGTTCAATAAACTCATTTTAAAACGAATTAATGATCATCTAATCTCCCATAATATTCTTAATTATTACAATTTTGGTTTTAGAAAAAATAAAAGTATTACTGACTATTTTGTAGAAATGTTTAATTTCATCATCTCCCTCAAACAACAACAAAAAAAAAAATTGTTTTAGTTAACATTGACATTTCCAAAGCTTTTGATAATGTAGATAAAAATATTTTATTAAACACCTTTAAAAACTTCAATTTCCCTAATAACATTGCACATTGGATTTCTCAATTTCTCACAAATAGAATTATTTCTATTCAAAATATCAATCAAGCTTCCATTCATTACACTAATAAACGCAATCCTCAGGGTAGCTGTTTGAGTCCTACCCTTTTTAATATCTATACCACTTCTTTACACGACATCAATAACCCCGATACAAAAATTTTCCAATATGCCGATGATATTTTCATTGTAATCTCAGCCGATAATCAAGATAACTTACAATTGATAACAGATTTTACTTTACTCTCATTAACGGATAAATTACAATCTCTAAAACTACAAATTAACACTGATAAATCTCATTTTCTAAGACTATACACTAATAAAAATAATTCCAAATCCCTAAAATTTAAAATTAATAATATCTATATAGAAGAAAGATTAACTACTAAAATACTGGGTACAACTTTAACTAATAGACTTTCATTATCAAATCATTACACAAGCATAAAGCAAATATTTCCAATTCCATTAACTTACTTAAAACTCTCACCCATTTTAATGGAGGGGTAAATCCTGAAACAATGATCAATATTTTTAAAGCAATTGTTAAAGCAAAACTTGAATACACTTATGTTTTTACGGACACTAAATATAAAAAAGATATTAATATCTGTCAATCTATTAAAAATGCTTGTCTGAGAGCTTGTTTAGGCTTCTTAAGAACTACTCCGATTCCGGCTATTTTATCCGAATCCCTAGGAACAATCTCAGATCTAGATTTTACTAAAAAAATCACTAATTTATATTACAAAAAATCTATATAATAATTCCAAAATCGGTAACGACATTAAATGCAATAGATCTCTTCCTAAACTTAATGACTTGTATTCTAACTATTTTTTTCTTTCCAAAATTAAACCTTTTCATATAAAAAAACTTCTACCTCTAATTTTAGCATTATAACAAATATTGATGGAATCACAAACAAAAATCTTATAAACCATTCTGAACAATATGCCTTATCTATGGCTGAAACTAATAAATATAATAACTTCGCAAAAATCTTCACAGATGGCTCTATAATTAACAATAAAGCAGGAATTGGAATTTTCGTCGAGGATAAAAATTGGAAATTCGCCATCCACCTAAAAAACCCTACTTATATTAAAAATATTGAAATCATTGCTATCAAAATTGGAATTACCATATCACTAATTATCAAAAACAATAATATTATCATTATTACTGACTCTCAAAGCTCTTGTATTTCCTTAAAAACATCTTTATCACATGATACAAATAGACACTATGAAAATCAAATTATCGATACTGCAGGTCATAATCAAACAAAAAATTTTGTCAAACATTAGTTCCCGGGTCACTGTGGCTTAAAGGGAAATACCATAGTAGATGGTTTAGCAAAAAAAGCAGTTTATTCCCCTACTCGCTCTCTTGATAATGAACCTACTCTCACAGACCTATTTAATGATATCTCCAGATCTATAAATAATAAGTGGAAGGAAAACTACACATTAATGTGTAATTCATCCGGCCACTGTTATAAACAAATTTGCCCTTCTCCAAGATCATCTTTCCTATTTAAAGACTCTAATTTTACATCCCGTCAAACCAGGTCAATTTACAGATTAATCTCAGGTCATACAGTTAACAAAAAGTTTAAATTCCTTTTGGATTCCTGTTGAAGATAATGAACATATTATTAACGATTGTGTCATATATAACAATATAAGAAATAATTTCCCACTATTATACAGAAAGTCCTTATTAGAAATCTTAAAAGATCAGAGAATGGAAGAATATAGTATAAAATATTATGTGACTTTGTGGATGGAATTAATTACAAACTATGAATTAAGACTTAATTTTTATTGACTCTCATCTTCACACAATGATTTTTCTTTTGGAATCATTTCATTTCATTATATTTTTATTTGCACTTGTATTTTATTTAAATATTAGATTACCTAAGTCTTATGAATACTATATAATTTAATCTAAATTTAATTTAAAAAAAAACAAAAAAAAAAAAAAAAAAAAATTATGAATTATGAATTAATATTTAATTTCAAATTTTTATTATATGTATCTTTTCATTTTCTTTCTAATACTCTTCATTTAATAACTTTCATTTATTATAATTTAATTATTAAGTTTTTGTTTTAAATATTTATGCTTAATTTTAATTAATTAATTTATAAATCTAATTTTAACTTGCACACTTTATTCAACCCTCCAGAACCTCCCCTGAGTGGTCTCTGGAAATCTGGGCTGTTCTCAACTCACTGGTCTTAGCGATCGAAAGATCTGACCTAAGCAAAGTTAAAAACAAACAAACAAACAATCATGAAGATCAGTCACTGCTGCCCAAAAATGAAATTACTCATATACATAATACATACGAGCTGCCGATTGGACAACACTGATTTATATAGCAAGTTACGTTTGGATATTTTTAATGTTTTTCTGGTTTTAACAAAATATCACAAATCACACTGATTAGTCCTAAACCTATTAAAATGTTGATTCATAATTGACTTCAAAATATTTGAACAGCGTAGGTACCACAAATTAAATTTAGTTTAGAAAATTAAATCACAATAGACCAATCGATAGATTATACTAGATAGAACACAGGTCACATTATATAATATTGATATAAAATAATTTACGGTTGCTATTTGTTTAGTGTCAATTTCTTATTGTATTCGACATTTTTTCGATTAATGTTGATTGTTTATTTTTAATTTGATTTGTCACGTAAGATACATACACATATGTACATATGATACTCTTATATACGATGCGGTTGATAATACAACGAAAAAGGAAAATAATAACAACAACAACCAGAAACATAACAACAACAAAAATATTAAATAAACAAAAACAAATAAACAATAGATAATAAAAATTTCATTGTTTGTTTCAGGATTTTTTCGTTCTCGTTTGTCTTTTGTTTTTTTTTGTGCACAGGATATCACGTTCCAAATGTATATTGTGTTGTTTTTTTGAATTTTCATTCATTCAGCAGGATAGCTGTACTGTGAAAAATATTATTTGTAATGTAAATAGTTATTTTGTGTTGTTTTGGTGTACGTATATGTACATGAGTATGGTTATGCGCGACATCAGAAGTAAATTTACACGTTTTGTTTTTCTCGTATATTTACGGTATACGTATATGAATATAAACCGTTCGAGGTATCCATTATAGGATATTGTATGGGTTTGGTATATGAAGGTAGGTGTTAAGGATGCATTCAACGTTCTTTTTTTGTTGGATGCTATATAAATTAGGATATACGACTGCTACCGCGAATATAAATATTTTTTTATGTTATACACGTACGTACGCGAATTTTTGTTTTGTTTTTATGCTTTTGTATATTTTTATAATGAATGATTTTAGGAATCATTTCCTTGTTAATTATAGGAATTTTCCGCGTCGTATATACAGGATGAGCAGATGTAGTGTAAAAAATTTAAAAATGTATTATACAATTTAGCGAATGGTGGTAGTACATGAGGAACAATAAAATCGATTGTATTATAATGCACGTGTTGGGCAGTGGTTTTAAAGAGCGGTCCAGTTACACTTACACTTAGACAAAACTGAAAATGCCAAGTAAAGGCTCAACTCTGAAGATTTTTTTTTTTTTTTTTTTTTTTTTTTTAAAAAGATTCTTTATTCAACTATGCAATATAAACAATATATATAAAAAATATAATTAAATGAAATATAAATAAGAAAATATAAGTATATAAATGTAATGTACATAATTGAAAAAAAAAATTAGGTTTGTTCTTAGACATACAATGTCTGTTTAGAACTACCAACAATATGAAAATGTAAATAAAATAATGAGGAAGAGGAACAATAAAATTCAATACTAAAGATTAAAAAAAAATAATAATAATATAGCATTAACAACTAAAATTAAACAATAGTAAATGAAGAGAAAAATAAAAATAGCAAAAATAACAATATAAGAAAAATGAAAGGAAAAAAAAATATATAAAAAAAAAATGAGAGCAAAAAAAAACAATTTTTAAAATTTAAAGCATAATTTAAACAATTACATCAAAAAGAAATTCGACACTTTCATTAATAAAAAGCCACCCTTTAACACCATGGAGAAACTTTTTTAAATTACGTTCAATTCGTATATTGAGAGGTAGTTGATTGAAAATTCTTGGAGCTGAAACTAAAAAATGTTTGCGGAAATGTGTTGTATTACATTTTGGAATAAATTTCATACATAAGTTATTTTTCCTCAATGAGTAGGCATGATAAGAATACGAACGATTACCGCAAATATCAAAGAACATCTTTAGAACCTTAAAAACGTATAAATGTCTCAGGGGAAGAAGTGAGTTAGATGCAAACAAAGGCCAAGAAGCCGAACACTTTTGCTTGAAATACATTACTCTAATAATATACTTTTGAGCTAACATTAATTGTTTAATAGTATTAAGGTAAGTACCCCCCCATGAACAAATACCATATCGAAGTTTGGAATCAACTAAGGCATGATAAAAAATTTTTAGAACTGCAGGTGGACAATGATCTCTTAAACGATACATTTTTCTAATAGAGAATGTAAGGTGCGAGACTAATGCTTTAACGTGTAATTTCCAATTTAAACAGCAATCAATCGTAATCCCAAGGTATTTAATACTTTGAACACATTCAATTGGGACACAATACTGGGAGCAACCCATCCTAGTACAACGATTATCATGATAAACGATGTCACTATTTACGCATGGGTAGCTAGTTAAATTAAAAAACATAGCTTTAGATTTAGGGCTCAAAACAAAGGTGTGAAAATTAAACCATTGGCTAAGAATCAATAGATCATGATTAATATTAGAAATAATGTTAGCATAATTATTGGACTTGTAAGCGAACGCCATGTCATCAGCAAACGCCACCACCGTGCTTTTGAATTTTTGGGAAAAAATGGAATTAATATAAATGAGGAATAAAATTGGACCGAGCACTGATCCTTGAGGAACACCAGCTGGTAGAACAGAGCGATTGCTTAAAACACCATTTATACGAACGCATTGCGAACGATTATCAAGATACGATTTAAACCAAGTTAAAATGAAACCTCTAAATCCAGCATTCATAAGTTTAACACAAAGCAATTGGTGATTGACCATATCGAATGCTTTCATAATGTCAACAAATAAAGCACCAACCGATTGATTTTTGTTAAGGCCAATATGAAGAGGGTTGAGAAATGCTAATAAAGCATCCTCAGTACCCAGACCAGCACGGAAACCGAATTGAGCATCACTAAAAAAATGTTTGCTGTCCAAATATTCCACCATACGATGTTTAACAGCTTTCTCAAAAACTTTAGAAATTACCGGCAATAGGGAAATTGGCCTGTAATTTCCGACAAACAACCGAGAATCCTTTTTATGCAACGGAATAACAATAGCTGACTTTAAACAATCGGGAAATATGCCACAAGTGATACTTGCATTAAATAGAAAACATAAAATGTCAACAATATTATGATTAATATTTTTTAAAACAATGTTGCTAAGACCAAATTCATCAATGGAACACTTTGTAGGGAGGGAATTAATAATCGAAAAAATTTCACTGGATAGAAAGGGGCGAAAAAAGAAACTAGAATCAACTGACCTTTCTTGAACTAGTAAATCAACATTCCCCGGTAATAAATGCGAGTTAGCAAGGCTAACAGTATTAGTAAAATAGTAATTAAAACTATTAGCAATATCAAACGATGAAGTAAATTTACCATTAAAATCATCCAATACTTCATAAAAATATTCAGCCTTAGTATTAGAATTCAATATCTCATTTACAACTGCCCATTGCTGTTTAATATTGCCAGACTGATGATGAAATTTAGTCAAGTAGTACTTGGCCTTAGCTTGTTTAATATCCCGTGTAACAACCTTAGAATATTTATTGTAATATTTCCGTAAGCTAGCATTCAGAGGTAGGTTATGAACTCTTCTACCCAGCTTATTTTTTTTATTAATCCGGCGAACCAGAGAAGAATTAATCCATGGTTTAATGTTAACACAATTGCTAGTCATGTTGAAAGAGCTAGTACAATCGGAAATAATGTTAGATAATCTGGAAAGAAATACCGAAAATGCCACATTAGGGTCAGGAATTGAAGTAATATTCACCCATGACTGTAAAATATCATTAAGCCTTAAGTAATCAATTTTCGAAATCACTTTATCCGTAGAGGGGCAATTAATTCCTGAAACTTCCTGCTGTAACTTAAATTTAGCAAAAGTGGCACAATGATCAGAAACATGTAAATCTTCAACCCAAGCATCGGATAATACAGGATTAGTCAGCCTACAAAACATATGATCAATACAAGATTCCGAATTACCAAAAATTCTAGTAGGGCAATTAATAATAGATTCGAGCCCATGACTTGCCATCATGATATTATATTCATCAATTAAATTAGAAATAGTTAGTATGTCAATATTAAAATCTCCAAGAATTAATAAATTTTTCGATTTCACAACACACAGTAAGGCATTAAATTCAACTAAAAACTCAGTTATACTAACAAAATGGAACCTATACACACATAAAATGGAAAATTTTAAGCCACCAAAATTACAATCAGCCAACAATATATCAGCACTTTTTAATGAATAATCAGTATTGGTTACACCATTTATGCAAGCGGCAACAAAAACTGCAACACCACCTGCGCGAAATCTATTGTTGCAGTTCGCATATAATGTATAACCATCAATCCCATAAAGGGAAAGTTCGTGATTAGAAATCCAAATTTCCGATAAAAAAATTAAATTAGGTAAAACCGGGAAAGAATTCAAATGGCATAAAAGAGTATCGAAATTCTGCCGAAAGCTACGAATGTTTTGATGCATCACTAAGAGTTCAGATTTGATCTGTAATAACCGAGCTGTAATTGAAAACACGGTAATGTATGCCAAACAATATTCCTTTGTATTTCGACACTATCCAAATTATACAAATTTTATATTTTTAAATACTATATATTTTACCACCGCACTAATTCAAAATCAAACGCGAATTTTATTTTTTTTTATTTAAATAAATTTATCAATTAATTTTTATTTCCCGAAAATGTCGGATTCGTGAAAAAGTCACAGAAGTAAGTGTTTTTTTTATCAAACAAAATTTATATATCCGAACACCAAAAAGTATTTTTTGTTTCGTCGTATTAGTTTCTTTTTCTTTTGGTGTTGACACACGACACGAATCGCATGCCAAGTTTGATTGTTGTACTAAAAGAGAGATGGAGTAACACAGAAAATATCAATTCGAAATCGAATTCGAATTGAGAAAGCTATTGAAAGCGAGATGGTGTAAAAACAGAAAAATATAATTTAGTGATCAATTATATTTTCTATTGTCCATCTATTTTCGCTAGATGACAGTACGCAACACAAAAGATATTTTGTGCGCTAACCCTATATTGTCGTGGTGAGCTAATGCCAATTTATATAAGTAAATAATTAATTTAAATAAATTGAATGAGTGAGCCGCTACAGATCACACTGTTACTTATACTATCATTAAAGGAAGCACGAATGGAAGAATTACTGTTGGAGGTCACATCAACAATGACCATGAAATTAGAAACGATTATAAAGCGTCAAGATCAGACAAATTATTGATGATCTTGACTTCATCTCCCTCACATTTACGTAACATAATTCTTCTATTGCGCGACCACAAATATTTATAATGCTTAGATTTTCTAATTTCTTTTGCCTTTTTAAAAATCATATACTTAATTTTAGTCATGCATTCGTTTATAAAAATTGGAATATTGTTGTTGTTATTTAAATTTAAGCACTCCGTTGATAAATTCTTTTTTTTCCGCTTGGCTTGTAGAACTGCGTTCCGAGTAGAACTGTTAATAAATTCAACAATAATTTTACCCGATTTCCTGACGTCACTTGATTTAATTTGGTAAATTGACTCAATATCAGAATCATTGACAGCTACATTTAAACCCGATGAAAATAAATCCAAGGTTGTTTTTAAAACTTCATTATTATTTTGAAGTACCGGTACGCCAACAATATCCACTGATTTATTTTTCGCACGTTGCTCAAGGTTATCAATAGCTGATTCCAGTTGCACAATTTTTGATTTTAAAATAGCATTCTCTTGTTTTAATGATTCGAAAATGCTGATAACATCATCAAATCTTGAATTGAAAGATGCTGAATAGTATGCAGCATTTGATCATTTCAACCTTTTCCGGTACTTATCATATTTATAGTTATTTCAAGTAAAACTTTCAGAAATTCTAGTTGTAGGAAGATGGCTTGAGGTAATTGGGGACAATAATGGCAAGAAGTGCTTTTAAGAGCAGGTTGACTAACTCTTTTACGTTACCTAAAATGACCCTTTAAAATTTGTATTCTTTCTGATATACATAAATTCTCCCAAAAAAGAGAGTTCCAGACCTTCAATATTTCAAAGAAAATTCAATTTGTTTGAAAGTCACCTTGGCTAAAAAACTAAATTACTCTAATTTCAATGCTCAATAGATTTCCAGGCATATAATTGTTATGTGCCAACTTGGATTTGAATCCCTCGATTATTTAAAACAAGATCATTAGCCTATTAGTTTTGTGCGTTTGTTAGAGGAAATTTGGAGACAGGATTTATCGGAACCGATTTTATAGGGCCAAGAGCTGAATAGGTTCAGATTCGTTTTCTCTTAACACATTGTAGGTAAATTGGTCAGTAAAGGTGTGTAATTGCTGAAATATTTAGACAATTCAGGACAGGAACGCAATTGAAAAAATTATCGGAAAAAATTATGTCAAGCTATGACGCTAAGACTTAGAGGGAATATCAACAACAGATGTACCAACTTAACAAAAAAACAGAACTCAAATCGGAACGATGGGATCGCCACACGGTGGTTATTACGGGAACTTGATCAAGGTAGTATATTTATTATGGCACTAGCTCCAAAAAAGGAGCCTTCTGGCCCGATTTCAAAATTTAAAATTTTTTTTCCGTTACTTTCATACCGTTATACCACTCAGCTTGATAAATTCATACAATCTTGTACTCATTTTTCCCTATTCGTAAAAATTCATTCAAGTTTCTTGCATTCATAAGAACATCGAACAATCCTCTATTTTGTCTAAATTTGGAACATTTTAGAATTAAATGTTCGATGTCCTCCACAACCAAACAGCTTTCACATAAATCATCCTCACTCAAATGACGCTTCTTTAAGCATTCTTTCCAATTACCATAATTCAATCTCATCCGTTCCATCGTTCGTATCATTGTAGTGTCTCCTTTGATTTCCTTAAAAAATGGTTTTCTCAAAGGAGCACTACACCATTCAAAGTACTTCTTTCCTTTTACCCTACTCTTGTCCATAAATTCATTCTCCCATTTTCTCCACAGATTCTTCTGAAACATCCGAAGTACATCTCTTGCATCCATGAATTCATAATCTGTTATCTCCTCAAGCATACAACCCCTTTTGGCAAGCATATCGGCTCTTTCATTACCTTAAATCTGTAGGTGTGAAGGTATCCATTGTAGAATCACCTCACTCCCACAAGATTGAAGGTACTCATACATCATTTCTACAAACACACTGCTCTAAGTACTTACTTCCTATTTTATTAATTTTAAACCACTCAGGGAATCGGAGAATAGAACCACTCTCCTCCTCCCTTCATTCATTGCCAACTTGATTCCTTCCATAATTCCAATCAATTCTGCATTCATTATACAGATGCTACCATTCAATCTTAACATTTTCTCTTTTTTCATTGCCGGAATGTAAATTCCTATATCCACTCGATCCTCATTAACACTAGTATCTGTATATACTTCCACTTGTGCAAAATAATTCAGTTGCATTCTTCGAAATTCTCTCTTAACCGATAACTCATTCATCATCGCTTTTGTTATTTATGCCTCCAAAATTCAAGCACACAGCAAGATTTTCGGATCCGCCATTATTTTCGACCGTTGCGTTTTTTGGTAATTCGTTCCTCCTTCCAATCTTATTTTTATCTCAATCACTAATTCGGACCATAGAGTATATATTGGGGTAGAATTAATCGCCCCCAATACCACTCTAGCACATGTATTCTCAACTTTCATTAATTTTTCAAACCCGACCTTAGATCCGTCATCATACACACTCATTCCATAAGCAAATTTGGAAGACACTAGCGCCTTTCACAGCATATCAGTCACGCTAGGGTGAGCCCCCCCCCCATTTTGGTTTACTCACCCTTTTAATCATATTTAATCTGCTCTTACAATTATCGGCTAATTTTTCCATGTGCACTTGAAAACTCAATCGATTGTCGATCCAGATTCCCAAATACCTAATCAATCTTGAATACTCAATTATCTCATCATAGATTCCCACATCAATTCTTTGATTCGTTCTAAATGCCATACTTAAATCATTCAAACATTGTGTTACCTGAAACACAATTCCTGAGCTCGATTTAGGGCCTCGCCGATAATTTTGCCCTTGCCGATTAGTACAAAGTCATTTGCAAATTGCAAGATAACTTTGCGGGGGCATTATACCTATGTATAGAGCTCGTGTACAGATTGAAAAGGGTTGGAGAAATTTTGCTCAGATTTGTGTCGCGATCCCTTTTGGAAATTGGAACCACTCTGCAATCCTTCCATCTTTCCGGTATCTGAACACTCATCCATACCCTATTGAGAATTCCAAGCAAGATTTCCTTTGCTTCAACGCTCAACAGCCCAATCATTTTATAACTCACTCTATTTATTTCTGGGGTCGTAGATTTTACCGTTTCTAAAACCCTCAGGAACTCATTCCATTCAAATTGTACACACATTTCATTCAAATGTTCAACAACATCTTCAAGTAACACCCAATCGTTTCTATCACCTACATTATTCTGAATATCCGTCATCATTTGTAAGAATTGATTTCCTTTTTCAGGATCATCCATTCATAAACGTTTCTTTCATTCCTCATTTTACTTTTCACTCTATTTAATTTATTCCATACATCTTTAGTTGTGGTTCTGTGTGTCATTTCTGACACATAGTACCGCCAACTTCTCCATTTTGCTCTACGGATAGCCTTTTTCAATTTTCCATTTACCCATTCATAATTTCGTCTACAATCACGGCAAATACACCTATCCGTTTCCTTTCATGCCAATACTGAATCTCCATGTTCCACCAACCGTTTACTTTAATTTCATTCGCTCTTATTTCAAAACTGCACATTTCACTAACTCTCTCTAATTCACACTCAAGATGGTTTGCATCATTTATTTCATTTCTTATGAGAATCTCATTCATACGTTCAACCCATTTCTTACTATTCAGCAAGACCTTTTTCTCAATATCCACATTTACACCACCTAAAACACAAAATGATCATAAAATGATCACTACCCAGATTCTCATCTGTTACATTCCAAGTGACTTGGGCCGCCAGTCCGCTAGACACTAAAGTGATGTCCGTCGCGCTGGCCTCAACATACGCCATCCTTGTTGGCCTTCCATCGTTCAGAATCACGAGATCGGAATCCAAGTCCGCAGAAATCGCCATACTTAGCTCGTTCGGGTTTAAATATGAATATTTGCTCCTGCTGGTATATTGTGTTGTTCTGCTTTCCTCTGTTGTTGTTGTTGTTTTAATGTTATTAACAGCAGTAGCTGACCTGCTTGACAAATTTTCATTTGTTGTTGGTGTTCCTTCATATTCTTATTTGTTTCAGTTGTTTGTTTAATTGAATTGTTGTTGTTCTGTGTTTTGCTATTAATATTACTGTTCTCATTATTTCTGTTATTAATATTAATATTATGGTTTAGATTATTATTGTTATTATTTCTTTTATCGATATTATTGTTATCTTTGTTGTTATTATTCTCGTTTCTGATATTTTGGTTGATGTTTTTATTATTTTCAGTGTTTTGTTGCAGCACATCGCTGTATGATTGTTTGGTTTGTGCGCCGATGGTTGCTCCTGTTGTATTCGCATTTTGACGATAAAAAAATTCCCTAGCTTTGTGGTAGGTGATTCGCTCTATGCTTTTTATTTTAATAATCGCTTTTTCCATTTGGAATGTTGGGCAACTTTTGTCGAATGTTGTATGCTCCATTTTACAATTTGAAAAATAAATCGGTTCACATGGTATCGCGTCGTGTCCATGCGGTATTAATTTCGCACATTTGGGGCATACAGGCACCCTGTCACATTTACTTTTGATGTGACCATACTTTTGTTCTTACGTCCAATCTCAAGAATCCGGGTGCACAGTGGAGTTTCTTTTAACTCATTATTTATTTTTCGCTTAATGCGCTCCACCTTGATCACCTTTTGGCTCTCTAATTCTTTGCTTATTTCTTCCTCCTAGCAGTGCATTAAATCATAGCTATAAATAACACCTTTGCTAAGGTTTAAGTATTTGTCTTCCTCCACTTGTATTTCCATCTCGGCTAATTTCACTGCATTTATCAATTTAAGGCAGAGAGTGAAACCGGAACCGAACCGTAAACCGAAAACCGATAAAAACCTAAAAATTTTATGAACCAAAAACTGGAAACGAAATGAAATAAATAAAATGTAGTGAACCGTAACCGTAACCGGAGCAATATTTTCATGCGGTTTATTTCGTTCTTTATCGTTTCGGTTCAAGAATTGTTTTGCACGAAAATTTTCCATATATACAACGGAAAAAACATTTTTAAGTTTCTACTTAAATTCGGAATAAGAATACACTTTAAATACAATTTTGTAGTTTGATTTATGATTGTAAAAAAAGTATGTATTTGCCAATGAGGAAAACAAACGTGAAAATTTCAAGCACTAATAACCCCAATTCCCATAGTCATGATATTTCATGTGATGTGACTTAACTCGTATCGTCACTTGAAAATTATTCTTGAAGGCGAATCAAGTTACACAACTGCATTTTGAAATATATTAGGCAAATTAGAAATAAAATCATTTTATAACAACAATCTTATAATTTTAAACAATAAAATATTAAAAACAGTGCATACAATTATTCAAAAAACAATATTTTGAAATATATAAAATAAAATAATTGCATTTTTCCATTTTGTGGTATTCGCTTTTCACTTGCAAAAATCAAGTAACATCTATCGAATAAAGTGACTTTAGTCGTAACAAACGACTAAGAGAATCGCAAAATTGATGTGATGTGACTATATAGTCATGAAAAATGAAGTGATATGACTACGAGAATTGGGGTGTAAATGTTTAAGTCGTTATATGCCAAATATTGTTAAAACCAAATGTCGTTAAGTCACGCATATCTTCAACAGAGGTCTCTGGCTATCACACTTAAAAAAAATAACCAAAATACAATACTACTTGTATTGTATATAAGTCCAACGCTATTTTATATTACATTATAATATAAGCGAGTCATTATTTTTTTTAATTTATGCAGTATTTAAAACTTAGAATACTGTTTTGTATTCTATTTTAATACAACAAATGCATTACATTTGTAATGGAAGCAGAATTAAAAACTTTAAATTTTAGTTATATTAAATTTTAATAAAACAAAACCATTAAATTTTTTTAACACCGGCTCTATTAATGTTTTTAAATAATTGCTTTTATTAATTTTAATTACAACCTCCATTTAATTAATATAATGTATGAAACTGTTACATTTAAAAGCAGCATCTATTTAACGGTTGTATATACAGTTTGTATTTAAATTTAATGGTTGTTTATATTTTAATTCAACACCAGTATATATTTAATTTTATTAGAAAATTAAATTTGTGCAATCGATATATTTTCTAATAAAATTGAATGTAATGGCTGGCCATTCAATAACATTTGTTATTGTATATAAATGAAACTATGATAACTTAATATTAATTAATACCTTTTAGATATTTTTTTTTATTTCAATAATTCAAATCATAGAAATATTACACGTTATAATTTATAACAAAAAAATAATTATACTTATAAGCTTAATCTTAATAATATTCAGGTGGTAGCTGTTTTACATCATAACTTAAAATATAATAATTTTTTTTTAAATTACAAAATTGTTTTTCAAAAACTTGATAATATTTTAGACAAGTATATTTTACTAGGGCAGGTTGGCGATTTGTTTCTATTAATTTGTACGAGTTATTAAATATTTCATATAGTCCAACCCAATCTTTTACAAGAAAAAAATAATCATTTTTAATTTCTAAAATATCTAATATTTCAAAGAATGTTATTATATCTTCGGATAATTTTTTAAGTAAGAAAAATCCTCTTTTATAATGAAACCTATCTTTCAAAAATGATATAGAATGAGTTGTCTGATTTTCAGTATTATAAATATTATTCTGTACCAGTTTCTTTTGACCTATACTGTTATTTTGTTGGTAAAATCTAAATGCAGCCAGGTATTTGCAATCATTTGCTGATGCCGATTTGCTAGAGTCTTGCAAATATTTATAAAGTTTTGTGATTTTAATCTAGTAAAATATCGATGTTTGGCTTCATAGCGCATTGTCCACATATAAATAATTGGTCCCATTTCCCTAATGATACTGGGGTAATGAGTAAGTAGGTGTTCTTTAGGAGAAAGTTGTTGTTTAAAACCATTAATAATGAAGTTTAAATATTGAGATATTAAATGCTGCAGTTTACAAATTTGGGATTCGGAAACCTTATAAGATAATATTATAGATAAAATCTGAAGTAAATTACTCAAACATTGCCATTGTGGATCGTGTTCGGGTAAATAAAAACGACTAAATATCAAAGGGAAATGTTTTATGAAACATAACATTTGAGCCGCATTTTGACCGCAATTACTTTTATCTGTATTTATATTTGAAGTCTTGTTTTTATTTTCCCGAAACCCAAAATTAAATGCAGCAATTGTGTCATTTAGGTTATCAATATTTTTAAAATTTTTTTCCTGTAGAAAGAACTGCAACATACACTTTATAAACCGTGAAATAAATCCTTCTAAACCATCGTGCATGAAATCTACACTTTTGTTTTTAATTGTGTTGAAAAATCTAAGTTTATTTAAAATAGGATCCTTTTGAATACCTTTTGTATCAATCAGTTTGATTTTTTTTTCTGGTGGGAAATTTTTTAATATTTCATAAGAATCATCTTTTCGAAGAGAATCGATATTTTCCTCAGTACATGTTTTAGTTTGAAAATTCGGTAAGGTACAAAAATGACAGAAAAATCTGGCTGAAAACGATTTTGTAAAACCCAACATATCATTGGCCGCAAGGTTATCATGTGACAATGTTGCTATTGTTCCTTGTAGATATCCTAAGCCATCAACATGTACGCCTTCTTCAAGATGTTTTACATCGTTTACAATGGGCTCTAATACTGAATTTAAATTAAAATCACCATGCAAATTATTAACGTAAAATAATGCCACAAGAAATATATTTTCTACGTGAGATTTTAAAAAGCTAGGAACATTTACGAAACTGAAATAAATTGCTCCTATTTTATGTATTACTGTTTTACTACCAATCACTTTAACAATTTCAAAATCGTCATAGTACACTTGAATAAGCAAGCAATTTTTGCCGGCAAAATTAGATTTAATTGATTGAAAAAGTTTTCCACAACAAAAATATTCATAAAATTCAGAATCACAAATATGAGAATCGTTAAATGCTTTGAAAATTTTAGTAAAATTTATGTTTTTGAAAACCGCTTGGATTGTTGAGGTTATTGGGATAAATTGAAAATAGTTTTGGACCAATTTTCTTTTATAAGAGTTAATTTTTTTTACGAAGCGTATTTCCCATCTGGTTCCAATTGGTATTTCTATAGGTTGAACAAAGTGAACATTGAATGGGTTAAAAGTATTAGTTATTTGATTGTTAATTTGGTTAAAAGCTAATTCAAAATGGTTTTGTCTAGACAACGGCTCGAAAATATGACTTACGCAAGTCGACAACTTTTTAGACTCACACAAGATTCCAGTTATAACATCTTCTGGTAAGCCAAATGCATTAATTTTATTTGAAAAGTGCTTTATTTGATTTTCTAAGTTTTCCAAATTATTCGTTATTTGGCTTTCTATTGAAAGATCCTTTCGATTTTCAAACTCAGTATGACTGATACGATGTGACTGTGTATTATTATCTGAAATCAATGCAGACATCACTTGCAAGTTATTATTTGTTTCCAAATGTTTTTTAGTATGTCTTCGCAAACCAGACAATGTATTAAATGTAGATCCACAATCAATGTCTATTACACATTTTAGTTTAATTTCAGACTTTTTTTTTTTATACCTTCTATTAACTTTAAATGACTAAAAATTTCATTGCGATTTTCGAACTTTTTGTAACAAACAAAACAAAAAAATGACATTTTGATTTCAAAATTTAGATAATATGTATGTATATTAAAACGATAAAAATTATAAATTAATGTTAATTCGAAATAACCACAATTATTTCAACTATGAAAGTGTCTAATTATTAAAAAATTGTTTCTAGTAAAATATAGACAATAATTGTGCCTAAATGAATAATAAAAATTGTTATAAAATAAAAATATATCTTAAAAATGAATTAGCACAAATTTACAATGAATTCAGAGTTGCTTAAAAAATAATTAGTAAATATAAGTTTGATCGTTAATAAATAATAACTAATAGAAAAATATAGAGCAAATAACAAAAATTTAGTGTACTAAAAAAATAGACAATTAGGATGTCTAAATAAAAAAAATTAGAAAATTATTAGTTATCAAAACGATCACAAATTTCAGCCTTAAAAACTTATCTCATAAATTATCTTTTGGCAAAAAATTATTAAGCGAATTTATAAAATTACTAAAATAGTAAATTTAATTTGATAACTTTTGGTCAAACTTACTCATAATTTCGAGTACTCTATTGGATAATTTATATTTTAGTTCTATTTTATACATATATGATGATATAAAGTCCCAAAATTTTTTTAAGCTTACTGGAAAATGTTGATTGAAAACGTAATGAGCTTTAAAAAAGTAATCCAGAACCTTAGGAAAATTGTATTCGATGGGTACGGCAAAAATTTCCTGCTCAATGCAAATATAAAAATTGGATATTGCCCTTTTATTTGCACCAATTGCTATTATATATGGATTCCTTAAATCCTTTTCAAGAAGTTCCTCGGTAGTTAAATTAAGCTGAAGAGGAGAAAAAATTGTGTTAGAATTATAATAATATTGGGGTATTGTTCAGCAATAATATGTTTTTTACTTTGGAAATGTTAATATAAATGTTGAAAAAATACTGCACTAAAAAAAATTTAAAGAAGAGAAAGCTATTATAATATAATTAACATATATTCATGGTTATTGGAAATGATAGCTTTACCATAAATACATTAGATTAGATATTAAAATAATTACCGTTTTAAAAATGATCAACTTGCTAAGTGGTTGGATGTATCGATCCCTGGATATTTTAGCCGATGATTTTCCTGCAGCAGTTTGAGGAAGTAATTTGATCAATAAGAAAATTAGTTTGATTGCGGGAAACCACTCTACAACCAAATTAAAAGAGACAATTCTTGTTTTAGTTTAAGAATAAAATAAAAGTGTATTAAGTTTGTATTATTTATTACCTGAAATGAGAGCAGACTCTTCTAAATTTAGTTTTGAACAATCTGTGAAAATTATTTCGATTATTGATGAAAATGTTTCCCAATTTTCTAAAAATCCCTCCGAGTTATTTGGAAAACGAAGATTGAAATCATACAATATCTGCAAAATAAAATAAATTAAAATGTAGTAACTATTGAAAGTTTAAAAAAAAAACATAATTACTAACCAATTCTGGTTTTTTAAAAAAAAAGGGGTATTGTTTTGAAATTTGATTAATTTCATTTTTTTCGAAAGCTATAATTCTAGCTTGAAGAGTATCTTTTAATTTTCTTTTAATAAGGTCTAGTTGGGTAGCGTTACAATTTTTTAAAATTAAAATGTCTTCCTCCTCTTCCATAGTTGAGCTCACAACCAAACTGTTTTCCTCAGAATCGCTTGTATATACATTCTTTTCATTTTTACTCTTCCGTTTCCTAACGTTGTCAGTTATTCTGGCCTTATTGCGAACGTTATAGAGTCTCGTTGAAATAAAACCCGAATTAGTTTTACCATTAAATAAAAGTTCCTAAAATTAATGGGAATTAGGGACACCATTCAAAACACGTGCGAGTTGCGAATACGAGTAAACAATTTTTATAAAATTATTATGTATATATAAAATATTTATGTACATACGAGTATATACAATACAAAAATTTAATTTAATTAAGACCTAAAATATTATTTCGAACTTAGAGACGAAAGAAATTCGATTGTAATATGAAATTTACAAACGAATTTCGGTTTTCTCTAACTCTGAAATAATTTTCGGTGTTAATTAAATTTAATTTGATTGAAAGGATCATACCGTTATTATAAATAGACAAAATTTTTGTTTATACGTAAGTGTTTTTGTATCATAATTTTATAAAAATTGTTTACTCGCATTCAAACTTTGCGCTTCGAGGCTCCCTTAGAGCTGAGTATACAAAAGGAAAAATATAACTAACAATTCGATTTTGTGAGCTTTTTAGTTGCGGGAAAATTTGAATAAGCGCTGCTGCTAATGCGCATTTATGGTAGTTTTCCGGATACCAACCAAATCTTTTCACAAGAAAGTTTACTGCTTCACGTATAATTGCTCGTCTTTCTACATCTTTAATAGGAAGTAATTTATCCTTTGTAGTGCTCATTTTACTTAAAACGTGTGAGTTTTCAGATTTAGATATAAAATTTTTAAATTCCTATCAAAGAAAAATAAGCAAAAGATAATAATGCACGTAGATTAAAATTTAAATTTGAAATTACCTCACAACTAATATACATTTCTAATCCCATTCGAGCATTTTGCCTCCCTACTGCAACTGGAGTTAAAACTAAATATTACATTATAAAAACAATCAAAAGCATTATATAGAAATATTTTGACAATACCATTTCTTTGAGTAGTTACATTGGGTTCCTTTAATATTACGTTTAGATGAAATTGAGGATTGGAATATTGTTGTTTTATTATGTCAAGAAAAATGTCTGCCGTTATAACGGTTCTTTCAGAATCCGCAAAATGAGCTATGTCGAAGGCAGAAATATTTAAAGCTATTGCAGCTGAAAACATTAAAACGTCAATGTAAAATTAATTCAAGTTTAATAGAATCAGTATTTAAAAAAACTAATATTGCTAATATTAAATTTAAAAAGATTTCACAAACAAATTGTACTAAAAACTAATTAGTCTTACATAATTTAAAAAAATAACCAATAAATTTAATATTCAGCTTACCAGAAATTAGGAAATCCTCATATTCAAATTCTATACCATTATGTTTAGTTATTTTCAAAAATTTAAAATCATTTTCTACATGAATTTTAATAAAAGCAAACTCCAATTGGTTTAGATCGTCCATGTTTCACAGATCGTCCATGTTAAACGTGTTATAATTAATTATTAATTAGAATTTACTTAGTTTAATATTATTCTTTAATATTGATAAAGATTAATAAACAAAATCACCCAAACTAGCAACAATGCCTTATACTTGCTTATACGTAACAATATTCAACTGGTAATGAAATAATTTATGAACACAAAAGAAGGAGAATATTCAAAATAAGTTAAAAAAAAAAGGAAAATATGTATTTTTATTTTTGTTTTTCGATCAAAACACTCTCTGAGAGTAAAATAAAGAATTTTATTACGGTTAATCTGTTTTAACAAAACAATCTAATAGAGCATTATTGCTTTGTAATATAACTGTATTAAAAAAATAATAATTTTACTAGAATGGCTGATTGTTTTAAATTATAATGGATCACTGTATTGTATAATTTTTAATACAAGACTTCTATTAAATTTAAACGGAAGTTTTTTAACTGTGAGAGGTGTTGTTCTTAGATACAATTTAAATGACATCGCTACGAGCGATATAGTGAATTTTGTCATCAAATTTTGTGTAACAATCTTTCTGCATTGAACCTTTACTGACTGACAAATGGACGAATCTGATGGAAAATAATGTACAAAATATTTTATTGATTAAATTAAAAAAACTTATATCGTTAAAAATTTAACTTTTTATTAAATTTTTACTAGTCCAGTAAAAAGAACCTTATGAGAAGGAAAAAATTTCTACTCATTGCATTGCAACTTTTCCAGTATGTCCAATAAGGTACCGGAAACATTTATAAGAACGTCTGCCCTGCCATTCGTCGGAGGCTGTTTTCTTCCTTCTGAGGGATAAAGACGGGGCAAAATGGTATATTACAAATTTTTATGAAACTACGTAAAATACCAAATCTTTACGAATAAAAGTTGATGTTGACAATATCTTCTTTAATTTGGTTTCTGTTTTATTTTTATAAGACAATAATTGGTTAAATTATGAAAATTTTAATTATCTGTATACCTACTAACGAGAAAAAGGAAATCACTTCTCAAGAAATCGTTTTATAAGCAAAGACTGTTAAGCATTTTTTAAACGTAATTTGCATTTTAACTATAGGACCGGACGGTAAATCACTCCATATTCAATTCCACCTTTGGTTATACCAAAATAGCCTTTAAAAGTTAAATTAGCTGGCTCTCTTCCAGACACTTTAGTGATTTAGTGTTTCATATTGTCTGATTGTCATCCTTCCCTTCGATAATCTTTCCCGGCAAAACAAACAATACAGAACCATTCAATCGTGACAGAGAATGTTAATTCTGTACAACTGGAAATTGGAAATGAATGGTAGCCGCCAAGTAGCCTGTCAAACTTGAACTCTTTGTTCCATTGGGCCAATTGGGCAACTTTACCTAAAAATACGGATTAGCCGAAAGTAAATCCACCAATGAACAACATATATCTGACATACAAAATCTCCCTTTAATTGGTTTCACCTTCAACATCATTTTTCACTTTTTCTGGCAAATCTACGTTATGAATAATAAAATTCAGTATTGTGTGGGCGAAATTTAATCTATTATAGATTTTCGTAATATTGTAAATGATAATTATCATTTTGCATTAAAATTGGATCAAACTTTGTAAATATGCGATAATTACTTATACTAACGGCTAATGATTACAAGTACATACATATGTATCTATTCAGATTCTCAAGGGTATTGGAATCTTCGTATGTAGAAGTATGTTCAGTTTTACACTAAATTTGAAATATCATGTCTCGTTCAATTTTTGTCGCTTAAAAATAAAATTTAAACCAAATTAAAGGCCATTTTGGCAGGTTTAATTCTTACACTCGAAACTTTTTTGATATGTTATATAGTTTCGGCGAAATATGCAAAATACCATTTTGCCCCCAGCTCTCCCCTCCACCCTCACCCAGCAAGATATGAAGCGCCCTTACAACGGTATACATTAATAGTAGGAGTTCTGTAATGGTATGATTTTATAATTACAGTTCCTAATATATTTATGTGATGCTATGTTGAACCGGTTTTAAACCGGTTTTCAACCTGAACTGAAACGAAGCCAGAAAAAAATGAACAAACCGAAACAGAACCGAAACGAAAAAATAAATTTGAGAACGTAACTTTAAACCGGAACGAAAAACATTTCGGTTTCACTCTCTGAAGGTATCCTTCGCCTTTGGTAGTAAGTATCAAAAGGTCCCCACTAACTAATCGCTAGGTTTCTTTTATGTGCGGTGTTATCATCGATAAACCGTTCTCAATAAGAAATGGTGATACTCCATTAAAACTTTTTTTTTCGGAATCAACTCTCTTTATTACCACATACTTTTGTGATTATTTATCATCCTCGAAGTAGTTTCGACGTCTTTTATTTTTATTTTCGTTAAGTTTTGCAAAACCTCTCACATCAACGAGCGTTGCAAACCTGCTCCCAAACATGTTCGGCATCCTGCCCGTAGGCAGTTACCTTAATACGATTTACCACTACTTTTGTAGTTTACTCTTTCTTCAATAAACACAAAATTAAACCCACTCAAAAATCAGTATTTTGGTTGTAAACAGTTTATACACACTGATTTGTTATGTTACAACTATTTTTTGTCACATAATATCACTTAATAAAAAACAAAAACTAAAAAAAATTTGAATACACTTTTATATCTGTGAAATTTTTTTTACCTGATTCGTCTACGAAGTACGATTTAGGACTGTGCTGTAAACCTTATTTAAAATCGCATTTTAAGCCGATCACATAAGGTTTCACTAAACAACAAAATTTAGAAGCTTCCGAGTACGAGGTTTTACCATTTTTTCATTATGAACTCGACTATAACGTCGCCGATAACATCGAATATTTTTAGCGGATACCGAATATAACTTCTCAGGGAAGTATTGGTGGTTTTCGAATACGGATAATCCGAACCGAATTGTCAAGCTCGCGAGATACTCGGAAAAAATCGAAATACGTCACAAAAAAACAATCAATACAGAAAACCGATATCTTGGTGGTGTAACTTGGCCAATTTCTTAACCAATTTTGTTGAAATTCGACAGATTTTTAGATAATGTTCTGGAATATAGCTAAGTAGCTATTTTTTAACCGATTTTTATGAAACCCGATTTTGACGGATTTTTAGATTATTTTGAATGATGTTGAATTGGATGACTATTGATTAGTAAATACGTGAAACGCGATACGTTAAAGAGAGGAAATAAAACAATCAAACGATTATCTTTCAACATTGCTTACTAAATAATTGAAATTAATTTCAAGCATACAAACTGCATTTATTTTCCATTTGTCAAACCAACCAAAAAAACCCAAACAACCATACTAATACATTTAATTGGGACAAACATCACAAAGTTTGCTTTAAAACTGGAATAATAGAAAATTTTAAATTTGCAAAGAGAAAAACTAATTAAAATAAATTGAAAAATTAAAAACAAAAATACCATTAAAAAATAAATAAGACAAAATTAAAAAAAGAAAGTCCAGAATAATATTTAAATTGGTTGCTTTCGAATTTCTATGCTGTTTGTAGGTTTGGATGCGCTACACAAATTTTATTTTATGCTTTAAGTATTTTTGGGTTAATGTTCAAAAGCACAAAACTTTTCTACAACTTTTACTGTTTCATAATTTATTGTTGTTGTTGTTGTTTTTGCTTTGGTGTAAGCCTTAATTGTTTTAATATAAATTTAACAAAAAAAGCTTTTGATCGTTTTTTATGAGGTATATGGTATATGGAGGGACAAATTTTCTGTATAAAACTGAAAATTGGTCGCTTTGATTGGGCGGAATATTTTTATGTATACCTAATTGGATGAACCATATTGTGCTGTTTAGCACAAACAAGACTAAGAAATAATATTTTTAAATTCTGTCTATACTAAAAACATATTTCAGTCCATTGACTTTTATCTAACTCAAGCAAAAAATAAATATTTGACGTTAGAAGAAAATTGTTGGTCCTGCTGTTATTTAGCTGCTTATATATACAATATATACATGAACTCTAATTTCTTGTAAGTTTATTTTTAATATCTTGAGCAGCAGATGTCAATATTTGCTAATTCGGCTGTGTAATAAAATAGAAATTTATAGAAAAAAGTCAATCCGTTTATTTAGTCACATACTTATAAATACGAATATGTATATTCTATACTATCCTTTACTAATAATGTCTAGACAGATCCTAAACATGTTATTTTGATAATATGTATAATAAAAGTTTATTCTGCCTTACATAACCATTTAGGCAAAATTAGATACATTTTCTATACGTATTCTCGTTTACTTCGTTTTCCAATTAATCCACCTCAAAATATACTAATAATTTATAATTAAATTTAAAATATTATTTTATGTTATACTTATGTATAGGAATGTTTATAAGATTTAAGGTAAACAAAAGAAAAGAAAATCTTTCAATAAATTACCCTAAACAGACCACAAATAAATTATATTCTTCAAAAGATAATTCCAATTTCATTTTTAAGTGTTTTTTGGTTAATTAAAAATGTATATCCAATTTCTTAATCATCCTCATCATCGTCATCATTTTCCTCATTTCTTATCTATTTTTATTCTATAGGAATGTAAATGCCTACATTCCAATGTTATTATTTTACCTAAATAATATTTGAAGTTGTGTACCTGCTCCTAATTTAACATTTTATTTCCAAAATAAATAAAGCATTAATTTGAGGGTTGTAAAAAGGTTACATTAGTTACGAATTTATAAGTAATTACAGAATACAGAATACAATTGACAAGAAAGAGCGGACAATTTTAATTGGAGTCATGTATTTCTGATTTCTGATTTTTTGCAGATACAAAAAGTTTCCAATTGAAACATTTAAAAATATAAAGAGCTGAGAGGTCGCGAGGTGATCAGAACTTCGGTCATGAAAATTATGTGCATACACGAGAACTGACCTCAAGTCAACTCAATCCAACGTCCAAATCAACTCTCTAATTGAACTCCTTAATCCTACAATTAACCCCAATACGATCTCGAATTCGACCTTAAACTAAAACTCGACACAATCCCCAATGCAATTACCAAATCAACCCCCAATCCAACCTTCAACTCAATCTGTAACTTAATTTAATGTTCAACTTAACCTTAATTCCATTCCCAACTCAATCCCCTTGAAGTTGGGATCAAATTAACTTAATCTAATCTTGAAATAAATCCTCAACTCGACCACAAAATTAACCCCCAACCAAACGGTTCACTCAACCGTAACTCAACTACAGTTCAATAACAATTCAATCTAACTCAACCCATAACTCAACCCCAACTCAACTCATAACTTAACCCAGGCCTAAACTAAACCTCACCTCAAACTTTAACTCAACGCCAAATAGTCTGAAAAACTACACTCGTAGATGAACTCAACTCGATTCAACTCAACCTAACTCTAACTCAACCCATCGTTTTGGATCAGTTTGTATGGCAGGTACTCGATCCTCTTGAATTATAGGTTCCAAAAGCTTTCCAATTCTCATCCTTGACTATACAAAGAGATTATCTTAGGTATAGTAGGCATTCATACATTTAAATATCCAGATATTTGGATAGAAGGACGGACATTTTTGTTTCCTTTTTCGAACTCAAGCATCTTCTAGACATTGAGAAAAGTGATTTTGGGCAAACAATATTTTTGTCATTTTTGGCAGGATTTCAATAATTTTCAAATTTCATCAAATTTATTTTTGTCCAATACTTTTTTTCTCGGCGTTTTTAAGGACCCTCGGCCCGAAATTCTTGAAATTTACCTGAAATTCACCGGTAAATTTCTAGTAAAAGACGTCATTTTAGTTGAAAATTAAAATTTGCTTTATACTAAAGTCACTGGCAACTTTCTTCGGTAAATTCCTAAAGTCCGAAAGTGTAAGGTTTTGGAATTTGCACATCGGAGCGTTGAGTTTTTGTTTCAGTTGGGATTTTAATTTGCGGGCGAGATTGAAGGTTGAGTTACAGTTATTATAGTTTTCCAGACGATGTTGTTTTAGTAGTTGAGTTGGGCGATGATTTTGGGGTTGAGTTAAGGGCTGAGTTTGGGTTGAGTTGGGGTCGAGTTGGGTTGAGTTAGAGTTGAGTCGAGGCGGTCTAATTAGATATTTATTGGAGTTGTATTGAGGGTTTAGTTGGAAGTTGAGTGCTCACTTGCGAATTGATTTGGGGTTGGTTGACAGTTCATTGGAGCTTCATTGGAGGTTTTGGTTGGGAGTTAGCTTGAGTGGTTCTGAGTTTAGTTTATGTAAGCATTTAGTATTTCGAACCGGAGTGATTTGAGGATTGAGTTGGGCGTTGTGTTTAGGGTTAAGTTGAGGGTTGAGTTGTAGTCGATGAAGGTGTCGAGTTGGGGCTGAACGAAGAACACTGGTAAAGATTGAGTTGTGCTTCAGTCTAGAGTTAGGTTGAGGAATGGGTTGAGGGTTGACTTTTGGGTTGAGTAGGGGTTGAGTTGAAGTTAAGTTGAGGTAGATAGGGCCGTTCGTTTAGGGATTAATTTAATAGTAGACATGAGGGTTTGTTTGGAGGTTAAATTGAGTTGTGTTATTATATAGGGTGTTCCAAATCTAAATAGAATAATTTCAACTATGTGATGTCATGTAAAATTTTTTCCAATTCGGCTTAGGTTAGGTTAGGTTAGGTTTGGGTGGCAGTCCACTAGGACCAGACATAGACACAAAAATGGTTCGTAGCCATACCACGAATAATTGTTTCCTCCAACTCATTGGAACCACTTTGAGCTTTTAACAAAGCGCTGGATACTCCTGACGTCCATCCTACAGTGGTCCGTCAGGTCCTTGAAGAGGGGTGCCTCTAGAAACTTTAGTCTGTTTCGTGCCAGGCGAGGGCAGGTGCAAAGAAGATGAAGTACTGTCTCTTCCTCCTCTTCGTCCTCGCAACTACGACAGTAGTTATGTGAGAAGACCCCAAGTCTACTCGCATGCCTCCCTATGCGACAGTGCCCCGTAATCACTTTTGTCCAGAGCAGGCCACCATACTATTACCCCATACAAGAGTATGGGTCTGACTACTGCGATATAAAGTCA
This sequence comes from Tipula vernalis, assembly GCA_958295665.1. Classification (NCBI taxonomy): domain Eukaryota; kingdom Metazoa; phylum Arthropoda; class Insecta; order Diptera; family Tipulidae; genus Tipula; species Tipula vernalis. Next base: position 21,232,466 of record OY282559.1, read on the forward strand.
ATGTACGTGCGGGGGCTCCAGCCCCCATCCTTTCCCAATAGCATTTTTTGCAAGAGTATAGCGCTACCGTAGCTTTCTTTACCCTTTCCAGAATATTAGGTGTACAATATAATTTGCTATCCAAAACGAGACCCATAAACTTCGCTTAAACTGTAAAAGTCAAGCTGAACCCATTTAAAATGGGAAGATCGATGTGAAGAAGTTTATATTTCCTAAAGAAGAGAACCAATTCGGTTTTGTGTGGGTTCACATTCAACCCACAACCATTGGCCCATAACGAAAGAGTGCCCAGGGCATTTTCCATAAGCTCACTAAGGGTGCCGGGATATTTACCACGGGCACCAATAGCATCATCATCCGCATAGGCAACCACCTTGAAGCCACCGTCCTCCAGTCTCAGTAACAGGTTATTTATGACCAAGTTCCAAAGTAGGGGGACAGTACGCCACCCTGTGGCGTACCTCTGCTTGCAAATCTTCTGACGGAGGATTCCCCAAAACTGCCCTTGAGTGATGCATCCACTCCCAGATCTGAAACTGCCCGAGTTATAGCCCCTGGAAGCACATTGTTAAAGGCCTCCTCAATATCCAAGAAGGTTACCATTGCGTAGTCTCTATATTCGAAAGATTTTTCAGTGAAAAATACAAGAGAATGAAGAGCAGTCTCTACAGATCTCCCCTTACAATAGGCATGTTGAGATTTAGACAGCTTTTCCGACACAATCGTGCCTCTAATATGAGCTTCTGTTTGTCTTTCCAGTGTTTTAAAAAGGAAGGAAGATAAGCTAATCGGTCTAAGCTCTTTGGGATTGCAGTGTGAGCGTTTTCCCGCCTTAGGTATGAAAACAACCTTCACTTCTGTCCATTTACTATGAATGTGACCTAGTTCTAGGCTGCCTTTGAAAATTACCTCTAACCAGGAAATTGTTAGATCCGTAGTTTGTTGAATATCCGCAGGGATAATACCATGATTACAGGCGACTTAAATGGTTTAAAACTGTTTATCGTCCACAGGATCTTTTTTCTGCTAATAATTTGGCCTATGAGGCTACTTGCCCTTTTACCTACTGATGTGATAGGTACAGATTCGGAACAACCAGGAAAATGAGTTTCCATCAGAAGTTCCAGCGATTCCGCACTATTAGTGGTCCATATCCCATCCGGCCGTTGAAGATAACTTGGGATGGAAGGACAGCATAGTCACCAAGAGCTGTTCTTGGCACTTCTCAATTGATATTTGTAAATTTTGAGGACTTCCTTATAGGAGTCCCAGTCTACAGCAGAGTTTGTTTTCCGTGCTGTTTTGTAGAGTCTCTTGCATTTCTGACGTGTTTGTTGAATCTGCTTGGGCCACCAGGGTGGCCGAGATCTACCCCTAGTCCTGCTAAAAGGACTAGAGCCCAGTATCGCTTCATTAAAACGCGCTCGACAACTCGTCCACCAAGCCATCGAGCTTTTGCGCAGTTTTAGGAGGTTTGGGCACCGGAACTAGTAGTGAATTACCCAGAATAGTTCTAAAGGTATCCCAGTTGGTTTTACTCCTGTTTCTGTAGATTGGACTTTTTGGAGAAGTCAAGTCCGTCAGAAAAGGAGTAGTCCTCCGACACTCTCCAGTTTAATAAACTAGACGTCAGAAAGCTTGAGACAAGAGTAATATCCAATACTTCCTGTCTATTACTAGTTATAAAGGTCGGCTTATTGCCTATGTTACATATACGAAGGTTAGTACTTAAAATGTAATCGAGGAGTAACTCACCTCGTTCATTTGTGTCCGTACTTCCCCAGATCGTGTGATGAGCATTTGCATCACTCCCAAGGATGACTCCAACCTTGCGCTTCTGAGCCTCCAAGATTAGCTCAAGTAGAATGATTGGTGGAGTATTCACTTCATCATAAGCTAGGTAAGCTGATACTAGCCAGAGGTTTTGTTTATCGACCTCAATGCTGACCGCTGCTACATCTCCGTTACTGAAATTTGATAACAGAAAACAACTTATGTTATTTTTAATGAGAATGCACGACCGAACCTTACCTTCGTTTTTCGCGTGCATTAATCTATAATAGGGAGTCTTGAGCCCAAGTACAAGACGACATCTGTCGATTCTTTCCCAATTTTTAAAATTAGAGTAGGTGATGCTGCCTTAGAGTGGTGGAGGTTGACTTGCAGAAATGTCAGTGTCATCTCTACAGCCTCTTCTCCAGCACAGTAACATCAGAGTCATCCCCTGATGAGAAGTCCTCTGAGGGCCTATTCGGCTTAGTTTTTGCGGAAACGTAAAAATACTCGATTAAACGCATTTTGCCGTTACCCTGTTAAGCATTATGAACATTACACTACATGAGGTTGCAGGAAATTTAAAAACTAACAACACATGTAGTAACGTTTTGATAGTTTGTTTAAACATTTTGCAAACAGATTTGATACCATTAATCACGGCTAACAATACAAATTTTAATGAAATATCTTAAAAAACATCAATAGACCACCACCACGCAATGCTTCAATCGACTTCAAATTTTGTGAACATGTAGATGATAAATTGTCAAATTTATCATCAACGTAACAAAAAATTCGTCGGTCCCGTTTTTGAGAAAATCTGTTTGGCAGTCTTCTCTTCCACTACAACCATCTCTATTCTAGACTCAAATTGACCTAAAAGTTTACATAAACTGCTTATTACTAAAATCTATCTTTGTAAAAAATTTCGATAAAAACTATCATTATTTGTGAGAATGGGAGGCAAACCAAAAATAATAAAAATGGATGACTGGAAGGACGGATGGACGGACACGACATTTTTCTAATCGATGTTTTGGGGTCCAGGAGGTCGATTCTCGTTCTATGAAAAAACCTAATGAAAACAATGTTTCAATTTTGCTTCCATGAAGTCTTTTTCATTTATAACATTTCACACAACGACAATAAGCGATTCTCGATGTCAAAATGTAAAAGAATCGTGAAAAACGCTGAAATAGTTGCTTTCATAGTAAGGCAACATTGTAAACACACATTTTATCGAGTTTCTTATGGATTTCCGCTAGATGATACAGCAATTGGTTTAACTATTAGCTAAATAAATGATAATGTAGATTTAGTTAATCAGTTGTCGTCATAGACTGTCAAAGTCGTCATTGGCTGTCAAAATATAAAATAAATTATAAAAATGTACTTAGGGTCGACATCTTTGGTAAGTGAAACTAGTATGTTTGGTTTCGTTCCATAAACTAACTCGAATGGCATTAGACAAGTAGAACTATGCGGTGTTGAGATATATGGAAATGTAAAATAAAGGAGCCACAGTTCAATGGATCACTTTGAGAAAATTCTGTTCTTAAATATTCACCTAACGTTTTGTGGAACCTTTCAAGAGAACCATTACTCTGCGGGTGATAAGCAGTTGTGCACAGTTTTTTTTATTTTAAGAAGTTTCCAAACTTCAGAAAATATGGTACTTATGAAGTTTGCACCCTGGTCGTCTAAAATTTCGCTAGGAATGCCGTAAATACAAATAAAATTTTCCACGAAAGATTTTGCTATTGTTTCCGCCTCTTGGAATATTTCGATAGGTTATCTTGCATAGTGAGTATGTAACGATTATTATTGTGTAACCAATGGCCTGGACCGACAATATCTAGAAATATTTTTTCGAACGATCTTATGTTCTATATAACCTCCAAGAGGTGACGTGTGGAATTCGAGAATAAGTTGGTTAATTTCTGCTGCATCATTTAAGTATTTTATAGGTTCAGCCTTTTCAAATGGATCCTATTGCCCACAAGATTATCCAGGTCATTAATTTTATTTGAACAAGAACTATCTAGATGATTTGAATTGTTCATTTGAAGATCGAAAGTCTCAGAAGGTAGATCTAATAGTTGATTTAATTCCATAGATTGACTTGCGTTACGACTTAGCGACGTTCTAGATCTGGTCTCTTCAGTATTTCCATTAATATTGGGATTTAAATTTAAATCCAGTAGTATTTTGGTCAACTGTGGACTTTATTTCGTTTAATTTGCGAGATTGTTCCCGAGTAAAATGAAAGGTTTTCGGAGGGCTAATAATTGCTGTTTTATGTTTGTTAAAAGAGTCTTTACATAACGCGTCCCACAAGAAATTTTGATTTTTTTTTTATAATGTAGTAAGTGGCTTAGCTAATCTGGCGAAATTTGAAATAAATCTACAATAATAGCCTACCAAACCTAAGAACGACTTAATTTCGGTTGTATTTTGTGGTATTGGAAAGTTTTCTACAACTAAGGTTTTATTCTCATCTGAGGAATTGGCATTTTCGTGGGTTTAGACTTTTACAAGCCTTTTATTATGTTCCATAAGTGAGGATCCAAATATGACAATGTGGACGGGGTACCTTTAAGTGCAAAGGGCATTCTTATGAATTGATTTTTTCACAATTTTTATTTCAAATTGCGAGTTATGCCGCTGTTAATCCGTTAAATCGATGATGTCCTTGCCGAGGTCCTTTGACGGCGAGTAGAAAGAGTATTCAAGTAGAATCTAAACGGAGAAACATCCAGCATTTGTGAGGTGTTGTGACCCTGGCTAAAAACCATTAATTTTTGTTTTTTAATACATAATTTGTTAATTATGTGGTTCATCATTTGCTGTACACTACATTATAAATGAGCTTATACGCTCAAAATCTAGTGTATAACATGGAGAAAACCTTCGTGATTAAATAAATAAAAAATTAAATAAATAAATAAATAAATAAAATAAATAAAAATAAATAAAATAAAGATAGTGTCCCTCGTCAGTACTAAGTAAATGCAGTTTTCGGTCTATTAGACTTTTCAAGGTTTATTTGATGGTATCTGCTGTACAAGTCGAGAGATGAGAAATATTGGACATTTCCAAGTTTATCCAAAATGTCCGCTATATTGGGTAACGGGAAAACGTGGTCAATAGTTATGTTATTAAGTTTGCGGTAATCAACCACTACACGCCATCTCTTTTGATCGCTGGTTGATTTTTTTGGAACGACAAGTAATGGAAAGTTCCAAGGACTAACACTATTCTCAATTATTTTATCTTCGACCATTTGATTTATTTGATTTTTAATTTTCATTTTCGTTGAATGAGGTTGCCGATATTGTCGTACATGAATAGGTAGTGTCACTTATAGATGTCAATACATCACCATTAAGATGCAAAATATCATTATATTGCTGAATAATGGCATTCAGGACTCTTCAGTGTTTAAATGTTTAAGATTGACTGAAGATGTAAGATTTTCCTATCAATTTCATGTAAATGTTGTAGTTATTTAGAGGTTCAACTTTAATATTTACAATAGAGATTGTTATTGAACAATTTTTAATTTTTTGAATAGAATTTGAAATAAAAACTGAAGATGCTACTTCTTGAGAGAGACAGACAAATTCTGAGTCATCTACAGCATTAATTTTAATCGTCATTACTTTTTCTCTAACGGGGTGATATTTTGACAGAATGAGAACAATTCAATTCAAGCTCAGGACGTAAGCTTAATGATATAAATGAATTATTCAATGGAATATCAACAACTCGTCTAAAAAAATCAATATTGCATTTGAAAGTATTTTGAAAAAATTTAAGCCTATTATACCTAAACAAATAATGGGGAAAGAATCAGGTACGACTTGAAGTTTGATATCCAATTTATTGCCATTAGGAAAATCAGAGGAACCCTTGATTTACAATTATTTTGCCTTTGTATTTTGGTATTGTGGTCGACTAAACCATTTTTGATAAGGGATACTTCAGCAGCAGTATATCTACCAGGAATGGAATTGTTTCGAATTTGCTTATGTCAAGGTTTAAATATAAGTATTGGTCCTCAAAGGCCCGTTTGCATTTCCCGATGTAGACAGATTTGTATTATTATTTGAATTTCTCCCCCTTCTTTCATCACTTGCCTTCTTTAGGTAACATTCTTGTATCAGATAACCCCTCGTTTACAGTATGCGCATTTCTTAATTGTAATTGGTTTTACAGTTTTCACCTGATTCTGTCGATTTTGAAAACATTGATCCAATTCTTGTCCCTTGTTATGTCATATGACATTTCTTCTTGATTTGCCTGATTAATGGCTTGGGATAATTTAGTGAATCGACACGCCTTTATAATATTTTTGATCGATGGATCTAAACCGTGAATTAAGTTCTTGAATTGTGGGAGCGTACGTTTGATCCTGAAAAGTGATGCAAACTTCGTTTAAGTCATGAACCATAGTGTTTCAATACGAATTGCGTAATTTGACCAGAATGCTGTTGTTATGAAATTTTCATTATATTTTGGTTTAAATAAATCAATTTGTCTTAGGACAAAAAGTGATTTCCCATATGTTTTGTGTGTTTCCCTTATAAAAGCTTCGTTTTTTAGACTACGGCTTCGTATAATCAAGGTTTCTTTGACTACACTCATCATTTATTCACCAAAATTCAAGCACCGCTATTCACATAACAAGAGCTTTACTCTTCTAAACCAAATAACCTCATTTTCATCTCAAAGTACCAATTTAAAAAAATGATTTGGCTTTTTATGTAAAGCATGAATTTTTTTGCTTTGTAAAATAAAATTGAAAAGCTGTAAGGAATCAAATCAATATATCGATACAAGGAAGCAAATAAAAAGACCTTTTAAAACATTCCAACAAAAAATAAAGGAAAATATTTTATATTCATCAATTGTGGGGTGAGCGAGTGGGTGTATGGCGTGTGTATTTAATATCCACTTTGCTGAAAAATGTGAATTTCGTTTTTTTTTTTTTTTTTGGTTAACTTTAACTTTTGGGTTCTCATTGTTACTCGATTTTATTGTTTGGTTACCATTTTGAAGTTTCGTTTTTAATTTGTGTGCGATGATTATGATGATTGTTAATAGTGTTGTTATCCCCCAATATATTTTATGCTTGGATCGTAAATTTGTTTGTTATAAGTACTATATACCATACATACGCATATCCATTTTTCGGGAGCCCATTTTCGACCTAAAATTTCATTCTATTGTATTGTGCATTAAAATAGTTTTCTGTTTCATATGCCACGTCGTAAGGATATGAGGAGGAAAACCCTTTTTAATTTTTAAACATTATAACAATTTCCCTGTTTTCTTTTTAGCTCGGATATTTAATATTTTATTGTTATAGTATTTTTATAAAATATAAATCTCGTTTCAACAAGACAGTGTTGTACAAATTTTAAGTATATAGGAAAAATATGAGCAAAAAAAATCTTTTTCTATTTATTTTCCGAATAGTCTCTCCGATATATAAGAGTATAATAGAAAAAAAAACACGTAATCCTTTTCTTTTCCCCACACACAATGTACCAACTAGTTTACCATTTTATTAGCATTTTCCCTAAAGCCATACTTAAATAAAAAAGGCAAATCTCTATGCTAAATATGCAATTTTTTGTGTTCTCGTATCAACGAAGGATAAAAAAATATTCTTCAGTTGCTGCTCATCTCAAGTATAATTTACTAATTATGTTATTATTATAAAAAAGAAAAAATCAAATAAGGCAGACATGTTAAGGATTATCTCTATATAAATAGAATATGTAATGAGGATATTATCTCTCTACAGATATACAAAAAAAGAAAAAAATTCTGTTTTGGTTTTTTGTAAATTTCTGCCTATAGATCAAAATTAACTGTTATCTTATCTTAAATATACAGCCGATGGGAAATATGTCCGGCATTTTAAATTACTGTACACATACGGGTATATAACGATATTAAATGTGTAATATAAAAATACCGTAGATGTTATCCAACATAATTCTAAACTAATTGGTTTAATGGTTAGTTTAGATTTTACGTTTATAACTTTGTTTCAATTGAGACCAATTCAAGTTTTGCTAACTTGTAATGAATATATTCGTCTTGGCAATATGGCTATATCCCTCTCGAAACAGGAAGGCATAGCATAAAAATAAATCATCAGTCATTTTAAGCTATTTTCCGGAAACATATATAAATATACATATATATATATATATATATATATATATATATATATATATATATATATATATATATATATATATATATATATATATATATATATTGTAACGACCATCACAGTACAATTTTTATTAAATAATAAACGCCATACTGTGTGCCCGTTAACAGACTCTCATGTGGTGAGTCCAGACAGCATCTTTCAGCCGGCTAGCGGTCAGTGGTTTGGGGAGGTCTTTTTCTGGCCCACACGAGAGCTAGAAATTGCTGTATATAAGGTGAAAAAACCAACACTATCACACTTCAGAATAAACAAAACACATTTCCGAAATTACGTCTCCCGTGGAAATCAATCGTATCACTTATTAAATCATATCACAAAATAAATCAAATTACAATAAAAAAATGCAACCAGTGAAATGAACAAAAAAAATTAATTAGAAAAAAAAATTCTAACACTACAATGAACACGTTTAATTTAATTTGTATAGAAATAAATTAAATAATTGAATTTACCCATATAACCCAAGAAAGGTAGAAATTTTTATTTTTATTTTTAACAATTTTTTTTCTCACTAAAACTAAAATAACTTAAACTAAATAAATATATTACCAAAAGTTTACGCCGCGTTGTGGATCCGATGAATTACAGCAACTCGATGCTTTCTCTCGCCTTGTCCAATAGATGCAAAAAAAAATATTCACGGCAGCCTTTTAAATTTTTGGTAACCGCAACAACTCAGGAAAAATTAATTTGTTGTTCGGTAGTAATTTTTGTCGTTGTTAGTAGACAATTATATTATTAAATTTTTATTATTACTTTCTTTTTTTTTTTGTTAACTTTTAGCTCTTGATCAATGAATAATTATTATTTTTTTTATAATTTTTTTTGATCAATATTGTATTTAAAAAAAATTCATTTAAGTAGCTACCTATTATAGATATTGTATTATTAAATTATTATTAACGTATTCTATTATATAATTCGTAGCTTTTTACTGCACTGTGGTAATCGACAGAATCCCCCAAATTCGCCACGTTCTCCCTTTATCAAGTTTTTTTCTCTTCATCATTTCCGGCATCTTCATTTCTCCTCAAAAGTTTTATTTTGGTTTGGTTTGTTTGTTTTTTTTTTCGTTTGTTACAATATATTTCAAAAACAAATAATTTTATTCTTTTACAATAATTTCAATTACAATATTTAAGTACAGTGGTACACAATCTATTATATGTTTTGTTCTTTATTATTTACATAACTTGCCAACATGTAGGCGAGAAAGATGCTTATGTACATTACACTGTACGAAAAAAAAATTAACTAAGATAAAAGTAAATATGTACATAGTTACACTAATGGAAATAAAAATAAAAATTAATTATTCTAACAGTTAAAATTAATCCCAGTCAGAATTTATTTTCTTACATTTCACTCAAAAAAAAACTTTAATTAATGAAGCTTGTTACAATATATATAGTTATATGCCAACAAAGTATATAATCACAACTCAACAAAGTGTATAGTTTCAATCTACATTCCAACAAATTGCATAGTTGCATTTCACACATTTTGAAATGCAACATAAGACGTAGACAAAACAATGAAGATCATACGAGTAACTAGAACCAACAAAAAGTAGCTGACTATGTACAAAGTGAATGTTGTAGACATAATCAATTTCAACTTTAAGAAAATAAATTAAATAAAAGTTAGTTCTTATCTTAACGTAGAATAGTTAACATGTAAAAATTGTAAAAGAAAAAATAAAGAATAAAATAATTTTTTTTATGACCTCACATGTGTTGAACTCATAATTGGCGCAGCCTAAAGGTCAAGTGAAAGTGTTTGTAGTGAAAAATAGTGCTAAAGGTAACGAATAAAAATTACCTTAAAGTGAACCCGTCACAGATTTCAACAAAAATATTGTTGTGAAAAAAAAAAAAAGAAATTGTGAAAAGTGTATTTATATTTTTGTGACATCTCAGGCTGAATATTTTTTTTTTTTAAAATTAAAATCGTCTAGAGGACTCACGGTTCCGCCACACCACAAACAACCAGCAACACTTGGAACCAAACCACGACAGCAAATCAGGTAAGAAATTTTACTAATTTCTATACTAAATAAATTAATTAAGAGGAATTTAAAATTCTGAAGACAAAAACACGCACTACAAGATAGACGTGAACCTGTCTTACATCTATCTGCTATAACATAAAGGTGGATACTTAGTTAATTTATCAAATTTTTTTTTTGGGCAAACCCACGCACTACAAGATAGACGTGAACCTGCCGGCTATTCTGTCCACTACAAGATAGAGACAGATATAGTTACAAAATTGTTTCGCTCTTTCCGCAATTACATCTTCCTTGTCTATGGTAAAGAAACGACCAATCGAAAAGTACGATACAAATCGGAATATCGATCTCAACGAGATAACAATGGAAGAAATTACAACACAATTAAATGTGATCGTGAAAAGCTTGGCGAAGCACAGGTGTATCAAGAGGAAAGACTGAGCTCAATTTTCCATAAAGTGGAAGAAAAATCCCAAGATAATATTGAAATGACATCCAACAAGAAATTGGAAAAAATGTCAGCGGTAGATTTATTTAGGATCCCGGATCCAATTAAGTCCATACCAAATTTCGATGGGAACCGGAAACAACTGGCAGCCTGGCTGAAAACAGCTGAGGATACCCTGCTAGTATTCCAACCATTGGTCTCGGACCAGCAATTTGGTTTGTATATACAAGCCGTAATGAACAAAATTGAATGGAAAGCAAAGGACATTTTATGTCTAGCTGGAAACCCTCAAACATTTATAGAAATTAAGGAAAAATTAATAGAAGCATTGGGTGTCCGCCAAGAGCTTTCTTATTATAAGTCCCAGCTTTGGGCTAACAAACAAAGTGATACAATGACTGTGCATACTTACTTTAAAAAAATGAAAAAAACGGTACAGAGTATTAAATCACTATCTAGGCAAAATAAACTTTACAGTAATGCATGGCCTGCGATATGTGCGTTTATAGAAGAAAACGCACTGGCTGCATTTGTATCTGGATTGAAAAAGCCGTATTTTGGTTATGCCCAAGCGGCTAAGCCAAAAGACATTGAAGAGGCTTATGCCTTTCTGTGTAAGTTTAGTTCAAATGAACTAATTTCTGAAAATTCCAAAAGACTGGCACAAACCAGTTATCAACAGCAAAAACCAAACCAATTGAACCAAAATAGATCGAATACTATAAAAAACCACGATTATATTCCGACAACCGTTCCGACAGCCATATTAACGCTTGTAACATATGTCATATGCATAAATATGATAGAAAACCTTACAACATAAAAATATCCCCCCGACCGATCACGAGAAAACCCCTTGAAAGAATACATATTGACATATTTAGCATCAATAGAACAAGTTTCTTATCGGTGATAGATGCGTTTTCGAAACATCTGCAGATGATTCAAATTGACATAAAAAACTTGTTGGACCCAACCAGTGCCCTAGCCAAATACTTTACACAATTCGGGATACCCAATACTATCGTCTCAGACCATGAGACGACATTTCAGTCGATTCAATTCAAAGAATTTCTAAATAAACTTAACGTTAAGTTGAAATATGCTTCTTCGTCCGAATCAAATGGACAAGTAGAAAAAACTCATTCAACAGTGATTGAGATTTTCAATACAAACAAAGATAAAGTCCCAAATTCCAGTACTCCAACCGCCATTGAATTGTCAGTTGCCCTATACAATGGGTCAGTACATTCATCTACTGGCTACACGCCAAATGAAATCATCTTCAATCAAACCAACCACATTGACCCTAATGAAATTAGTAAACAAACTAATAAAATATTTAGAAATGTAACTTTAAATATAGAAGGCGCGGTTAAAAGAATGGAGAAACAAAATACTAACAAAGAAAATCCACCTGACCTAGTAGAAGATCAATTGGTATTTTTAAAGCCAAACACAAGATCTAAAACACAACCTAGAGGAGTCAAAGCTCAAGTCAAAAATATAACTTCTAAAACATTCAATATAAATAAAAATATTAAACGAAATAAAAATAAAATCAAGAGATTAAAAAAGTAACTTAACAATTATATACATTTTTTTCCCACATACTCGTAATAATAAGTTGTAATTGTAAAAATCTATTATTAAAAACCTATTATAAAATATTGTTAATTAAATAGAAATAAATATAAAAAAAAAAACAAATACAAAATTAATCATTGAAAAAAAAAAAAAATATAAATAAATAGAATTAAATTTTTATTATTTTAAATTTCAGAAAATAACAATGTTATGGAAAATATTTGCTTTGACTACTTTATTTTATCAATATAAGATGCAAAAACTAGAAATAAAAACCTACAAGAAGACCCTATATCAATAATAAGATCGGGTCAATGTAGAATCCAAACAGGAAATATTAAAATTATTCACCCTTTTAACCTTACTAACATAGAAATAACAGTTGAACTTATTAACAAATTAAACATCAATGTATCATATGATAAGTTAGAACTAGACAATATAGTCAAACAAAAATTAAAGAGAATATATAGCAACCTACGCCAAATAAAACCAAAACAGTATAACAGGTATAAACGATGGGATAGTTTAGGCTCTGCATGGAAATGGATTGCCGGAAACCCGGATGCGGAAGATCTGCGTGTGATTAACACCACAATGAACCAGCTGATTGACACAAACAATCAACAAATCCTAATTAATCAACAAATTGACAAAAGGATTCAAATTATTACGGATACCGTGAACAGAGCGGTAGCCAATAGCACTATCAGTAACAAAATAGTTGTAACGGAAATCGAGATGCTGGCAACAATAGTAAGCATAGATTCCATTAATACAATCCTGGAAGATATTCAAGACGCGATAATTAGAACAAAAGCGAACCTCTCAAGTGGAAAAATTCTAGCAATAAACGAAATACTAATGATAAAGGACTTATTGATCAACCAGGGAATCAATATCACAATACCGGATGAAGCACTCAAGTACGTTACACCAAAAATAGCTGTGAATGGCGAGACGTTGCTCTACATACTTCAAGTACCAAAATTAGAAAAGGAAAACTCTGAAATAATAATGATTGTACCACTACATAGTAGTTAATGGCACAATCATAAAAGACCACCCTCAATACCTCATTAAGAGTAAAGAAAAACTATACTCCACATTAGATCACAAAAGTTACGTCCAGAGACATTCTGAAATTGAAGAGTTCCAGGACGATTGTGTCAAACCACTAATAATGGGAACGAGAAGCAACTGCAAAGTGATATCAGAGATGGAAACGAAACTACAGTTTATTTCAGAAAATAAACTTATTATAAACAACGTGAAGAACGAAAAATTATCTTCTGACTGTGGACCCAACAATTGAACACTATCCGGGAACCTCCTAATAACATTCTGGAACTGCACTATAGCAATTAAAAACAGGGAATTTCAATCCTACGACATAACAAGCGATGTGTAAGAAACACAGGGAGCACTCTACAACCTACAAGCAACCCGACAATTAGTGAAAACGCTGAACATCGATACGATTAACCAAGAAAACATACAAAACAGGAAACAAATCAAAAATGTATACCTGGAAAAACTCAGCCACAAAAACTGGATATGGACACTATCGGGAGGCGTTTCACTCTCATCAATCACGATAATAGTCTTAATAATTTACATTACCCTCCGTAATTATCAAACTGCGACAATAAAAATAAGAAAGCCAAGTATTTCCGAGACACAAGAAACCAATCAATTAAATCAACTATCAAATATCATAAGAGAAGCTTCCAAAAAACTAAAGGACGGGGACGCCCTTTCTCCACCCCCCGGAGGAGTTATATGCCAACAAAGTTTATAATCACAACTCAACAAAGTGTATAGTTTCAATCTACATTCCAACAAATTGCATAGTTGCATTTCACACATTTTGAAATGCAACATAAGACGTAGACAAAACAATGAGGATCATACGAGTAACTAGAACCAACAAAAAGTAGCTGACTATGTACAACGTGAATATTGTAGACATAATCAATTTCAACTTTAAGAAAATAAATTAAATAAAAGTTAGTTCTTATCTTAACGTAGAATAGTTAACATGTAAAAATTGTAAAAAAAAAATAAAGAATAAAATAATTTTTTTTTATGACCTCACATGTGTCGAACTCATAATTATATATATATATATATATATATATATATATATATATATATATATATATATATATATATATTTACATATATATGTATATATATAGTAAATGTACAGACTTGGCCAAAATTATAAAGCACCCCTCCCAAATTGCAGTATCTACAAAACGAATGAAGACAAAAATTAAAACTCAATATTTTTAGGAAATACTTTTTATATTTTATTAATTTTAGTATTTTGTAGGTCCTCCTTTGGCTTTGATGACAGCCAGGACTCTTTTATTCATCGACCGTACTAATTTTTCGCAGGTATTTCTCGATATATTTTTCCATTCCTCTGTCAGCGCACGTTTAAGGTCTTCCTTTGAAGTCATATTGCGATCCTTGATTTTTTTTTTTAAATTGACCACAAATTTTCAATGGGATTTAGGTCTGGTGACTGGGCGGGCCAGTCCATGACTCGAATTTGTTTTTTCGAAACCAACTCATAGTAACGCGGGAAGTATGGCAGGGGGCATTATCCTGTTGATAAATTATCGAAGAACTATCCGTTTCCCCAAAGATTTGCCGAATTGAGGCATTCAATGCAGCCTCGAGGACGGTAACATAGTTGGTACTGTTCATCGGACCCTCACAAAACAACAGTTTTCCCACCCCTGATGATGCCATACAACCCCACACCATCAGTTTACCCCCTCCATGCTTTACGGTAGACACTATACAATCAGGATTGTATGCTTCCCCGACTCTTCTTCTTACGATGGTTGCGCCAGGAGTTCCAAAAATCTATAAGAATTCCATCAAATTTAACATAAATTTCTCTATTAATTCTTTTATAATATTTATTTTTTATATTTACCTCAAAAGTAGATTCATCTGACCAAACAACTCTCGCCCAATCCACGTCATTCCAATGTTTGTGTTCTCGAGCCCATCTCAAGCGACTTTTTATGTTGATAAATGAGAGCAAAGGTTTTTTTTCTTGCTTTACAACCTTTCAATCCAGCTTGCAGGAGCCTTCTTCTAACTGTCCGTGCCGAAATGTGAACTTCTTGTTCTGTTAAATGCTCTGCAGCTATCTCAGCAGATGTTTTTCTTCGGTTTTTGAGAGATTTTCGCACAATTTGTCGATCGTCTCTTACCGAAGTGATACGATTTCTGCCTGAGCGTAGTTTATAGGCATAATCCCCGGTCTCTTTAACCCTTTTCAATGTAGATTGAACTGCTCCACGAGAGCATTTTAATTTTTGGGATATTTTAATTTGGCTTACACCCTGGGAATCCAACAACACAACTTGTTCCCTTATTCCTTCACTGAGTTGGCACGCTTTAGGCATAATTATCACAAACACACTTTTTTTCTCAAAAAACTTACGAAAACTCTTTTTGATTTAAAACACTTTATGTGAAGACTGCACACGATCAAATACAAAACTAAAATAAAAAAATTTTACGACGCTACAACTTCTTGTTAAGAACCTAAAACAAAACAAAAATTGGTGATTTTCAATAATTAAGGGTCGCATTCGGTGGGATGACTCGTTCGTTAACACCCATTGTTTAGAAAGACATAATATTAATATATAATGCTAATAGATAGGGGTGCTTTATATTTTTGGCCAAGCTGTATATGGTGAAAAATACGTCAAATCACAAATTTTTGGAAGTCATGTTTTAATTTTATGATTTTTATGTTTTGAATTTGTAGTTTTGACTAAAAAAAAATTTTGTAGAACGTGATTTTTTGTTGTTGTTGTTGTTGTTTAAAATACAGGGTGTCACATTTTCAGAAAAATGATGAACATTATGTTGTGTTTATAGCTATAAAATGAAAAATAAATATCCGATATTTATAATATAGGGCTCGTTTCAAAGGTAAGTTAATACGGATTATTAAAAAAATATAAAAATGGTAAGTTCTTGTTTCAGACCAAAATCGAGCTTTTCGTTTTTTTTTTCAGCAGTTGTTATATTGGCCGTGCAATTTCAGAGAAACCTTCAATAAATTTACGAAAATAACTGGTTAGGCCAAGAAAACTTTGAAGGATTTTTATATTTTTCGGTTTAGGAAAATTCATAATTGATTTGGTTTTGGCTTCCGAAGTGATGTCGTAGCCTAATTACTTGATATTTTCCACTTAATTCTGAGACCATATTCTGCAGCCGTCTTGAGGAGTTGAGATTTTGCTCGATTAATGGTTTGAAAACAATATGAACAAACTGACTAAATATTGCTGGTGCGGTACATAATCCGAATGGCATAAAAAAAAATTCGAATTGGCCAGACGGAGTTACAAATGATGTATATTTAATATTTTCCTTATCGACCGGTACATGGAAGAATCCGTTTTTGAGGTCTAATGTAGTGAAAATATGCGCTTAATGTAAATGGTCAATTTGGTCTTCAATAACCGGTAAAGGGTATCGATCCATTATTATCCTCTTATTCAGAGCTTGCGACCATTTTTTTTATTTGCGAGTACGACTCGACTTGCAACATTTGAGTTACTACGATTTTCTTCTCGGCTGGCGGTAATCTCCTCGGTGTTTGGTATATGGGAGAATCATCCATTAAAACTAGGCGCATTTGTACAGGGCATTCTTTAACCTTTAATGGCACGTAACCAGTTACCAAATCGTTAATTTCAGGATAATAATTCTGGTGCTCAAAATATTTTCTTTAAAAGCGCAGTAACAAGACGAATAATTGTCGAACAACTTGCTGATTTTGATTTCACTTTCTCTTAATTCTATTTTAGTACCATGAAGAACATCATTTCCTACAATTACTCTTTTGCCTGGCATATTTTCATCTGGTAAAATATGAACACGAACATCAAATATCTCACCATCAATATCCAAAAGTCCATCAAATGTACCAGTATTAACCATTGCTAAGTTGCCAACACCCTTAATAGTTGAAACGAATTTTTCATTATCACTGGAATTTGGCTGCAATTAAATTACGCGAGGAAATGCATTAATTTGGCTAAATAACCATGAGGGGAATTTCGAAGTATATAAGTCGTTGCGTTTGTAGTTGTGGTGCCGTTTTGCTGATAGGCAAATCTTCCATATTCACATACTTGGCAGAAGTTTACATATTCAGGGCTTGTTGTCCGTAATATATTAAGAGCGGTTACATATCAGCTAATAACGGGCACATTAACATATTTTTGTGTTGGCGTTACATCTATTTGGTGTTGTAGATATTTTAGGCTTTGAGCATATGCAGATGGCGAAAATACAACCACCGGTTACCATAGGATAAACAGAGTTTGATAACATACCGTATTTTAGTTCGTGATTATATGCTAAATGAAATTAATTAAGTTCAATAAGTAATATTTTTTGTTATACATAATTTACATATAGTGATAGTTTGTTAAAATTTGCTGTCGTAAATTTTGGTGTTCTTTTTCTTTAAAAATTTTCGTACTGTCAAATTATGTATACAGGATTTCTTTTGCTTTAGTTTGCTGATAACATCAAAGCAGCTTCGTATATCCGTTGTACCATCTCTTTTTACTCACGCCCACGTCGACTATGGCTAGCAGGCTAATGGCTGCTTACGAGATGAAACCAACACGGATTTTCTGTTAACGATAAGATCAATGAAAATTTATCGAACTTACGTTACATAGTGGTACCATTTCCATTAAGTTTTGGATTTCCCAAGTCATCCTTAGGAATACAAGTGATATCACTCCCTGTATCAATCAAGGCTTTTACATCAAAGTTGTTTATCTTTAAATATTTAATATTCCCTCCATTGATAAAATCTTCCTCATTCGACATTGCCGCGGCCGATCGTGTATTCGAAGCTGAGATATTCTCGGGCTTGGTGTTATTTTGATTCATTTTGCTACAATTTGTGGAAATATAACCAAATCCATGCCTTTCCTACATTGCCGCCCACTATGACCTATTATGCTGCAGTTAAAACACCTTAAATTTCTCCTCTTAAATCCTTTAACTTCGGTGGTTTGCTTCGATTTGAATTTTTGGTATTTCTCAAGCTTATTCTTGAACTCTTTTACTGAAGTTGCGCCATATAACATTGTGTAACGGAATTCTTATCTAAAGAGAAATTCCATTACTAACCTAGCCCAGCAAAAATTTAACTTAGTGATCAGCATGACATATAGAAAGCACCTAGGAATTAACACTGATTCTTGGGATCAAATAGTTGTATACGTATTGGCTAAAAAACTGGATCACGACTCCCTGAGATCATACGAGATGTCTTTAGACAATCTAAATTCAACCTATTCAAAATTTCATGAAGTTTCTTGAATCGCGTTTTACGGCATTAGAAGCAGTTGTTCGAGAAAAATTTTGGAATTTTCGAAAACTATTAACAACTATAAGAACATCTCTATTGGCAATAAATCCAAGAAAAACCTGTATTTTCTGCAACCAAAACCATCACCTTGCAGATTGCTCCAAATTTAAAGCAATTAATGCAAATATTATTGACAAAAACAGGTCTCATTATTGCAGCTATGTAGAAAATGTCTTAAAAGCGACCACGCACTAGCCGACTGTAAGTCTAATACATCATGTCAACAATGCCCAGGATGGCATCATCAGCTACTACATAATAAAAAGGTTGAAGAAACTACAACAATAACAATCGTTGCTCACAAGCGACGTGGAAGCTTACGCAGTGAATAATATTACAGATAACCAACTACGAAAAACAATAACACCCCAGAGTTGTAATAATCTAGCGCAGCTGGCCGATCCTACTTCCATATGTCAGCACCGATAGACTTATTCCGACACAGTGTTACGAGATATAATAAAAATAAACGACGCTTAAAATTTCATTCGAACAACAGGCAAACCTATAGGAGATTCCAAAAGATGACAACAGCAAGATTTCTCCAACTAGAAACGCAACTCATGAAGAACGATGTATTAGCAGCACAATACAAATGCGGTACTCAAGCTCCCAAGTAGTACAACAAAGTTAAGAGTAGTCTTTGACGCGTTCACCAAAACAACCAACGGCCAGTCATGTTGGTTCCAAAATATAACAGGACCTATGGCATATCGCAATAAGATGGCGAATAAAGTTCAAATACGTTTTCATAGCCAACTCAGACAAAACGTTTCGGCGGATTTGGATAAACAAGGAAGGTAGAGACTTTCAACGAATTTTGTGGCGAAACTCGTCTTCGGGAAAGATTCAACAGTACCAACTAAGCACAGTAACCAGCGGAACAGCAGCTGCATAAGACGAAAAAGGAAATTTTCCTGCGGCATTCAAGGTGGTACAAATAGACTTCTGCGTCGATAATCTCACGACAGACTGCGACACAATCAAAGAAGCATCAACCATTCAAATCCAACTAACTGAACTAGTTCAAAAAGCCCGATCAAAGCATAAAAGCCCTTGGACATTTTTGGAAGTCTAAAGCGGATGCATTTGAGTTTAATATAAACGTACCTATTCTAAGTGGAAAGCTGACGAAGCGAAAAAAAACTTCTCAACGACATAAAAATTGCAAGATGGTTCAATTACACAACTGAACTACAGATTGTGATTCACGGTTTTAACGAAGTTTCAGAACAAGCGTGTGCCGCCTGCGTCTACCTAAAAGTAACCAATAAAGAAAGTGCCGTGAACATCAGACTTATAGCAGCCAAAACGAGAGAGTCACATCGACGTAATCAAAAGTAACATTACCAAGGCTGGAACTAACCGGCACTCTTCTATTGGCTTAATTCTGTGGTGAAAAGGTAAAGTATCTTATCTCGATTTTATACAATTTTCAGGAGAGCAAAAAAACTGTTAAAATAAATCTGTGAAAAAATATATGACTATATAAGCTAGTTTTTCCAGGGTTTTCGTAAGATGATACAATGCATTTTTTTTTAAAGTATTAGTTACTTTAAATTTTATTAGAGTAATTAAGAAAATTAAGAAAAATGCAAACAGGTTATTTTACCTTTACAATTTTGTTAAAATAACTTATCTTATCTCACTTAAGCTATTTTACCAAATTTTTATGCATATTCCAATAAATCTTAATAGGACATAAGTTATTGAATAAGCATATAATTTCAACAAAAATAAAAGGGAAAAATCCCTTGTTTGTAGATAAGTTGTTTTAAATATATTTTTTTTTTGAAACACTGAAAATTATGTAGAAACAAGGTGTTTTACTAAAATTTTTTTGTTGACCTATATGTAACTAAAATGTTTTGCTTCCGAATTTTTTGATAACTTTATTTTAATTTTTAAATAAGATGTTTTTCCTTTTGATTTTATAGTTTTTTTTTCAAATAAGTTATTTGGACATAGTAATAACTCGAATTTTGTAATAGCTACAGGCAAATCGATTAGCTGTAAAAATAGCTAATTTTTAATAGAATATGATTTAGTTAAAATCTCAAAAATGTCTTATCTCGAGATAAGATACTTTACCTTTTCACCACAGAATTATTTAAAGAAGTGAAACAAGCATTGGAAATACAGCAAGCACGTTGCCAACAGAGTATCGGAGATTAGGAATCTTACCGGCAGGCATACATTGTAATTTTCGTTTGCTTAACAACCAAGGCAATACATGAATACAAAATGCTATTGTTCTCTTTTTCCTCCTCTACCTTCTAATACTAAACGATATCCGCCGAAAATAATCGTCAAATGCTTAGTAAGGCCCCTTGGGGAATACCAGCGTCGGAGTTATACCGTCCAATACAAGTTGAATTTTACGATTGTGAAGAAAGCAACCACGTACCAACTAACGTAAGGTGACTACTCAAAATTAGATAACGGTCAAACAGGTAGGCGTTTTTTTCCAATAAAGTTTAAAGTGTTTAATTTTAATGTAATTAATAAATGCAGGCTTGACAGAGAAGGGGTCACTCTCAGAAAAAAAAAAATTGATACGGGCCGTGCTCGGCGAGCTAGAAAGGAGCATTTAAGAGCAGTGTGTCAGAGCGTGAGACTAATTGCGTGATACTTAATTTATTGATCAGCTCCAGTGAATGTTGCTTCCGACTACAGTTGGCGGTCGAAATTTCAGAGAATACACTCGCTCAAGTAATAGTACCCTAGGTCATTTGAAACCTTGGCCACACAGATTGCAAAAGCCTATGTCACTCTCGTTTCCTTATAATATTATGATCAACTATTGTTACTAAGAAAAATCAGTATAATTCTGACAATTTTTAATTTTTTATTTTACACTATGACAACATTTTTGAAAATGATTTTATTAAAAAAAAAATTCATCAAGCACGCTTCACG
Source organism: Tipula vernalis (assembly GCA_958295665.1). Lineage (NCBI taxonomy): Eukaryota > Metazoa > Arthropoda > Insecta > Diptera > Tipulidae > Tipula > Tipula vernalis. The sequence goes on from OY282559.1 coordinate 21,253,899, forward strand.
AATTTGGAACTGTGGGGATAGCTGCATTTTCAATGAAGGCAAATCCTAAGCTCCTTCAAACTTTCATGTTTTCTTTCAAAATTTTGATTTTCACGGGTTTTATGGGACGCACTGGAATATCAATGGTCTGGATCCGAACTGCTTACGTGCTCAAGATATTAATGCTCCTTTTAAAATTTTTTCACCCTAAACAGTCTTACTAATTTTGACTCTGTGATCAATAAAAACGAACGAAGAGCCATTGATTTAGGTTGACGTTCATTTTGCTTTCTAATCAAACCCAATTGTCTGACTTGTCCACGTACTGTTGGAAGGTGAAAATAATTTTCCACGAACGACATTCGATAAAGCCTTACTGGTGTGCGATAGAGCTTTAAAAATGGACGCCATATGTTTTAAGTATACACTTTTTGTATTTTCCAGTCCAACACATTTATAGTTCATACTAATTTTTTGCCGCTCTGGTTCGGATTTCGTCCAATTTTGACCTTTACTTTCCAAACCATTTCCCAACAAATTGCTGTATGTTTATTCAGACCGCCATTGTGACACTTTTCGATGCTGCCAGTGATGTTATAACGCTCGATGGTAAAATGCATAAAAATTTTGTTCAAACCTAGAGAAATCACACTGTGATGTTGATGTGCGAACAATAAAATCAAGTGACGTGAAAAAAATGTTTGAATAACGAAATTGTACAGAGTGATGTGGAACGTTTCTCTAAACCACTAAAAATTATGATATAAGGAACAAATATTCAAACTGTTACTGGGTGGGTAAAATATTTGTGATAGTCAGAAATTGAATCGCTTCGCCACAGAACATACGCCAAATGAGATTGGCATTAATTCGATAAGCGTAAACAAATAAAGTTAACCCCCCATTTAATGTTACAATTAGATACGCAATCAACTATATTTTACGCTCCAAGTAAGCATTCATTCCTCACCAACTACGAGTATATTACAACAAACCTAAACTTATAGATTTATAAATTTATGAAGATAAGATGTTGGTCGTAAATATATCATATCCAATGTTTGATACCATGTTGCGGAATATGTAAACATAGAATATATGTTTTTATCTATATGAGAATATAACATTTCTTGAAAACTGTTTTTTCCTCTTTAACATCTCATTTTCAATTCCACCAGATCGTGGAAAGTCATATATTATGTCAGATTTACGGTATACTTTAGTTTACTATATACAGTATATAGAACATATGATTTATTTTAATAATTTGTGTGTGATTTGGTTGGTTATGTTTGTGTATGTGTGTGTGTGTATTTTCAAAAACATGAATGCAACCTCATAAATTTTCGATATACTATATAAACGAGACAGATAAAATCTACCGCGTCTATCCATAAAAATTATTACCCCTATAATCGCTTTCTAATGTCGTGTGTCCTGTCTAACATTTATAAAACTTGTCTAAAATACAAGATAAAATTTACAACTTTTAATGAATTTTATATCGATACAGTTATTTGAAATATCCCTTGAGCTTTCATCAAATATTATTTTCAGTCTAGACGGTGTACAAACAATTTTTGATTTTATTCTAGTTTTAGGAGGTGACAACTTGTTGATGGTCTTAGGTGTCAAGCAATTTATTTTAAAAAATAAACTTTGAATTTTGTACAAATAGGGTTGGTAATAATAATAGATGTGCCTACGAGTTGAAAAGCTCGAGCTGTTAAAAGAGAAAAAATTGTCAAAGAATAATTTACTCGTAGTATTAAAAGTGACGTTCGCAAAACTTGACCAGTACCCGAATTTTGGTCGAAAAGTAGGAAATGAGAAATGAGAGTGTCACATAAATTTATAAGATGTACGAGTATTAGAGTTTTCAATTTCATTATTGTATTAGAAACTCTCATTTGGGTACAGGTCAATATTGAACAAAATGCGTCAATATACATAAGTACTTCGGGTCTTGTAAAAAATTTAAAAACATCCAGACACTAAATTAAAAAAAAAAAAATTGAACTGAAAATTGATAAATAAACAGGTTTGCCATCTTTAATCTGAAGATAAAAATCCAGGTCTTAAACCTGAATGACATTGCGTTGTTAAAAAATGAAGCTGAACTGTATCATATGATCACGTCTGGCAAGAATTCTTCGAGGTAGACGTAATTCTTAACTTATGGGTTTGGACTAAAAATGAAACTCTATTAAGTCATATTATCCTAATGCTTATTAGTTTTATTTGATTTGTAATCATTTTCTGAATATGAAAATATAAAAGGCAGACGTTAATAATAGTGAATCCAGAACAAGTTTACAAATCTTTGCGTTTTGAGTCCCAACATGCATGACTTACGGGCATTCCTTTCCTTATGGTGAACCCGGCTGGTGCAGATGAATTGGCTACGCGAATGTTATGCTGTCTTTAATCTATTGCAAAACAACGTCACTGCGCTTCAATTTAAAGCTGCACTAACCCCTATTCGAGACGCCTTCAATGCGATTATGAATTCTGGCAAGTTGACACAACAATGGTTAGTTGACTCTTATCTAAAAGTTGAAGCCAAGTTGAGCAATATAAAGGACTCTAAAGGGTTTCGGTTACTCTACCGTCAAGCTTCGAAGGATCGCCACGTGATATGCGAGAAAGATTGGCATGAACTTGTTGAAAATTTAAGATCTGGCGAAATATTTTCAGATTTAGACCGGATTTAGTGTTGAGAGTTTTTAAAATCAAAATCAACTTCCTGATTGATGATATCACGAAGCATGGAATTTTTGGAATATCCATTGCACACGTTTATATCATTGCATTCCAAAAGCGAGGCCTTTCTAACGCACACATTCTAGTGACCTTAAGAGCCGAATAAAAATTCACAAAAGTAAAAAAGACTTGATCAATTTATCAGTGCTGAGATTCCATCAGAAATGAGGTCAGAGCTTCTAAAAATTGCGCTCAAATTTATGACGCATGGCCCCAGTGGTTTTAGGTATGCATACGCGCTTTGTCAATGTTCAAAACAATTTCCAAAATGCTTCAATTATGTCACCAGACTAAATGCCATGGTTATCAATTGTATAGACATCATGCATAATCGCTCATATGCTTACAGCGGTACCCCAGTTCACCTGTCAAATCAGCAACAAATTATCTTCGAAGTAGGTCACAAAGAAGAGGCAGTGCTCACAGCTCAAACGAACAAAACTAAATTGGAGTCTTGGTTTGAATTGAACACAAAAGATGAAGATGCTCGACAGTATCTTTAAATGGATATTTCTTATAATTATGTTTATGCGCGTTGTAAATGGAATAAGTGGCAAAGAGGCGGCGGAAAATTGCATTGTTTATGAGCATTGTTTAACTGATGGTGGAACTGACTTAATGCCTAAGAAGCAATTACGTGAAACGTTCAGCTAGATACGCTTATTTTATCAACCTGCTCAGCCTCTTAAACTTAAAATATAAGATTGTGAAAATTTAATAAGCAGCATTTTTGGCAAAATTCAAAAGATATCCGTTAAGGATTTATCAGAAAGAGTCATGTTGCACCAACAAATGCAAAAAAAACGCAGAAATACCATAGCGCTGATTCCATCGTGACTGAAGATCCGAATGATATTCTTAATTTCTCTACTGAATTTCTTAACGACCAAACTCCATCTGGTATGCCACCTCATGTGTTTCTTGTGAAAAAAGGTTCAATTATCACGCTCCTGAGAAACCTCAAACCGAAGAAGGGGTTGTGTAATGGTACCTGATTAATTATCGAAGAACTCGCCTGGAATTTCGTAAAGGTAGAAACAATTTTGGAGTGCAATAAAGGAGCAGTGTACAGGTGTCATGATTATCGTTACTTTTGTGTTGTTTATCAAAATGTTGTCATTAGCTCTCTGTCTATTTGAAGCTTTCACATGTCCAATATTAAGGGTTAGGTTAGGTTAGGTTAAGGTGGAGGCCCAAAGAATAGTTTATTATTTTCTGCGTACTAATTGAAACCATTTTGAGCTATTGGCAAAGCGCTAGATACTCCTAACATCCGTCCTACTTATGATGCCCCTAGAAACGTTAGTCGGTTTCGTGCCAGACGAGAATAGGTGCAAAGAGGATGGTATAGAGTCTCTTCCTCCTCTTCGTCTTCACAATTGCGACAGTAATCATGTGAGAACAACCAAGTCTCCTCACATGCCTACCTATGAGATAGTGCCCTGTAATCGCTCCGACAACCATCCCTACTCAGTGTACCGCTAATCCACAGGGAGACTGTTCCCTGAACTTTCATGAACAGCTTTTACGAAAACAGTTACAGTACGCTACCTTGCGGTGTACCTCTACTTACAAATATTCTAGTGGATTACTCCCCCTTATCCTGTCTCTGAGTAATCGGTTCACTCCTAGACTCGAGAGTCGCCCAGTCATAATCCCCGGTAACACGTTACTAAAGGCCCCTCAACATCCAGAAAACTACCATTGTGTACTTTCTAAGCTCGAAAATATATAAGAGAATAAAAGTTGTCTCAACAGACCTGCCGATGCAATATGCATGTTGAGATTTTGACAATTTTTCCGGCACAATCACACCTCTATTATGAGCTTCTATTTGTCTAAGGTCTTTTGAACTGCAGTGTTAGCCTTTTTGGGGCAGCAGTGTAAGCCCTTTAGAAGGCACAAATTCGAAACGACCTGGAAAGTGAGTCTCCAACAGCAGTTCCAATGATTCCACACTAGTAGTGGTCTTTGTATGGAAGGACCAGTAGGTAGTACTTTGCGAAGCCTTGACATCTCTGAAGACTTGACTGGATTTTAGTGCAGTATAGTATCCAAGATCTGTTTTTAGCACATCTTAATTCATATTTGCATGTTTTGAGGGCTTCCTTACAGGAGTCCCAGTCAACAGCAGCTCTGGTTTAACTTGCTTTTTAAAGAGCCTCTTGCATTTTGGCAGGTTTTATGAATCTCCTTAAGGACCCTTACGGCTACTAATAGGGCTAGAGCCTGCCATTACTTTATTAAAAGCGTTGAACAGCTTGTTAAGTAAGACATCAAGTAATTGTGTAGTTTCTGGAGGTTTCAGCACCAAACTGTAAGTGAATTACCCAGAATAGTTCTAAAGGTATCCCAGTCGGTAGTATCTAACACCCCTGTCTGTTCATAGTTATAAAAGCCGGTTTATTGCCTATTTTACGTATATGAACTTTTACGTAACTCACCTCGCTCATTTGTATCCGTACTTCCCCAGATTATCTGTTGAGAATTTACGTCGCTTCCAAGATGACTTCATCCTTGCGCTTCTAAGCCTCCACAGTTAGTTTCTCAATTCTAATCGCTGCTGCTGCAATTTGATAGTAGAAAACCACTTAGAATATTTTTATCGAAAATAAACGGCCGAATCCTACCTTCTTTTTTCACGTGCAGGAGTCTTAAGCTCAAGTATCCGGTCTGCAGAAACCCAAGGTTTTTGGATCAAGGCGACATCTGATGCTGAGAGCAGCTGATGCTGCCTTGTAGTGATGGAGGTTGATTTGAAGAAATCTTAACATTCTGAATTTTGACCTCCACCATGGTTCTATCAGAGTCTTCGCAAGATTTAAAGCTCTCCGAGAGCCTCCATAGTGAGTCCACAGACATTGTTATCTCTGTATCAGTAGATATAGTTTCGAGTGGGCTGTCCGCGAGTGTAACCGCACTGAAACCATAGTTAAAAGTAGATTGGTTTATTTCCAGTACAGTAAGTGACTCTTATAATAATAACAGCTGACTTATAATCAGCCTTTGCCTCTTCGAGTTTGGCAACTTTCAGGTTTTGAAGGGACCCACACTCGGTTCCGCCCGGAACAGAGGATCTCTTTCCTAGAAATAACAGCAACGGTAGATCCAGGTACCAGAGATCTCTGATTCCTATGCCAACCTCCATCTTTACAAGTCGGAGCAGGTCCGAGGTTTACCGACAGGATTCTCAGGTAACTGGTGGCTAAAGTTTTGGCCCCTTCCACCTTCCTCCAATTGGCGGCCGTGATACTGCCATGATCTTATGACTGGTCAATAACTGCCACAACCAGGACTTAATTGAAAGGCCTTATAACAGTAGCGTGGAGCGTCGTCATTTTATCGATCTTAGTGCTTTCTACCTGCGATCTAATTCTTTTCAGCTATGAGTTTAGATACGAGCCTTCCGACATAGGTTCGGTGATCATTTTGCCCACGCAAATGTGGCTCTATCCTAATCCTTGGTTCCGCTATATTTTTGATTGCTCAGATTTGGTAACCCGAGCGGAGGGACTAGCCTCGCTTGAGCTTATGTGCCAGGTATCCGGATTCTCCTTTAGCGACAAAGCTAGTTTTAAATTGGGCCCCCGGTCTGGGGTACGAGTAATACCACAACCCAGACCAGCGTTTTGTTTAACTACTTTAGGCCAAGAAACTAATAGATCAGTAATCAAGTTATCTGCGGCCACCACAAGGAGGTTACACAAGCACTTGCGGAAGTTTCAAGATACGGAAGTAACTTGACTCCTCCAAGCAACTTCACACCTGAACCAAAAAAAAAAACTTGATTTTTGTAAAGTACTGCATAAAATTGATCAATGAAATTTGAATCGCCCTAAATTGTTGTGTACTAAATTAAATTTATTAAAAATGTTCACGAAATTTGACACTAACATAAAAAATATTGAAATTGTTTTTCTCTACTTTTCACTTTTCAGGTTGTGTAATCTTTTTGTTTATATTACCCCCCCCCCCCCCCCCCCCCCCCCCCCCCCCATATTCTTTTGGCCTCTTTGTCATCAGTTGATAAGTTCTTGATAACAAAAAGAACTTTTTACTTTTTTATTTAACAAACAAACAAACAACAAAACTTATTTTAATCCCAAATTGACATTTTACGTTTTATTTTGCTATCCAAAGAGGTGAAAATGAAAGTGAAAATTGTAATGGAAAAATTTAATATATACGAGTACCGCATCCATGCGAAGATGTACTATACTATAAACTACTTCAGTTGTGGTTTATATATTCAGAGAAATGTTTCGAGGGTATAGTTTGTATACATACTTGATGCTGTTGAGTTTTTTTTTTGTACTACTTTACAACTCAATTTTGAATAGATAGTATGGTTGGTATGTACAATTTACGTTAAATTGTTGAATAATAAATAAAACTATGCAAAAAATCAGTTTCATACTAATATGACCTGGGGGAGCTTTGAGATGCTTTTTTTCGTTTCTTTTTTTGGTTAAATTTAACACATACCGTACAAATCGACTAAATATTTAGAAAGTGACAAAATATTTGTTAAATTGGTATTTTGGGTCACAGACATACCGTACATACCACACGCAGAGAGAATAAATTGACATTTCTTCTGTCGTACTTGTTGTGGTTGTTGTGTTTTCCTATTGGAAAATAATAATAAATAATTACATTTGTAAGTACATACATAAATTGGTATATGAATCCGTTCGAAGATCTTTTTGTGTCGACCAAATTAAAAAAAAAAAAATATTTTAATTTAAAAATAGAAAAACTTTTTTTTTTCTAATTCTAGTTAAATTCTTGACCAAGCAAAACAAACTAATTTGTGATTTACTTACACACTGGGAAATATTTATATGTACCCACTCGTACGGAAGCATGTTAATTCGTGCACTATATCTAGGAATAAGTCTGATTGAATTATTATTTTCACAATAAGATACAAAAAATTAGGAGCTTTTTGTTTGTGTATGTGGGTGATGTTTCCAAAACAAAATAAAAAAAAAAACATTGGGAGATAATTTATTTTGTTGATTTTTAATTAAAAACTATTTTTTTGTGTTTATTACTACACGTTACTTGCTTACACTCTCCACATAAATATAATACATAACATTCATATGTATGCTTGTATTTGGTTAAAGTGTTGTGGTTATTGTTTGCAATTTACTCATTAAATTACACAAAAAAACCAAAAAAAGAAATCTTTCAAATTAAATTGTAGGATTGTTGTATGTAGAAGAGCCATATTATGTTATGTATTCCATTAGTTAAAAAGGATTTTTGTGTATTTGTATTGTTTGAAGCTTTTTTTTGTGAGTTACTCGACACTTTATTATATTATTGTAGTGTATAGAAATGCAAACGAATGTTCTTTGCTGTCGCTTTAATTATTTGTATACTATTGTACTATAATTTTATATGTAAGTGTTGTTTAGGAAGTGTATAAAATAGGAATCACTTGGAGAAGTATCTAGAAGGTGTTTTAGGACTGCAATACAACTAAAAGCTTTTTTTTAATTTTAGTGTAATACTAATTCTACCACGAAAAGTCAATTCGTGATCAAATTTCTCATTTCAGGGCAAACACCAACTTCACATCCATTCCAAACCAAAAAGCAGATTATTTACAGATACGAGTACTAAAGGTTTTGAAGCAATTTAACCATCAATATGTAAAATAAACCTAAGTTCTGATTTCAGTATAAAAACTTACATTTAACATCGTTTCTCAATAGCAATTAAAATTATCTTTTGAAAAATACGTGAAATTACATTTTTTTGGAAGTCATGTTTTAATTTTATGATTTTTATGTTTTGAACGTAAGGCACTAATTAAAAATAAAACACTTATGGGACATGATTTTTTTGTTGTTTTTATGGTTTTTTAAGGTAAAGAGTGTCAAATATTAAAAATTTTATGCACTTGGTGTTGTATTTATTGCTAAAGCAAACAACTAATTTTCCGAAAATTATAAAATGGCCGTCGAAATGTTTTTTTTCCACGTTTTTCAGCACTGTTAAACTTACTAAAAATCAGCGCAACATCTCTAATCGTTTTCTGGCTAAATACGTTTAAGTATGTCGATCTATCCTCTTTTTTGGTATAAAAATCAAATTTCAATGATGTGATTTTTGCAATATTCTGAAAACCGTTTTTTTTTAGGCCAACCTCATAAAATGTTGGTATGAGCCTTGCATTATGTTAGGTCCAACCCCTATGATATCCTATACCTCTACAAACATTTATGGAACACCTTCAAAAACCAGTTATAATCTTTTAGGTATAAATTAGTATTAAAATTAATTTTTCAAGTTGTGTGTAAAGCGATGTAGATTAAAACAAAAGAAAAAAGAAAAATGTAAGTTTATTCTAATAAGTGAAAGTGTAATAATGAGTAGCTTCAGAAAGTTATGTAAGCCGTTACCTGAGTCAAACTATTCGAATAACTATTCGAAACAATTACATGAAATTCTGGATTATTTCTTAATTAAGCTGAAAAATCTGATTCTTCATTGATGCATTTCATGAAAAGGTAAATCTGAAGCCTAAAGAGGTACTTGTTTCTTGTGACTTTGCAGAAAATTAATCATTAATAATGCAAAATTCAGCACAAGGGTTACATTGGAACAAAAAATAAGCGAGTATTCATCCATTTGCAATTTACAAAAAAGTAGGAGAAAAATTGCAGCTGCTTAAATTATTTATTTTGCTCACATTCAAAAAATAAAAATCATAAAAGTAAAACATGACTTTTGGTTTCATATAAATAATTTGTGATTTCAAGTATTTTTCTCCTTGTATTTTCATATAAGTATTCCAAAATTGAGGAATAACGATCCAACATTTAAAGCCTTTAGTGCTAATGCAACCGTTAAATTATTCGCCTCAGTTCTGATTTCCGAATTCCATGATAATTTTAGGAATTTATGATAATTTAAATTTTCATTAGATGTTAGACAAATTCTAAAGATTTCCGGACGATTTACACAAAAAGTGGCAGATCAAAAAGAATTAAAATTACACGCTTTCAATTAAAATTGTAATACGGGTAACTTTTTCGTTTAGTTTGATCAAAAATCTATTTAGAACTAAATCGATGTGGTGCTACACTATGCCATTTAACAAGTACTTCAAACATTTCCCATGTAGTCATAAGAATCTCTATAAGTGAGATTTGTGTTAACGAAAAGTCTATTCGTGTCATATCAAATTTCTAATTTCAGGGCAAACACCAACTTCACATCCATTCCAAACCAAAAAGCAGATTATTTACAGATACGAGTACTAAAGGATTTGAAGCAATTTAACTGTCAATATGTAAAATGAACCTAAGTTCTGATTTCAGTATAAAAACTTACATTTAACATCGTTTCTCCGTAGCAATTAAAAGTATGTTGTGAAAAATACGTGAAATTACATTTTTTTGGAAGTCATCTTTTAATTTTATGATTTTTATGTTATGAACGTAAGGCACTAATTAAAAATAAAACACTTATGGGGCGTTGTTTTTGTGGTTTTTTTGAGGTAAAGAGTGTCAACTCAAAAAACTAATTATCCGAAAATTATAAAAACGGCCGCCGAAACGTTTTTTTCACATTTTTCAGTACTTAGTTAGACTTAGTAAAAATTAGCGCAACATCTCGTTTCGTTTTCTTGCTAAATACGTTTAAATATGTTGACCTATCCTCTTTTTTGAAAACCTTTTTTTTAAGGCCAACCTCAAAAAATATTGGTGTGAGCCTTGCATTATGTTAGGTCCAACCCCTATGACATCCTATACCTCGACAAACAAAAAAGAAAAATTTAAGTTTATTTTAATAAGTGTTAGTGTAATAATGAGTAACATTAGAAAGTGTTGTAAACCGTTTCCTGAGTCAAACTATACGAATAATTTGAGAAATGTTAATAATAGTACCTATTAAAATTATTGGAAACATATTCGAAACCGTACTAGATGATGATTCTTCATTGCTTCATTTCACGCAACGTTAAGTCTGAAGGGTTACATTGGAACAAAAAAAAGCAAATATTCATCCATTTGTAATTAACAAAAAAGTAGGAGACAAATTGCAGCTGCTTAAATTATTTATTTTGCTCAGTGCTATAAATTCAAAAAATAAAAATCATAAAATTAAAACATGACTTTTGGTTTCATATAAATAATTTGTCATTTCACGTATTTTTCTCCATGAATTTTCATATAAGTATTCCTAAATTGAGGAATAACGATCCAACATGTAAAGGCTTCAGTATTTGTGCTAATGCAACCGTTCAGATTTCCGTAGTCCATGATAATTTTAGGAATTTATGATAATTTAAATTTTCATTAGATATTAGATAAATTCTAAAGATTTCCTTTCAATTAAAATTGTAAAACGGGCCACTTTTTCGTTTAATTTGTTCAAAAATCTATTTAGAACTAAATCGATGTGGTGCTACACTATATCATTTAACAAGAATTTCAAACATTTTCCTATGTAGTCATTAGTGTTAACTGGCATAGTGTAGTCACTGTTGGCAAATCTTTGACATTCGTGTTAATTGGGCACTGTTGATTGGGCAGATGTTGTTTGACAAATCGATACGTGAAAAAATATCAGCGTTCACCCAAAATGAAATATGAAGCTTTTAACAAACTTTTTTATTTTATCAAATAATTAAGCCCACCTCAACAATTTTACCTTTTGCTGTTAATCATAGTTTTGATGCGTTCGTTCCATGGTTCATTTCTTGTATTTGCACTGTATGTAAGCGTGAAGTTTTTTTTGTTTGTGCAGTAATGCAAAAGATTCGGTGACAGGGAAAGCATTAATTGGTACACCCAATATTCCGGATAGCTAAAATGGATTAAAATTCTTCAACTTCAGGTAAAATTTTATCGCCAGAAGATTGCTTAATAGAGGCCTGGTGTTTAGACATGGCTCGATTTGCAATTTGAATGTTGCAGCTATTTCAGGATTGATTAACTTTGTACTTGGACATACGACATAGATCGCACAATGGATGTATGTACAAGTAAAACATTTGAACGAATCATTGAAAGCCGCAGTTGAATGACCTTTGGTCGATCTGACCGCACGGCCCATAGTTTGATACACATAAGGGCAGCGTAATATACTCGACTTTGTGGGATGGCCTAGAAACTCAGCCATAAAACTTTTGACACATCGGTGGGCTTATGATCGAACCAAATTCTTATTATTAAAGATCCAGTAATCCTTTGGTACAGATAATCCAACATTAATCGCGGACCAAAATAAAGAGTGGAGTGGAGCATCATACAATCATTTTTCATCAGCTTTACAAATTGAATTTCTCTAGCCACCCCCCAATAAGTATATAATTCTGAGGGTGTTGTCTGAGCAATTTTTCCTTGCTTGATAGCGTGGGATCTTCTCAACGAAATGAACTGTATGCACTTATCTGATCCAGAATTCGAACGATCACTTCAATTCTGGCACTGTTATGAAACTATTGGTGATTACCGCTGCGCTATAAAAATGGTGATACAGAAGAAAACGCTTGCAAAGTACCGTAATGCGGAGCAGTTTCCCTGGTGACGAACAACGAGTCGAGCATCTATGTTTTTCCAAACCTTTGCTTCCAAATATTTGGTGAATCCACCGGCTAAATAGCTTTATATATATATAAGTTTATTGCGAGTGAGAATGTTAACAAATCGGCGAAACAAAATGGAATTATAGACAGTCAACTACTTTATGGTTTGATGAAGATTTTTTTTTTTTAAAATTATGATTACAAAATGGCTTATAAAACTCAAAACTCATTGGAACAAAAATAAAACCCTAGAATGTTTCAATTTTGGACACCAGAGTATATAAATTAAAATGCTCAGAATATATTATTTGGGGCAACGTGGAAGGTCATTTGGACAACAGTTTAAGGGACATACAAGAAGAATCAATTACGCAGAAAAGAGCACAAATTTGGAACTGACTTTGTGAGTTAAACTTATTGATTTAATACACAGACAAACTTCTTTCTCTTTTAATTATTTGTGTGGTCATAAAACACACAAAAATGAGGGGTTTCCTTGAGTTTTTGATTTAGTGAATATAATTCGCTAGATTATTACGTTCTTATTTCATACTTTATGTATGAAGTGAGAATTGTATTTTTGTAGTTTGGTCGTAGCTAACTGAGCAGTAGATCGAGCTTTTCAGTAGTAAACGATACTACCACATATAGAAAACTCATTAATATAATATATTATACATGATTGGCCTTAATATATTATTAATGATTGGCCTATTAGAAATACGATAAATGACGATTTCAAAATATTTCTTGTACATTTATTACAGAACTTGATTGTACCAAATAGAAATATATGCAGATCTCTCTGTGCTACTTGTCTGTCCCATTAACAAAGGGATTATTGTAACAATTTAAAAAAGAGATTATTGTGTCAACTTACAAAAGATCCCGTGATTTGTTTATTTATGCGACGATTATTTTTTCTTTAACATATAAAAATATTTTGTGGTGCATTTTTCCTTCAACATTTAGGTAGATTCATCAGCTATGCCAAATTGAATTTTATTTTTGTAATTGTAATTTGTAAATCAGATTTTCATTTTTAAAGTTACATCTGTTATTAAAATGTTATTATCATGAAGGCAGAACTGCAGAAACTAAATAATTTTGAAAAGCCTTAACTCTTCGCTTTTCGCTTTAACATGTTTTCGGTCCTATCAATGTGGACAGTGTAAAAATGGTATTCAGACACATCTTTAGGCTAGACACTATAAACAAAATACTTTTTTTTTTTTATTTATTTTGTTTTATAATACAAAGTTTTTTAATGTAGTCTGCTTACTCCGGGACTACCAAACACACACCCACATACAAATAACCACACACATAAAACGAAAACCAATATTGTTTGTTTCAGCCTTTTTTTATATTGTATTTAACTTGTACTCTTCAATTTCGGTTTTTCATGTAATAAATTGCTGATGAATAGTAAAAAAAAAAAATGCTTCCAACTATGTATCCAAATGAAAAATATATTGTTATAGTTCTATTTGCAGTGAAGCATGTACAGCAAAAAAAAAACGTATTTGATGATAGATAATAGGTAAGTTTTGTAGCACATAATACAACAACAACAATTGAAATTAAATTGGAAACATCACATATAAATTTTCCAGAACTCTGGTATCTCTGAACTAGATATATACGAGTACATATGTACGTATGCGGCAATTTATTACTATTTTCTGTATATGCTTGGTTATGAAACATTTCCATATAAATTATTTAGATAGAAATATGGACCGACCTCTAATTTATAGTACAAAATATATCCCTCATTCCAATATGATTTAGAATATTTTTTTTAAATAAATATATTTCGCACGCAGTTAAAACGTTCCTTGAATATATTAGTTAAGGTACAATTCAACATTTAATCTGCTCCCTATTTGTAGGTATATTTGTTTGGCAACCCAAAATCACAAAAAATGGTAATCTAAAATCTAAATTGAACCAAAATCTTCCAATCTATTTTCCACTTTTTAGATTCCAACCAAATCTAGTTTTTTTTTTTTTTTTTTTGTTGCGCCCAGGATATGTTTTATTTATATAAAATTCACTTAAGAATCCTTTTAATACCTTTTATTAAAAAAAAAAAAAAAAAAAATCCAACCAAATAACAACAAAAAAAAAGATTAAAATCTATAATCTTTTTGATTTGTGCTTTTTGGTCGAAAGTCGAAACCATATATAGATTATACTGGTGCTATAGGTATGTAGTCGAGAAAAAAGTTTTATTTTTATTGTTGGTACAACAGCCGTATATCAGTTGAATAAAATTAAAATTTTAGTCACACGATTTATTAAAAATCAACAATTAGAATCGGAATGGTTCCATTTATCAAAGAATACAACAAACAATGAATATTAAGTTACCTTAAAAAATATTCATGTTATAAGCTTAATGTTCAGTTACTTTGGTATAATTTTGAAATCCGAGATTTGTTCTAAAGACTCATAAATATTTATAGTCAGCGGTTATCGTGGCAAGTTGAAATGATAAAAAATATTTTCAGACGTTCATTGATCCTGAATGTCACCGCAAAATAATTCGGCTGCTATTCAAATGTTGCCACAGAAAATAATGATTTAAAAGTTATGTGTGCTGTGAAGTTCTCTTAATGGAAGACAACACCCTTTCTATTGATCAATTCTGGCCGTTTTTTTTTTGTTTTTAAATTTATTGCTGCAATCTGGTTAATTGCTGACAGTAGCTAGTGGTTAGAATTAATTGTTTCATAAGGTTCTGACTCTGAAGTCGTTTGTAGTGAATCACATTTCTTTGACCACCACCTTTTTCGAACGACATTCTCGTATTTTACCCATTTTTCATCGCCAGTACTGATTGGCTTCAAGAATGGATCGATTACCTGAATGGATACGTACCGTTGCATTCGATAAAGGCATTTGATACGATTGACGAAATACTATCTTCATGAAAATTGTAGTCTGAAATATTGATTAGTGTTGCCCGATAAATGACACCAAACACCATCTAGTGACAAAACACTTTGAATAATTTTTCCACAACCTAATATAAGTTCAAATCATGTGTGCTGTTTCTCTGGTAATATAACAGCTTATGATCGGCGTTGAAGAGCTTGTTTGACTTGTGAAGGTATTTGATTAGTGATGGAGGTGGCCATCTGGAATCCTCTATCAATGTGCTTTTTAAAGTGTTTATGCTGCTTTTACACATATTCTTAGCATTTTGCTTTCATAACAACGTAGTTTCTCCATTTGGCTGGATGAGATGTTTGCCCATGCAGGAAAATCAATGGTCTGAATTAACTTTATTTTGCAGGCTACATTTGTAATGAAGTAATGATTTGATCGAATTGAAAGCTATGATTGCTCTTTGTAAGATGTTTGTTACGTGTTAATATGGTTCAAGATTTTCGGTAAGTGAGATTTCCAGGGACTTAATATCCTTTTTGTTCCTTACTGCAACATTGTATATTTTAAACATTAAGATTTTGCAATGCTCCCTTTGAATTTTTGTGGTGAGTTAATTTTATTTTATATTCTTTTCTTCTTTCCTGCTTCCAGGGTATCGATTTTGGTCGCAAAATGAGGATTGAGGATTGAGAATTTTGTATATGTACACGGCGTATAATATACATTTTGCTATTGTGTGCCGTCAAATATTTTTATTGTATTAGTGTGTTTTCTCATGATGGTAAGTATCAAAAATAAGCTAAGCGGGTGAAATCGGTTCAATTTTTTTGTTGCTTCCGCTCGCCTTGAGTTATTTTTCCCCAGTGTACACATACAAAAGGTAATATATTGCGCATACTACAAAAACAACAAATTTCAATATGGCGACGGTTGTGACAATTTTGAATAAATGAATATATGTATGAAGTATGAAATTGAATGATTCAAATTCAAATGGATGATTTTTTTATTAAAAAACAGTGAATGAATTAAATTGTGGGATTATGGATTTTAACTGAAAATAATTAATAAATTAAAACAGGTGGTTTTAGTGTTACAAAATAGTTTTATTTAATTTTCTTTTTCTGTTTCTGCTGTTTTCAAGCAAGGCCGTATTTAAATATTTTATTCTGAAATACATCCTTGAACGGAAAAATATTTCTTTCACTTTCTGGTCAGAAGGAATATGTTTGGATAGCTCTAATAAGGATTTAATGTAATTTTTGGAAAAAATAAGGTTGTCATCATTAAATTCCTTAAATATTACTTCAAGTTTTTCCATTTCTTGCATCATCTTATCTGTTGGTTTCTTAAGAAATCCTTCACTTAGTTGGTTTGTCCAAGTAAAAGAAGTATTTCGAGTCGTGTTAATATCACAAGGGTCTACTACTAATTTAGGGTCCTTGATTCGATGACAAATATAGCCGGCTAAGTGTTCCAACCCATCGTACTGTAAACATTCCAATTCGTCATCTTTAGCAATTTCTTTTGGATAAATTTCGGAAACTAAAGGTCTGAACCACATACTGCTTAGATTATCGACAGTTTCTAAATCTGGCGTATCATCTACCATGGTATTGCCATTCATAGATAGACTTCCTTCGTTTCTGCCCAGAATGTACGATCGAAGCCTGTATATAAACTCTAAGCGGTCGGGATGATCGTAGAGACCACCTTTGGCCCTAATAGTACCAAAAAAAATGTCCAGGACATCTTGGTTGAGTCTATATGTTAATATATAAGACACACAGTACTGCGATTTTAAATCGGCATATAACAATTTGAGGGAATTGTTAGTCATTAGGATACCTAAATAAGAATAAATGTTTACGCATTAAAAATCAATAGTAGTTAATGATTTAAATGTAAGAATAAATTATACCTTTCTGGAATGGCATTAGATTAGATTTCCCCTTAACGCGCATTTTATCTATAACCGATGACATCTGGTCTACAATTTCAAATTGCACCGACTCAGAAATTCCAACTCCTTGTACCCTTTGTCGACTGTCTTTATATGGCTGCCTTACATTTAGGCAGTCAAACCAATCATTGACCTGAAATGTTATAATGACATGATTATTATATGTAAATACTGAAATATAAAATATATGAATATAAAATATATTTTACCTGCTTAAAAAATTCAGCACATTTCTGCCAACTTTCTGATGTTAATTCTCCCAAACTTCCAGCACGGTAAATTGCATTTGCCACAGTATGCGAAAAAAGTTTGGTGGCAAGTTTAACTTTTTGACGTTCTGCGCCTCTTACTTTTAAATTGGCCGCCGAAATTTTATATGCCACAGAAAGGTCCGATTTATTATTTGTTTTCATAATTAATTCTTCTATAATTTGTGAATTAATTAGCTCGCCATCTATTTCGAAACCATGATCCACGAAATGATTTCTGACTAATTTAATCAGATGGGGTACGTCAGCGAAAACATAAATGTTTTTTGAACGTTCGGCAGGATTTTTGAAAAATGGTGTTTTTACTGAAATATTTAAATCTCGTAATAGGCCCTGCTTCGTCCGCCCCCAAATCACATACGATTGCCGCTACATGAAACCCACAGTCTTGGATGGAATTTATGATTTCGTATAAAATATTTGTTGTCATCTTTTGATCAAAATCGTAGTATATAGGTTGTTTCCAATTCCCGATAAGTCCTCGATCCATTGCCACCTGAACATATTTTGCGGCTTGTAAAGTTTGGTCCTTTGGTTTGTCATATACGATTTTTTCCTTTACCTTCATCTCGTCGAAACACAGAATACAAATTTTTTCATTTGCCGTCATATCAATTGATCTCATTAGCTTTAACACGCAATTCAAAATTCCAGGGTATACTTCAACTTTAGCACACCATTTTTTTAACGTTATTACAGCTGGAAAGGGCATTTTCTTTTTTAAAAGTAGTCTATATGCCCTTGGGCCAGCAGAATGTAAAGTGACTGCTTTGGCAATATCATCGGCTGCCCATTTTACACGCTTTTCGCTTTTTAATTTTTGTAGTTGAGCTTCACTGAATATTTGGCCAACCGAATGAATTATTTGTTGCTGTTCCCAACATTTTTTCCTCAAGTGAACGACCTCTTCTTGTAATCTTAAAGAAAGCAAAATATTATAAAACATTATTAATTCTATATAGTCATTTTTGTTTACTTTGAGTATGAATCCGTAAATGAATCCGTTTGGGTACTGAAATCGCGTTTGCAAACGGCAGTAGACTCCGTTTGACAAAAACTGTTTGTTGTGGAGCAATCCTGAATTATGGTGTGCGTTGGCTCTTTATTTGTAAAAAATGTTGGATTCTTCTTGATAGACTTCGTGAATTTCAGGTGAATAACTTGCAGAGGGAGTGATTTCTTGATTTTTAAGAACTGTTGAGCTATAAACACACATTTATTTTAATTTATTTTTACATATAAATTAGCACAATTTTATACCGTACCTTGATTTCATTTCACGTTTTTGTTTTCTTTCAAATCGTTGTGTAATTAAATGTATCGGCTTTTGTAATGGTAACAAAAGCGATGGGATTACATTCCGTTTGATTTGCACATTTGATTTCAATCCATATTGTTGTAATATTGGATTTGGCGTAATAAAATCGTCAGGTTTAAAGTGATTAGAACATATTCGAGCATTTTTGATATTAAATTGATCTTGCCGTCGACAAGATAACACCCATTTTTTAGATATGTTCTTTTCATTTGGAAATTTATGGAAAGATACGTTATCATTATTTCCACTATTATTGTTCACATCACAACCAAAAACAGCACACCTCATTGTCTATAATTTAATTAATTAGTTTATAATAAATAAACTTCAAGTTAACACACTTTTTATTAGTTAACACACTGAATTTTTGATAAAAAAATACGAATAATCACATATACGATGTTTACTTTGTCACAACCGTCGCCATATTGAAAGATGCGCAAACATAAACGAAAATTAGACCGATGAGTATATTACCTGTATTACTCTATCGTGAGTCAAAATAACTAATTTACTTCTTATATTTTCCAGAGTATATTTTATATCCCTCTTTTTCGTATCATTTTATCTCTCTTATTTGCATCATGTTAAACAAAAAACAAAAAAAAACCTCCCATCATTTTTTTAGTTTTTTGTTTAACATCGAATAAGAGAGATAATGTGAAAAATATAAGTAAATTAGTGATTTTGGGGTGGGCAAGCAGGATGTACGTCGTATGTCTTTTCATCATTTAAAATTATTAATAAAATTACAGTTTATAAATATTTTTCTGACTTATTTTCCATTTTTAGCTAATTTTGATTTATCTTTAAATCATGATTCAATTTACCATTTTATTAGTTTTAAATTTTACAGAAAATTACAGGAAATAAAAATATGTACAACATTTCTTTCGTACGCATGAGATAACACTGAATTGTTTTTTTTATTTTTCAAATGTTTATTCTCTGTTTTTCTCTATTCTTTGGACACCAATACAATTTACCAATACTATTGCCTTCCGGTAATTCTCAACTCAATCCTCAAATTGCGACCAAAATCGCTACCCAGATAGTGGTTGATGTCTATCTCTGTTTTTTTAAATATTTTTTCTAATCTATTGACCCCGCTTCGACCTCAAAACTATCAGACAATACTCAACTTGCAATATCTGGTTTAAGAATCACAGCTGCATGAACTGTTTAATGTTCAGTACTGAAGCCAAGCTGACTATCCGAGATAACACTGGGTTCCTCGCAATGTCCCAAGATTTTTTCCAGAGTAAATTTTTCAAATATATTGCTTTTGCTTGACAGTAGCGAGATTTCCATGTATCCGGATAGTAGATCAGATGATCTTTCTTGGCCGACAATTTTTCAGCATATAATTATGAGAGACGGACTAGTTAGAAAATACAGCAAAAATTAACCTAGTAGATTCGTCCTTTCTAACGAACGAGTTACTTTTACATTAGTATGTGGATCGGTGAGAACCGGAATACTTAGAAAGGCCTTAAGTTTAGTTATTTTATTGGTTTCTCTATATGTACTACATACTAATCGGATATCTGCTTGCACTTGTATAAGCTCACTTATTATTTTGTTAGCGTTATTCAGCTGGGATCTAAATATGTACGTGCCAAGAGCCAATTTCTATTTCTATGCCATTGCTTACGAAGTCTATTTTTAAATTTAATTAAATATGCTGGATCTCAGTCTTTGAGAGTGAACTGTCTTCTAGAATTGCGATACTATTTAGTCTATTTTTCAGCTATTTATAAAATTTATAGCAATCCACCGCACTGTAGTTTGGAATCTGGGAAGGAGACTGCCTAGGTATCCTAAACTTCAACGATATAATAAACTCATCTGCAAAATGGTCAAACAAAATGCATTAACATCAAATACGCGGTTGATATGATGGATGGGTAAAAACGCCCTCTTAGAGAGGCAGCTGTCACTAAACCAATTGAACAGCTGGTTCCCACTATCGTTATTAACTGAAATGCCAATGATCTATGTTTGGCATTCAATTCTCCTCCAATAATTATATAAGAGTCTGCGTTCGATCTAAATCTTAAAATTTTTCTAAAGTCTCTATCTAGAGTAGGGCAGTTATTACTTCTGGTAAAATAGGCTGCTACGAATAAAAATCTGACAACTTTAACACTCAATTTTAACATTTGTTGACTAAATGGAATAAACTCCAGCTGGAGGCCCCACAAGAGCGTGAGAAATACCTTTAGTAGGGTAGAATAACGAATATTTTTTTGGTTATATACTATACACAAGTGATAAACTATAATATTGGGAAAAAAAACTGTTTTGCTATTGTTTGTATTCAGTCGAAAAAATTACCATGCGCAAAAAACGAGTTAGTCTCACGTTGCTAAAGAGACATGTGACTACATATTCGTATAGATAGCCAGAACCATCTTGATGTAAATTGAGCAGGCATGTGAAAAATGAACTTCAAATAAGGGACTTAGAAACACTAACCTGATTAGAAAATAATTAGGCCAAATTTTAAAATTAGTTGAAAACCGCGGCCTATTGCTGAGACCGGATGAAGTTTTCCATATAAAGTATAGTTATACAAATTAACGAAAAGTGCAAATGTACTGGAAAAGTGTAGATCTACATAAAAAGTATCTTGGTCTTGTTTGGAATTCCCCACGTTCAAAACTGTTGATGCTACTATGCTAGTTCCGACAATCTAAGGAATGTTACCAGTTGTGTGCCTAAATGTATATAAGTAAATAAAAGCGAATTGTTGTATATACAGTTGCCTGTCAAGAACAAATCTTAGAAGCCATTTTTTTCAATATTAAAGCGGTTTCTGATGTATTTTTTGCACATATCGTCAATTCATTTAATGGGAGAAAACCTACTCACCTTTTATGTAACGTTTAAAATTTACGCCTTCTACAACAAATATCCTTTGCTATGAAATATTGTACGCGTAAAACCGGCTTAGTTTTAAAAATGTTTTTTTTTTGTTTTTGTTATGTCATGTTCAAACACAGTTCGCAGTGAAACGTTTCAAAGTAGACATGTTTTTTAATTGTTTTGTGTAAATACCCAATATTACATATCCCGATATTTTACGATACTAACAAATGCACATTAGAACAATATAATTATTAGTGAATATTATTCAGGTGAAATATTGCTACCAGATTCGTGTTTGAGTTTACAAATTTTTCGATCTAAATCTGTATGAAAGCCACAAGAAAGGCTGAAACAGCCGTGAATTCACGAGTAGTCGTGAAATAAGAACAGCTGAAAAGATTCAGAACTCATTGGTAGCATTCAATTACGATGAAAACTACGATTAAAGCGTGCACCGCAATGTTTTAATTGGGCAAATGGATAATATTTGTTTGCATTGTCATGCTTTAAAGATTTACAAAGAATCAACCGAAATGTATTGGTCGTATGGGAAAATCAATTTGCCACCTCAGAATGAGCCTCCAGAACATCTGGTGAGTTCATTGAAAATCGCACTGGCGCAAATACCATAGGATCATCCGAGCAATGAAGGTTTTTCTAAACATTTTAAACAACTTCAAGTAAATAAATGATGAAATTCAATCGCAACTCCGCGGTCAATCCATAAAATACAAATGATTGACTGTTGTAGGTGAGGATCAAGATGCCATTTATCCAATAGAGAGTTTCTTAATTTACTACATCCATTATAACTACAGTTATTATAGTTATATGTGCACATGCAGGTTATTCACAGGTTTTTGTTTTTAAGGTCAAAACTTGGGAAAATGACTAAATAAGTTGAAACCTACTGGTACACTAAGACCGTTCCGGTAAGCTCAGAGATCTATTACCAGGTATGAACCTACATGTTCCTAAAGTGGAGAGGTCAAGTTTTCGGAAATAATTTTTCAATTTTTTCAATTGAACGGTCCATAAAAACGAACCATAGTGTACTTACATCCATTCTCCACTAAGCAACCATTATAAAAGACGACCAACATAAACTAACAAATTTGGCATGCAACCGCTTAAAAAGTTAAATTGGGCATGCAACCAAAACGGTGAGTGCAGCGATGGTTGACAGATGTTGTTAACAAAAAAGAACATTAAAGCGCGAAATGGATATTACTCTCTGTGGAAAGTCACACGTAAGCTGAAACGATCAACATTTGCCCTCCAATTCGTCTTCCTCAAGGAAGCTGAGCAGTAGGTTTTGCAGATAAAGCAAATATATTTGCTCAACATCTTACTAAGGTGTTTACACCCTATGAGCAAATTGGAGGGTCCGAATTAATACCAAATGAGCAAATTGGAAGGGCCGAATTGGTGATGCAGAAGCTGAGGAAATCCAGCCAATTAAACACAATTGGTACCAAGTAGAAAAGTAAATCAAGGAAAGCATTGATCCAAGAAAAGGAATATACCAGCGCAATTCCACACACACTGATTGGACCAATATCCACCAAATTTTGCATAGACAGTTTTTAAAATCCGTAAGTCAGGAATGGTTACTTTCAGTATGAATTCCCAAGCGCCTTCCGAACAAATATTCGTTGGAACTTCGGATTTTGTTAATAACTTATAATGATAGGCCTCAGGACCTGTAATTTTAATGCCAACGAGTATTTAGGTTCCTTCATTCCATTGAAAATCACCTTACTATACATCAGCCGATTCAGAGCCATAAAAATCTTAAATCTGCAATTGTGCTCCGATTTCTGTTCTTGATACCTCTAACGACAGGTCTCGAGACCTGTAATTCCGTACATTTCATAGAAAAATCGATTTAATGAAAATCACCTTACTATAGATCAGCCGATTCAGAGCCATAAAATTCTAAAATCTGCAATTGTGATCCGATTACTGTTCTTAATACCTCTAATGATAGGCCTCAGGACCTGTAATTTTTATGCCAACGAGTATTTAGGTTCCTTCATTCCATTGAAAATCACCTTACTATAGATCAGCCGATTCAGAGCCATAAAAATCTAAAATCTGCAATTGTGCTCCGATTTCTGTTCTTGATACCTCTAATGACAGGTCTCGAGACCTGTAATTCCGTACATTTGATAGATAAATCGATTTAATGAAAATCACCTTACTATAGATCAGCCGATTCAGAGCCATAAAAATCTAAAATCTGCAATTGTGCTCCGATTTCTGTTCTTGATACCTCTAATGACAGGTCTCGAGACCTGTAATTTTTATGCCAACGAGTATTTAGGTTCCTTCATTCCATTGAAAATCACCTTACTATACATCAGCCGATTCAGAGCCATAAAAATCTAAAATCTGCAATTGTGCTCCGATTTCTGTTCTTGATACCTCTAATGACAGGTATCGAGACCTGTAATTCCGTACATTTGATAGATAAATCGATTTAATGAAAATCACCTTACTATAGATCAGCCGATTCAGAGCCATAAAAATCTAAAATCTGCAATTGTGCTCCGATTTCTGTTCTTGATACCTCTAATGACAGGTCTCGAGACCTGTAATTTTTATGCCAACGAGTATTTAGGTTCCTTCATTCCATTGAAAATCACCTTACTATACATCAGCCGATTCAGAGCCATAAAAATCTAAAATCTGCAATTGTGCTCCGATTTCTGTTCTTGATACCTCTAATGACAGGTATCGAGACCTGTAATTCCGTACATTTCATAGAAAAATCGATTTAATGAAAATCACCTTACTATAGATCAGCCGATTCAGAGCCATAAAAATCTAAAATCTGCAATTGTGCTCCGATTTCTGTTCTTAATACCTCTAATGACAGGTCTCGAGACCTGTAATTTTTATGCCAACGAGTATTTAGGTTCCTTCATTCCATTGAAAATCACCTTACTATACATCAGCCGATTCAGAGCCATAAAAATCTAAAATCTGCAATTGTGCTCCGATTTCTGTTCTTGATACCTCTAATGACAGGTCTCGAGACCTGTAATTCCGTACATTTCATAGAAAAATCGATTTATGAAAACCACCTTACTATAGATCAGCCGATTCAGAGCCATAAAAATCTAAAATCTGCAATTGTGCTCCGATTACTGTTCTTAATACCTCTAATGATAGGCCTCAGGACCTGTAATTTTTATGCCAACGAGTATTTAGGTTCCTTCATTCCATTGAAAATCACCTTACTATACATCAGCCGATTCAGAGCCATAAAAATTTAAATCTGCAATTGTGCTCCCATTTCTGTTCTTAATACCTCTAATGACAGGTCTCGAGACCTGTAATTCCGTACATTTCATAGAAAAATCTATTTAATGAAAATCACCTTACTATAGATCAGCCGATTCAGAGCCATAAAAATCTAAAATCTGCAATTGTGCTCCGATTTCTGTTCTTGATACCTCTAATGACAGGTCTTGAGACCTGTAACTGCTGTGCCAACGCGTATTTAGATTCCATAATTATTTCCGTACATTTCATAGAAAAATCGATTTGATGAAAATCACCTTACTATAGATCAGCCGATTCAGAGCCATAAAAATCTAAAATCTGCAATTGTGCTCCGATTTCTGTTCTTAATACCTCTAATGACAGGTCTCGAGACTTGTAATTTTTATGCTAACGAGTATTTAGGTTCCTTCATTCCATTGAAAATCACCTTACTATACATCAGCCGATTCAGAGCCATAAAAATCTAAAATCTGCAATTGTGCTCCGATTACTGTTCTTAATACCTCTAATGATAGGCCTCAGGACCTGTAATTTTTATGCCAACGAGTATTTAGGTTCCTTCATTCCATTGAAAATCACCTTACTATAGATCAGCCGATTCAGAGCCATAAAAATCTAAAATCTGCAATTGTGCTCCGATTTCTGTTCTTGATACCTCTAATGACAGGTCTCGAGACCTGTAATTCCGTACATTTGATAGATAAATCGATTTAATGAAAATCACCTTACTATAGATCAGCCGATTCAGAGCCATAAAAATCTAAAATCTGCAATTGTGCTCCGATTTCTGTTCTTGATACCTCTAATGACAGGTCTCGAGACCTGTAATTTTTATGCCAACGAGTATTTAGGTTCCTTCATTCCATTGAAAATCACCTTACTATACATCAGCCGATTCAGAGCCATAAAAATCTAAAATCTGCAATTGTGCTCCGATTTCTGTTCTTGATACCTCTAATGACAGGTATCGAGACCTGTAATTCCGTACATTTGATAGATAAATCGATTTAATGAAAATCACCTTACTATAGATCAGCCGATTCAGAGCCATAAAAATCTAAAATCTGCAATTGTGCTCCGATTTCTGTTCTTGATACCTCTAATGACAGGTCTCGAGACCTGTAATTTTTATGCCAACGAGTATTTAGGTTCCTTCATTCCATTGAAAATCACCTTACTATAGATCAGCCGATTCAGAGCCATAAAAATCTAAAATCTGCAATTGTGCTCCGATTTCTGTTCTTGATACCTCTAATGACAGGTATCGAGACCTGTAATTCCGTACATTTCATAGAAAAATCGATTTAATGAAAATCACCTTACTATAGATCAGCCGATTCAGAGCCATAAAAATCTAAAATCTGCAATTGTGCTCCGATTTCTGTTCTTAATACCTCTAATGACAGGTCTCGAGACCTGTAATTTTTATGCCAACGAGTATTTAGGTTCCTTCATTCCATTGAAAATCACCTTACTATACATCAGCCGATTCAGAGCCATAAAAATCTAAAATCTGCAATTGTGCTCCGATTTCGGTTCTTGATACCTCTAATGACAGGTCTCGAGACCTGTAATTCCGTACATTTCATAGAAAAATCGATTTATGAAAATCACCTTACTATAGATCAGCCGATTCAGAGCCATAAAAATCTAAAATCTGCAATTGTGCTCCGATTACTGTTCTTAATACCTCTAATGATAGGCCTCAGGACCTGTAATTTTTATGCCAACGAGTATTTAGGTTCCTTCATTCCATTGAAAATCACCTTACTATACATCAGCCGATTCAGAGCCATAAAAATTTAAATCTGCAATTGTGCTCCCATTTCTGTTCTTAATACCTCTAATGACAGGTCTCGAGACCTGTAATTCCGTACATTTCATAGAAAAATCTATTTAATGAAAATCACCTTACTATAGATCAGCCGATTCAGAGCCATAAAAATCTAAAATCTGCAATTGTGCTCCGATTTCTGTTCTTGATACCTCTAATGACAGGTCTTGAGACCTGTAACTGCTGTGCCAACGCGTATTTAGATTCCATAATTATTTCCGTACATTTCATAGAAAAATCGATTTGATGAAAATCACCTTACTATAGATCAGCCGATTCAGAGCCATAAAAATCTAAAATCTGCAATTGTGCTCCGATTTCTGTTCTTAATACCTCTAATGACAGGTCTCGAGACTTGTAATTTTTATGCTAACGAGTATTTAGGTTCCTTCATTCCATTGAAAATCACCTTACTATACATCAGCCGATTCAGAGCCATAAAAATCTAAAATCTGCAATTGTGCTCCGATTTCTGTTCTTGATACCTCTAATGACAGGTCTCGAGACCTGTAAATCCGTACATTTCATAGAAAAATCGATTTATGAAAATCACCTTACTATAGATCAGCCGATTCAGAGCCATAAAAATCTAAAATC
This sequence comes from Tipula vernalis, assembly GCA_958295665.1. Taxonomy (NCBI): domain Eukaryota; kingdom Metazoa; phylum Arthropoda; class Insecta; order Diptera; family Tipulidae; genus Tipula; species Tipula vernalis. Next base: position 21,281,232 of record OY282559.1, read on the forward strand.
TGCAATTGTGCTCCGATTACTGTTCTTAATACTTCTAATGATAGGCCTCAGGACCTGTAATTTTTATGCCAACGAGTATTTAGGTTCCTTCATTCCATTGAAAATCACCTTACTATACATCAGCCGATTCAGAGCCATAAAAATCTAAAATCTGCAATTGTGCTCCGATTTCTGTTCTTGATACCTCTAATGACAGGTCTCAAGACCTGTAATTCCGTACATTTCATAGACAAATCGATTTAATGAAAATCACCTTACTATAGATCAGCCGATTCAGAGCCATAAAAATCTAAAATCTGCAATTGTGCTCCGATTTCTGTTCTTGATACCTCTAATGACAGGTCTCGAGTCCTGTAACTGCTGTGCCAACGCGTATTTAGATTCCATAATTATTTCCGTACATTTCATAGAAAAATCGATTTGATGAAAATTACCTTACCATAGAACAGCCGATTCAGAGCCATAAAAATCTAAAATCTGCAATTGTGCTCCGATTACTGTTCTTAATACCTCTAATGATAGGCCTCAGGACCTGTAAATTTTATGCCAACGAGTATTTAGGTTCCTTCATTCCATTGAAAATCACCTTACTATACATCAGCCGATTCAGAGCCATAAAAATCTAAAATCTGCAATTGTGCTCCGATTTCTGTTCTTGATACCTCTAATGACAGGTCTCGAGACCTGTAACTGCTGTGCCAACGCGTATTTAGATTCCATAATTAGTTCCGTACATTTCATAGAAAAAGTCACTTTAGCTTCAAACATGTCAAATTTGCAAACTAAATTACTTCAAATTCACAATGTTTTTTTTCTCCAGAATCTGAAGATTTATTGGTAAAACTTATAAAAATATCAAGACACTATGTATGGGGCACCAGATAAACTCAAACATGACAGAGATTACCTGATTTTAACAAAAAAAGTTTTTATCTGCTTTGGCTAAATATTTAGATTAGGACCTCCTGAATACAAAAATTACGCTGCAAGAAAAATTATGCGACCATTTATACTTACCGTCCAAAAATGATGTGTGAAATTCTGGACCCTCTTTTATAGGGATATACAAATAATACACAAAGATAATTTCTACAGTCATTTAACCTTTTCAGACTAGAAAGTTGCATGGAAGTCTGGAGTTATGCAGTGTGATATGGGAAATTTCATTCATCCAATTTGCTTTGACATCAATATTCTCAAATCCTTTTCTTACATTTGAATAAAATCCAGTCTCCCATGCATCTTTCTTGTCTAGCAAGGTTAAATGCTGACAGCAGAAATTGTCTTTCAGTTATATTTTGACATTCTCGTAGGAAACGTCTTGTAGGAATAGGGTGACCATACCTCCTGGTTTTTAGATAATATTCATTCAAATCGCCAAATTTATTAGCCGCAATGTAAAATTCAGGACCGAGCAAGTGACTGGCCCAATGTTTACTCTTTATATTTCTAGCAACCCTTTATATAAAATCGGCTTAATACCTCCGAAATAAAACTTTACTAAAATACATGGACAAATATGTGTGTTCCATTCGATGCTGGAGCCGAAGAAAATTGTCTGGGTCAAATCTAATTTTTGTAATAATACCATTAGCACGAATAGTGTTCCAAAATATTTCTTGCCGCTGGGCAACAATGCAGAAAATCAAAGTTTTTGGCATGAAAAACAGAGAAAAAAGCCTGCGCTTTTAGTGCTTTTCTTGTAAATAAAAGCTTGCTTAAGGTCCGGATTTTCCTATTGTTTTGAGGAGGTCCGAGTTTACTTAATACAATTGAGCTTTAGAAAACTAAACATCTTCACCAAATAATTATTAAAATATTTAAGCATAAAAGAAAATTAGATTAAATGTTAAAAGGATTTTCAATTAACTTGAAAACTTAAGAGTTTTCAACTTTCCGTTAACACTATATGTAAACATCAATCAACTTGAACAAATAAAAGTGAATGCCAACTATCTGGGTCGATGACTGCAAATCCGCAATTTAAACCATAAAATAAAATATCTATTCACCATTAAACATTCTGCCAAAAAAAATGAATTCTCGTTATTCAGATCTATAAAAGCTCATCAAATAATTATCTTCCCATTATCCCAATTTCCTTTCATATCAAAAGCCAACATACAAACAAAACGTAATATTATTTAATCACTGTAACGTTTCATTTCCCATGAGAGAGTATGGTAACGATTTTTTTTTTTTTTTTTTTTTTTTTTATAATCTGGAAACGAAAAGATAAAGTTTTGTGCTTGTGATGATGGGATAAAGTAAAATTTACCCCTTGTACTTGAATATAAACATCACAAACGAATGAACGACTTCTAAAAAATAAAAAATTGGGATAGATAAATCAAATTTCCTAAATTAGAAATGGGATTTGATTAGAAATAAACATTTTCCCTCATTTTATTTTCAGTTGTTGTTGTTGTTGTTGTAATCAAAAAAATTATCTTAACACAAATTTTATTTATTTAAATTAAAAAACTCATCTACTTACTCCTTTATCTGTTTGTACAATATAGAACACCTAAAAATAATTTTTAACATTTTTGTTACCATGTTACAATGATAGCTGTGGGGCTTTTCAATACGTGATTTATTGTAAATAATTAATTTACTAAATAATTTAACAACACAATACAATACTGCCTCAAGTTATAATTAACTGATTTATAGAGCTTTACATAATTGTGTGTAAACATAAAGAGGTAGCATTTTGTGTTTGCTTCATACCCTATATACATATTTTTGATTGATCCCAAGCCAGATTATATCATTAGATACGTGGTTAGTGTGTAGGTACACAAATTTGATGAAATACACAAATCAAATTGTTTTCGATAGACAAAATATTTCATGCACGAAGGGAGAAAAGGAAAAAGTCAACCGCATTTATTATATGGGACCTTTTATCAGCCTTTGTTGTTGTTTTATTTACCGTGCTGCATACATACCCATTTGCTGCCTATAGGGAACATAATTTTAAGTTCTGCCAATTTCTATTTGGCATAAAATTGTTGAAAATAAATTTATCGAACCGTATACATTTTATTCGGGAGGTAAATATTAGGTTAGCGATTTTTTATCAACCTCACTTAGCGATAAATACGTATATTCAATTACGATTTGATTTTAATCTCAAAATCCATTAACCTCTCGATGTGTAACACATAAATGTATACGTGATGTTAATACCAAAATCATTATCTCTATCTCGTATTATTATATGTATAATGTTTATACAAAACATAAAGAATATTTTATCAATAAAATTACATCTCACAACAAAATTGCATTTCCTTCCTCCCATCTTGCGCGCCGCAACGATCAAATAACCGAACAAAAAACTAAAAAGCTCAAAATTCAATTTATCCATTTATTTTTCCGATACCACACAGTCATTTATTATAAAGGATTATGTGGTGTTGATAACAAAGACAGAGACAAGAACGACGACATCGATTTTACCTCCCTAATGAAATATATAAAAATTGAAGATATCCAAGGATTTGTGGGTGTTTGTTTATAATCCTTATAATTTGTTGTCGTTTTGTGTGCAATGCAGCGAGATGAGTGGATGACTAAGATGAAGATTGGTTGGCATATTCAAACAACAAAATGGTATGTAAATAAAAGTTGAAAAGTGACAAAAATATTTACTTTGGAATATTGAAAGAAGGCTTACTCAATACTCATTAATAATAATTTAATATCTTAAAAGCTATTTTGCTAAACATTTATTTAAATAAGTTAAAAGCTTTCCTCAAATAAAAGAAATTTTCCGTTTATCAATAATTTAATTAAATGAACATGTTTAGCATTTGCGGGAGACTTGTACGGAACAGTGAAACCAATCTCTTTCCCAATATCTAAAATATGGCATCAGTAAAAATTCGTTGGAACAGCACCAAACCAATACTGGCTCATCAATATGTTGGAAAACCCCAACTCAATCACAAACTCAACCTCCAACTAAATCTCCAAACTCAATTCCAACGCAAGCACCAAACCCCAATTTAACATTCAAATCAACCCTTAACTCAACCCCAAATTCAATGCCTAACTCAATTTAACCTCCAACTGAAAACCTCGAAAAATGCATAACTAAACTTCCCACTCGACCCCACTCAATTCCTCACTCAATCCAAACTCAACCGTAAAATAAATTCCCAGCTGAATTTTTCATTCAACTCCAATTCAACCTATAACTCGACCCCAACTCAACGCAATACATACTCTCAAATCAAACACAAAACTCAAAGCACAGCTCAATGAATTCAACTAAAATCAACTCAATAAACACCCAACAAAATTAATTCCCAACTGAACTTCGCACTCAACCTAACTCAACCTTAACTCGACCCAAATATTAGCTCTCAACTCAAGCATGGACTCAACTTCATTCTTCAAATCTACACTCTCACTAAACAGTAACTCAATCAAATCTCAGTAACAAATCTCAGCCATAAACCCAAACCGTTATGGTCTGAAAAACTCTTAGCTTGTTTCCATGTAAGGTTCAAACTGGCTTGAGTTGGGGTTAGTGTTCATGGAATCGAGGTTGGAGTCAGTTTGAACTTAACGAAGCTAGTGGAATTGAGTAGAGTTGAAAATCAAAATGGCGAGAAAAATATACACAAGGAATTTTTATTGTTACCACCATAAAAAAATGTTACTATAATTGAATACAACAAAAAAATATTGACAAAAAATTAAGAACGCAATACAAAAGTCAAAACTGTATTTATAATGTACTTTGCTGTAACATTTTCAACTCGACCAAACCCACTCCAATGGTACTCTTGACTACGAACTTTTGCAAATGTCAAGCTATGATGCTAAGATTTAGAGGGAATATCAACAACAGATGTACCAACTTAACAAAAAAAAACAGAACTCAAATCGGAACGATGGGAGCGCCACACGGTGGTTATTCCGGGAACTTGTTGATCAAGGTAGTATATATACATATGTGTACATCAACTAAACTCACTATTAGTTAAACCCAACGATTGGATGAGTCAAGCAATGGAAGCAGGTCAATTTTCGTGATGGGTCGCTCATATATATATATAACCTTTGATGTGTGGACCATGACCAAATGAACTAAACTGTCTCGACCTGGGTGAACATTGCTAATACGTCAGAATGCTCTGGTGGATCTGCTATTATCTATATACATATATATCTACATATCGCTTGGATGTGTTCCCCTAGTGACTCACTTGTAGGTCGGCGATTAAGGAGGCCATCGATTTAGATTAATAGTGTGTAATTAGTTCTTCATAACGCAGTATCGTTCGACTCTACACAGACGTCGCAAATGAAATTTAACCGACTTAACAGCGGCTTAAAAAATGGCGCTTGGTCTTATTCGATGTGGTAAAGTTGGTAATTTGGTTTTCCTCTTTGTAGACAACAGTTCACGAAAACGTTTTAACTGATTTGCGACGCCTATGAAATTCGTCCCATTGTCGCTGAAATTGTCGGTGCAAATTCCTCAGCGGTTCTGGAATCGTTTGAATGCTCCAAGGTAAGTATCAGTTGTCATATCCGATGCTAATTTTATATCGAGATGGCCTTACACGTGAATATGCCGAGATATGCTTTATAGGTGGTTACTTATCGTGGTTTACTGTTCTTCAGCACATATGGCCCAGCGTAGTCTACTCTGTGTTGGTACGGTAATTGTCCCATAAGCGGCACCTAGGTTATTTTTTCTGCCGGAAACATTTGATGCAGTTTCGTATCATGCTTCGAACCAGATTCTTGCCGCGGATTATGGTATATTGTTGTATAATAATGGACATCAATAGTACGTCGGACCGGCGTACAGAGTATTCTCATGAGTTTCTCGAACTAATTTCTATGCTATAGGATGACTCCCTGACAAAATAATCGAATGCTTGAGATAGGATCGCTCCTTTACGTGTTCCAGGCGACAACCAACTCGTAAAATGCCAGCGTTTTCTAAAACTTGTAAGTTGTGCTTCATGCAACATAGTTTTTCACGACTCGTACAATTCGGCTACTGTGAGTCGGCCGATGACTCGGTTCTTAAAAATTTGAAAATTGTACCGTGCACGTTTGGCCCAAGCAAGAATTGGAATTGTCTTGGTGATACTCGAGAACTTATGATTTCAGCGGTTATTATTGACTTATTATCTGCTTTCTTTGGTTCCTCTCTAGCGAATTTAGATAGCGCGACAATCTCTTCTTTCTTTGGTATTTTCGGTGGCTCTGGAGATTGAACTGGTTCGTGGCCTAGCCATTCCGGTCCTTGCCACCGAAACCCGTACAAAACGTATGACCACTAATGAACATTTGTTGAATTTAATATTTCGGTAACCCTGTTAATCACGAATACATTACCCTTTCTAGGTGGATTTGCCAGCCAAGCCAAGCAAGGTCGGTAGTGGAACCAGACTATAACGAGATCTGTGTAGTTGTTGTAAGTGCCGATCACTCAAACACCAGTCCGAGCAACCGAATCTGTACTTCTCTATTGGAATTTATTGTGTGGGCTATATATGAAGGTAGTGTACGCAGTATTTGACGCGTCCGCAAATTCACAAACCTGCAATGTTGTATCCAAAATTAGCCATCTTGGTATTTTGAACTCTTCTAATGATTTTAATTTGTTTCTGCAGCCACAGACTCTGAAATATAATCTTTATTTCTACTGTGACGGGCGACAGTCATCCCATTGGATTGAATATGCGTGGTGTCTCGGACAGCATATTTCTTTCATATAATTTCACTATCATCTGCTGGTATGTTCTCCAAGAGTTTTACATTGTTGGCTGCGAATTTGCGAAGCTGACGCTCCCCCCCCCCTCCGAATTTTAAAAGGGTTATCAAATCGATTGGCGTGCTTCGGTTGAACTATCTTACGGAATGGTGCGGCAGTTAGTACATTGCCTCTTGTGGTATCAGCTCCATGTGACCGAGCGGTTCGTATTCTTCCGTGAATTTGGAGTAGGTTTGGAGCTGTCGCTTGACTGCTTGTTGTTGTGAGTTTCCCAATCAGATAGGAGCATTAGGAATTGGTCACACACCAGGTAGGTTCGACATTATTTTTGGTATTACATATGCTGTGACGTCGATGTTGAATTGGGTGTTGGTTCAGGATTTCACCAATAGTGAAGAGACACCTCTTGAACTTCAGGGTGTTAATATTGAATCTCCCATTAGACCGTAAAATCATCAATTTATTTGCGCTCCTCCGTGATGTACGATATTGTTGGTGGGATGAATTACTCGGAACGGGATGGTTAGGACCTCTGCACATGGCGAACAATGTTGTAGTGCCTGACTTCGTAGATGCTTTCGGGTCGGAAGAAACACTCGGAGAAATCTGATTAGCATGCACAAGTAAATGGTGCCTTTTCTTACATTGGTGGCAAAGTCCCTTCGGTCTACACTAAACGTATTACAACGGGGAATTAGCAAATCTTTATTTTCACATAAGGTTCGTCGATTTTATCGAGCTCGATCGATCGACACCTGAAACGTCCCAATCTGTTTTGAACCGCCATCACTGATGGCTGGCAAATTCAGCAAAATCAAATTTCCGACTCTACTTACCGAGCAAACGGCGCGGTGGTTAAAGCTGCGGCGGTTGGATCGGGAGGTACCGGGTTCGAATCCCTATAGGTGCGGGATTTTTCATCATCTGATTACGATCAGTGATGAAGACGAACACATCTATAATTGACCCCCTGTTGAGAGTGCAGAATCCATGGGCCAACCCACCTTTCATGTCAGCATTAAGCAATGCAATGTGCAGGTGGTTCTCAAAGACGGATCTGTAGTCGCCCGTCCTAGATTTGGCTACTCCAGGCGTAAAGTAGGACGGTAAAAATAAATCAAAAAGAAATAAACAAACAAATTTCCGACTCACTCAAGCAAGCATGTTTTTACCTCGGCGATCGAAATATCTTTAAAATCAGATTCCACAAACAATTGTTGGACAAACTTTACGATATAAATTTTCAATTGAAAGTTGATTGACAATTTTATTTTATCGTGCAATTTTAATTATTACCTACTGATTTTTGAAAGGTTTAGAATTGTTCGCTTAATTTTAGTAAAAGTTCCGAAACGAATTCTTAATTCGTTTTGTTTGGTTCCAAGGTGTGAAGAAATTGTAATTAAAACCAGCTTTCGTAACTTTTCAAGTTCAAAAGTTTTTTTTGTCAAATACAAATTACTTGCCAGCTCAAATTGGAATTGATAAAATTTATTGTTTTATATTATCTTGGATTACATAATGAAAGTATTGTATATTTGTTTAAAATATAATAGAAGATACATAGATCTCTAGCACCCCTTAGTATATATGGTAAACCCTTATAAATCATTTAACAAATTATTTTGGTTGCTGTGGATCCCGTTTAATGTACTTCTCTAATAATGCATCACCGGCTGGATCGACCTCCGATAGTTTTGAAAAACCTTCTTCATCAACGAAACAAATTTCGTGGCCATCAGGATCAGCTAAGATGATTACACGGACGGTAGCCTTGCCTGGTGTATCCAATGAAGTTAAAGGTGTAAGAATTGTTCCGTTTATTGCGGTTACTTTATCATGAAGAACAGGTTGCTGTTCATAAGGAATTGCGAATGCAATGCGACCATAACCAGCAGCCCGATTTATTGGTTTATCTGATTGAATCAGATGTAGTTTAGCTTGTTTATCACTGAACGCTAGTACAGCACATTTATCGGTCTTCTCAATTACCTGCATTTCAAGAACATCAACCCAATAGCTAAGCGATTTCTCTAGATTTGATATGTGTAACCCTACTTTAATAATTGGATCACTATCTTTTGGCTGTTCTTCATCAAGCACATAAAATTTATAACCATCAGGCGCATGTAGTAGATGCATATTATTTTCGACGGTGAACGGATATTTATGTTCCTTAGCACGGTTAATAATTTCTTTTGATTTTATTGTGATACCGGCAAAATCATTACCACATTCATAACAGGTCACTCCATAGTTATACGTTAACTCAATCACAAAGTGATTCGATTCTGGACCGTATCCCACCATAGTTTTGCTCCACCGGTTATTATATGGGCTGTAATAATTAATTTGATTAAGATAAATTCCTATTACATCACTGTAAATCATAAAGCAAATTACCCATTGCATTGTGCATCGCAACCTTCAGTAAATTCCTCGTGACGTAAAACCTGTTGAATGTAAATTTAAAATGGATGTGAATACTTTTATTTATATAAAAATGTTCTTGATAACGTTGGAAAAGTTAAAATTTTGTAACTGAGGCATCGCATCATGACAAACAAACAGGAGGACCTGTTTCAATTTACCTGCATCCCCAAAATAGTTTTGAAGAAATGAATATTTTTTGCACGGTCACTGATTTTAAAGACATAGTGTAATGCACGAGCTTTTATCATTTTATATTAAATGTTTATAACTGGACAGAAATATATAAAAACACCTTTCACTATCTATTAAAAATTATCGACTATTCGACTATACGACTAAATTAAAATAAATTGTCAACATCAACAATTTTCCATCCGTCAAAACAGTGTTGTCGATAAGTTTTGACGTATCGATAAGTTAGTAAAATAACAAATTACTTATGGTATTCTATAGTATTCATTCAGGGGTTAACGATTTGTTTGCAAATTACACTTGTACCTTGAGTTGCGTCGTTTTGGGTTGTATTTTCATTCAACCTTTTCGTTTATTGAAATTTTTTATTGTTATAAACGCAAAATGAGGTCGTCATAAAGGTATTTAATATCGGCTGGTTATTTAATGGTGGCGATGGATTTCTTGTGTCGGTAAACGTTTATTGGTTAGTTCCCTACTTCCAAAGTGAAAAATTTAGACAGCATCGAAATGAGATTTGAACAAAATCAAAAGTGCGTAAGGCAATGAAGAATCGCTTGAGAAATTGACCGAAGTGTAAAACAGAACATGATCCTATTGTACAGAAGTAACATAACAAACCACAATCTTGAACAAAATCTCCATAAAATACTTGTAGAAAATGGAAAAGAAATTGACGTTACAGCTCTCACATTGCCGAATACCAAAAAAAACATAAAAACTTACAACTCTCTCTAAACTATAGAAGTGGACACAGAAGGGAAAATTAGAGTGTCAAATTTGGCAGACAATGTTCCAATTTATCATAAATTTAAGAAAAGACACCAGTATTTGTCAGTCACAGCCAATACAATCAAGAGAAAAGCAATTCGAACAAGTCGTAATACAAGTCTGGACCAACAGAGCAGAGGGAAAATGATATTAACCAGGTCCGCAGAAACATAAAAGAAATGTACCAAAATGAAAAACCATATCAACCGCTCAGTTGGAACAAAACATGCGTGTAATAAAGTTAGGCAAAGAGAAGGATCGAGCCGATCGAGCAAATCAAGTATTAGAATTTATCAATTCTTATTAACGTTACCTACTGACATTTCAAAAATTTCCTCAGGAATAATATTCAGCAGGTTTTATGTAAGTTGGGGTCGATATAGAGAAGGACGCGGATGGAATGGGCTACTAGTTTATTGTTGGCTGTCGAAAAGGTTATACGTATTTTGATATGCTCGGAGATTTAGTTTTTTCGTCTTCGGGAATAGGAAAGAGTCACATGGGCTACGTCCGGGGAATACGGAGGCTGAGGTATCATAACGGTATGGTGTTTGGTCAAAAATTCACGAACTCTCACTGAAGTGAAAGCAGATGAGTACAACTTTTTTCCACTGGGACGATATTACCCCACAGTTTATTAATTGACATTATTAAGCAACCTCTGAGCAATGACCATTCGGCAACAGGTGCCATTCGGTCGAAATTCAACATTTTCAGAACAAATTGTGCTTCCACACATGAAACGTGTTGGGCCCCAAAATTTAAAAAAAAGAAGCAGAAAGCAGATTCAAATTACAAAAGATATTACGGTTATTGTTATTTTGCAACGTTTATTGATGACTTACGTGAAGCCGTGAAATGTGCGGCATATCTAATAAATAGATGTCCAAAAAGAAACCAAATGTTGCACAGTTGAGAGCGTTTGGAAGTGTTGCGTATAAGTATATTCCAAACAGTTCTAGATCGAAGCTTGATCAGAAAAGTGAAAACTGTTTACATGTTGGGTATGCTGAAAATGCTATTGGAACTGCTAGGCACACTTAGACCGTTGACAAGCCATTGTGTACAACAGAATTTACCTCTTTCACCCTTACTGGAACCATTTAGGTTACTTATGTAGCGCAGAACATGTCGCACTTCGACATATCCGGCAGGTTACCCATCCTAAATTTACCTAAGTATTTATGCCTTTAACGTGCTAATACCAGATAAGAGCAAATTAAGTGAACCAATGTCTCTTCCCCTCCTCGTCCAAACGAGCGTCCAGTGAGTATTCCTACGACCGTTTTTAATTCACGCCTACGTAGGGAGATTAATGTTTAGGTGCGCCCCAAGAAGGGCTTTGATAGGACTCTCCACACTTGTCCTTTCCGGTTGCAGCTGGAGGGTCGTATCTTACTTAGTGAGCTCATCCGCCCTGCAGTTCGCTGGGAATTTCGAGTGACCAAAATGATAGTTACAAAGTTCCCTCTTCCAGAAATTATTCAGTAACCAAAGTTTTCGCGCAAAAGATAAATTTTTTCTGTTGCTATAAGACATGTGTAGTACTTAGCTATATTAGCTTTATTTACTCTCTCCAAAATGTTGAACCGCCAACTTAGATAACTGTCCAAGATAACGAACAAGTATCTTGTTCTGTCAGTAAAAGCAAGTCTCTTGCCGTTTAAGGCAGGAGGGACAATTACTGGGATTTTGCTTTTCTGACTTTCTCCAACTCATTTAGAAAGCCATTTATCACATGTTCCAAGGAAGAGGACACAAGACCCCTCCCCGCGGAGTTCGCCTAATCACTCGTTCCCTAACGAACTTTCCTAAATCCCCCAGTTCCGAGTCATGCAATTATGCTTATAAGCATATGACTAATGAACCTACATACATTGAAGTCTACCTGTAGTCTGCCATATCGAGGAAAGCTACCAATTAGAACTCTTTCAAGTAAATCGATTTCTAAATCGTACGTGGCAATGTGTTTAAACCTTTTAATGCCTATAGGATCCGTTTCCTATTTACGATATCCTCTGTGGTAACTGAATATATTTCCTGATGTTTTTTGTTGCTTCATAAGGTAGTCAGTGCTCCCTGGAAAGTTGGTATCGAATAGAAGCTCCAAAGATTCCCCGCTAGAAGCCCTTCACGACCCAGTCAGGAATGATTGACTTCGGTTTCGCTACAGCGGTTAAATTGTGTGAAAAGAAACAACGAACATCGATTATACAAAATAACAAACAAAACATAACATAACCTGACTCATCAGGATTAAGAAAAATTATAATTGAGGATATAACTGCATTTGCACATGACGTGCACGGTTTACTTAAAAACATGTCTTCAGATTTAATTTGGTTGGCTGGATTTAATAACTTGGAAAATGTATCAAGTTGGAATGGATATATGCAAGCAGTTAATAATTCTGGTAAGATTTATAATTTATCTCATAAAGAAACTTTTTTAATTTTCCAAGGTTCGTTTGAAGTTTCACAAATAGTACCAGTGACTTGACGACGTTATATTCGGCTTTAATTTATGGAGCCTGCGAAAGCAAGAAAAATGGGCAGATGTGCATATAGTTACTTTTGATCAAACACTCTTTATGAAGTGAATTGAAATGGTTAAGTCTGAGGAGCAAAACAGTGAAATATCTGGAAAAATTGTACGTCCTGGAGGATTTCATCTATACTCATGTCATATCTTGGTACAATTGGATATATCATGAAAGGAAGCGGACTAGAAGAATTATGGGAAACAGTTTATGGCAATGCAACGGTCAAACACATGCTTGCCGGACATGCTTTTTCGCGTGCTTTGTGAGCACATACGAGTATACTGACGGTATCAGCATTAAATTATTTGATTATGGACAATTCAGATGATTTGAAATCTGTAATGAAATCTGCTGAAGTCATGGAAACGTATAGAGACGGGCAACTGGCAGATGCATATGGAATCTGTTCGAAAAATGTTGCCATATTTCCATTCTGCTGGTCATAACTTATATGCAAAATCTGCTCATTTATATTTACAGGAATTGAAGGAGTTGCGAGCCAAGCTGACCGTTGAGGAGTACCAAAAAATTTCCAGACAAATACTTTTCGATAAGAAGAAAAAGTGTGCAATGGAGCGGTATTTGGACGGACATGTGAAAAGACGATAGGAGGATTACCTCGAGGACGAGGCATAACCGATGACACCATTTTAAAATGGATTGTTTCTAAGCCCGAACAACATGTTGAACTCCGAGGCAGTAGGAAAGCAAGAGACAATCTGGACAAAAACAAAATTATTTCATGGCTTTAACAACATAACCCATTTTGGAATCGGGCTGGTGATCTTGTCAGTTTGTCAACTGGGCTTGTTGCTGATTCCAACATCACCTGTGATAGTGCTTTGGATAAAGGTGAAATGCTGCAACATAATACATTGGGTAAGAGTTTTGCCGGCGTCGTTGCCCCAAATCGAAGACTGTGTATGATATAGCAGCAGAGAGGACACGGCTGTCTTCATTAAGCGATCTGCTTCCAGTTCTTCATGCTTTTACCGGATGCGATACAACCTCAGCATTGTGCAGTTAAGGAAAACTAAAAACATTCAAGATTTGCAGGCCAATGCAGAACTCAGGACCGACGTGCAAGTGTTCTTGCAAAGGAGAATATTGCAGCCAGCGGAGCGCGTATAATATGTGGACTATATAACATCACCAAAGAGACTAAACTAGAAGAAGCAAGATATCTTGCTTACAACAGAGTAATTGTACCAACAAAAGCAACTGCAAATCAGCATTCATTTCTGGTATACCATCAAGTTCAAGCATGGCTGGGAATTGCTTTGCTACCAACAGATTGGCGATGGAAATCTGTCAAAAGTAGTTTGCTGCCCATTCCAACTGATCTGCCACCGGCTCCAGAACATCTGCTCAAGTTGATATCTTGCAACTGTCATACGCAATGCACAACAAGATGCGAATGTAAGCGGTCAGCAATGTGTGGAACCTACCAGGGTATATCATGTAACAACCCTACAAGCGAAGAAGATCTCAATAATATTGAACGAAATACTGAGCTACAATTTTAATTTTTAAATGCCCTTATAATTAATATTTAAATGGAATTTGGAAGAAGAACGTATTGCTTCAAAACGAAGAAAAATAGAGCAACAAAGAATATATCGACAAAATATTAGGTTAAATGGTAGAACGCAATGAACAGACAATATACTCGAGCCGACGGATGGATTTGATGAATCAACCGTTAAAGAATTTAGATGTGGGGAAATTAATGTATGTTGTGGTTCATGCAATGTGAAACACTTTTCACGTGAGCTACCGCAAGACAAGCTTTTTACTCATTGTTGCCAAAAAGGAAAGGTTGTTTTAGACCCAAATCCAATACCACCTAACCCCCAGGTTATGGTCTGTATTGTCTTCGAATACATGGTCAAATGTATCATAGGGCAGGAGCTTTGCAGAAAATTCAAGGTGCAATGCTCAACTCATGGGTGAATTAAGTTCTTTCATGGGAATAATCAACCCATTTGGTCTGGCTTTTAAAATGATGTATGAAGTAGAGCAAGAATTTATCCGTGATGCTGAGGTAAATTAGTATGGCAATATCGACTATCTGTTCATAATGATTTCAACGCTTTTTTGTGTAGTGGAAAACTAACACAACAATATTTTGTTGATGCATATTTAAAAACTGCAAGCAAACCGACCTAATTACGTTTGGCAAAACCAAAGCAAGCTTAGAGCTGAAAAGTGCAGTGGGCTAATGGATATCCTACAAAGTGAAGCTGTCAACCAAGGCTTAGTCCGTGGAATATCAAATTATTACTTATCCTTTCAATGTAGTCGCAGAAACATGCAATCTTCAATTAATCGAGAACAACAGACAGCTTTTGAAACTGTAACGAACGCTGCTAACAATGAGTGCCATTCCCACATGTGTTTTTTTATTGATGGACTGGGAGGTGCAGGAAAAACATACTTATATAAAGCATTGTTATGTACAATTCGCGGAGAGTCAAATATTGTTTTACCTGTTGCTTCAACAGGAATAGCAGCTAACCTTCTTGATGGAGGTAGAACTTACCACTCCCAATGTAAATTGCCTGTACCAATTTTGGACACTTCTACATCCTCTATGCGATTGGCATCTGTTGACGCGGAAGCAATACGCAAAGCTAAATTAATAATATGGGATGAATCAACTATGGCTCCTGGTGTTGCTTTAAAAACAGTTGACAAACTATTAAAGGAAATTATGAGAAATAACAACCCTTTTTGGGGTAAAACAATGTTACTTGGAGGAGATTTCAGGCAGACACTTCCCGTAGTTGTGCATGGCAATCAATGAGCAATTGTCGAAGCCAGTATAAAATTTACTAATTTGTGGGAAAAGTTTAAAATTCTTAGGCTTCAAAACAATGTAAGATCCCTTGACTCAGAATATAGTGATTGAACTTCCTGATGACGTTATTGAAATTCCAACGGATCTCATTTGTAAAGATTCGATAATTATCGAAATCTTTAGGGAAACATTATCTCCTAACGAAGTTGATAGGGTAGGTATTCCAAAATGACAATCTTATGTCCAAAGAATACAGATGTATAAGATAAACGAAGAAATTTGGTTACATTTTTCAGGAGAAATTAATACCTATATATTTGAGTTCTGACTCTATTGACGATGCAAACGATGAGGATAAGCAGAACTATCCAACTGAATTTCTTAATGAATTTACACCTTCAGGAATGCCGCTTCACAACCTTAAGTTAAATATAGGGAGCATTGTTATATTATTAAGAAATTTAAATACTAAACGCGGCCTTTGTAATGGAACAATAATGGCGGTTAAAGATTTGAAACCAAATTTAATCATTGCAGAACGCATTCGAGTAACAACCGCCGTTGAGTAAAGTATATTGTTTACAAATAATAAACACAAAATTTAAAAGTAATTAAATAAAATTGGAGAATTAGTACCAACCAAAAGTTGTTAGCGCAATTCTGCGCAGCTTTTAAAATTTATACCTGTGGAAACAAGGTTGTGGATTAAAATGGAAAGTTTGAGGCAAAATACAGCAAGGATACAGTTCCAGAAGACAGATCCTAAGCCAAGCGATCTGGAAATGATGAGATTCGTGGTGAATGTAGGACTAACGACCAACGAGGTTCACACATTGTATCAAGACCTTTACGATCGGTGTATTTACATTAAATTCAATACGGAGCAGAAATACCAAGATTTTATATTGGATAAAACTGTACTGACCTTCACGTACACAAATGGAGTAACAACGGAGGTTACGGTAAAGGGAACAAGTGGAGTAATGCGGTACGTTCGAATATTTAACCTACCACCAGAGATAAACGACAGAGCATTGAGTGAGGCAATGCAACGATTTGGCAACGTATTGTCCACACGACGAGAGAAATTTGGTGCTAACTCACTGCTACCAGTATTCTCAGGAATAAGAGGAGTTTATATTGAAATAGAAAGTGAAATTCCGCAATTTATTTACATTCATAATATAAAAGCGAGGATTTATTACGATAGTATGAAAGAGAAATGTTTTAAATGTGGTGACGAATCGCATAAAAGACAAGATTGCCCGCTATTGACAACAACTGTTAATATGTCAATACAACAACAACCCCCTCAAGCACAACAACAGACAAAAACACCGCAAGTCGCAGATAATCAAAATAATCAACAGCAAACAATATCAGCGCACACAACTGTAACAAAAATTATTACAAAAGACTTAAACGCTACACAAATTAATGACACTCAAGAACGAGTGAAATATAGCGATGTAGCTAAAATAACACAGTTACATGAAGAGGCACAAAACAAAATTGAGTCAATTAAAAAAATGGTTAACGTTAAAGAACATTTAAATACAAGGAAACAACAAACCGACTCATCGTGTATGGACACGGAAAGTGAAGATGTGGAGGAAAATATTGGCAAGCGCGGTCGGCCAGCAAAGAAAACACCAAGATACACCAACACCAAAAATAGAATTGCGTTCACCGAACAATACAATATGACGAGTTCAAATGCAAAAAATAATAATTTTATTGCGCCATCACCACCTTCAAAAAATAAAACAGAGGGGACCGGATAATATGGTCAAGTTGTACGATGTGATCGTAAACACAATCAAAATAAAAAAATAAAAAATAAAAAATAAAAATCAATATGATTCACACGTAATTGGACAACAACGCGCAGCATAGATCAACAAAATGCAACATTTATTATGAAGGATGCAACAACAACATTTTTTGATGCAACAAAATATTTATTTTTTAAATTTATTTTTGTTAAATATGGATAATGGATTCTCCCTGCACATATTTTAATTGGTATGTACAAATTATTAGTTGTGTGAATGTGAAACATGAGTGAAAGAATTATTGTTGGCCATATAAACATACAAAGTTTTTACGCGAAAAAAAGTATGTTGGAAAATTATCTGGCCAAGAATAAAATGAATGTGATGCTTATAAGCGAAACATGGGAGAGAATGAATAAGACGTTGTATGTGAAAGGGTACAGATTTCTTTCCAAACCAAGAAGCGATGGTTACGGTGGAGTGGCAATAATGTACGACAGAAATCTTACGCTTCAAGAGACACAGTTACCCGCTTTTGAGGTGATTGAAGCAATTGCCGCCTCAACGACGAATTTGGAAAGAAATCTGTTACTAGTGAGCGTGTATGTAACCCATGTGCGTGATGAAGATGAAAGGAAAAAAGCCTTGAGTGACTTTAAAAAATTGTTTGAGTGGGTGAAAGATAAAAGTGACCTGATTGTATGTGGAGATATGAATGCGCATGCGAGAATGTGGGGTTGTTTAGACAATTGCGTAAGAGGAAAACAGTTGGCCGACCTGATTCAAGACTCCGATATGGTGCTCTTGAATGATGGAAGGCCAACTTGAATGGCGAATGTGGGAGGCACGGCCAGCGCAATAGATTTGTCTATGACAACTATTGAACTGGCCTGCCGGGTCACTTGGAATGTTGAAGAAGAGAATTTGGGTGGTGATCATTTCATGATCAAAATGATCATGAATGATAATCGAGTGTTTAGGAAAAAACGTGAATTAATGAATAATAGGAAATGGGTGAATCAAATGAATGAGATTCTCGGAGAAAATGAAATAAATCAAAGCCGGTTAGATAGTGAAATTGAACGGATAAATAAATTGTGTATAAAAATTGTGGACATGAAAGAGATTAATGTGAATGGTTGGTGGAATAATGAAGTTCAATTCTGGTATGATAGAAAGCGAATAGCCTTGCGTGAATTTAATAGGAATAGGAGTAGTGAGAATAAGATTATGTATGGTAAAATGAATGGAAAATTGAAAAAGGCTATTCGCAGAGCAAAAAGGAAAAGTTGGCGGGAATATGTGTCCCAAATGACACATAGAACCACAACTAAGGATGTATGGAGCTTGTTTAATAGGGTGAATGGTAAACATTTTAATGTTAGCAATGTGGTATGTGAGAACAGAGAAAAAGGTGAAGAATTTATGAGAATGATATTGAATGTAAGCAATGATTTGAATGTAATAAATAAAGTTGATAGAATGAGTAGAAATGAAAGAATGGATTGTAAGTATGAATGGGGAGAGTTCCTGAGGGTGTTAGATAGATCAAAATCTACCACTCCAGGGAGGATCCGAGTAAGTTACAAAATGATTCGGTTGTTGAGTGACTCAGCAAAACATAATTTGCTTGAGATACTCAACAAAGTGTGGATGGGTTCAAAAATACCGGATAAATGGAAAGAGAGCAGGGTGGTTCCCATCCCTAAACGGGATAGAGATCCAAATGTGGCAACAAATTATCGAGGCATATGTATGTTGAATGTTTTTATAAAAATCATAAATGGAATGATGAAAGAACGAATGGATGATTTTGTGAATGAGAATAATTTGTTGCCATCGACAACATTTGGATTTCGAAAGAACCACTCTGCAATCGAGTGTGTGGAAAAGTTTGTTTGGGAAGTAAGAAAGGATAATTTGAAAGCTGTTGCGGTATTTTTGGACATCGAAAGAGCTTATGATTTTGTGGTTCCGTGGAAATTACAACAAATTCTATCGAATTTTGGATTTTCACGGAAAGTATGTATGTGGATAAAAGATTTCATGACTGATAGAAAAATGGTTCTGAATGGAAGTGGTTTTAGGTTGGAGGGAGTTGCAAATATTGGACTTCAGCAAGGGAGTAGAATATCTCCAGCTCTGTTCAACCTATATACCAGCGAGATACACCACATCAATACGGACAATCAAATCGTTCTGCAATTTGCAGACGATTTTGTAGTAATTGGAAAAGGGAGAAGTATTGATGTGGCGGCTCAAAGAGCGCAAAAGGGGGTAGATGATATAATTCAAAAACTTAAAATGTTGAATCTGAGAGTGAATCCTTATAAGTGTGCTTATATGAGTTTCAGAACAAACGTTGCAAATGTTAATATAAGTGTTGATAGTCAAAGTATTGAACAAGTAAATGCGTACAGGTATTTGGGTATTTGGATTGATAGACGTATGAATTTTGGGAAGCACATGAAAATTTTGGCAGATAACTGCAAGGAACGTTTAAATGTGGTTAAACGGGTGAGCAAACCTAAATGGGGCGCTCATCCGAGTGTGACTGACATGTTAAGGAAGGCCCTTATATCCTCCAAAATTGGATATGGTATTAGTGTGTATGGGAATGGTTCGAAAGGGGCTTTTAGCCAATTAATGAAAGTAGAGAATGCATGTGCAAGAGTGGTATTGGGTGCGATTAACTCAACCCCAATACACACTCTGTGGTCTGAAATGGGTGATTCACCTCTTGATTACAAGAGAGAGTGGATCACAGTGAGAGAGACAGTGCGAATGATAACTAAGAAAAATGAGTTTTGGAACGAGATGATAGTAAGATTACAAAATAGGGCGGTGTACAAACCGACATATAGAACTAGTATTGCACTTGAAAACTTGAACCTGTTTCTGAGTATAGGCAATGCTGGTCCGCAACCCGTTCCTAATAATCTTACTGTATGTTTGAATATGGAGGAATTTAATAAGGGAATGAATGAAGTTATCGCTAAAATTATGTTTGGGAAAATCAGTCAGCGGTATGTGCAAGATGATATAGTTTATACAGATGCTAGTGTGAATGAGAATGGAGTGGGTGTTGGTGTCTTTATGCCTGGTAAGAATGTTGAAAGGTATTTTAAAGTGGACAAAAGCATCTGTATAATGAACGCTGAACTGATTGGAGTATTTGAAGGAATTAAACTGGCTGTGAATGAAGGGGAAAGGAAAATAGTAATATTTTCCGATTCCCAGAGTGGTTTATGTTTGCTAAAATATGGAGGTGGAAGGGAAGGCAATGTGTATGTTGATTTAATTTTTGAATGCGTTCGAGACTGTCAACGTGATGTGACCATACAATGGATCCCATCACATAGACAGATCGAAGGGAATGAAAGAGCCGATATGTTAGCTAAAAAGGGTACATTGAATGACATGGTTCAGGAGTACGAAAGGAAGGATGCAAGAGATGTACTTCGAATGTTTCAAATGAATCTGTGGAGAAAATGGGAGAGTGAATTTAACGAGAAAAGTCTAACGAAAGGAATGAAGTATAGAGCGCTCCATGGTACTCCTTTGAGAATTCCGTTTTTTAAGGAGCTCAAAGGAGATACGCGAATGTTGCGAACGGTTGAGAGAATCAGGCTGAACCATGGAAACTGGAAGGAATGCTTGTGGAAACGTCATTTGAGTGAGGACAAAGATTGTGAGTTGTGTGGAAGTGTGGAGGATGTTGAACATCTCATATTGGCTTGTCCTAAATACAACCTGTATTGGTCTAAGTTCAATATCCTTCGGAATGCAAGAAACCTAAGTGATTTAATGAATGAAGGTGGTTTTTTGGTTTATAAGGAAATGTATGAATTTATTAGGATGAGTGGAATAACAATTTAATACGAGATAATTAATAGCCGACGGAATATGTGCAGGGAATAAAATTCTGTTTAAAATTCTATTTGTAAAATTAAGTTATGAAGAAAAATATGTAACAAGGAATTTATAAATTTGGATTTTTTGGCAATATGGCTCTATTTCATATAGGAGCCAAGCCTAATAAAAAAAAAAAAAAAAAAAAAAAAAAAATCATTGCAGAAGTACCTACAGGAAGTGCAGAAAAGGATACAGTATTTATTCCAAGGATAGATTTGGCACCAGTAAATCCTGATTTACCATTTATATTACGGAGAAGACAATTCCCAATCAAATTAGCATTTGCCATGACAATTAATAAGTCACTTTGTACGTCGGCTTTGTCTAGAGTGCGTAGTTCTGCAAGTGCTAAAGTCAAAATATTAAATGGACCAAACCAAGGCAACCTTATTGCTGGATCTGAAACATTGTATATAAAGAAATATTTTCAATATAAAAAATGTTATAAAACCTTAAGTAAATTGAAATTTTAATAAAATTGTATTCTCAAAAAAATAATAATATTAATTTACAATCCAGGGGGTTCGCGTCTCTTGCACTGGGAGAAAACTTATATTCTCCAAACATCATATTCAATAATTGCAATGTTATGAAATTTTTTTTTAGACCGAATAGCCAATAACATATAAATAGGTAAGTAAATATTTTCGCCAGTATTACGGGCTTTTTCTACTAGTACTAAGAATAAATAATAGTTTGAAGTAATAAAATATTGACATTTAATTAATTTTTTTATCATCGATTTTTTGAAGGTTGGTTTCTTAATAAAATTAAGTTATTTCGTAAACGGTATATCGCAAAAGCCTGCAAATTAGCTCAAACGACGACAAATTCAATCTCGCATAATGTTATGGGATACTGTTTTTTAAGTAAGTCCTTTTCTATTTTTACAGTTAAACTCCAAAAATTTACTTGCTTTTAACATTTACCTCAAATTTGACCAACTTAACGACCATAAATTAAAAAATAATGTTACACAATATTATGCGCTATTATATTCTTCGTCATTTGAGCCATTTTTTGAGTTTGTGCTGTGTACCTTTCATTTTTCTGAACACCTAAAATTGGTTATTCCAACCCGGATTGCAGGGTTGGCTCAACGTTTAGAGGTGGGGATTTTTTTGTAACAAAATGTTTTCGTCCCATATATTTTAAAAGTTCATCGTTGAATAGGTGAATCTAAGAGGCATGGAATCATTAGTGTATTAAGCTAAATTGTTTTGATATTTCGTGCACTGTAGTGTAATAGTCCAGTATTATTAATTAGTCCCAGTATTTTATTTTTCTGAAATTTTAAAAGTATTGGTAAGGAAATTTATTTTTTTTTTGGTCTAAAGCAGCCGAACAGTTTTTTTTTTGGGAAGTAATAATATTAGGGCTCATAGTGTAATAATAAATTCTAATAGTAGGTTAGGTTAGGTTAGGTTGGAGTGGCTGCTTAGGCACACTTAGACCGGTGATGGTCCATTGTGATACCACAGAATATATCCCCTTTACCCCTATTGGAACCATTACGAGCTACTTATGTAGTGTAAGACGTCCCGCAATTTCATGTTTTCGAGATCCGAGAGGCAGTCCACCCTGAACTTACCCAAGTGTTTGTGCCTTCTGAGTGCCAATGCTGAACACGACCAGAGGAAGTGGACCAAGGTCCCTTCCTCCTCTTCATCCAAGCAGCTTCTGCAGAAGTCATTTGCCTCCAGACCCAGCCTTCTTGCATGTTCTCCAAAAAGACCGTGTCCCGTGATAATTCTTACGACTGTTCTTAATTCACGTCTGCATAGGGATATTAATGCCCTAGTGCGCCCCAAGTCCAGCTTTGGCCAAACATGTCTTGCGCCTGCTTCTCAAGTGCTTGTCTCAGCGCTGCGATAGGCCTCCCCAGACTTGCCCTTTCCGGTTGCAGCTGGAGAATCGTACCATGCCTAGCAAGTTCATCCGCCCTGCAGTTCCCCATGACGCCCGGGTGACCTGGCACCTAGATTACCTGGATATTGTAATGTTCACCCATCTCTTTTAGAGATGAGTGACAACTCAACGCCACCCGTGACGCCAAAAACACCGATTCTAACGACCGGATCGCCGCTTGACTGTCCACATAGATTGCGATATCATCTTATAATACCACATTATGCTTCAACCATGTCATGACCTCCTCAATCGCTACGACTTCAGCTTGGTACACGCTGCAGTAATCAGGGAGACGAATAGAAATGTTTACATTTAATTTGTCCCAGAATACTCCAGCTCCCACTTTGCCGTTTAGCTTGGAGCCATCTGTGAAGAATTGCAACGCTTCAGTTTCCAATAACGGTCTATCGTAAGTCTAAAATCGTGCCCAGGAATTTCCCGGTAACAGCTAAAGCTACGTCATCTGCGTAAGCGATAACTTCAACAGTAACCCGTTTACCACAATGTTCCAGAGAAGAGGGGACAGAACCGACCACCCCTGCGGGGTTCCCCTAGTTACTCGGCTCTTGATGGAGGAGTCCCCCAACTTCGAGCTAACAATCCTGCTTCCCAGCATATAATTGATTAACTTTCTCAGAGGAACGTCCACCTCCAAAAATGACAATCCCTTCTTGATTGCCTTCGCTTTCACATTATTAAAGGCGCCCTCTATATCCAGGAAGGCCACCAAACAGAATTCCTTCGAATTAATCGATTTCTCAATCGTGCGCACCAAGGCGTGCAGAGCAGTGTCCACAGATCTACCCTTTGTGTACGTATGCTGAGACGATGCCCACTTCCTGGCACCTATTTTATCTCTGATGTATTCATCCAGCAGCTTTCCAAGGTTTTCAAAAGAAAGGACGATAAAGTTATTTGTCTTAGGTCCTTAGGATAGACATGTGAGCTTTTCCCCGTTTTCGGTATAAACACCACATTGACCTCCATCCAGTACCTAGGAATATAGCCCAGCTTCAAACACCCTTTGAATATATGGTATAATTTGATCCGGACCAGCCGATTTAAATGGTTTAAAACCCCTCAGTGCCCATAGGATCCGTTTCCTGGTTACGATATCCTCTGTGAAAACTGACAGTGTTTCCTGATGATTGCTACGCACCAACAGACCTTCAAAGCTCCCTGGGAAGCGTATCTCGAAGAGAAGTTCCAGAGATTCTCCACTAGAAGCTGTTCAAGATCCGTCCGGTTTTATCAAAAAACTGGGACTATCTGTACTTTTATAAAGAATCTTCCTAAGGCGGGACGTTTCGGATACCTCTTCCATTTTATCACAGAAGAATATCCAAGACCTCCTTTGTGCCTTTCTTAATTCTTTCTTATAAATTTCGAGTTTCTCCTTATAGGAGTCCCAATCCTGAGCCTCTCTTGTATTTTTTGGTTCTATTAAAGGCTGTCCCACCAGCCTTACGATATGTTCCCAGTTCCCTGGACCACCATACTGGTTTTTGCCTACCTCTAGGCTTAGCCAGTGGGCAGGCAGCACGAAAAGATAGGTTGCATGCGCTAGTAACGCTAGCCACCATGTCCTCCAGCTCCCCAACGGTCGTCGGGGGCTCCAGAGCCCTTGACGGCAACAAATCCTCCAATAATTCCCCATATTTGCTCCAGTTGGTCCTTCTAGTGTTCCTGAAGGCTTCCCGGGTAGCAGGGTGAATATCGAAGCTATAGGTTAAATATCGATGATCAGAAAAGGAGTGTTCCTTATCCACCCACCAACTTTTAACCATATGAAGAATATTATTTGAGGCAAGGGTCACGTCTAGAACCTCCTGCCTGTTACTAGTAATAAATGTGGGTTCCCGCCCAATATTACACACTGAAACGTTAGTACTCATCAAATGATCAAAAAGTAACTCACCTCTTTCATTAATGTCCGTGCTTCCCCAGATAGTGTGATGCGCATTAGCATCAACTCCCAGTACCACACCTACCTTTGATTGTTCCGCTTCACGGATCAACTCCTCCAGGTTATCCGGAGGAACCTCCTTCTCCCGGTCCATGTAGGCTGAAACTAACGAGAATCTACAAGTGCCTACTTCCAGGTTAACTGCAGTAATGTCAATATTGCTGTATTGAGAGAGAAGGAAAAGATTAATATTATTTTTTCCCAAGATTACAAGATCTGATATTCCCAGACTTACTAGAGGATCTAATTGTGTACCCAGGAATATTATTTCTCGGTATTTTGGGATGCGCCGGTTCCGCCCGAATCCTCATACCCTCTGTAGAGGACATGTCAGTGCTCCCCGTCTGGCCGGGCTGCCGACATCCTCCTCCATCGGTACACCAGCTCCTTCGCTTATGTGCCCCTCCTCATCTCCAAGTGAATCCTTGCCAGACCGAGGTAGCCGGATTCACTCTCCCCACTACCCTCAGCTTCTCCCCCCATGCTGCTTGTACCCCCTTCAGGCCTGGGCGGGTTGCCACCATCCTCTGGTTGGCCTCCAGTACGCGCTTTCGGCTCAATCCTTTTTATAAACATTGAGAGTAATTGACCCGAATCCGAAGACAATTACTCCCTTCGTTTTGTGCAGGAGGGCAAGGGACGCCTTCTCCTGCTTGACGATTTTCCAATTTCCGGTCGGAAGATTTGGGTTACTGGCCTGAATGATTTTCAAATCCTCATCAGGGCTAGCCGATTCGGATGGCAGCCACACACTTGCTCTCGGCCTGTTGGGAATTTCCTCCCGGCTAACTGCGGCAAGCTTTGCGCCAGGCCACACCTCCCCTACTTTGGCTATAGCCTTTTTATACAGATCCACAGATCTAGAGTCCGAGCATGCAGTCATCTTCACACGCCCTTGATATCATCCCGCATTTCTGCAGGATGGGGGTGGTCCCGAATTTGCTCTCAGGACCTTTAAAAATACGGGGTTGAGTGCATTATACACCAACCTCCATTTATCCGCCGTGATGCTCCCATCTTCTTAACTTTCGTCAATTACGGCTAGCATCAACACATGCTCCCTCAGGACATCGCTGAACAGATTTGTTCCTAAGTTAGAGCTCGGCTTCGTTTCAGTCAGAAACTTGGCCCGCTTGCTGTCGACTACTTCCACCTCGTCCTGGGATCGCTGTCTTTTCGACACATGGTTCCTTTCCGAGCGTCCGCAGCTCACAGTGCTTCTTGCCCAAGCTACTGATGTTCTCTGTTCTTTCGTGAGCTGCCCCTCGGGGGTCGCAGGCCACTTCTCACGGATTCGAAATGCCGAGCGGCGATTTCTTTACTGCCTTTTCGCCGGAGGAATCACTATCGTCCCACTCCCATGAGCTGCGTTGGTACCGCTAACTCCAGGGACTGGTGCCCTACAGTCAATCACCTTTGCAACCTTAGAGGCCCCACCCATCTGGTTCGAAGTACCTCCCTTCGCTGATACTGGCTTTTGAGGAGAGCCGGTGCCCTTGGTTTTGTTATTGTTTGATCTGTTCATTATGATTCCCACGATTATCGGAGAAATAAAGGTCCGCCTGCGCAGAAATTCGTATACGCAGGTAAGGATAATTACAACTGGAGGTCGCCAGGTATCCAGAGGGCATACCTAGGTCGTGGACCCGGAGGCGACGGCAATTATAAGGCTAGTTTTAGAGTATGACTTTTAAGAATTTTTCTCACTTGTGAAGAATCAAGATCTATGAGGATTGCTATCTGTGCACAAAAATAGGAATCCTGCTAGCTTAGTCGCATTAGTGTTTCCTAGAACTAAAAAGAAAAAGTACAGCCATAAGATTCTCATTGGTACATCTACGAACCTCGTTCTTTTTACACAATTCCGACAATAAAGAATGGTAAACAAAAAATCAATTAAAATATTAATTAACGAGCTCGCCAATAAAAAATCTTCATTGTGGCCATAAAATTTGTATACAATAAATCTCAAATCAATTCATTTTCCGTCGAGAGCTGCGAGTAATTAAAACATTTATATGTTACAATTTTAATGATTTAGCAGCAAAGAAATGTTATGTTTTGGAACGTTACACAGTGTAGTGTACACAACAACAAATACAACAATAATTTTTTTTTTTTTTTAAGTAATTAAAAGTTCATAAAAAAAATTAACAGATTTATTATATTATGTACTTATATATTTATACAACAATTTTTATTATTATTAATTAAATTTTATGATGTTAAATTAAATTTTTTTTTGTTATTATTCTCCCCCACCTTGGATCTTGTGTTAAATATCATTGTATGTGTATGTGTGCGCCCTTATACGTTAGACATTAAAAGCGAAAGATGTTTGTTTTTTTATTTTGGTTCGTGATGTTAATTTTTATTCATTTTTTGTGCTTTTTTAACAACTTTGTACTGTGTGTGCTGTGATGTGGTTGAAAATGTAATCCGCGTGTTTAATTATTGCATACAACTTTTTTTTCATTTTTTTTTTTTTTTACTTTACTCTAGAGAGACAATGTGCTTTTATACGTGTACATAAGCATAACTTGGGACTCCCCATTAAATATTTATAATTAAACTTTATGTTGTAATTGTAATGAAGTGAGTAAGGTTAAAAAATATATTTAAACACACAAAAAATAATAATTAGGCAAAACTATCGTTAATTCCATGCCATTGAACAAACCGAACGAAAACAAAAAAAAAATTTAATTAAACATCCAACCTTTCATTTTAATAATACACCAAAAGACAACCATGTCATTTAGATTTTTGTTAATGTTTTCGCAGACAAGAAAACCAACAAATAAAAATGTTATAAAATACAATAACAAGGACACGAAACAAAGTAATGTTAACATTAAAGGAGGCATCATGAAGTACCAACAAGTGAACGACATAAGAATACAAAAACCTAATGGTAATAATAAAAAAAACTGGTACACAAAATAGCATCACAACGAAAACAGCAAAACCATGTTAGAATGGAAGGACATAAATTTTTAATTTAACCAACAACAACATACACCTATTATGCTATGTTCCGTAACCCAATTGTTGAATACGTAAATAAATTATTGTTGTGCCGGAATTATTAAAAAGCTTGATACCTGTCGTGTGTATACACAGACCCACACGGAAGACAATTTTCCTACAAATATGATGGCGGCGCAACAATATGATACCCAATTTAATTAATTTATTTATCGGTTTGATTACACATAATAATTATATTCTATAACTATCAGTCTAGATTTTTGATTAAATTTTTATAAATATAAAATAAAATGCTGGCCGAAACACTATACATAATTTATTTTATAATACACAATCATAAAATAAATTATTATTTATTATAATTAGAACTTTTTAATTAAATCGATCGCGTTATGGAATTTTTAATTTTTATTTTACATTTTATCATAAAGTACATCGTTGCAATTTCATTTATAACTAAGTATAATTTTATTAAAGCGCTAAATAATAACGCTTTCAATTTATTTTGTACACTTTCCAAATCTAAAACACAAAGCTATAATTTAAATACTATACTTGGAATTGTTATTCATTGTGAAAATGTGAAAAATTTTGTGGTTGTATACGAAAATAATTTTTAGAATAAATTGTTGCTGTTGTTGTTAATTGTTGTGTCGGTTCTGCACCAAATTCTTAGAAAATCTTATTGATTTATAAAATCGAAAAACCTTGTGCTTGTTTCACCAATTTATACATATATTAATTACATTTGCATACAAACACAGGCTTTAATATTTTTAAATGAGAACGATTCGGAGAAGAAAACCAATTTAATTTTCGTAGCAATCATGAAAATTGTTGAACTTAATATTTTTGGGGGATTTCATCCGTTTTGGGGTTTAAACTAATTTATTTTGCAAATATCTCAAAAAATATAAGATTTACAAAAAACTTGTTAAGTACAAAATGCTCCAAATTATACAATTGTAAAAAATTAAAAAAAACAATTAAAATATTAAATTTATAAGAAATTTACTTAATAAGTTCCCGTGGCGTACTGCAGCTATCGGGGTTTTCACAGGTGGTGGATAGTGGACGGCCTATCGATAGGTAGGTTAGCGGTGAATTAAATAAGCCGCCCCCAACCGCTGTCCAGCTGGTGGGAGAGTCTCAGGGAACTGGGAAGTGGTTAACCTCAGTTCATTAAATTCTGAGTGCCTATGATGCCCAGCATGGAAAGGCGAACGGATGGCGTTAGAAAATCATCGACTAATAACCACGGCGGACTGTGCGTCACGTCCTCTCTGCACCTCCGTAGGCTCCGCGAGTGATGAGTGGCGTACGTACCCTTTTTAAGGGTGACCCTGGGAATGGAATGGATCCCATTGGATAGGGCTCTCCATGTGAATAGGTGAATGAGAGAGAGAATGTGGAGCGGAGGGAAGGGGTGCTGGGAGGCCGGGGTACTAGCGAGTCGAATGGGCTGGATTAAGGTGTTAAGCGACCCGTGCTGATGATCTGCCAGGCTGGGGGCCCATTTAACAAAGCCCAGTCGCTAATGGATCCCTCTGGATACCTGGCGACCTCCAGTTGTAATTAGCCTTACCTGCGTATATGGATCTCTGCGCAGGCCGACCTTTATTTCTCCGATACTCGTGGGAATCAAAATGGAAAGATCAAACAATAACAAAACCAAGGGCACCGGCTCTCCTCAAAAGCAGGTATTAGTGAAGGGAGGTACCTCGAACCAGACGGATGGGGCATCTAAGGTTGCAAAAGTGGTTGACTCTAGGGCACCAGCCTCGGGAGTTAGCGGTACCAACGCAACACAGTGAAGTGGGACGAGAGACATTCCTCCGGCGAAAAGGCAGTACAGAAATCGCCGCTCGGCATTCCGAATTCTCGAGGAGTGGGCTGCGACCTCCGACGGGCAGCTCACGGAAGAATAAAGAACATCAGTAGCTTGGGCAAGGAGCACTGTGGGCTGCGGAAGCTCGGCAAGGGACCATGTGTTGAGAAGACAGCGGTCCCAGGACAAGGTGGAAGTAGCTGACAGGAAGCGGGCCAAGTTGCTGACTGACACCAAGCCGAGTTCTAACTCAGGGACAAAGCTGTTCAGCGATGTCCTGAGGGAGCATGTGTTGATGCTAGCCGTAATTGACGAAAGTCAAGAAGATGGGAGCATCACGGCGGAAAAATGGAGGTTGGTGTATAATGCACTCAACCCCGTATTTTTAAAGGTCCTGGGAGAAAATCCGGGACCACCCCCATCCTGCAGAGATGCGGGATGATATCAAGGGCATGTGAAGATGACGTGTGGCCTGGCGCAAAGCTTGCGGCAGTTAGCCGGGAGGAAATTCCCAGCAGGCCAAGAGCAAGTATCTGGCTGCCATCCGAACCGGCTAGCCTTGACGAGGCGTTCAAAATTATTCAGGCCAGTAACCCGAGTCTCCCGACCGGAAATTGGAAAATCGTCAAGCAGGAGGAGGCGAAGGGGGGCTCGAAATTATCAATTATGGTAATAAATAAGGAGTCCCTTGCCCTCCTTCACAAAGCGAAGGGAGTAATTGACTTCGGTTTCGGGTCAATTACTATCGACGCTTATAAAAAGGATGGAGAGGAAGCGCGTACGGGAGGCCAACCAGAGGATGGTGGCAACCCGTCCAGACCTGAAGGGGGTACCAGCAGCATGAGGGGAGAAGCTGAGGGTAGAAGAGAGTGAATCCGGAGACCTCGGTCTGGCAAGGATTCACTTGGAAGATGAGGAGGGGCACATAAGCGAAAGAGCTGGTGTACCGATGGAGGAGGATGTCGGCAGCCCGGCCAGACGGGGAAGCACTAACAAGTCCTCTACAGAAGGTATGAGGGTTTAAGATAATTCAAATTAACCTTCACCATTCTAAGGCTGCTTCGGCAGCTCTACTCCTCAGGCTTGCTAGTTCGGGTGATGATGTGATACTAATCCAAGAACGTTGGATTAATAACAAACGGATCTGTGGCCTCAGAACCAAGGGATACAAAATTATGTCCTCTAGTAAGTCTGGGAATATCAGATCTTGTATTCTTGGGAAAAATAATATTAATCTTTTTCTTCTCTCTCAATACAGCAATGGTGACACTACTGCAGTTAATCTGGAAGTAGGCACTTTTATATTCTGGCTAGTTTCAGCCTACTTGGACCGGGAGAAGGAGGTTCCTCCGGATAACCTGGAGGAGTTGATCCGTGAAGTGGAACAATCAAAGGTAGGTGTGGTACTGGGAGTTGATGCTAATGCGCATCACACTATCTGGGGAAGCACGGACATTAATGAAAGAGGTGAGTCACTTTTAGATTATTTGATGAGTACTAACCTTTCAGTGTGTAATATTGGGCGGGAACTCACATTTATTACTAGTAATAGACAGGAGGTTCTAGACGTGACCCTTGCCTCAAATAATATTATTCATATGGTTAAAAATTGGAGGGTGGATAAGAAGACCTGGCTCTGAAGCCCCCGACGACCGTTGGGGAGCTGGAGGACCTGGTGGCTAGCGTTACTAGCGCATGCAACCGGTCCTTTTGTGCTGCCTGCCCTCTGGTTAAGCCTAGAGGTAGGCAAAAACCAGTATGGTGGTCCAGGGAACTGGAAACCTATCGTAAAGCTTGTAGGACAGCCTTTAATAGAGCCAAAAATACAAGGGAAACTCAGGATTGGGACTCCTATAAGGAGAAACTCGGAATTTATAAGAAAGAATTAAGAAAGGCACAAAGGAGGTCTTGGAGAATCTTCTGTGATAAAATGGAAAAGGTATCCGAAACGTCCCGCCCTAGGAAGATTCTTTCCAAAAGTACAGCTAGTCCCAGTTTTTTGATAAAACCGGACGGATCTTGGACATCTTCTAGTGGAGAATCTCTGGAGCTTTTCTTCGAGACACACTTCCCAGGGTGCTTTGAAGACCTGTTGGTGCATAGCAATCATCAGGAATCACTGTCAATGTTCACAGAGGATATCGTAACCAGGAAACGGATCCTATGGGCACTGAGGGGTTTTAAACCATTTAAATCGGCTGGTCCGGATCAAATTATACCAGCGGAACTTCAAAACAACTCAGTAATTATTCTTCCTTACCTAATTACTGCAGCGTGTACCGAGCTGAAGTCGTAGCGGGAGGTCATGACGTGGTTGAAGCATAATGTGGTATCCTCAGATGATATCGCAATCTATCTGGAGAGTCAAGCGGCGATCCGGTCGTTAGAATCGGTGTCTTTGGCGTCACGGGTGGCGTTGAGTTGTCACTCATCTCTAAATAAGATGGGTGAGCAATTCAATATCCAGGTAATCTAGGTCCCAGGTCACTCCGGCGTCATGGGGAACTGCAGGGCGGATGAACCTGCTAGCCATGGTACGACTCTCCAGCTGCAACCGGAAAGGGCAAGTTTGGGGAGGCTTATCACAGCGGTGAGACAGGCACTTGGGAAGCAGGCGCTATCCTCAGCGGAGGAAAGGTAGTCTAACACCCTTACCTTTAGAGTTGCAAGACATGTTTGGCCAAAGCTGGACTTGGGGCGCACTAGGGCATTAGTATCCCTACGCAGACGTGAATTAAGAAAGGTCGTAGAAATTCTCACGGAACACTGCCTTTTTGGAGAACATGCAAGAAGGGTGGGTCTGGAGGCAAATGACTTCTGCAGAAGCTGCTTGGACGAAGAGGAGGAAGGGACGTTGACCCACTTCCTTTGCTCGTGTTAAGCATTGGCACTCAGAAGGCACAAACACTTGGTTAAGTTCAGGATGGACTGCCTCTCGGATTTCGAAAACATTAAAGTGCGGGACGTCTTACACTACATAAGTAGCTCGAAATGGTTCCAATAGGGGTAAAGAATATATATTCTGTGGTACCACAATGGACCCTTATCGGTTTAAGTGTGCCTAAGCAGCCACTCCAACCTAACCTAACCTAACTTAATTTTTCAAAAGTTGAGAGGCTTCATAATTAGTTTATCGAAGAAAAGTTGAATTATTAGAAAGGTTGCCAGTCAAATCATAATTTTATTACAATATGCCGATAGCCGTTATTCAAATCTTTCTTGTTATCGTGACTCAATTACTACCATAAGACACAAAGTGGGAGTAAAAATGTGGGAGCTAGATAGATAAGAAAAAAAATGCTGTATGCGATATTAATCAGAAACATGTTAGGTGTCCCACGGCACCCCAAAAACCAAGACATTTTTTGTTTATGCTCTTACTAAACTTTAGAAAATCTCGGAAAAATGTATCTATGAGCTCAGAGGAAACATTACAATTACGAAGCTCTCCATATATTTGTATATCAACTCACGTAATAGACACAGCTATAGACAATTTTTTTTACCATGCAAACTGTACATTTTCTTTTTTTTTTAAGTTCAATCACGAAACCTATCCTGTTTCTGGTAAACTAAACAAAAAATCTTAAATATTCTAAGAAAATTGTATAAATTATTCTTAACCTTTAGCACAGTTTGTTCTATCTCTCTATAACAATTTCGGTATATCCATATGTGTATTTTGTGTAGAATGGTTATGTGTGCTCGTTTCCAAACATGATAAATTTCCCTCCCTTATATATAGTATAGCCTAGGTATCTTAGCATACCGCATATGGATTTCAAGGAAAAATTTTCAAGATGATAAGACACATAACACATATACATATACACATATATTTCATTATCTCGTTTATTTATAACATACCATATATCTAAAGAAAATGGTTCTATAAATGGGTTGTCTTGTAACGAATTACCTGAAATTTTCGTTTCATTGTTTATGCGATATGGTAAATACATGTTTATGGATATCTTACAAAAAAAGTCGTATATAATAGAAAACTGTGTATCTATCTACCATACAGATGTATAACCTTGGATAATATTGTGAAAATATGTCTGCACAACAATAAAAACCAAAATGAGACAAATTCTTGTCCTTGCGTCATATAATATACAGATGAGTAAAAGTTACATACAGTGTTAGTCTTTTATAAAATTTTCATGTTTTGTTGTAAGACTGTGAGTATAGCATGCATATGGGTAAAATAGCTTGAAAATTTCAATAATTTGATTAAATCCACCGCCACCCACTTGAATTTAAACAAAATCCAGAATATTACCAACCAACTACACCATAAAATAGGATCCCATTATTCAATTTAATGAATTTTTTTTTTGTTCACTTCATTGGCATGCAAATGGAGAGAAACAAGTACAAAAAAAAATATTTTTGTAAGAATATTACAGTCGCAAAAAATTGTTCGAATTCGTTATATTCTTGAAAAGCTAAATGAGAACAAGGGATAGTATCGATATGCATCGAAACCAGCAACGGTACAATATAACAAAAAAATTGGTATGCAACTTTTTTTTTTGTCTTTCCCATTTTTCCCCATCAATAATATCTAGCTGCCAATAAAATTTATTGAACAGTTTAAATCTTTTTTTTTTTGTTTAAATTGTGCACTAAAATTAATTTACAGTTTTGAATATTTTTTATGTTTTATTTCGTTTAGTGAAGTGACACAAAAAAAATAGGAAAAATTGTAAAGAATCAGATAAATTCTTGGGATTAGAAATATTTACTCGACTTCCTCAAATTTCTAAAAATTGCTTAAATTTGTTTTAAATATTTAAAATCTGAAAATATGAGGTGGTGGAACAAAATAACTCTCACAAACTTTAAGCTAGGATTTAAATTTTTTATTGTTATGATCTTTCCGTTCAACAAGGCATATTTCAAAACGGAAAATTTCAAAATGGAATATGAAAATATGACATAAGGTACACTACGGCATATTTCAATACGGCATATTTCCAAACGGCATTTGTTACACTACGGCACAAGATACACTATGGCACATTCTAAAACGGCATATTTCAATACGATATACGGACCGAGCAAACGGCGCAGTGGTTAAAGCTGCGGCGATTGGGATTTTTCATCATCTGATTACGATCGGTGATGAAGATGAACACATCTGACCCCTGTTGAGAGTGCGGAATCCATGGGCCAACCCGCACCTTTCATGTCAGCACTAAAGGTTGGCATGAAGTAATGCAATATGCAGGTGGTTTAAACGAAAACGGGTCTATAGCCGTAAGTCCTCGATTTGGCTACTGCGTAAGCCCCTGTTGAGCCCCAGAAAATATTGCAGAGATATAAACAAACTAACAAACAAATACGATATATGGTACATTACGGCACAAGGTACACTATGGCATATTTAAAAACGGCATATTTTAGTATTCCATATGGTAACACTATGGCATAAGTTACACGATGGTATATTTCAATATGGCAAATGGTACAATATGGCATATTCTAAAACTTGGCTACTTCTTAGCCGATTATGATGAAATTTGACAAGTGCAATGAAAGTGGAATACTGAAATGGATTTTAGATGAAGTTCTGAAATATGGCCAATTAGGGTGGAACTTTGCTGTTTCTCAACCGATTATGATGAAATTCGACATATACGATAGAAATGGGATTCTAAAATGCGTTTTAGATGAAATTCTGGAATATGGCCAATAATGAAGGAACTCGACTATTTTTTAACCGATTATGATAAAATTCGACAAATGTAATGTAAATGAGATTCTAAAACGGTTTTAATCATCAACAAATAAAGCTACCCTAAAAATTGTCCTTCACCTATTGGAATTTTATTTCGCTTAATAAACGGAAATAAAAATATTGGTAATGAAGGTATAATCGGGAAGTGATTGATATCTACAATTTTTAATTTTTGTTTAAATCAAATTTTAAAAGTAAAAATATCTATATTAGTCCTTCAGGTGTATTTTTATTCATTGAAATTATTTTTAAAGAAGGAACCAATTTTGTACCACCATCTTAATTTAGCAACATAGTTCTTAAGTAGCGTTTAGATAAAATTCTAGATAAGGTGAATTAGGATGGAATTTGGCTGTTAGTTACACAGTGTTGAGTACAGATAATGTCTTGGATGATCGATTTGACATTTCCATATTTTTTAATTAACCACAATTTAAAGAGTGCAGACTTTTTTTTTTTAGACCTTTTATAGACACTATAGCGGCCGTAAGATGGCGTCCTCTAGGTGAATGGCTGTGGCCGCATCGTATAGAATAAAAAATCAAAAATTTCAATTAGAAAACAATGGCGGCCATTTGAAAAAAAAAATGATTTATGGCGATTCGGCGATAATAACACATTTCCTGAACGGAATCCATTTTGAATTAGGTCGATCGAACAAAAACGTCTGTGCTATGCTGTCAACCATGTCAACAAACCTGATTTTAAGAAAAACGCCAACAGCAAATACAACGAGCATTCTCGAGGCATCGACGTATGGCGGTCGTTTCGAATTCTTCTGTTGTGAATTGAGTTTTGGAGACCAAGGTACACATTCTTAGGGCCAAAAATGATCCATTCAAGCCAAAAAAAAAAGATGTTTTTGTTTCAACACTGTGTGTCAACACAATTGCCTTAACCAATTATTATTAAATTCGACAAGTGCGATGGAAATGGGATCTTAAAATGATTTGTAGATAAAGTTCTGGAATAAGTTAAATTAATCAGGAATTTGACTATTTCTTAACCGATTATACCAAAATCCATTCTCTTAATATAATTTGCCTTCATTTAACGGATTTCCTTTAAATCTTCATCTAAGAGAATTTCCCTTCAATTAGTAGAATTATCGTTTATTTACTTAAATTTTCCTTTATCTATTGGAATTTTTCTTCAGTTAAGCTCTTGTTGAAAATCGTTCCATTTGATTCATTACAGCATGCTTTCGTGATAGTTTTTACCATTCACAAAAGGAAATGTAACAACTGTTAAACGTTAACAACGCATTTACAACGTAATCAGGTACATTGTCGAAAGCGAATTGATCTCCTAAATTCAATCGGATTTTATGTACGCCCGCATCCGTTGTAATTCAAATGGATACATGCTGTTAATATAGGTTTGGAAATTAAAATATGCCGTAGTGTACCATATGCCGTTTTGGAATATGCCATTTGGAAATATGCCGTTGTGTACCATATGCCGTTTTGTCATATTTCGTAATGAAATATGCCGTATCGACCGGGACTCGCTATTGAATAAAGTTCAAATCGTCGAAATCGTTGAAGTACTTCAACTAAATTAGAAGATGTTTTCGTAATTTTTGAAATTATTTATTGCTAGCTGTGAAATTCGTCAATTTATTGATATTGGTGAATTTCTGTAGAAAATTTGGTAAATTAACCAAACTAACGTTCTTCAAATCAAAATTTTGTGTATTCCTCGCTAGTATTCTTAAAATTATCGAAATTCTTTGATCTTGAAAATAATGGTTTCCTTCATTATTTATCATAAACATACAAAAAATTATGGAAAACAGTGCGGGCTCTTACACCTTAAACAAATCAAGAAACCCTTTAAAGTTTTCAATATCATAAATTCTAGTAGTTTTGTAATAGGCGTAAACACTACCACCGCCTTGTCAAGCAACACGCAGAAGTAAAGTGATGATGATAATGGAATAAAATCTCGGCCCTGCCGACTTTCGATAAACCTTTCCAACTTTTCACTTGAGGCTTTAACGGGGGCGCGAAATCGGTTATTATGATTAATTTAAATATAAATTGACATGAAACAACATATTAAAAATAAACACAAACACTACATTGCAGACCGGAGTGAAGTTTCTAACGTTAATTTAAAGTGTAGTTTGCCACTAAAAATAGTGTAAGAAATAAGTGGTAGAAAAAGTGTTAAAAAAAGTTACTAACGTTAAAAAATGTAGCTACACAAAAAAGCGTTAAATGAAAAATTAAAAAAACATTATTTTCTCATATTTCGATTTAAAATTAATAATTCAAAAAGGTTATACAAAATTGCCAATACTAACCAAATTTCGAATTAATCAAAACGTTATATTTTATATCAATTAATTAAATAAACCATTAACCATCAATTAATTAATTAACCCTAAATAAACCATTTAGTATTTGAATACTAAAATGAGGGCGAAATCAAATAACACAAATTTAACAGATATGCTATGTAGGAGCTATATTCCACAGACTGAGAATATAATAATCCGGTTAGAATATGATAGGTTGGGCTCGAATGATAAGTTGGGCTCGAATGGCAAATTTTCAAAGGAGAACTAATTTTTCCAAAATGATTTGGAGGCGGTACTACCCTAAGTCAAATAACAAAAATCTCAGAGATGTGCTCATGTACTGACTATATACAACGGATCGAGAATATAATGAGCTGGCTAGGAGTGCATATGCCATTCACTTATGATGGGTTGGGCTCGAATGACAAATTTTCAAAAATTAAGAAATTTTCCCAAAAATGATTTGAAAGCGGTACTACACTAAGTCAATTAACAAAAATCTCAGAGATGTGCTCATGTACTGACTATATACAGCGGATCAGGAATATAATGAGCTGGCTAGGAGTGCATATGCCATTCACTTATGATGGGTTGGGCTCGAATGACAAATTTTCAAAAATTAAGAAATTTTCCCAAAAATGATTTGAAAGCGGTACTACACTAAGTCAAATAACAAAAATCTCAGAGATGTGCTCATGTACTGACTATATACAGCGGATCAGGAATATAATGAGCTGGCTAGGAGTGCATATGCCATTCACTTATGATGGGTTGGGCTCGAATGACAAATTTTCAAAAATTAAGAAATTAACATGAGCACATCTCTGAGATTTTTGTTATTTGACTTAGTGTAGTACCGCTTTCAAATCATTTTTGGGAAAATTTCTTAATTTTTGAAAATTTGTCATTCGAGCCCAACCCATCATAAGTGAATGGCATATGCACTCCTAGCCAGCTCATTATATTCCTGATCCGCTGTATATAGTCAGTACATGAGCACATCTCTGAGATTTTTGTTATTTGACTTAGTGTAGTACCGCTTTCAAATCATTTTTGGAAAATTCCTTAATTTTTGAAAATTTGTCATTCGAGCCCAACCCATCATAAGTGAATGGCATATGCACTCCTAGCCAGCTCATTATATTCCTGATCCGCTGTATATAGTCAGTACATGAGCACATCTCTGAGATTTTTGTTATTTGACTTAGTGTAGTACCGCTTTCAAATCATTTTTGGGAAAATTTCTTAATTTTTGAAAATTTGTCATTCGAGCCCAACCCATCATAAGTGAATGGCATATGCACTCCTAGCCAGCTCATTATATTCCTGATCCGCTGTATATAGTCAGTACATGAGCACATCTCTGAGATTTTTGTTATTTGACTTAGTGTAGTACCGCTTTCAAATCATTTTTGGGAAAATTTCTTAATTTTTGAAAATTTGTCATTCGAGCCCAACCCATCATAAGTGAATGGCATATGCACTCCTAGTCAGCTTATTATATTCCAGATCCGTTGTATATAGTCAGTACATGAGCACATCTCTGAGATTTTTGTTATTTGACTTAGTGTAGTACCGCTTTCAAATCATTTTTGGGAAAATTTCTTAATTTTTGAAAATTTGTCATTCGAGCCCAACCCATCATAAGTGAATGGCATATGCACTCCTAGCCAGCTCATTATATTCCTGATCCGCTGTATATAGTCAGTACATGAGCACATCTCTGAGATTTTTGTTATTTGACTTAGTGTAGTACCGCTTTCAAATCATTTTTGGAAAATTCCTTAATTTTTGAAAATTTGTCATTCGAGCCCAACCCATCATAAGTGAATGGCATATGCACTCCTAGCCAGCTCATTATATTCCTGATCCGCTGTATATAGTCAGTACATGAGCACATCTCTGAGATTTTTGTTATTTGACTTAGTGTAGTACCGCTTTCAAATCATTTTTGGGAAAATTTCTTAATTTTTGAAAATTTGTCATTCGAGCCCAACCCATCATAAGTGAATGGCATATGCACTCCTAGCCAGCTCATTATATTCCTGATCCGCTGTTTATAGTCAGTACATGAGCACATCTCTGAGATTTTTGTTATTTGACTTAGTGTAGTACCGCTTTCAAATCATTTTTGGGAAAATTTCTTAATTTTTGAAAATTTGTCATTCGAGCCCAACCCATCATAAGTGAATGGCATATGCACTCCTAGCCAGCTCATTATATTCTCGATCCGTTGTATATAGTCAGTACATGAGCACATCTCTGAGATTTTTGTTATTTGACTTAGTGTAGTACCGCTTTCAAATCATTTTTGGGAAAATTTCTTAATTTTTGAAAATTTGTCATTCGAGCCCAACCCATCATAAGTGAATGGCATATGCACTCCTAGCCAGCTCATTATATTCCTGATCCGCTGTATATAGTCAGTACATGAGCACATCTCTGAGATTTTTGTTATTTGACTTAGTGTAGTACCGCTTTCAAATCATTTTTGGAAAATTCCTTAATTTTTGAAAATTTGTCATTCGAGCCCAACCCATCATAAGTGAATGGCATATGCACTCCTAGCCAGCTCATTATATTCCTGATCCGCTGTATATAGTCAGTACATGAGCACATCTCTGAGATTTTTGTTATTTGACTTAGTGTAGTACCGCTTTCAAATCATTTTTGGGAAAATTTCTTAATTTTTGAAAATTTGTCATTCGAGCCCAACCCATCATAAGTGAATGGCATATGCACTCCTAGCCAGCTCATTATATTCCTGATCCGCTGTATATAGTCAGTACATGAGCACATCTCTGAGATTTTTGTTATTTGACTTAGTGTAGTACCGCTTTCAAATCATTTTTGGGAAAATTTCTTAATTTTTGAAAATTTGTCATTCGAGCCCAACCCATCATAAGTGAATGGCATATGCACTCCTAGTCAGCTTATTATATTCCAGATCCGTTGTATATAGTCAGTACATGAGCACATCTCTGAGATTTTTGTTATTTGACTTAGTGTAGTACCGCTTTCAAATCATTTTTGGGAAAATTTCTTAATTTTTGAAAATTTGTCATTCGAGCCCAACCCATCATAAGTGAATGGCATATGCACTCCTAGCCAGCTCATTATATTCCTGATCCGCTGTATATAGTCAGTACATGAGCACATCTCTGAGATTTTTGTTATTTGACTTAGTGTAGTACCGCTTTCAAATCATTTTTGGGAAAATTTCTTAATTTTTGAAAATTTGTCATTCGAGCCCAACCCATCATAAGTGAATGGCATATGCACTCCTAGCCAGCTCATTATATTCCTGATCCGCTGTATATAGTCAGTACATGAGCACATCTCTGAGATTTTTGTTATTTGACTTAGTGTAGTACCGCTTTCAAATCATTTTTGGAAAATTCCTTAATTTTTGAAAATTTGTCATTCGAGCCCAACCCATCATAAGTGAATGGCATATGCACTCCTAGCCAGCTCATTATATTCCTGATCCGCTGTATATAGTCAGTACATGAGCACATCTCTGAGATTTTTGTTATTTGACTTAGTGTAGTACCGCTTTCAAATCATTTTTGGGAAAATTTCTTAATTTTTGAAAATTTGTCATTCGAGCCCAACCCATCATAAGTGAATGGCATATGCACTCCTAGCCAGCTCATTATATTCCTGATCCGCTGTTTATAGTCAGTACATGAGCACATCTCTGAGATTTTTGTTATTTGACTTAGTGTAGTACCGCTTTCAAATCATTTTTGGGAAAATTTCTTAATTTTTGAAAATTTGTCATTCGAGCCCAACCCATCATAAGTGAATGGCATATGCACTCCTAGCCAGCTCATTATATTCCTGATCCGCTGTATATAGTCAGTACATGAGCACATCTCTGAGATTTTTGTTAATTGACTTAGTGTAGTACCGCTTTCAAATCATTTTTGGGAAAATTTCTTAATTTTTGAAAATTTGTCATTCGAGCCCAACCCATCATAAGTGAATGGCATATGCACTCCTAGCCAGCTCATTATATTCCAGATCCGTTGTATATAGTCAGTACATGAGCACATCTCTGAGATTTTTGTTATTTGACTTAGTGTAGTACCGCTTTCAAATCATTTTTGGGAAAATTTCTTAATTTTTGAAAATTTGTCATTCGAGCCCAACCCATCATAAGTAAATGTCATATGCACTCCTAGCCAGCTCATTATATTCCAGATCCGTTGTATATAGTCAGTACATGAGCACATCTCTGAGATTTTTGTTATTTGACTTAGTGTAGTACCGCTTTCAAATCATTTTTGGGAAAATTTCTTAATTTTTGAAAATTTGTCATTCGAGCCCAACCCATCATAAGTGAATGGCATATGCACTCCTAGTCAGCTTATTATATTCCAGATCCGTTGTATATAGTCAGTACATGAGCACATCTCTGAGATTTTTGTTATTTGACTTAGTGTAGTACCGCTTTCAAATCATTTTTGGGAAAATTTCTTAATTTTTGAAAATTTGTCATTCGAGCCCAACCCATCATAAGTGAATGGCATATGCACTCCTAGCCAGCTCATTATATTCCTGATCCGCTGTATATAGTCAGTACATGAGCACATCTCTGAGATTTTTGTTAATTGACTTAGTGTAGTACCGCTTTCAAATCATTTTTGGGAAAATTTCTTAATTTTTGAAAATTTGTCATTCGAGCCCAACCCATCATAAGTGAATGGCATATGCACTCCTAGCCAGCTCATTATATTCTCGATCCGTTGTATATAGTCAGTACATGAGCACATCTCTGAGATTTTTGTTATTTGACTTAGGGTAGTACCGCCTCCAAATCATTTTGGAAAAATTAGTTCTCCTTTGAAAATTTGCCATTCGAGCCCAACTTATCATTCGAGCCCAACCTATCATATTCTAACCGGATTATTATATTCTCAGTCTGTGGAATATAGCTCCTACATAGCATATCTGTTAAATTTGTGTTATTTGATTTCGCCCTCATTTTAGTATTCAAATACTAAATGGTTTATTTAGGGTTAATTAATTAATTGATGGTTAATGGTTTATTTAATTAATTGATATAAAATATAACGTTTTGATTAATTCGAAATTTGGTTAGTATTGGCAATTTTGTATAACCTTTTTGCATTATTAATTTTAAATCGAAATATGAGAAAATAATGTTTTTTTAATTTTTCATTTAACGCTTTTTTGTGTAGCTACATTTTTTAACGTTAGTAACTTTTTTTAACACTTTTTCTACCACTTATTTCTTACACTATTTTTAGTGGCAAACTACACTTTAAATTAACGTTAGAAACTTCACTCCGGTACATTGCAGGTAGTTTTTTGAAATGTGGCATCGCTAAATGCGCATTTTCCATTTTGGGTGCACCTGAATATATAAAGTAAGATCGATGTCCTGATTGACTGACCATCATTGTCCAGCTCAAACCTTTTAGCCTAGGAACGTGAAATTCGGAGGTATGAACAAGAGGTATGTTGTTTATATGATGTAGTCACTCTCTAAGGAAGGAATTTTGGAATCTAAATCTGTATAAGGTGTATGTGACAATACATACATAATGTCCGTTTATACAGCCAAAACATAATTTCGGCACTTTTACCGAAATTTAGCGCTTGAGCTGGTGGTTCCGGGAAAACATTCCTTATTAACTTGCTTTCAGCAAAAAATAAGAAGTAACAATGGAAAATAGCCTGTTAGATGGAGGAAGGACGACCCATTCTATTTCTAACATGTCTCTTAGCCTAATCCATTTTGAAACGCCTGTATGCAACATAGCGAAACAAAGTTGTGAAAGTTAAAGCCTGGGTTAATCACCGTATCTGTGCCCACTTATCCAAAAACGTTCTCTCAAGAGGAACATGAGGGTTCTCTTCGAGGGAGCAATTCTTCTACTCAAAATAGGTAATAGAGAATATCCCAACGCTAAGGGTTGGATAATGATCCTTTCTGATATTGAATTAGTTGTGACTATACGCTATTTTCTATATAACAGGATAAATCTTTGGTATAAGATCTAATGATCTTATACCAAAGATTTATCCTGTTATATAGAAAATAATGGAAATATCAGTAGCTGCCATAATTAATAAAATAATTCTGGATTCATACGAAGAGACAACAATAGAATACAGTGGGTCGGTGATTCAAAGTGATTCCCTGACCATAATATACTAGTCCTGAAAGTGGGAACTTAAAGACTAAAACTTTCTCCTTTAAAGAAATTTAATTCAGGGCACTGTGTTAACTGGCTCTGCTCGAGGGAAGCCGATATTCATACCATGAATACTATTGACTCCGTCCCAGTATCCGTTTCAGTTAAAAAGGTTTCAGGTCCGAGTTTAAGATCTACTTCACGATGACCGATAATAAGACTCAGGTTAAACTCTGAAGATCGCAGGGATTGATCAGACAGAGAATCGACTTATACAAGGGCGGTTTCGATGGTCTTTAATAGATAATCTTTGGGGCGGAAATGGAACATCTTGAATATTTCAAGACAAAATAATAAGAAACAACTAGAGTAGAGGCAAATAGACAACTTCTTTATGAATGTTGAACAAAAATATGATTCCGTAATAGAAGATTTTCCCGTAAATCAAAAATATATGACTTGGCCCTGACGTATCTCGATATTTCTAGCCATATCTCTTTCTCTGTTTATCGTTGGCTATCGAAAAGGTTACACGAGTTTCGGTGTGCTCGGGACAATTTTG
Organism: Tipula vernalis; assembly: GCA_958295665.1. Lineage (NCBI taxonomy): Eukaryota > Metazoa > Arthropoda > Insecta > Diptera > Tipulidae > Tipula > Tipula vernalis. Next base: position 21,325,887 of record OY282559.1, read on the forward strand.
CCTTTGTTTTGGCGTCATGTCCGTCTCCCACTATTTCGTCACCAATTATAACCCATTTGAGCAGTTAGGTTCAACCAGTAACTCCTGAACAATGCCTATTTGATACAGCTTTAGGTCGAAATTCAAGAATTGCGGAACAAATTTTGCTGCCACACGTTTCTTGCTCAAAACCCTAAACATTTCACCTATTATAAACTAAAATCCTAAAACGTGAATGAAGGAATAGAATAAGTGTATTTGTGGGAGTGCTTGTCCCCTTTTATTAAAATAAAATTAAAAGCTCGATCTCGAATTTAGTCAATGGATTATTGACGGATGGGAAGAGGGTTAGGTCCCCGATTAGTCTTCTTAATATGTAGAAAATACAACATCACGGTCATAGGAAACGGAGAATTGCAATTGGCTGCTAACGTATAATGGAAAAGAAGGATAAGGGAATTTGGAATTGTAAGGGGAACAAATTTCAGTATTGAAAACTTACTAGCAAAAATAATATTTCCAATTCCCATGTTAATATTCGTCAATCTTGGACTAAAGGCATAAGACCTGATAGAGCCCGGAAACTAGAATACTCGTTTTTCCTGTTAAAATCTTCAATATTTAAATTAATGAAGTAAACAAAATTATAACGTCTAAATTTATGATATGGCTATACTTGTGTCAAAATACATCAGCGATAAGGGTATCAACCCAACAAGAAAAACCTGCTACATATGGACTTATCCGGCCCGTGAAAATAAAAAAATTCACTGCGTTAAGCTTGACACTGGTGCCAAATGCAACGTAATAACGAAAAAGTTAGCGGATAACTTAAATCTAATGATCGATAGATCAAACACAAAAAATTTAATTGCATTCAGCGGCCACAAAATTAGCGTTATTGGTCAAGCATCAATCCTTTGTTCAATAAAAAATAAATCAGTAAAAATAATATGTAAAGTGGTAGATGAAAATACAGTTCCAATACTAGGAATTAAATCATGCACAGAATTAGGGTTAGTTAAAAGGACGGACGAAAAATACGTACGATCGATTCAAAGTTTGGAAATCGACGAACAGGTATTTAATGGACTAGTTTGTTTAAAAAATTATGTCTATGACATTTATATCAAAGCCAATCCAGATTTCGTCGTTATTCTCCCGAGACGAATTCCTCATGCGATTAGAGATGACGTAAAAAAGGAATTAGACAACATGATAAATTTAGGAGTGATAATACCAATCGAAGAACCGACACAAATAGTATCACCGATGGTCATAGTTAAACAGAAAAACCAGTTACGAGTATGTATAGACCCATCTAACATAAACAAAAATATTTTACGACGACATTACCCTCTAAAAACGCTCGAAGAAATTTCAGCGCGAGTACACTGCTAGATTGTAAACGTGGATTCTGGCAAATCAAAGTCAGTGAAAGAACACAAAAATTCCTAGCATTTTCAACACCGTGGTAGAGTGTTCAATGGACGACATTCTCATTCATGCAGCCACAATCGAAAAACTAGAAACTAGAACAAAAGAAGTCATACAGAAAATAACATCAGCGGGACTGAAATTAAATAAAGACAAATGTTTGTTCAATAAAAATCACTAAAATTCCTAGGACACATTTTATCATCAGAAGGGTTATCATCGGATGACGAGAAAATCAAAGCTATAGAAAAAATCGAGACACCAAGAAACGCAAAACAACTCCAAAGATTTCTTGGAATGGTCAAGTACGTAGCAAAATTCATTCCAAACTCCTCTGAAATTACTGCGCCATTACGAGAACTAATAAAAAAGAATGTTAGTTTCGTATGGGATCATGATCAACAACAAGCATTTGAAAAACTTAAACAGCTATTATCCTCATCGCCAGTTTTAAAATATTTTGACGTTAATGCAGACGTGAAATTATCATTCGACGCAAGTTAAAGCGCGATAGGTGCGGTGTTAATCCAAAATGATCACCCTATAGCATATGCATCCAAGGCTATAACGGCGGCGCAACAAAACTATCCCCAAATTGAAAAAGAGGCGACAGCTATAAAATTCGCCTGTAAAAAGTTTCATGAGTATGTATACGGTAAAGAGTTGGAAATAGAGACAGATCAAAAGCCTCTAGAGACAATTTTTATAAAGACGATTGAGCATGCCCCGGCTAGACTACGGAGAATATTATTCCATGTGTTGCAATATGCACCGACAGTTGTGTACACAAAAAAGGTACCGAAATACCAATCGCCGATGTATTAAGCAGAGATAGCAAAACAGAACTCGACAATACATAGAAGAAGAAGAACTAGATATTAAAATAATTCTGCCTATGTCACAGGAAGCAGAAAACAAAATGAAAGAAGATACTAACGCGGATAAAATTCTCTTTCAAATAATGTCGTATATCATGAAAGGGTGGCCCGAAAAAAAAAACGAAATCCCGCAATATATTAAACATTTCATTAACTTTAAGGAGGAACTTGCTGTATATGAAGGCATTATTTTCAAAGGCGACAAAATAGTACTGCCAAATGTGCAAATAGGCAAGATACTAAAGATTGCACATACGCGTCACCTAGGAATTACAAGTACTTTAAAAAGGATAAGGCAACTATTCTACTGGAAAAACCTAACCAACGACGTGTTTGAGTTCGTTCAAAAATGCTCTATATGCCAACATACACAAAGAAGAAATGTAAAAGAACCAATAATAAGCAAGCAAATCCCGGAATACCCGTGGCAAAGAGTTGCAACTGGTATATTTACATATGACTCTCAAGAGTATATATTGATAGTAGATAGCTATTCATGCTATCTAGACTTCGAAAAACTAGACGTTACCACATCTGGAGAAGTAACAAAATTTTTGAAGAAATCGTTCGCCATACATGGAACACCTGAAGTACTAGAAAGTGACAATGGCCCCCAATATTCATTACGTGAGTTTAAGAAGTTTGCCGAGGACTGGGAATTTACACATGAAACATCGAGTCCATATTTTCCAAGGGCAAATGGGCTAGCGGAACGAGCCGTTAAGATATCGAAGTCACTTCTACGAAAATGTAGTAAAGATAAAACGGGCATTTATAAAGCATTACAGAATCTAAGAAATCTACCAAGAGATAATGAGTTGGAGTCACCAAATCAAAGGTTGCTAAGCAGAGTTACACGTACGAATTTACCGATTAAAAAAGATTTGTAAGAGAGTTGGCACTTTTCGTTTGTAATTAAAAACGCACAATTTGATATTTATAACACTAATTCAATACTATTTATTCACTGTGTTTGTTGGTTAAAGATACAATTAATTTATTATTATTTTTCACCATTTATTTAATTGAAAGGGTTAAATTATCGATATTTTAAGAAAGAATGTATTTCCACAATTGACACGACCGAAAAATTAAAAAGATGTCCACTGTATATGCAAGCGTAAAACAGAATGTCTAAAAACACGGAATTTGAAGAGTTATGAGAGTATAACATGAATGAATCAGCGCTGATATATTTGGTATTGTAGCGGTGAACGAATGTATCTATTTTATAAGTGAATTTGATGAGTGTATTTGATAAGTGTATTTCGATATGAGCGAGCCGCTACAGATTTGTTGAAGCCCAGATCAATTGAAAATGTAACAGAAAACTTACAACGTTTAAGGGAGAAGCAAAAATCGTATGCCGACAGAGGGACGAAAGAAGCACCATAATTAGAAATCAACGATAAAGTCAGAATGCAGACAGGTCACAGAGAATGGACCTCGGGTACAGTGATTGATAAAGCAGACGCGCCAAGGTCACTAATAGTACAATTAGATGACGAACGGATATTCCGTAGAAATAAGCATCACTTGGCTAGGACGCATATTACGCCGAAAACGGAAATCACCCCAGACATTCTCTACAAACCAAATACTAGAAATACAAGACAAGCTACGTCAGAAAACAATGATCGACAAGACAAGAGTATGATAGAAATGACTACGTACGCGTTCGGGAAGAGTAATAAAGCCTGTGTCAAGATTGAATCTATAACTTACGTAAACAGAATAATATGATTTTTCTTTAGTTTCTTACGGTTATGCAACAAATAAAAATATGTATGTCAAATTTTGGTTAAGTTAAAGATACTGAATTAGATAAGAATTGTACAAGAATAATGAAACAGTTATAATTTTCATATTTTGTTAATTTCTACTAACTTGTACAACGTTAAAAATAATTGAATTGTATTGTAATAAGATTATAATAATGTTATCCTATGAACTAACGTTAAATCATTATGTAATATGTATGCATTGTATGTAATAGGTATACATAAAATAAAAAAAAAAAATAAGGGAGATGTAACGATAACATGTAAACATACCTTAAGTAACCAATGTGAATCCACCTAACCTTAAACAATGTGTGTATCTCTACTGTCAATAAACAGATTTAACCTAACATCCGAATGGAAGCGTTGTGTATTAATCTTATAGTTATGACGCCTTTAGATAAAGAGTATACCAAATTTTGTACTTTTTCATCAAAATCGGTTAAGAATTATCCAAGTTCCTAGCTCACATGTAAAATTTCATCGATTAAGAAAATGTTTCTCATTGGTCATATTTTCCGGAACTTCACCTAAAAATCATTTTAGAATGTCATTTTCATCAAAATATTCAGTTTTGTACTTTGTGTTGTTGAAAATTAGGAATCTTCCAATTCTCTGTAGACGATAGAATCTCTGAGAGAAGAAACGAAACCGTTTTAGTTTTTATAACATAATTATAAAATTATATCTTTACAATAATGCTTGTTTCTGATTTCATTGCGTTCTAGCCAGGTTCAAACCAAATGTTGAATGCTTTATTTTTTCCATTATTGTTAACTACGATAATACAAAAACTATTAACCTACTAAAGTTATTACTTTTCAATTTCATTCATTTTTACGATTCATTCATCTTTGAATCTTTGATGCCATATAATTCCGTATCATGGACCAAACAGACAAATAATATATTTCATCAATTGTACAATCCCAATGTTTTTCATTTTTATTTGTTTGTGCTCTTCCGTTAGTTCGCAATATAAAAATCATAATAAAAACAAAAAAAAAATCTCGACAATTCAAAATATCATAAAATAAAAACAAAACTTTTTTTTCTTTATTATTATTACTCTTATTGTCTTATTTATTTTATTATTATTATTATTATTATTGTATTCTTCCATCTCGTCTACTCTCGAAATATTGTCAAGTGCCAATTTCCATCCACAACCGCACAGAATAGATTTCAGAGAAATCATTATCATTGTGCTGCTGTACACAATTCAATGGCAAAAATCAAATAAAATTTTATGCCATCAATGGAAGGACCGTAATAATACAGTTATGTAGATATAAACATAATTTAAGACAAAAAAAATAAATAAATTATTACCTTAAATGATTATTGTCTTAATAATAATGTCTGTATACACATACAGACACAGATAAACTAAACAAAAAATCTTTATAGTACTCTAAAATACGGAATCAAATGTTTTAACGTTCATCGAAAAACTTTTAACGTCAAAAGTTTATTTTTCACTTTAAATAAAAAAAAAAAACTGAAACAAAAACTTAAAAATATAAAATAAATAAATAAATAGAAGATTCTTAAAAAAATAAAAATAAAAAATTTAAAATAACAAAAACTTAAATAAAATGAAACTACTTAAATAAATAAATAACAACAAAATATAAACTTAAAGTTACAAAAAAAAAAAAAAAAAAAAAATAACGTTGACAATAACAACAAAAACACAAGGAATCGCAAAACAAATGATTGTGTTTGCAATTTACAGTGATTTCTTGCATGCGAGCACAATAAAAACCAATCTATGTGTGTATGGGGATAAAGATGCTACTAATGCATCGTCATCAGCATACGTTTTTCCAGTCTGTTTTGTGGAAATTTTATTCGGAAAGTATATATTTTGTATTGTAGGTGGTAATAATATTCAATTGAATAAAAGATTTTTCTATTTTCGATTCAGGTAATGTATTATGCATGTGAACTGATTATATTAGGATATTTTCTCGCGCGTGGAGGTGTATTGAGTTAAAAATAGATTTAAAAGTTATTTTCGAAAACATAACAAATTTACGAACTTTTGAGGATTTTACATTAAGTATGTATATGGACTCAATATATTGTATTATGTACTTGAATAATGAGATTAAGATAAAGTAAAACAATTTCAAGTTAAGGTAATCCAAATACTCCATAGCTATGTATATTCGAGTACAAATGCACAAGGAAAAAACGCACAGGAAAAAACATGCACCAGGAAAAAACGCACAAAAAAAAAAACAACGCACAATCAAAATATTTGAGTTCGTGCTTTAATTTTTTAATTTATTCAACAAAAAAATAAATTAATAATGAAAACACAACAACTTTATTAAACATAAAAAATTTATTTAAAATTTAGTTTTAGTACCTTACGGCAGGAGTTCTTAAACTTTTTTTTTGCAAATGAAATATTAAATTTGAAGGCACGAAGTAATATATTTAATTCGTTGAGGTGTTGAATCCCGTCTTTCAGAATTATTACTCTTGTCAGCGTTCCGCCCCTTGAAAGGCAACTGACTTCTGCATGCAGAAGGAGGTTTCGACACTCGGACTCAACTTCCTTGCAGAATCGGGGAAAAAGACGACTATTAAGAGCGCAACATTTTATAAAGTGTGTCACAGTTATGACCTCTTTGAAAATTAAGCGATTTGTTTAGCTACGAATATTTCCCTATGAATCATATGGTTGCATGAAGTCGCTTGTAGTCGCTCCATCAACTGACGATTGGGGAAAATTCATACACCTTTACTTACAGTTACAAAAAACTACTTAATAAAAAATGTTTCCAAAAATTAAAAACAAATAGAAATAAAAAATAAAATTTCTCAACATTCTCTGTTCGTAAAAGAAAGTCGTGTGTTGGCCACACCTCAATTTTTTTATTAGAAACAAGTATGATGTTAATATTTGTATTTTGGTCTTTGGGGTTCTGGCGACAATAATAAAATGTCTCTTGTTGTTTTTTTTTGTGCGTGTTTTTCTTGTTCGCTTTTTTCTGTGAACTTTTTTTTCTGGCGTTTTTTACTTGCGCATTTTTTCCCCGGGTTTTTTTCTAGTGCGTTTCTCTTGTGCGTTTTTTTTTCTAAGAAGTTTTTTCTGGACATCGATGCGAATTTTGTCTTTTAGCTTTGTAAATAAAAATGTATTTGAACTATTAAAATGTCTACCAATAACTTTTATATCATAATTATTTAATTAACATTTAATTTTTTCGTATACAATTTTTACGTATGATCCCATACGGTGGAGCAAATGTTCGTCAAAGAGGATAGACGTGTTTTTTGTATCCTCTTCAAAAAATTTAATTTATTTTTATTTTTATCTTTATTTTGGTTTTATTTATGTAGTGTTATGTATATACTCTATATAGATATGTATACATATTTTAATTTTAATTCTAATTAAATTCAATTTTAGTGAAATAATAATAATAGTGTTGTGAAATAATACTTAAAATGTAATTTTGGAAAATGCAATCCACCGGGATGCATTTATCAGGCAATGTTTTATATTTATGGATATAGAAATTAAAATTATTGATTTCTTGCTTAAGTGCATGATTTTGTCTTTTGTGTGATTGTACATGAAATTCAATTTCAATTTTAATTACTAAAATCTAATGATTGGATAGTATTAAAATGGATTTTAACTTAAATAGACATACGTCGTAGTTAATTTCATATTAGATTTTATTTTTACGCACATTTTGTAGCGTTCAGGTGTTTGTGATTGGACAAAGCCACCGTGTGTATGTTTTCTTTCACTGATTAAACGGTAAGCGGGTTATGAAACTTCGCGGCTGAACCTTTCCATTCGACCTCATTCAACTTACTTAAAGGTCCACCATTTCCCTTTTGTTTCATCCTCCATCGCAACTTATCTGAATGATTGGTGTAATAAATATTGCAATAAAAAAAAAACAATGAATGTTCCAAAAGTTTTATGATTACATAATTAAATATTTTTTATTTTATTCACTATGGCACGGCGACGAATATTGGCAACACAATCTGGGAAACCAACCCAGCATCACAAAAAAAAAAAAGATTACTAAAAAAATAATAATAATTCGGATGAGCAGTTTCGGGGCAGCAGATGTGCTAGGTATGCAGCAAACATTTATTTGAAATTAGCGCTCAAAAATTTGAGGGAAATGTCGAAAAATATGAAAGTGTAAGAAAAATATAGAAAAATAATGGGAAATTGACGAAGAGGTGGTGACGAGGAGAAGGGGGTGCCGTATATTGAGACGAGGAAAATCGTATGACAGGCAGTCAAGTCTGAATCTGACAAGTGGTTAGATCGAAAAGAAAAATTTGTTGTTAACCAAAAAAGTAAAATTGGTGTGTGCCCGTGAACTATGGGATAATAGCATAAACATTTTGTATTTGCTATTATGGTATCCATAGATAATTGTTTTTTTTTTGTTTGCACGGGTCGGTTTTAAAACACAAAATAAAAAAATCAAATAAACTGAATGTGAATTAATTTTGTATAATGAATAAGAATTATAATAAATGAGTTTTATAATGAGCTAAGCTGTGTGTTTGTTTTACAAATTTTTTGTGTCCGCTTGTTACTGAGTCCGCCATAATTCTCGTTGTGAAAATAATAATAATAAAGATTGTGATAAACATAAAAATAATTTTGTGAATACAAAGACTGTGATAAACATAAAAAAAAGTTTGTGGTGATAATTGTAAAGTGAATCAAAAGAAAAAAGAAAACCAATAAAAAACAAATAAAAGAGCGATTAAACGAATGTGGACAGAGCATATGGTGAAAAGTCTTTTTTTTATTTAACTGTCGCCGTGTAAAGTGGTGAAGCTCAAAAAAATTTATAATAAAACCATAAGTGAGTGAGCAACAAAATCAGTATACCAAAAAGCATATTATCAGTTCGCTGCAGAGAGGTTGAACCAGCAGAAGAGTTTTTCAGGTGAGTTGCCAGTCCGTTATCATTGTTTCTTGTCCCATCACGGTTGTCGCATGGTCTTGTGATACGCAGTTTGATTTTTGTTACCGTTAGTGCGATTATTCGAAGGAACCAAAAACACGCGGTGGCTTTATAGTGGTGTTCATTTGCACCCCACCCGAGTCATATTGCTCGCAATCGAGCTAAGCCGGCTTATCGTGCTGGTAGACTGGCGCCTAAAATCACGCACAGTGAGATCAAAAATTTAGAGTCTACCGAAGTCACCGCGCGTTGACGAACCCGTTGCTATTTGATATAGCATGTTATAATTTGTATGTGTTCTTTTGTTTTTATTTTATGTACAATCGCATAAATATATGATGGAAACATGATATATAACAAAACCAACAATATGTTTATACAGCCGTCTCATTCGCTTGTTACACAGATTCAATCAAGGAAATGGACTATATATTGTTGGTCTTGGTCTTGTAAAATGCGAACAACAACAAAACAAAGAAATTTTTTTTTTGTTGGTTTTGGTATAGTCGTCACAAATATTTTCCTGTATCTTGATACATAGATCAGGTATGTTTGTTTGTGTTCTAAAAGGGTATTATCTATAATATTATGAAACCATGATAAATCTCCTGCTATGCACATGAAAGATGGTAGAGAATATTTACCTTCAATGTGTGTTGGTGGTTTAGTATATAAGATTAGGTTATTTGTATGCTGGTGTTGTTTTTCTCTCTGTGTGTTTTTTGTATTTATGAAACAACTATGGTGTTCTTGATAAATCAGGAATCATGAGCTATACAAGCACAATGAAATATTAGTGTATTCGACTCAAATAGGATTCTGATACTTTGTAAAATCGAATAAGTTTGAGTCGAATTGGAAACCGCCTTATACAATTTATTTAAAATAGTCTATTTAGGTATGATTAATAATTTTTTTTACAGTGTATTACAAACTGTATCAAATTGATTTTAAATTAATTTAATTATTATTATAAAATTATAAATTAACTAACGATATAAATAAAATGCTAATTTGGAATTGTTGATTTGAGTTGTGTTAAGATTTGGTTTGAAACATAATGAAGTATTCATTTATGTGTGCAAAATTTAGATTAAACGAATGTGAACAATGTGGATTTATGTAGAAATATTTCGTCGGAAGGCTAAATGTTTTGAATTTAATTATTAACTTATTGGAATTTACTGAAGTTTAGGTTGTAGGTTTCACACACAAACGTCATGATTACTTATATTGCACACCGATAAATTTTTAAGAAAATAATGTTTCATTTTCCTTACATTCATTTATTATTTTACTTACTTTGCATGCATGATTTGGCAGGGTAATATGTATGAGAACTGAGTTAAAGTTTTATGGATATATTTATATTTATTTATAGATAAAGAAATTAAATTTTTGATTTCTTGATTAAGTGCATGATTTTATTTTTGTGCGGTTGTACATGGAATTTTAATTACTAAATTCTAATAATTGGATCGTACTAAAATGGTTTTAACTTAATTTGATTTATGTCATAGTTAATTTCATATATGCATTTATTTTTACGCATTCGTGAATGTGTTACAATCGATACGAATATATAGTATACCTTAATTTATCAATTAAGGGACCTTAATAACAATAAATATTTGGTATGACGACCGTTAGCATTTATCACGAATTACATCCATTTTCATGGAATGAACCAACTTTCCCAAGTCATAACTGCTCGGTATGTTTTGCCACTCTTCAAGTATGGCACTTTTAAGTGCTGTTAGGTTCTTTGGCTGCCTTTTAGCTACTTGTTTCTTTAAATAGACCGACAAATTTTCAATCGGGTTTAAGTCGGGGCTTTGGGCTGGTGTATCCATAACTTTGCCACAATTATATCGAAGGGTCATTATCTTGATAAAATTTGAAATGCGGTTTATTGTCTTTAAGAAACCCGAATTTTAATGCACTGCTTATCAAACATCTCTTCAAAATGTCTAAATATTGTTCTGCATTCATTCTATTTTCTATAAATGCTAAGTTTCCCATTCCTCTGCTAGAGAAGCAGCCCCAAATCATTACGGATATTTTTCCATACTTTACAGTAGGAATGATGTTACGGCTTTCTATAGATGCAAATGCTTTGCGCCATACTATAGTCGGTCTATCGTTGTAATATAGCATCATCTTCGTCACATCACAGAATATGACGTCGTCCCAATAGTCAACAGGTTCGGATATTAGCATCGTAACAAATGAAAGACGCTTCTTCGCAATATGGCCTGGCGTACTGTTTCATGAGAAACAACAGTGACGCATTCTTCCTGAAGTTCCTTTGCAAGAGTTCTGGTCGAAATCCGAGGGTTTTGATAGAGTTTTCGTATAATTAAGCGGTCTGTACGTTTAGTTATTTTACGCTTAGGGCCACCTTCACGTTTTGGCTCTAATCTATCCTCGTTTTCAGCGCGATTTAACACATTTTTTTACTTGTAACAGAAAACATTTCTGGTAATTCCTGCACATTTTTACCCAAATAGTGATTATAATATATCAGTTGGGCCACCTCAAACGATTCTCTCTTACCAGGCATTTTAAAAATACAACACTTGAAATTGTGATTAATTACCAACTAATTAACCATATCATATAACAACACATTGCAAAGCATAGGTAACGGTAAAATACCGCTAATCGTTAAGAGAGTGCTGATGAAATTGAAAAAGAGAATTTTGAAAGGAGTTATTTGACACTTGCGGGATTGAATAGCGTTTGTTTTTCTTGCATTGAATTTACACTTTCTTTAATTGAATACTCTTTGGAGGCTATATGTAAATATAACTATTTACAGAGGGGGGGATTGAACAGAGATAAGAAGTAATGTTTTTTGATACTTAACTTGGAGGATTGAATTTGTTTTTGATGTATAGACTCATTCGTGACAAACTGTTTTTATTTATGCATGCCAAATTTTGATTAAAAGAATGTGAACAACGTGGAATTATTATGAGTATCCGGCCCTTGATTCCAGAGAAATGATCATCTAATAATGTAGTTAGATTGTGCTGTCTTGTGCTAACCTATTTATTATATATTCTACTAATAATTTACTAACTATCAATCGCATTGGTGTCTGTAACCTGGTCGAGTCTGTCCCAACTAATAATCCTATCCTACCCTTCGGTTTTGTTATATGCGTACGGGTGTACGGTGTGGGCCCGGGAGTACGGGAGATCCTGCTATAATGCTTGGCCGTACACTCATAATCAATCAATCAATTTGTTGATGACTTTTGTGTGAAGATGGAGGTCACGATTCATAATTTAATGTGTGACGCGATCAAGTTTTATTGGAATGCCAGTATTTGTTTTTAAACTTCCATCTTCATTATGTATTAGCAAAACATCAAAAAAAGCTAAACGACCTTCATTTTCATTTTCGTAAGTAAATTTCATCATCATCTGAATTTAGAGTAGCCCTACAAATATCGTCAACATACCTAAAGAAGCAAATAGTTTTAACGGAAGATATTTTCAACACTTCAGTCTCAATAATACGATAGTTGGCTGGTGAGCCATTTGTAATGAATATAATTTATGAATCCTCAAATTTGTAATGAATATAATTTATGAATGATTGCTTCTAGGACATGCGTTTTCCACAACCTGCATGAGCTGTCAAACAAAATACATTGCTACCAGTATTATGATCTAATAATTCACGCAAAACTAAGTTTATAACATTGCGTTGTTCATCATTGCCGCTTCTATACATATCATGAAAAATGGTTTCTTCTTCAATAGGATCAACAAAATCGAAATCAATATTTTCATCCACATACACTGGAATTGGGAGCGCAAGTTGTTGATAGAAAAGATTGTGAGTTTGAAGAATATCATCAATAATCAAAAGGGATCTATTATATGAAATGTTTTCATTATAATACTTAAGAAAATCTTCACTCATGAATATTTTAAACTCTTCCCATAGAAGTAAGGCATTTGCTGGAACATTCAAACCACAAATAAATCCAAATAATTCACGTAATTTCCGAGGATATTTAGTTTCTTTTGCTTCATTCAAACACTCACGCCATTCATTATCATTGGATGCAATACCTCGCGCTTGAAATGCTTCGATAAATGTAGGATATTGAACGTCTAAAGAAGTTCGCAAATCTCCAAATGACTTTGGGCCCCAAACATCCAACAAAAACAACCACAAATGAAACAATTCAATATCTTTGGGAGACACAACATACAATCGAGATATCACTTTTTCACTTCCACGTTTTCTCTTAGTCCAATTTTGCTCTCTATAATTTCAAACATAATGCAATGGTATTTCACTATACAAAAGTCTATTAGATGAAGGGTCACTATTATTCAAGTAAAAAAATGCCAGTAATTTTGTCGTTGATGGATTTGCAACAGCTTCATTCTCAGAACCTTCCCGAAAAAAAACATTTTGACAATTGGGCAAGTGAAAATCAAGGCAAATAATCGTATGCGATTGAAAGTGCATAGGGTACTGAAATATACGCCATGAAGCCTCAGCGGAACCCTGTTAAAGTTAGCCGAAAGTTTCCAGCCGAAAGTGAAAAGTCGATAATGCAGATTATGTTATTGACATTCCAGCCGAAAATAAATTAGCCTCTAGAGTGTTATGTTTGGAGATATATTGCATTGATGTTACTTGTCAATAGCTATCGCAGGAAAAAAATTCAGTTCAAGTTTCCCGTGGGAAATCTCGGAAAATTCGATTTTCCAAAAATTATTAGAAAATTTTCCGAAATCGGAAAAACGAATTTTTCGAGATTTCCCACGGGAAACTTGAACTCAATTTTTTTCCTGCAATATCTATTGAGTAATCACATCAATTGAATCCATCTCCAGACATAATACTCTAGAGGCTGATTTTATACAAATTTTCTAATAATTTTTGGAAAATCGAATTTTCTGAAATTTCCCACGGGAAACTTGAACAGAATATTTTCCTGCGATAGCTATAGATAAAATACATCAATGCAATCCATCTCCAGACATAATACTCTAGAGGCTGATTTTATTCCAATTTTGTATATTCTTCTGATTTTCCGATATTTACTACGAAGCAAAGTTTTACACGTAAATTTATTTACAAAAATTTATATTTATAGATTTCTATGTAGCCTATTTACTTTCGGCTGATAACTACTAAATTTTTTATTTTCGGCTTGAATGTTATATCATAATCTGCATTATCGACTGGAAACTTTCGGCTGGGATTATACAATCTGCTTTAGCATTTTTTTTACTTTCGGCGGGACTAACGCAATCTGCATTATCGACTTTTCACTTTCGGCTAACTTTAACAGTATCTCAGCGGAACCAACTTACCGCCCATTTAAGACATTTTGTATCTCATCTACCTGAATTTCGTCATTTAATTCACCATTTAACTCCCCAAATTCTAACGACGCACAATCATATCGTTTATACACGTACTTGTAAATGGATTTCACACTTTAAACGGTCGTACACACTTCTACGTTTAAATGACAATTAAATTTGGCTGAAAGATATGGATTGTATGGAACGACGAATCGATTATCAACAGAATGCCCACGAAATGATTTTGTGTGTGAATCGCCATTATCACGTCGTCTATAAACAGGATATCCATTCACGCTATCACTCGTATAATCACAGAAATCTTTTGGAAAATGTTTGCTTCATTTTTCTTCTCTCATGCAGACAGATTTTAGATTAAGTAGACCACATGGGCCATGAATCATAAGACGCCTAACAATTTCATATAGTTGTGGATGTACTTGAATATCAGGTATTTTAGCAAACACAATCTTATCAATATCATTTTAATACGAGTATGTTCCGAAGATTGTAAGAGAATTCAATCCAGTTTCGAACTGATGAGCTTATGATTGTGAAAAAATCAATCTTCTCATCAGGCCGCGGCGACTGGACTGATTATACCACAATTTACATTCTATATATAGAGAATGTGCTGTGCGTTAAGTATTAGCGAATCATAACTAATACAGATGAATTCTCTTACAATTTTTCTTCTTCACAATATTCACACAGCTCTATTTCTGTGTACGCTAATTTTTACTTTATTAATTTTTTTTGTTGAATATTAATTAATTCATGTAATATCTAATATGCTACCGGTGGTTAGACCATTTTAATTGTGTTTCGATTAACACGAGAAGTATATTAGTATTTACGAACAGTAATTCAACGAAACCGACTAATAGACATAATTCTATTTATTTAATTATATGATTTTAAAACGAGTATGTTCCGAAGATTATCAATATCAACAACCCCATCTATTTCATCATCTCTATCCAAAGTGATCAAAATATGCGCATGAGGTAGACCACGTTTTTGGAACTCAATAGTATAAATTAAGGCATTTACTTTACCGAAAATTTCTCTTTTGGAAATTAAATCGATAAGTTCCTTAAGTTTACTTTTAAATACACGAACGACAATATCAGGACGAAAAATTGCACTACAACCATCAAGAGCTTCAATAATTTCTGGCCATTGTTGCACGATTGACATTGCATCTAAATAATTTTGGTGCATATTGCGTGGAGAACCAATAAAAGATGATGGTAAAATGATTTTACGGCCCACAGTATGAACTCCATCAGCACCGTTTGGACAATTATTTACAAAATCCGTTAAATTATTGTACACTTCTGCACGTAATGTAGCCTGATTTTGACGAACAAAATGCAACCTTGTGCCTTCAATCCGCACATACATATCAACCACCCATTGAAGAAATAATTTTTGCGAATGATGTAAAAGGCTAAACCCATCACGAATTGCAAGTCTATGAGGCATATTGAAGCATTGTAACTTTGTTTCGAGGTACTGTAGAAGAAGAAGTAGTAGCTATGTTATATGCTATATTGACATGCCAACCAGTATCACCGTTTGGGAACAATAACGGATAAGCTAAAGGATCTAACGAAGAATCTAAAACAGAAATACTACGAACTGCGTTTGACAATTTTGAAAAAACAACCATATTTCTCTCAAAAGGAGGTTCACCATCGTCATTTTTAAAAATTGATGCGACATCGGTCTGAACAACATCATTGAAACGACGTATATCTGCATTTCGATTAACTTTTATCACCATACAAACACCAAAAGCATTGTTTTCAGGCTGTTTACAATATTCTGCCATTGATCTGAAGGATCGAACAAAATCACTCACGCGATCTAATTCTACAGCCAATGCACGCATTAAATCAACATTACAGTCAACATTTGCTCTCTCACGCATTCTATACTGATTAGCAGTATCAACATCATAAAAGTATAATTGTGTATAGCACGGTTGACGACCATATTCAGATGTTAAAGCCCCAGCTCGATGATAAAAAATATTATGAATCTTAAAATGGTATACACCGTTCAAAAGAGTATTAGACAATTTAGCTTCAGAACTAACCATTGCAAATGCTGAATTATAGGAGCGAATATTTTCAAAGTAATTTTTAGAACGACGTTTGATCGAATAATCATTAGAAAAAAGTCCATCGCATTGATTTTTAAATAATGTATTCTGACCAAGAGGAGGTAAATCAATTTTGCCTTTATGGCAACATAAGGTAAACGACTGTGTGTTTCGTAAAAGTGACTTCTCTCTGAAAATGTTTGTCGAACAAAAAAAATAAATTAATAAATACACATATTGTTGTTGTAATTGAATTACGTTGTTTAACTGACAATATAAAATCATCAAAACAATGAAAGAGCTTACAATATAAAAATCAAAACGGATTTAATATGATTCCTATTTGATTTGATTCATATATGAAAATATACAAATGTTGTTGTTGTAATGTGTTATTTTTAAACCGTTATAACTCAGCCATCTGATATCCGATTTATGTAAGACACAGATTGTGCACACCTACAGAAGAATACCTTTCGAATGGTGTAATTTTTATTTAAATCGGTTGGATAGTTTCGGCGTAAAAGGGAGGACTAAATTCATGTTTGTCTATTAATATAATGATGATGATGATGATGATGATGATGATGATGATGATGATGATGATGATGATGATGATGATGATGATGATGATGATGATGATGATGATGATGATGATGATGATGATGATGATGATGATGATGATGATGATGATGATGATGATGATGATGATGATGATGATGATGATGATGATGATGATGATGATGATGATGATGATGATGATGATGATGATGATGATGATGATGATGATGATGATGATGATGATGATGATGATGATGATGATGATGATGATGATGATGATGATGATGATGATGATGATGATGATGATGATGATGATGATGATGATGATGATGATGATGATGATGATGATGATGATGATGATGATGATGATGATGATGATGATGATGATGATGATGATGATGATGATGATGATGATGATGATGATGATGATGATGATGATGATGATGATGATGATGTTGATGATGATGATGACACTAGTCACTTCAAAAATTGGTGATGAATGCAAACTGATGATGAAAAATTGTTATTACCAACACATGTATTTTTTTGTGCGATTTTTTCTTGCGCACTTTTGTTGTGCGTCGGTTTTTTTTATTGTTTTTTTTCTGATGCGTTTTTTTTGCGTGTTTTCCTTGTGCGTGATTCTTTGTGCGCTTTGTTCTTGTGCGTTTTTTACTGAGCATTTTTTGTTCTGCGTTTTTTCTAGTGCGTTTTTTCTTGCGTATTTTTCTTAAGCGTTTTCCCTGTGCATTTTTTTTATGCATTTTGCGTTGTGCACTTTTCTCTTGTGAGTTTACCTTGTGTATTTTTTCTGTGCGTTTCTTCCTGTGCATTTTCTTCTTTTGCTTTTTTTTCTAATGCGTTTTTTTTGTGCATTTTTCTTGAGCGGTTTTCTTGTGCATTTTTGTTGTGCGTTTTTTCATGTGTAGTTAATTTGTACATTAGAGGCCTCAACCTCTAATTCTAAGGTATAGAACGAATTAAAACAATAGAGAATACATTTTTTGTGTTTAATAAACTTACTTTAAAAACGTATACTTACTTTACGTACATTAAAAAAAAAAATTAATAATTAAGACACGGATTCGAATATTTGTGCTTGTGCGTTTATTTTTGTGTGTTTCTCCTTAGGCGTTTGTTTCTTGAGCGTTTTCCTGTGCGTATTTTTCTGATGCGTTTTTCTTGTTCGATATTTTCTTGTACGCTTTTTTGCTGATCA
Source organism: Tipula vernalis (assembly GCA_958295665.1). Taxonomy (NCBI): domain Eukaryota; kingdom Metazoa; phylum Arthropoda; class Insecta; order Diptera; family Tipulidae; genus Tipula; species Tipula vernalis. The sequence continues at coordinate 21,344,161 of OY282559.1, forward strand.
CCGCCACATGTGTTATAAAGTTTCGTTCATTATTTACTAATATTAATGGTCTGGATTATTGTTATTGAAGAGAATTTAGACTATTTTTTCTTGCGACTGAAGTAAATATTTTGTTATTAGTAAGTTGAATGGTATAGTTAGATGTTGGATCATAATAGAGTTAACTATAACATACAAGTTCGAAAATTCTGGAAACCATCTGGGATTTTCCGTTTGATGAGGCCTCTTCTTAAAAGGACTTGCCAGGTCTAAAAAAAAAAAAAATTTGGTAAGCTACACTATACTATTTTTTTATTAAGATCTCAAAATAAAATGTACTACAGTTATTAATTATTTATATAGATTAAGAAGTTAAATCGATGTAAATGTAAAAATTGCATTTCTAGAATAAAAATCCAATTTTCCAATTTATGTCGGAAAATGAAAAAAATTAATTTCCTAGAAATAGTAGTTCTTAACCAATTCCTGACAAATTCGTTTTACATTTACAGGGAAAATAAATATTTTCTTATCGCTATGTGAATAGGAATAAAACACGGTATGTAATCGGCATACAGAGAAAAAAAAATGAAAGATGATTTCCTAATAAACAACCAGAAAAAGGGAAACGACATCGAGCAAAAAAAAAAAAAAAAATCGGAAAATCATTACCCAATATTTTCAATATTTTTCGATTTTAGCTTCATCTTAGTAAAAAATTGAATTTATTTCTGTTATTTTTATATTTTCGATTGTGAGTGCGCTAGTGTATACACAGTAGTTTTTTGGTATAGTCAATAAATATTTTATCTGTTCTCTATAAATACGAGTATATGTTCGGGTAAGGGTACCCAGAGAGGGTAACATTTTATAGTATATGAGGCAAAGTTTTTTTTTCGGCTCCGTTTTTATGATTTCAACTATAATTCAACATAAGAAGAAGTGAAATGATAAGGATTTTTCTTCAATTTTTTTTTTGTGTATAATTTTCCTATATTTTATTTATTGAGCTGAACAGTTTTTTTTTGTTTTTCTAAATGATTTTCCGAATAAAAAGCACTTTCCGTTTATATAAATAAATATAAGATTTTTTTTTTTTTATGCCGAATTTGTGTGTCGGATTTGATTAAAACGTGACTGGTGTATACGATCCCGAAAAACTTCTCAAGATTGTTTCGCACTGGAAAAAGACATATATCTAGAAAATTGTCTTAAAGGTTTTTATGTAAATATAAGATAATGGGTACACATATTCTATAAAAGAGTGTTAGTGTATAGAAAATGTAAAGATTAAGAAGTTATGTTATGCTATGTGATTAATTAGTTTACTTGAGAGTCATGTACTCGTGTTATTTATTGCGGTGAGATGGGGAATACAGGCATCGAACCGAGACAAACATTTAAATTGAAAAAATTTGTATTGTTCTATAGGGAAATTAAAATTGACATGTTTTTCAAGTCGTGTAGCCGTGTTGTGAATTAAAAATAATTTAATGTGAGTAGATTAATTTGTCGATAAAAAAATAAATTTTTAAGGACATTTAATTTTAGTAATATTAAAGCATTTTAAAAAATGCAATAACAACATCAGACGTATGTATTTTCTAGTATAATAAGCATACAACAAAATCATTTAACTTCCAAATAATAGTATAAGAACCCTCTACCAAAATTTTTGTCTCACAATATTACGGCCAAAACCGTATAAAATCGATAGATTCGATTATCCTGAACCCAAAAGTACAAATTTCTGGAATCTCTGGTCTGACCTGACCAGATTTTCAAAAATGTCATCAAATTTTACCGAACTGTATAGATACCGAGAACACATTATTCAGACGACAGTAGCGTACCGCATACCCAGAAAAAACTTTACTGATCGTTAACGAAGCATTGCGTCTGGAAACAGTTGGACAGGCTAAAATTATGACCTTATGAATCAGACAACTTTTCGATATTCAGAAATCATTAAAAAATCGTATTGAGGCGTATTAAAGTCTATATGTTACAACCCTCAAATTCTTAGATGATGATTAATAAAGAGCTTACTCGAAAAATACTGTTTATTAAAAATGACAAAATGTGAACATTTTTAATCATTGTCGGACTGACTCATCATCATTATCGTTGTCATAAAGAACACTATCCAGGTTTTTTTTTTTTTTTTTTTATTTTATTAGGCTTGGCTCCTATATGAAATAGAGCCATATTGCCAAAAAATCCAAATTTATAAATTCCTTGTTACATATTTTTCTTCATAACTTAATTTTAGAAATAGAATTTTAAACAGAATTTTACTTCCTGCACATATTCCGTCGGCTATTAATTATCACGAATTAAATTGTTATTCCACTCATCCTAATAAATTCATACATTTCCTTGTAAGCCAAAAAATCACCCTCATTCATTAAATCACTTAAATTTCTTGCATTCCGAAGGATGTTGAACTTTGATCTATATTGGCTATATCTAGGACAAGCCAATATGAGATGTTCAACATCCTCCACACTTCCACACAACTCACAATTTTTGTCCTCACTCAAATGACGTTTCCACAAGCATTCCTTCCAATTTCCATGGTTCAGCCTGATTCTCTCAACCGTTCGCAACATTCGCGTATCTCCTTTGAGCTCCTTAAAGAACGGAATTCTCAAAGGAGTACCACGGAGCACGCTGTACTTCATTCCTTTCGTTAGACTTTTCTCGTTAAATTCACTCTCCCATTTTCTCCACAGATTCATTTGAAACATTCGAAGTACATCTCTTGCATCATTCCTTTCGTACTCCTGAACCATGTCATTCAATGTACCCTTTTTAGCTAACATATCGGCTCTTTCATTCCCTTCGATCTGTCTATGTGATGGGATCCATTGTATGGTCACATCACGTTGACAGTCTCGAACACATTCAAAAATTAAATCAACATACACATTGCCTTCCCTTCCACCTCCACATTTTAGCAAACATAAACCACTCTGTGAATCGGAAAATATTACTATTTTCCTTTCCCCTTCATTCACAGCCAGTTTAATTCCTTCAAACATTCCAATCAGTTCAGCGTTCATTATACAGATGCTTTTGTCCACTTTAAAATACTTTTCCACATTCTTACCAGGCATAAATACACCAACACCCACTCCATTCTCATTCACACTAGCATCTGTATAAACTATATCATCTTGCACGTACCGCTGACTGATTTTCCCAAACATAATTTTAGCGATAACTTCATTCATTCCCTTATTAAATTCCTCCATATTCAAACATACAGTAAGATTATTAGGAACGGGTTGCGGACCAGCATTGCCTATACTCAGAAACATGTTCAAGTTTTCAAGTGCAATACTAGTTCTATATGTCGCTTTGTACACCGTCCTATTTTGTAATCTTACTATCATCTCGTTCCAAAACTCATTTTTCTTTGTTATCATTCTCACCGACTCTCTCACTGTGATCCACTCTCTCTTGTAATCGAGAGGTGAATCACCCATTTCAGACCACAGAGTGTGTATTGGGGTTGAGTTAATCGCCCCCAATACCACTCTTGCACATGCATTTTCTACTTTCATTAATTGGCTAAAAGCCCCTTTCGAACCATTCCCATACACACTAATACCATATCCAATTTTGGAGGATATAAGGGCCTTCCTTAACATGTCAGTCACACTCGGATGAGCGCCCCACTTAGGTTTGCTCACCCGTTTAACCACATTTAAACGTTCCTTGCAGTTATCTGCCAAAATTTTCATGTGCTTCCCAAAATTCATACGTCTATCAATCCAAATACCCAAATACCTGTACGCATTTACTTGTTCAATACTTTGACTATCAACACTTATATTAACATTTGCAGCGTTTGTTCTGTAACTCATATAAGCACACTTATTAGGATTCACTCTCAGATTCAACATTTTAAGTTTTTGAATTATATCATCTACCCCCTTTTGCGCTCTTTGAGCCGCCACATCAATACTTCTCCCTTTTCCAATTACTACAAAATCGTCTGCAAATTGCAGAACGATTTGATTGTCTGTATTGATGTGGTGTATCTCGCTGGTATATAGGTTGAACAGAGCTGGAGATATTCTACTCCCTTGCGGAAGTCCAATATTTGCAACTCCCTCCAACCTAAAACCACTTCCATTCAGAACCATTTTTCTATCAGTCATGAAATCTTTTATCCACATACATACTTTCCGTGAAAATCCAAAATTCGATAGAATTTGTTGTAATTTCCACGGAACCACATAATCATAAGCTCTTTCAATGTCCAAAAATACCGCAACAGCTTTCAAATTATCCTTTCTTACTTCCCAAACAAACTTTTCCACACACTCAATTGCAGAGTGGTTCTTTCGAAATCCAAATGTTGTCGATGGCAACAAATTATTCTCATTCACAAAATCTTCCATGCGCTCTTTCATCATTCCATTTAAGATTTTTATAAAAACATTCAACATACATATGCCTCGATAATTTGTTGCCACATTTGGATCTCTATCCCGTTTAGGGATGGGAACCACCCTGCTCTCTTTCCATTTGTCCGGTATTTTTGATCCCATCCACACTTTGTTGAGTATCTCAAGCAAATTATGTTTTGCTGAGTCACTCAACAACCGAATCATTTTGTAACTTACTCGGTTCGTCCCTGGAGTGGTAGATTTTGATCTATCTAACACCCACAGGAACTCTCCCCATTCATACTTACAATCCATTCTTTCATTTCTACTCATTCTATCAACTTCATTTATTACATTCAAATCATTGCTTACATTCAATACCATTCTTACAAATTCTTCACCTTTTTCTCGGTTCTCACATACCACATTGCTCACCTTAAAATGTTTACCATTCACCCTATTAAACAAACTCCATACATCCTTAGTTGTGGTTCTATGTGTCATTTGGGACACATATTCCCGCCAACTTTTCCTTTTTGCTCTGCGAATAGCCTTTTTCAATTTACCATTCATTTTACCATACATAATCTTATTCTCACTACTCTTATTCCTATTAAATTCACGCAAGGCTATTCGCTTCCTTTCATACCAGTATTGAACTTCATTGTTCCACCAACCATTCACATTAATATCTTTCATATCCACAATTTTTGTACACAATTTATTTACCCGTTCAATTTCACTATCTAACTGGCTTTGATTTATTTCATTTTCTCCGAGAATCTCATTCATTTGATTCACCCATTTCCTATTATTCATTAATTCACGTTTTTTCCTAAACACTCGATTATCATTCATGATCATTTTGATCATGAAATGATCACCACCCAAATTCTCTTCTTCAACATTCCAAGTGACCCGGCAGGCCAGTTCAATAGTTGTCATAGACAAATCTATTGCGCTGGCCGTGCCTCCCACATTCGCCATTCTAGTTGGCCTCCCATCATTCAAGAGCACCATGTCGGAGTCTTGAATCAGGTCGGCCAACTGTTTTCCTCTTGCGCAATTGTCTAAACAACCCCACATTCTCGCATGCGCATTCATATCTCCACATACAATCAGGTCACTTTTACCTCTCACCCACTCAAACAATTTTTTAAAATCACTCAAGGCTTTCTTCCTGTCATCTTCATCACGCACCTGGGTTACATACACGCTCACTAGTAACAGATTTCTTTCCAAATTCGTCGTTGAGGCGGCAATTGCTTCAATCACCTCAAAAGCGGGTAACTGTATCTCTTGAAGCGTCAGATTTCTGTCGTACATTATTGCCACTCCACCGTAACCATCGCTTCTTGGTTTGGAAAGAAATCTGTACCCTCTCACATTCAACGTCTTGTTCATTCTTTCCCACGTTTCGCTTATAAGCATCACATTCACTTTATTATTGGCCAGATAATTTTCCAACATACATTTTTTCGCGTAAAAACTTTGTATGTTTATCTGGCCAACAATAATTCTTTCACTCATGTTTCACATTCACACAAATAACAATTTGTACATACCAATTAAATATGTGCAGGGAGAATCCATTCATTAGTTTAACAAAAATAAATTTAAAAATAAATAAATGTTGTTGCATAAAAAATGTTGTTGTTGCATCCTTCAATGTATAATAATTGTTGCATTTTGTTGCAACAAAAATGTATGCTGCGCGTTGTCCAATTACGTGTGATGAATATTGATTTTTTTTTTTTTTTTTTTTTTTTTTTCGATTTTTTTATATTGTGTTTACGATTACATCGTAAAACGTGACCATACTATCCGGTTCCCTCCGTTTTATTTTTTGAAGGTGGTGTTGGTGCAATAAAATTATTGTTTTTTGCATTTGCACTCGTCATTGCCATATTATACTGTTCTGTGAACGCAATTCTATTTTTTGTATTTGTGTATCTTGTTTTTTTGGCGGGTCGACCGCGCTTGCCAATATTTTCATCTACATCCTCGCTTTCCGTATCCATACACGATGAGTCGGTTTGCTGTTTTCTTGTGTGCAAATGATCTCTAATGTTAACCATTTTTTTTGTAGATTCAATTTTGTTTTCGTCCTCTGTGTGTAGCATGTTGATTTTTGCTACATCGCTATATTTTATTGGTTCTTTATTGTTAGTCGATGGTAACGCATTTTTGTCGCACGTGCTTGTTTGTTGTGTGTGTGTGATTGTCCTTGCGTTTGTAAATGTTGTTCATCTGGTTTTTGTGATGTTATTGTTTGTTGTTGTGCTTGTTGTTGTAGTGGCAACTCGTTGATTGTATTGCACAATAACGGACAATCTTGCTTTTTATGACTATCTTCGCCGCATTTAAAACACCTCTCTCTCATTCCATCGTAAAAAATTCTTGCTTTTATATTTTGGACGTATATAAATTGCGGAATTTCGCGTTCGATTTCCATGTAGATACCTCTCACACCCGAAAATACCGGTAACAGCGAGTTGGCAGCAAATTTTTCTCGTCTAGTGGACAATATATTGCCAAACCGTTGCATGGCCTCACACAAAGTTTTTTCGGAAATCTCTGGTGGTAGATTGAATACCCGCACATAACGCATTACACCACTTGTACCCTTAACAGTAACTTCTGTTGTTGTTCCATTTGTATATGTGAAGATCAGTGAGGTTTTTTCCAATATGAATTGTTGGTAATTATGTTCGCTATTAAATTTGATATATATACACCGATCGTACAAATCTTGATATAATGTATGTATTTCTTTACTGCTTAATCCCACGTTCACCACAAATTGCATCATTTCCAACTCAGTAGGCTTTGGATCCGTCTTCTGGAACTGTACCCTCGCCGTATTTTGCCTTAAACTTTCCATTATTATTCCACAACCTTGAAACAGGTATATTTGTATATTATGTAATGCGCAAAATAGCGCTAATTGCTTTTGGTTTGAACCCTCTTTTTATTGTTTATTTGTTTTATTTAAATTTGTTTTATTACTGCGAACGTCTGTACTCGACGGATGTTGACAATCGAATGCACTATCCAGGTTATTAAAAAAATCTTCAATGTGTTTTTCCGGGGAATAAATGTCATTAGTCAAAATCACTCATTTCTAAGAGTCATATTAACTATACCTCGTTGTATGTAGTATGAGCGTTGCTCCATATTTTTATCGCAACAGCGACATTCAAAAGAAAATCACATTTTAACTAGTCAAATTTACGTTTTAACCAGGTGTTTCATCTGATATCCCTTAATCTTCATCCGAAACCATTTCTTATCTTTTGATGCATTCTATGCTTAGGATTTTGACGTAGCTTTGACAAAATGGCTTATTACAAAAAAAAATATCTTCGTCGCTTGCTAACGATCTTAGTCGTTACTTCTTCGCCTGTTGATTCCCGTCTTATTGGTAACACTATATAACCTATATTAGGTCGATTGCTGCCCTTACATTTTAAGCAGCTTTAACAAGTTGGTCTGCAGCAGTTGCATAACAAATTCTTTTGGAAACGATTTTCTTTAGAATGTTTTCCGAGTGAGAATCGTTGAGTTTTCCTTTTATATATATAGGTTCTCACTAGTTTATCAAGGGAGTCTACTTCCCCCCCCCCCCCCCTCCCATCACGGTCTGCTCCGTTATCGTTGGGTAAAGTTGATAATGGCAAAACTCATAAATTTCGGGTTGTTTTCAAAACAAAATTTTGAGGATTTTTTGAACCTATTTTTCGCTGGTTCTACCGTCAAGCCTTCTCTTTCTCGCTAAGATTTACTCGCTTAGATTCCTTCATCTTCCACAGTGGCAGTTTCAACATTTTCTTGTTCATTACCTCGATCGTGAGCGCCAAGTTCAAAATTTTCATCATCATCAAAATTTATCGGCTAAAAAAGGTCGTCCCCATCGTAATGACAAACGTTTATCGGCTCAGCTTGTTCACTCTCGTCGCAATCGAACAAATCCACATCAATATTGTCGTTTGCTATTTCCTTTTCATATGACACCTCAGGAATAGAAACTTTATTCAAAAGTTTAAAGCGCTCTTGTCTTTTCCGCGCCATGATAACTATATTTACAACCAGGACTAACTATTTTTACTGGCAAGCAGCTTAAATTACAAAAATAAACTAAATCAGAAACATCGTTCAACAATCGTTCGGAGCAGTTTCTCTACCAGTCTCACTTACTAATTAGCAAAAAAATTGCACAAAACATCACAGACATATGCAATACATTCATAAAGATAAAAAGTAAGTCATTCTTTGATTTAAATAGAAAATAGTAGATAGAAATAACTTGGGGTGATTTTGACCCCAGTACACATAAATGCGCTTGATTTATTTTAGACTATCGTAATTACCAAATTTACCGGTAATCTGGGCCCGCTTTTCTGTGTATTGCGTGTATAAGATATTAGTTGAGGCTATCGTATAGGGCATGGGGCATTTAAATAATAAGAAACGTACTCTTTTCCATTTTAAAATCGACTGGGGTCAATTTGACCCCAATACACAGAGAGAAGGTTAAAAAGAAAGAAGAAAAATCCAAATTTATTTTTTTGTTACTTAAGAAGAGCATTGTTTTCAATAATGCCTCTTTTATAACCCAAAAATGTGTGTGAATTTTTTTTAAATCATACCTTTTTCTTTTTTAAAACATGATTTTTTGAATATATTATCATGGTCTCAATATTTGAAACAAAAAATCTAGAAAATGTATTCGCAAATTAATAAGTTACACTTTTCGCACAATAACATCAGAAATGTTATTGTTAAAAACCAGCGGAGGTTGGCGCATTATCATTCCCAGTTTTATGTTCAATTTCATATTACTTTCGTTTCGTGACACTGTCGGTCCCATTTTGCTCCATTTCATATTAAATTCCAATAGGAATTGCGTAAATGAGACAGCCTCTACTGTTTATTCAGTATAAAATGAAACATTTTACTTTTTGTTTTGATAAAACCTTTTGTTTTATTTGGTTTTAATATTTTTCATCTGAGTAAAATATATAAAGTTATAGACTGTCCCTTTTACGCAATTTTATTCGAAAGGAGGAATAGAATTTCGCATTCAACAATATTAAAATGCAATGGGCATGACTTTTTTTCGGCGTCTAGCGTGCAGTGTAACAATTTTTGTTGCATTTTCTGTTTTTTATGAAATAAATGTTTTAATTAAGAATATTAACATAATTTAATTAAAATAGCATGTTTAAAAGAGATAGTTATACATTTATCTGTAGTGCATCTTTTAAAGAAGCTGTAATTCATATGGCACCAACTAGGAATATGTAAGTTAATGTGCTTCTGTTCCTAAAAATGACGAAGTCGAAAACGTTCATATTTTTAAAAATAAAACCAAGTCGTTTGTGTAACATAATATTGTTATGGTGTACATTTTTACTCTTCCCACTGTAACGAAGTTATATTGACAGAAATTTTGTGACAGATTTTCACATTTTTCGACGAATTAGGTTACCAGGGGTGGGATGTTGTACCATCACTTTCATTCGAATTGACTTTAAAAGTCGATTCGAAAAAGTGATAGTTGGCATGTTGTAAAATTTTCGACTCCTAAGTGATACGTCAATATGGCCGACATTTTTCGAAGCTGAATAAACAACAACAATTTTAATTTGACATTTCGTTGTTGTTATACAAGCTTTAAATAAATATTAATTTTATAAGATTTTATTAAAAAAAAAAACATTTTCATTACTTAGGCAGACATTTTTTCAAATTAAATTTTAAATTTATTCACTTTTAATTATATTTACATTATATTTTGACGAATCGCTTGTATATCACTTTAAATAAACTGAGTGATACTAAAGTATCATTATCGCGATTCGAAAATTTTATAACATACCAATTTTCGACTTTCTGTTCGAATTTCGAAAATTCGCAATTACAACATCTCGCCCCAGGACTCCAGAATATCGATTAAAATGTCCAGCCGTCCTTCCAGTCATACATTTTTGTTATTTTTGCTTTCCTCCCATTCTCACAAATATTGATAGTTTTGGTCAAAATTTTGTATGAAGATAGCGTTTAGATAAGAAGTTTATGTTTGGGTCCATTCGAGTTTAGAATGGAAGGGGTTGCAGTGGAAGAGAAAACTTCCAAAGAGATTTTCTTGAAAACGGGAACGACGATTTTTTTTTCTGTTGATGATAAATGTGAAAATTTATCATAAAATTTGAAGTCGATTGAAGCATTGCGTGGGGTTCATTTTAACAAAAAGGAGTAACATAAATTTGTTGATTTGTTTTCTGAGAAACTTAAATTGCTAAATTTACCTAAAATACTTTGCTGGTGGTAAATAAAATCGTCAACTCATTGACATTTCTGTGACGTTTTATTGACATTTTATTGAAATTTAACGACATGTTGTGAATTACTTTAATAAAATCGCATTTAGAGGTATCATTCCTGAGTAATCAATTATCTTGGTATTAAAGGTCGTAGATAAATCTTAATTACAAATTACTATGGGACGCTTTTAAAATAATATCACCCCATTAGGGTGGATCAGCTATCAGGTTTAAGAGAAAGGCGCTGGGAGATTAGAAGTGATACAATCACGTTGCTCTCATAATATGGTGATCTGTGGATGTTATTGTGGATGCTTTCTGAACGGAGTAATTTAAATACTTAAGCATGTTCAACACTATACTATAGAGATCTATAACTGGACCTAATTGTTAAATGTCGAAGATGAAAAATGGCAAATGCGACTTTGTAGATGATTTATATTGTCGTCCCCAATTGTGATATTGAGGAAGGGGTCTATAACTGGACTTGATGAAAGTGATGTTAATGGACGCGAGTTTAAGATTGCTTCAATATGCTTTATGATCGTTTTAATATCCTCAAACATCAAGGAAGCATCACCAAATGTCCTTTTTAATAATAATTTGGTGGATTTTACCGCTGCTTCGAGGAGACCACCAAAATGAGCTGGTGGTTAAAAATACCATGTGATTCGATTTTGTTGGCAGTACTTGTTGATTTCAGGGTTACGGTGCTGAGATGTTACTCTTTCACTTAGAAGAGACTTACATTCCTCGTGCAGCTATAAATGTTTTCATAACGCTAATAAAAACCTAATTCGTGAAATCTGAAGCGCCTTTTAAGTGTAGCACTGCCTTTGTTGAAAACCAGACAAACACTGCGATATATGCTTTGACCGGTCGTTTGCCTCGAAGTTTGTAGTGAATGGAAATTGGTCCCTTGATTTTGCATCGAAAACAGTGTATAAAGGTTTTTGAGGCGAGGCGTCCACTAGTGGCCAATATTCTTCACGCACAAAATGCGGGTACAAATGCATACATCTATAACGATATAAACACAGGAGGTTATAATTATATCGATCTATAAGACAAATTACATTTATTAGGGCGACTAGGTATGGAGATAGGGTAATGACTTTTTGGCATTCGATAGTACTTCTCACAGGCCTCACATTTTCAAGAAATCGCCAAAAATAAGCATTTTAATAAAAAAAGCAAAACTAAGCCAAGACAACGTGCTTTCTTTATCCATGGGGTGAAGCTCTGGAATAGTCTGAATCCGTCTATAAAGGCAGCATCTAATTTGAGTGGTTTCAAGGGACTGTACCTCGAGGGGCTGATTGGCACACAATTCGTTTCCATTATTTTTCTTTTTCCTTTTTTCCATTATCACGTCTTCTAATGTTTTATCTTTTGTTCTTAATCTTTACTTCTGTATTTTTAATTATATTATATTTAATTTCATTTATTTTTCTAATTATTTTTCTTTGTAATTGCTTTAATACACATAGGAATATATCCCTGGATATTGTAAAAAGGCTATGCCTAATTTGTGTTTAATTAAATAAAATAAATAAAAATAATGTTATTAAAATATTTGATACTCTCATATTTGATAATACTGCTGAATTCCTGCTACACGATTCGACATAAATGTTTTCCGAACAGAGGTCGATTTGATCCAGTGTAGTACGATTGTGGAATTGGTCCAATGTATTGTGCGACTAGCCTTGAAGTTTAGGATTGAAATTACTCGACTTACTGAGGTAGTTTTTCGTAGTGGAGCCACTCGACACTTAGAACACAAAAGTGGCACGATGAGGTTATTAATTGTCACTGCGAGAATAGAAAACCGTATCATTAGCAGATTTGCTGGTATCGGAAACGAAACTATTTAATTCTATTTCGTCTGATGAATCTCGTGAAAATAGGTGGCGTTTCATTTTAAGAAATTTTAATTTCGAAAGCTCAACTCGATAAGTGGTCCATTTCTGTAAGGCTCTTGAGGCAAAGGGGCATCCCAATCTTGCTTTAATTCCAAAGGTTTTCTCATCGCGATAACTGGGCTACTAGCCCAAGAGGATCAACAATTCTGGCAATATCACAAAACACAGATCTTTTTGTAAATTTATCTTTCGGTCGGGTCGGTCTTGTAGATTGATGCGGAAATGAAACATATCCACATCTGGTTGCCAATGCATGCTCAGAATTTTAAGCAAATTAGAATCATCTAGATGAAAAAACCGTTCACGATCAGTGTCTATTATCTTCTGTAGAATATCAGGGTCGTTTGAGCACCATTTATATATCTGAAGAAACAGCTTTCCTTGCAAGTGGAAAATTCGACGCATCATGGATCGCCGCAGCTCGTGCTGAACACGTTCCAAATGTCACAGTTTTGAGCCGAAAAGATTAAAGAATACATAAATATTTTGTATCCTCCAGTGATACTCAGATCTGACTATACATCCGCACTAAAAGCATAAATAATGTGCTCGGAATCTTACAAGGATACTGAACAGCATATTTTGCACAATCTGTTCCAGCAGTCTGATACTGGTGATAACAGTATGATATACTTTAAGGATTTGTCTGAATAAGTCCTGGCAGAGCCATCAAATACCACTCCTCAATAAATTCGCCATATTGATCATGAATGTCAGCATTCCGAGTTAATCTTCTTTCCAAACTTAAAAATCGATTTAACCAATGACGACGGTGATTCTTTAAATGGTAGTTTGATCACAAATCGGCCATGTTAATCGCATTTATATGTTTGGATTGGACATTTATGTTCAGACCACGTAAAGGCTTAATTTATAGATTTCACAGTTTCTATCTCCTAAAATTTTTGTAGAATAAATTGCAGAAATTATTCTCACGTTTGCCAATCTATTTTTCCAGAGATAATCCGTCTCAAAAGAGTATTTTATAGAAGAGGAAAACTGTCATCTTATCTTATCTGACTTATCTGACCAACTATTAATAATTCCAGAAATAGTTCAGCACCGATAAGCATTTCAATTTTTTTGGGGAATATGAAATTGATGATCCGCCATTTGTTGATTTTGTGGTATCTTTGATGGATCACACATGGAAATAGAATAACCATTGATTCTAGATTGTAGCGTTATTGTACTGGAATTGCGCTAGCAATAGATACGTCTCCTATTCCACCAATTGGAGAGTACAATTTGACCTTTTTCACATGACGAAAGCATCTATTAAGAAACGTTAAGCCGGAGATGGAGGTTGTGTCAAATAACCAATTAATGCACAGCCCTAGTCGACAATGTTAAAAAATCTATTGAAACGAAAAATGCTGTCACCCTGTTTATTGTAGAAATCTATGATTGCGGTAGTTATTGTTTCTAATGTTTAGCATTGACGGTTCAGGAAATCAAGCAACTCATCGAACGTTTCCAGCCTATCATTTGGAGCTTCATTGTTAGATTTTTCGAGCATATCAGAGTCTAATTTGAACAAACTACATGAACTATACGATCATCCCACTGCTTGGTTGGTTGACCAAATATGAAGTCAAAGATCGGATAAAACGACTTAAAGTTGAACATCTTACGAAGATCATCTTTCCGTCACCGATAACATCACCCGAAAATTTTCTCAACTCAATTTTTGGAAGGCTCGTCGAAACTGGTTGCTGATGGTTTACAATACCATGCTGTGAACTTGCTCCTTCAACACGAACGGGTATATTATTAATGGCAACCAAAATAGCGGGTTTCAATTGAAAATATATTTCTTCAATATTTGCACGTGCGTATTGATTGCTTTTGGTTTCATCTAAATGCTCAATTCCGCTTTGAAATTTAATGAATTAAAATAATCGTCAAAACTATTTAAACGCAAATGTAACTAAGGAAGAGAAGTCTTTTTTGGACTCTGTTCTACGAAAGCCTTGGCGCGCTGAATCTGGTTCAACTTCATCAGACGATGACCAAGGAAAGTTGGAGTATTTTACAAAGGAATATTATGAAACCTTAAGAAGAGAGTACACCAAGAGAAGAGAATACAACAAAGGGTGATACGGAGATATAAATAAAGTTGAAACCTATAGAAATACCCATTTTCTATGGAGATTATATGAAATGGGATAGCGGCTATTCAATACCCACGAAATCAATTATCTGAAAACACATTTAACTGGAGCAGCCGCTAAGCTAATTTGTCATCTAGAATCGACGGCAGATAATTATGCAAAAGCTTGGAGTTAAACAACCGGTACAACAACAAAAGACTGCTCATCTCAGTTTACCTAAATAAATTGCTGAACCAACCAACCATTGCTAATGAGTCGTCATCTGCAATTAGAAATATGCATGACATCGCACTATCGAGTGCCTACACGCGACTAAGAACTTTAGAATAAACGTCGAGTCCTGGAATGCATTTTTAATTTTCATTTTATTGAAAAAGTTAGACAATGAAACGCGACGACTGTACGAAAGTTCACTTCACAAGAAACAACCGAATTCAAAACTTTAGAAATATCGCACAGTAACAAGGGTTATACACAACTACCTAAAAGTCAACCAGTGAAACAAATATTTGCCACAACAACGGTACAAAGCATTTGCGTCTATTGTCAGAAAAATCATTCAATAGAGAATTGTGAAAGATTCAGAAAGCTGTCATCGTCCGACAGGAGTCAAATTATATTATTATATACTATATGTAGAAGGTACCTTGCTACAACACATCTAATACAACAATGTAAAAACTCTATAAGTCAAACCGAAAGTGTCTTATTAGCAACAGCTTTAGTCAGCGCAGTCAAACATGATGGAAACCAAACAACATTAAGAGTCTTGATAAATCCAGGCTCCTAGGCTACTTTTATAACGGAAGAAGCAGTATAAAGATTGAATCTAGAAGGTAATAAAATACATGCGAAAATAGCAGGAGTTGGTATAATCATAACATTGGAGAAGTACGAAAGAAAGTCAGCCTCAAAATCCAACCAATTATAGCTTCCAAATTTGAGCTACGCCTCGACGTCTTGGTATTCCAAAAGCTGACAAAACTACTAGCAGATCAAGAGGTGGAAACGGGAAACTGGCATCTCAGCAACATTTCCTATGCAGATCCTAATTACAATAAACCAGGTTCAATAGATATTCTACTTGAGGCCGATTATTACCCAAAAATCATATTGAACAATATTATAAAAGGGTGACCAAATCAACCAATGGCACAAACGACCGAATTAGGATGGATTATTTTCGAAAAGTACAACAACTACATTATCCAGAGACACAGAATACAATCAATGGTATCTTATGTCGACATAGAAAACCAATTAAAAAAGTTTTGGGAAATTGAAGAAGTTGGACAAGAGCGTGAATTTACCATTGATGAAGAAAAATGTGAGCAGCACTTTCAGAATACATGCGAGATAGGCAGGTAGATGGAACGTACCAAGTTACATTACCATTCAAGGAAAATAACTTCACATTAGGCGAATCAAAGATGAAAGCGGTAGCACGACTATTTCAAGTGGAAAGGAAGTTAAACAAAAATTTGACAATGAAGAATGAATATACCAGTTTCATTCAAGAATACATTGTCTTAGGCCATATGGAAGTAATAAACAATCAGGATGATGTGGACAAAGGTTATTTTTTGCCACACCGATCAGACGATTCAGAGCTATAAAAATCCAAAATCTTCAATTGTGCTCTGATTGCTGTTCTTGACACCTCTAATGATAGGCCTCGGGACCTGTAACTTTTATGCCAACGAGTATTTAGGTTCCTTGATTCCATTGAAAATCACCTTACTATACATCGGTCGATTAAGGGCCATAAAAATCCAAAATCTGCAATTGTGCTCCGATTTCTGTGCTTGATACCTTAAATGACAGGTCTAGGGACCTGTAACTGCTGTGCCAACGCGTGTTTAGATTTTATAATTATTTCCGTGCATTTCATAGAAAATTCGATTTGATGAAAATCACCTTACTATAGATCAGACGATTCAGAGCTATAAAATACCAAAATCTTCAATTGTGCTCTGATTGCTGTTCTTGACACCTCTAATGATAGGCCTCAGGACCTGTAACTTTTATGCCAACGAGTATTTAGGTTCCTTGATTCCATTGAAAATCACCTTACTATACATCGGTCGATTAAGGGCCATAAAAATCCAAAATCTGCAATTGTGCTCCGATTTCTGTGCTTGATACCTTAAATGACAGGTCTAGGGACCTGTAACTGCTGTGCCAACGCGTGTTTAGATTTTATAATTATTTCCGTGCATTTCATAGAAAATTCGATTTGATGAAAATCACCTTACTATAGATCAGACGATTCAGAGCTATAAAATACCAAAATCTTCAATTGTGCTCTGATTGCTGTTCTTGACACCTCTAATGATAGGCCTCAGGACCTGTAACTTTTATGCCAACGAGTATTTAGGTTCCTTGATTCCATTGAAAATCACCTTACTATACATCGGTCATGAAACAAGACAGTTCAACAACCAAGTTAAGAGTAGTTTTTGAAGCTTCTGCAAAAACTTCAAATGGGGTCTCACTGAACGTTATAATGTATACTGGTCTAAAAATACAACAAGAGCTAGTAGAGATCCTACCGAGATGGAGAAAACACAAATTCGTGTTTAAAGCTGACATCGAGAAGATGTTTAGATAGGTGAGAATGCGCCCCAGAGATCAAATCTACCAATTAATATTATGGAGAGACCAACAAGGCAAGATCAATAGGATACTAAATCACCTGTTACCAAGAGGAATATGTTGTCCGAAACATCCAAATTGTTTGACCCAATGGATTGTTTAGCCCTCCTTATCGTAAAAGCAAAGATTACCATGTAACAATTATGGACAGTAGGTTTAGACTGGGATACACAATTACCAAATGTAATCGAAACAAAGTGGATTTCATATGTCAACCAATTACAAATGCTAGAGGAAATTAGGCTGCAAAGCAAAACTGCCAAGGAAAATATTTGCGTGGACAGACTCTATGATAACTTTGGGTTAGGTTAAAGGAAAACCAAATAAGTTTAAAACGTTTGTTGCGAACAGGATTGTCGAAATTCAGTCTATATTATTTCCATTACAATGGAATTATGTAAAATGAGGATATAACCCGGCAGATTGCACATCAAGAGGCCTAAATGCTTCAAAGTTACTAAACCACCAATTGTGGTGGAATGGTCCAATCTGGCTTAATCTTCCACAGGATGACACACAATCACAGATTGAAGAAGCCACAGCAGAGAAGATCAAAATATCTACACTAATTGCCACGATCAACGAGAAAATGTTATATTATGTGCTACAGAGTGCTGTTCATCACTCACTAAGGCAGTAAGGATCATCGCTTATGTCCTTAGATTTGCAAAAAGAACAACTAAATCGCACATGACATAGAAAAGTGACACAACTCAAAAAATTGAGTTTTTGAGATAATTCGATGAAAAGATGCGCAATGATCGATTTCATAACCAGACATAGTGACGTTTTCATATTTATTGTACAAAGCGAAAGACGGCTTAATTTTCCGATCTTCCTTTTTTGACGCCCATAGAGAGTAGTGTAGTAAAATCGAAATTAGCGTTTTTTCTTTTGCTCTCCTGAAAAATTTGAAATTTTGAGTTGTGTCACTATTCTTGGTCACGTGCGAAATGTTTACCGAGATACCTGACAACTAAGGAACTTAATGATAGCCAACAGTTAGCATTTAAAATAGAAAAGAACCAAGTAGAACCTCAAATTAAATCTCAACTTCGATCACTTGATCCAAAAATAGATGAGAATGGGTTACTGTGAGTAGGCGGCAGACTGTCTAACGCCAGGATTGCTTTTAATTCTCAACATCCAATAATACTGCATTATAGGAATGGACCTTAACAGCAGTAAAAACTTACATCAATAGATGCATAATCTGTAACAAACAACGCGCGCAAACCTTAAATCAAATGATGGGAGATCTTCCAATATCTAGAGTAACTCCAACCAGGCTTTTACTCATACTGGGGTAGATTATGCTGGGCCTTTCCAACTACGGTGTTCACCAGGTTAAGGTCGCAAAAGCTATAAAGGTTACTTAGCAGTATTCATTTGCTTCGCAGTAAAAGCTATTCACATAGAAGTAGTAAGCCATTTGTCATCAGGAGGTTTCATAGCAGCATTCAAACGTTTCACAGCACGCCGCGGGTTTTGCTCGGACCTTTATAGTGACTGCGGTTCCAATTTCATAGGAGCTTTAAAACTTATGCGGAATGAACTCACGCTTGCAGTAAAACAACTATCGGGAAAATGGTCAGAAAAGCTTTCAAAAGAGGGTACTCAATGGCATTAGGATACCACCAGGAGCACCACATATGGGCGGACTTTGGGAATCAGCTGTTAAATCCATCAAACACCATTTGCATAGGGTAATTGGACAAAAACATTTAACATTTGAAGAAATGACTACGGTAGTTTGCCAAATAGAAGCATGCTTGAATTCTCGACCACTTTTTCCAATGACATCTGACCCTAACGATTTTACGATATTAACACCAGGTCATTTTATCATAGGCGAACCTAAGAAAAATATCTACCATTTAAAACCAAGCAAATGGACCAAAAAACAAGATAATATATCAAAAGGGGAGCTGGTCCTCGTTAAGGAAGGTAACCTACCTACAGGAAAATGGCCTTTAGGAAGAGTTCAAGAGATCCATAGTGGAAACTATGGCTTAGTTAGAGTTGTAACCATAAAATACAGCAATGGAGGATTGTTTAAAAGGCCAATCACCAAACTCAGCCGTCTTCTAATTGAGGGCAGTGAAGAGATTGAAGAAATGGGCCTACTAAAACCAAATACGGAAGTAAGGCAGGCATAAAAAGGAGCTACGTATACAGTGGCAGGATATAGGACATTTAGCAGTAGATTTGTTCTTTCCTTTATGCCGCAATTTAATTTATGTGATAAATTAAATAGACACTACCCGATATTCGTAAAAACAAGCTTAACACGCACCTGATCGGAGATCAATGCCATTGAAGCTTCCCTCCAAGACCATAAGAAACAATTTAGAGTCAGCAACAATCGATTTAAGCATACACGATTATCACACCTTACCTGGCAATCTATTTATTCATTTTAGCAGTAAAAGATCACATCAGTGGTAAAGAAATTACCACTACTACACTGTTACCATTGCTCATCTGGACCAATGCCAATTACATCCATATATACATACATACTTGTAAAAAATATGAAATACACAGTTCCCATATATAGTTAAAAACTTAAAATTATTTAAATAATTTTAAAAGCTTCAAAAAATAAATGAACATTACCATACAAGTAATAAATTACTGTTGATATTCATAAAACAAATTTGTTGAACTTTTTTTTAATTGAATTTTCAACTCAAAATTTTATATTGAATAAAACAAGAGAAACTTTAATTAAATTTTTTATTTATATATTCAACAACTATTTTTGAAAATTTTTGGAAAACAAGAAGCTTTTTTTTAGTTTGTATGCTTTTTTAAATTCAGTAATGAAAATTACTGTCATCACACAAACAAAGAGATACGCAGTAGAATGTTTTGGTTCAGTAATAAATTTTCATTGCAGATAAAACTTTTTGTTGTATCTATTTGTATACGGATTTGATAACAGATTAGTTGAAAAAATTTCATTTGTTTATGTTATTGAAAACTACAACTTTTCCAGACTTAATGGCTTAATACGTTCTCTATTTGTCTTCTTGTAACTTTTTTGGTTTTTTTCTCAACCGTGTTCTGTATAAAATCTGAGTTATTCATAAGTCAACAATTTTTAATATATTTTATTATTTTTTACATTATTAATATTATCAGCAACTCTTGAATATTTCATTTTACTTGATTTATGGAAATCCTGTCACGTATTAATAGAATTGTTCGAAATTAGATTTTCCTTTAGCATTCACATCACACACACACACAGCACAGTCTAAATATACCAACAAAAAAAACTTTTCTTTGTTTGCCATCCCTATATTCAAATTTTGTCGATTCATATTTTGTCCATGCATACAACAAATCACTAAAATTTGACCCTAAACCAAACATTTTTTTTATTTTTTTTTGTTCTTTGGATTTAAGTTGATTGAAAAATTTATAAATAATTTACTTATTGCCGTAATTATAGATAATTAGTTATGCCCTAAAAGTTTTGTTTAAGAGGATTTTTGAAAACCTTTTTTTTATTTTCTTTTATTTTCAATCAATACTGCCAACCAAATTGAATCAACAGAATATTTTTATTATTTATAGCTTTCAAGTATAACAAAAAAAAAAAACGGTACTTAAGTTAATTAGTAATTTAGGCTAGTGGCCAACAAAAAAAAAAAATGAAAATTACGATCCAAAATACTGTTTGGTTTGAGAAGCGCACGCGATAAGCTTTTAGATTGTTTTTGACATTCAAGTAAAATAAGCTCGATTAAACAAAAATAAAATATTTGTGTATACGAGTATATAGGACATTTTTCGGTTTCTAATTATAAATTTCTCTATATATTTTATAATCAGTCGCCTTATCACAAACTTCCAAATAATAATAACAATAAAAAGAAAACGAATTTCCATTGAAAATGAAATTAGCTGATTTTAGCTATTTTACATTTTTGGTACATCATTAAAGTTATATCACCATAAACACATTTAACTTTTCGTTTCTTTTGTGCTGTCATGAAAATTGAATATTTGTGAAAAGCTCGTAAAAATACTAAGAAATGAGAACAAGGAAAGTTTTACGTTGGGGATTGAAAAAGCTTCATTTTTAAATTTTTGTTGATTAAGATAATTTTTTTTTAGTTTTAATTTGCAATTCATCGTATATTTACGGAAACTGAGTTTCTTTTACTTTTATTAATCATAAATTGATATTAGATTGGTCAGTAAAGTTTGTATAGGTCCATTTCATGCATTTTCTCTGTAAATTATTCTGGATGTTTCATAATGGTTCACTTAGTCTTCAGTTTAAAGGTAATTTCGAAAACGTTTAAAGCTATTGATCCATTAATCTTAAAGATTTATTTGTTTTTGGCGCAAAGTTGGATTAAAAGTTTTCCCAACAATTATTCAAAATGATCTTGTGCATTGTTTTAATATCCTAATGGAATCAGGTGGTATTTATACCAATTTATCATTTTTTTTATTTCGTATACGGGTCAGACGGGTAGATCCAGAGAATCAATGTCAATGACATCTACTATGCACGTTACTAAGTGTTGTTGTTGTAACAAAAAATATTTTTTTAAAATGTCGGTGTAATTTTTTCGTAAGATTACATTCCGATTACATCAAACGTTTGTTATTTGTTTGTTCTTCACATCTTCATGTAGGCAAAACCTCCAATTCCTATTTCGCACTTAAATAATAAAGTACTATGCACTATTCTGAAACGAAACTAAACCGTGAAAGGTAAGACTGTACTGACTACAAAATTAAACAAGAATTTTTCGGAAATTTTAACAGAAAATTTAATCTTCTGTTTCATGTTATCATACCGGCATCTTTCGTCTTCTTTTTTAAAAATCACATTGATCTCAAGTCAACTCATCTAACCTACAACTCAATTCCGAAATACAGCCTCAACGAAAATCCTCACTCATCCTCAACTCAAGCCAACTTCAACTCAACCTAAGATCGAAACAAATTTCAATCCTCAACTCAAGTCGACAATGAACGGCAAACTCCATTCCGAAATCAATTCGCTTCGAAAAATCATATGCATATATGTAAAAACTCAACACAAATCAACTTAATTTAAACTTCAACTGAACCCTCAAATTATCCCCCAATCAACCCCAAACTCAACATGGTTCGAAAAACTACATGAGTGTACATGAACTCAGCTCAGAACAATTCAAACTAACTTCTAATTCAGTGCTCAACTCAGCTCGCAAATAAATCTCTAAGCAACCCTTACTCATTCCCAACTGAAAACCAATCCAACCCCAACCCGACTCCAACCCAAGCCAAACCTAGCCCCAAACCAACTCCAACCCCAACCCAACCCCAATTAAATTACATCCCATCCCCAAATCAACCCCAATCCAATTCAATGTAACCCCAACCCAACGCAACCTCAACTATTGACAACAAACGCGGTCAGAAAACTGCATTCGGACTCAATTGTATTCTAGGTCAAGCTCCAATTCGATCCCCAACTTAACACTCAACTTTTGCTTAACGCCCAACTCAAGCCTCAAATCAACACAGTCCGAAAAACTACATGCGTACATTAACTCAACTCTAAACAACTCCCGCTGACACAATCTCAACTCAAGCCTAACTCAACGCCCAACTCAACTCCCAAATAAAAGCTCCGAATAACTGTGTGCGTACAAGAACTCAATTCAAATCAATTCAAGCTAACTGTAACTCAACCCTCAATTCACTCCTCAAATAAAACCCCAAATAATAGACGCTATTTCAACCCTAACTAATTCAACGCCAAACTATTTCCTCAAACCAGCATGTACGAGTATGTATAAAACATTGGTCAACGTGGATCGAGAACCATAGAAACAGATTGGTGCAAAAATTCTAAATCGAACAGTCGATATTATTTATTTTGGTTTTTCGGACTCAAGAACTTTCAATAATTCAAGAAAAGTGATTTTGGATAATTTTTTTGACAGGGTTTCAATACCTTTGGTCCTTGGAGATCGAAGCTTATTGTCAAAAAGAGTGTTGTAATCACTTTAAATTTGGTGCAATAAATACCAAGAATTGACTTACTAAAATGGGCCATAGACACTACAATTTTTCGTACTGTAGGTTGATTTAACCAAGTTAATTGGTTGGTTGTTCAATTAATCGTACGTAAAATTTTGTACACGTTCCGATTATCGTTTCAAAAGCAAATCGTACTATTCCAAGATGGCGCAATAAGAATGGGATGTTTGCGGCTTTTTCCTCGTGGTGATCGATTTTTGTGGATCGATGCTGCTTGGTTCACTCTCTCGATTAAATCAATAAACACTTTATTTGTTAGCTGGAATATTTGGTATCCCGCTACAAAATTACTTTTTATTTTATATTTACAGAAAAAACTTTTTAATTTAATTTTTGGTGTTGACTTCACTACTTTTCTTTTATCCTCTTCCCTTTTTACTGTCAAATTCTTTTCTTTTTTTTTTTATTATAGCACGAACGCATCCATAAATGGTTTTATATGTGGCAACATTCTCCAACCCGGTAAGTTTGCTCATCTCCCTAGATAATGTCGGCTTGCCCACCTTTTCCGGTTGCACATCCAATACAGCCGGTTTCACGGCCGGCCTTTCGTAGACGTCACTAGAGGTTTGTACGACAGCACTTCTCACCTGCCCATCCTCTGCAAGGTTTGTTTCAATTACCAATCCCTTCGGCCACGAATTTTCTGGTAAGTTGTTATCAACGATAATGACCACCTTGCCTTTTTTAATCGGTTTTACAGGCATGAACAATTTCGTTCGCTTCGCCAGAGTGGGTAGATATTCGGTTAACCATCGCTTCCAAAATAAGTTCGCTAAATGTTGCGACTTCCACCAATTCTTTCTGAGTATTATGTCGTTATCATTGAATTCGCCTGGGGGTTTAGTGCCGCTTGATGATCCCAGCAAAAAATGATTTGGTGTCAGAGCTTCAGAATCGGCGCTCTCAATGGAAGCAAACGTTAGCGGATGAGAATTGATAATGTACTCAACCTCTATTAACAAGTTTCGAAGCAATTCGTCTCCTGGGTTTCGCTGAGGCATAATCTGGTATAAAATGTTTTTGATTGAGTGTACCAGACGTTTCCAGCAGCCACCCATGTGTGGTGACGCTGGCGGGTTAAACAGCCATTTGGAACCCGGGGTTGTAAATTCTGCATGAAGGCGACTTTGATCGATTTTAGTTAGGGCGCGACGCAACTCGGCTTCCGCTCCGCGTAAATTCGATCCATTGTCACTGCGTATTTCGATTGGCGCGCCTCGTCTTGCGATGAAATTGCGAATACACATTATGCATGAATCGGTGGTTAAACTATGCGCTGTTTCAATATGTACTGACCGTATCGTCAAGCAAGTGAACAGGACTCGCCACCTCTTCTCCGTACGACGTCCAACCGAGAGGTTCATCGGCCCAAAGTAGTCTAAGCCGACATAAGAGAATGATCGAATGAAAGGTGTAAGCCGAGCTGTCGGTAAATTCGCCATTTGTGGCTCACGAGGGATTGCCCTCTGATTCTTACATCTCTGGCAGGAAGATAACTGTCGTAGGCCTGGAATTACGTATTGCTGACGGAGTTCGTTAACAACGATTTCATGGTTATGGTGGTGGTATTTTCGATGGTATGACATGACTAACAGATAGGTCACCCGGTAACCTTTCGGCAGCAATATTGGTCGCTTTTGATTCTTACCTACATCTTCCGAAGCATCAATCCTCCCTTTCATCCTCAAAATGCCAACGTCGTCTAAATATGGCGAACTCCTATAAATGGTGCTTTCCGGAATGTTTACTTGTTCATCTATTGAAAGCGATTTGTTGCCTAGCAGGAGTTCTAGCTCCGTTTGATAAGCATCAAACTGTGCTCGACGATAGAGCTCATTGTTTCCTTTTACAAGCTCGGTTTGAGTGATAGGTCCTACGCTAACGGCCATGTTATGGATTCTGCATCTTAAGTTATTTACATACCTCAACACATATGCTTGCACACGAAGAAGGCGTTGCCAGCTGGAAAATCGCTCTACCTTGATTACCGATAGATAATATTTGACTGTATGTATGAAGGGAGCCCGCCGTTCCTCAATGGGAGCCTCGTGGACGTCTTGGGTTTGGTTGGGCCACCATGGTTCAGCTAGTCGAAGAAATTCAGGGCCGTTCAGCCATCGACTCGATGAATTCAATTCTGGCAGTTTCTTCCATTTTGTGCCATCATCCGCTACATTATTTTTGGTGGGAATCCACCTCCATTCCTTTAATTTCGTGGTTTCCATTATTTCACCAATACGATGTGCCACGAACTGGTGATATTTACGATGGTCGGATTGTAGCCAGCAGAGGACCGTTCTTGAATCGGACCAGAATATACGCTCTTGAATGTGGATGGAGTGGGAATCACCAATGCTGTTTGCTAGTCGGGTCCCGAGCACCGCTGCTTGTAACTCAAGTTGAGGGATTGATATTGGTGTAAGTGGTGCGACTTTAGTTTTAGCCGCTACCAGGGTGCAGTGGATATCGTCGCCACTTACGATGCGGAAATAGGCAATTGCTGCAAAGGCGTGTTCACCCGCATCGACAAATATATGCAGTTGTATTGTTTCTGTGTCTCCTCGTATTCCATACCATCGAGGAATCCGTATCTGCGCTATCTGTGGTAACAACTGGATCCAAGTTTTCCACTTGTCGAATTGTTCGCCATTCAACTTTTCGTCCCAGCCGATCGATGATCTCCAAACATCTTGCAATAGAATTTTAGCGTAAACCAAGTAAAAAGCCAAGAGGCCCAGAGGATCGAATACGGACATTAGATCCCTTAAAAATTCACGCTTTGTGGGTCACTTCTCACCCGACAAGAGAGATGAGATAATGAGTAACTAAATGTGTCGGTCTCGGTGTTCCACCACATTCCTAGTACCTTTTCGCCTTGTATTGCCGAGCTGATGTTCAGGTCTTTCTTTGCCTCTGACGTGGTACTGACACAATCCAATGCTCCAATCTCTTATTTTAAACCCTGCATGTTTGTGTATTTCTTTGACCCGTTTTGCTAGTTCGATGGCTTCATCTGGGGTGTCGACGCTGTCCAACCAGTCGTCCACATAGTGGTTGTTTTTTATTGCGTCAGAAGCTCGTGAATAATTTTTTGCAAAACTTAGTGCGTTCACGTTTTTTACATACTGCGCTGAACTGGGGGAGGAAGTCGCCCAAAATTTCATAACCGGCATCACATAAACGTCAGGTTCTTTACTTTGGTCCCCGTCTCTCCATAGGAACCGTTGTGATTGTTGATCGGCCTCTCGAATGCGTATCTGGTGAAACATTTCCTTTATGTCCCACAGATGGCCACTCTTCTCTCCGTAAATTTTTGAATCACTCCTGGCAAAGCTGCAAGTTGATCGGGACCCTTCATGAGAACTGAATTCAACGATATTCCGTTGACTTTGCAGGCTGCCTCCCATTCAAGGCGAACTTTATTCGGTTTATTCGGATTATTCACCTTGTTTTGGTAGCCGCCGGTTGCTGTGAGGTTCCCTCCCTCGCCTGTAATGGTATCCCTAGGTTCCAGTTATCAATTCCAATGATAATACGAGGGATGGCTTGGTAGTAATCCTGGTTCGGAACTCCCCGTAGATGATGGTACTTAGCGGACATTTCTTGCGCTGCTACGGATTGCACCAGTAGATTTAGACTACTAACGGTTCTGACATTATTGATGCGGTATTTTCGACTCCCTTGATAGTTTCCCGATATTTGCAGCGAAACTATCTTAGAATCCTTTTCTTCTCGAACAGTGTCGGCCGTCCATCTCAGGCACAAGTTCTCAGGTGTTCCTTCTAATTCGAGCTCTTTCGCTAATTCTTTATCCAAGAGCGTTAAAGATGAGCCTTCATCAAAGGAAAGCAAACGTATTTGCTGATGCTTTTTCCCCGCGAAGAGTGACCGGAATGATTCTGAAAACGGGTGATTGTGGCGATCGACGTTGTGCATTACAATGTAAAGCGCAATTAGCTACTGGTTTCACGCCTTCTTTCACTTCGGGTCGTACTTCGCCATGAAGCAGTGGGTGGTGTAACGTTTACAACCCTGCGTGCCACATTGCTTGGCATATTTGGAACGAAAGTGGTTGTGCAGTCCGAGACACTTTCGGCACAGACGGTTTTCTTTTACGGTGTTCCAACGTTCATTGCAATTCATGTTGTTGAAACTCTCACAACTTTTTAGAATATGACCGGATTTCTTACACAGGTAGCATTTCCGATCATCATTAATTGTTTGATTATTTTTGGTATCTCCCGCGTCCGTATGCAGATAGCCTTTCTCGCTAGATTGTAGCTTCTGTCCAGTTTAATTTTATGTGAGGCGGTAAACGGTCTGTTAACTCCTGTAATAACGATGGATTATTCATATGTGCTAGTAGTCCGGCAGCTTCGATCGTGCGGCTCATTTTTGCACCGACAGCGCAAATGAAATTAGGGTTTCTAGTTTTTCTGCTTTCGGAGCCAGTGCGCCTCTGATCTTTTGAAGTAGTGTGTGGATGATCGATTCTGGGCGGCCGTATAATATTCTCAGGGTTGTTATCACTTTCGATACTGACAGTGGTAACAGTAGACGGCATTTCACAGCATCTAGTGCTTTCCCTTTCAAACACCGTTGCAGACGTAATAGATTTTCAGCATTGCTAAAGTGAGGAAGCTCCTTGAAAACTACATGTCTGGCGGCGAGCTGATCAGCCCTCAAAAAGGGTGCCGTTGCATCATTTGGTACAGGTAGTTGTTGGACACCCATAGACGCTGCTGGTTGAATATAAGACGGCTGATTCGTGTTGTTCAAACTGACCGGAATGGCGCCACGGTCATGTGAGACTGGTATCTGTCTATTTGAAATTTGTAGCGTATATTTGACTTCACACGGAGTACCGATTGTTGTCGATATGGCTGTTGACCAGTTCTCGTTATCGATACGTTTGCCATTTGGTTAATGATAGGCATTTCAACAAATGTCGCTATGGCAGCCATATCACCTGCTTGAGGTGGAACTTGTTTAATTGCTGGCTTTACCAACTGACTTTGGTGTTGCTCAACCCACTGACTGACATCCGCATGGTTTGACTTAAGCCCATCGTCTTGATCAGATTTGGATTCATCGTCAATTTGCTGCTCGAGGATTTCGAACTTCTTATTTATATAATCGCGATCCTCAGCTTCCCTTTCCTTACGTCTGATTTCTTTTAACTTGCGAATTTCCTCCAGCTTCTGAAGTTCCAACTGTATCCTCTTGTCTGAGAATTTTGTAGATCGGGCACTTACGGATCAATTTAAGTCCTTCTTGCTTGACGATTTCAGCACAGGGTGGGTGCTTATGGTGTCTCCGGCAATAGGCAGGCCGGAGCACGTGCTACAAACCAAATCCTCGTTCTGGATTGCCTGCGTGACACCAACGCATTCAAAATGAAACCACTTATCACACTTGCCGCACTGCACCATATCGTTGGTGTCAACGCGTTCGCAGTTACTGCAGTTCGATTCGTTCAGCACGTGTTGTGGTGGCGTTCGAACTGCTATTGATGATCTCTGGAAATTGGTCACACCGTTCATTGTGTATATTGATTTATATTATGATGAACTTCACGAGTGGTATTATTCCAATCAAACCAACCCAATTCAGGAAAAATAAAAAGTAATTTTGTTGATTATTGCAAGATGGCGCAATAAGGATGGGATGTTTGAGGCTTTTTCCTCGTGGTGATCGATTTTTGTGGATCGATGCTGTTTGGTTCACTCTCTCGATTAAATCAATAAACACTTTATTTGTTAGCTGGAATATTTGGTATCCCGCTACAAAATTACTTTTTATTTTACATTTACAAAAAAACTTTTTAATTTAATTTTTGGTGTTGACTTCACTACTTTTCTTTTATCCCCTTCCCTTTTTGCTGTAAATTCTTTTTTTTTTATAGCACGAACGCATCCATACAACAGGGCCGGCTACATGGTTTTATATGTGGTAACACGTACAATAAATCGTAGCTTTCTGTGGCCCATTTAGGGAAGTTATTATTTCCGATTAGGCTCACTAATAAAGTACTGTGTCTTACGCCAACCAGAATAAGCAAGCCACTTAAGTCTTAATTACTTGCTTCCCATTGAACTGGAGGTAGTTAATACGAAACACGACAACTACTCTATATTCAGCACTCGGGAAGCTATTTGTGAGCCACAACGACATGTCAACTTTTACTGTGTCAGCCTGTTCGAAGGGGTTCACTTCGCTGATGAGATTTCAGGATCTCATCGATAGAGATTTCATTTCGTCCGCACTTGTGTAAGAGAGTTTTACATGCTTTCGTTTTTGCTTAACAATCAGTAAACTACCAAAGTCCTACACATTCATTTGGTGGAACAACGCATTCGTGACTGCTTTCCTAAGGTTTACTAGTTCATTCCTTCAAACAGAAGTAAACTCGGTGACACCATCTTGGATAAAGCTTTGCTCAACTGCAAAGAGCTGAGCGAAAACTCTACGCCAATATCCCAAGGTTAAAAATGAATGCCAACTTAGTTCCTGGGCAATTGGTGCTGCTGAAAGATGAGAATTACCCTCCAGCAAAGTGGTTGATGGGGAGTATCACCCTGATGTAAAATGACAACATTGCACACGACTATTTTTTTGCATAGTCTGGATCGTTCGCTAACTTATCATAATATTTACGTCGCATTGCCTGCAACTCAGGAATATTAGAGGTTTAAGAATTACCTGAACTCAAAATTTTGGTCTCATATAGGGAGAAGTAAAATACCGATGAAAAGAGTATACTCTCGGACTATTCTGTTTTGATGTCGAATTGAAATTTTTAAAATTTCTAAACAACCCAGCCCAGTTTAGTTTTATATCAAAATCGTACGTCTGTGATTTAGCCCAAAATTCTATCCCAAAGAATTATGAATTTAAACGATGGCCATACTAAATTAATTAATAAAAAATAAAAAATCTATCACAAAAGAAAAGGTTAGGAAAAGGTTGAATTACAAATCGAGGGGAAGTACACGAATTATTCCGAAACGAAAGAAATTGAATTGCCACTTCCGGTCAATAGTAAGGAGGAACATTAATCCTTTGAGTACTACCGGTTATACCCACATAAACAAATGTCTTTTGAGTCCGGAACTAATTTTTTTGAAAATTCAAAATCCACTGATGTTACCCACTGTGGACTAACTAGTAGGACCTCTTAGTTAATTTCGTACCCAATCTATAGCTCTGTTCAAAAATTTTTTAAATTGTAATTAAACATTTTTACAATTAAATCTTTAAAGCTTTCTGAGCACAAATCGGCAAGCTTCCTCCATAAAACTCGTACAGTTCCAGCAAAATACAAAAGCCTTATCATAAATATTAAAATTGTAAAGCTCATAAAAGTTATAAAGCTTTTAAAACTTCAGAAAATAAAAGCATGTGAAGTTTCAGTTAAAGTTAATTTTAATCTGGTTTCTAATATTGATAAGGATGACAAACAATAAAAGCTCCTGGTAACAAAA
Source organism: Tipula vernalis (assembly GCA_958295665.1). NCBI lineage: Eukaryota > Metazoa > Arthropoda > Insecta > Diptera > Tipulidae > Tipula > Tipula vernalis. The sequence continues at coordinate 21,375,104 of OY282559.1, forward strand.
TGACTAAAATATTTGAAAGTAAATTATTCAAATGGCAATTTATTTAGAGCTTGTTGAATAAAACTGAAAGCTTTTGGAATATGAAGTTTTCGTTTTCCGTTTCTTTATTTTATGCCTTGATTTTTGTACCAAATCTCAAAATTACCGGCAAGTTTTTTAAATTGTCGGATAAATTTTAGAATCTCTTTAAAGTTTCAAATGTGTTTTACGAGAGCAATACAAATTTGAAGGGATGTTGCTTTTTAAATTATCAAAAATTTTTAAGGTACACTGTGGGTCTCTTAAGGAAAGCTAACTTAATAATGAGGGTCGTTTAAAACAAGTTTGAGAGAACAACTTCAGAAAATGTTAGCTTTCAAATCTCGAATATGGCAAATTATTAAAGCTTTGCTAACAATAACTGTTTGTGCTAAAACAAAAAATCTTCGCAATCAAAGACTTGTTGAAATGTAAAAGATTATTTAAACTTCAGAACTTTTGCTGTAACCATAAAATTTAGCTTTAAATTGTTCAGGCTATCTTAAAGCTTTTGTTATTAATGAATCACGAAAAATTAAACTTCTAATCAAAGTAGAAAGTTGTACAAATATTGTTGTAGTAAACTCGTTTAAGCATTCATTATGCTATACATGAATGAAGTTGAGTAATTTAGATTTTCCATACGCTAACTGATAAGATTTCAGCATATGAGCTTGCTAGGCATACAAAAAAAATCGAGCAAAATGTAAAAGTTTTTTCATAAAATATTTCATAAATCAAAGAAAATCATATAAAGTTATAAATGTTCGAAGCTTTTAAAGATTAAAATTCTAAAAGCTCCCGAAAAAGCTAATAATATATGAAAGTTCTCCAATTTGTGAATTGCGCTTTCGAGTTTGACCTACAATTTTATTTCTATTTGATCAATGGAATTATTTATTTAAATTTACGTAAAATTTAGCATTTAGAGCTTTTAATAAATCTCAAAGCTTTTAGAATATAACTATTTAATTTTACGAATTTTCATTTAATTTATTTGGTAAGCATGGCGCAAAATTTCTAAATTATCAAAGCAACCTTAAAAGCTCACAAAAATACAATTGTGAAAATCTGAACATTTGTAAAAAAAAACATAGGAAGTTTATGTTACAATAACCAACCTTTGTAAAGTGTGCTTTTTAAATTCTTGGTACTTTCCAAGGTTTTTATATATCTCGCTTTCTAGATATGTGGAAAGGTCCCGCCAACTCAAAGTTAAAATTTCGTAAAAGACAAGTCAACAAATTAAGTTAAAACTTTTCGAAAGCTCTACCACCTAGGGACAAAAATAAATTTTTTAAGTCAAAAAACCAAAATTATCGTTAATTAACGCTCAATTCGACCAAAAAGCTTTATAGGGCTTTTAAAATTTATGATTTTCCTAGCTAAATACTATCAAATTTTACGTAATATTTTATAAGAGAGGTTAATGTAGATTAGCTGCGCCCTAAAAGCACGTTTTAAGGAACACTGTGCCACAAATTGAGCTTTTCAAAAATTGTAGATATCATTGAACTCATAGAGTCTCTCTCTATACATTTTTCCAAAATACATCTAAAAAATGTCATCCTTACAAACGAAAAGCTCAACATTGTTTGCCTTGAAACTTTCTAATTTCCTCAATCAAAACTAAATTAATATAAAATCTTGTTTAACTTAATGTCGGAAATCTGGTAGACAATTTATTGGAATGTGTGAACACTTTTCAAAATAATTTAGCTTTGTAAAATCCATTTTGGTCTTATCCAAATTAAAAGTCGAAAAGTTTCCTAGAATTCAAATAACCAGTCTGAATTAAAATTTGATTGGCTAAATTTGATCAATGGAATTACTAAAAATTTTAAAAGCTTATTGAACTTGAATCAATCAAAAAATTGCAAATTACGGAATGTTTAGTAACCGACACTCTTAATTTTGGGCTGGAGTATTTTTTTTTTTTGGGATGACCGTAAATAGCCTCGTTATATGTATACATAAATTTGCGGGCTGTTACTTTTATATCATGAAAATTTATATTGTACTTAGTGTTGCCATAGCATATTTTTTGGGTTACATTTTGGGTCAACTTTACATATATAAAATCGTTTCCAATCTTTCCAATTATAAAATAATAAAACGCTTACGATTTTAAAGCGTTGGAGCCATTCAAATTATGTCGTAAATTATAAGCTAAGGCCAAATCGCTTTTATACAAGCGAACTAAATAAATCAAAAAATTGTTAAGCTACTTTAGTTTGTTAAACCAAACTAAACATTGTTGCTGGTTTATTTATATTAAAATTGACTTAATTTCTACATTGGTTTATAAAATATTGCTGACATTTAAATCAACATAAAATTATAATGATTTTCACAACAACTAGCAACAAAAATGTCATTCAACAATGTCTCAAAATATAAAATATAACTTTGATCCCTTTTATACATACATACGAGTACAGAACATACATACATAAAATTATGTTGTCTCTCTGCTGTATACTCTTTACATAGTACACAGTTTAACGTACATATTTTTATTTATTTACCCAGACCCATAACATACAGCTAGCAATCGGTTTAACTTAAACAAAAAAAAAAATCTCATAAATCAATCCAAAAAATAAAGCTTCCGAAAAAAAGCTCCACAGAACATTGTCTAATGTAATCCATTCATGAATATTAAGATTTTCAATTTGATTTAAATTGACTCTCATTGTTTTTTATGATGATCATAAAAAAAAATTTCCATAATAGAACGAGGAGCATACAGCAAAATATACCAGAGAGGCAACACAAAAGAACATGTATCCAATTTGTGTTATGATGTATGCACATACTCCAATGCAGGAAAGCAACATAATTTAAAGAGCTTCACATTTTTTTTGTACGTACCATATTTCGATAACATTATTTGCTTTTTGGGTTTGTGCTTTATTGGTCAGTTATTTTGCAAAAAAAAGAGCTTTTTTGAATTTTCGGTTGCAAGGACACTCAATCATCAAACAACTATATGCACATACACACATATGTGTCTGTTTATAAAAAACCAAAATATTTTTGAAATTATTTGTGGTACTAAGAGATGCCATAATTCCCAAAAACTTCAATATTCCCAGACTAACCAGGCACGTATTAATTTTTGTTTTTGTATTCAACAAATAAAAATCGACTTAACAAAAATGATTTCAAGGATTTTCCATTTTTTTTTTTGTTTTTGTTTTTCAACAAAATTTAGCGAATTACCATAATTTGAATAAATAATACACCATCATAGAGCACACCTCCCCGCAATACAAAAAAAAAAAAAATCATAATAAAATAAATTGCGGGATTGCCTGCCCCTAAGTCGTATTTATGGAAAATATACAAAAACCGTTTTAGTACCGTTATCTAAAAAAAAAAAAAAAAAAATTTGATGTTTCAATTTTTCCGTCGACGTCGATTCTTGTATTGATAAACCTTCTGCAACCACGTCATCAAAACGATAAAAACAAAAACCAAATATTTGGTAAGCAGAGAGTATTGTGTAATGTTGGTTTGTTTATTTTGTGTTTGTATGTTCATTTTGTTTTAAAAACAAAAGAAATTTGTAAGAAAAATATAAAAACAAAAAAAAAAAGCTCGAGTAAATAGATTTCATCTTCCATTGTTATGTCGTTTACAAAAAATGTGTACGACTTTATATATACCCACGAGACCAGAATTATTTTGTTCTCGTGTATTATATATAGTGAGATACAGCACGAATGATTTAGGTGAGTTGTTGTTTTAATAATATGTGTTTGTTAAAAGCTCAACTTTTTTATGTTTTCTTGCGGTTTGTGTTTTCATATTTTTCGTTTGTTTTGTACAATTAATTTATTACGTTTATTATAAAATGGTAAACACGTGTACAATAAATTCTGCAAAACATTTGTCAAACGAGATGAGAAAGTATGCGATAAGCATGCGACAGTTTTATTGAATTGTCGTAATGGCGTTATATGGATGGAAATGGCTAACATTTATACTAAGTTTGGTCGCAACATGAGTGTGAAGTTTATGCTAAAAAAAAAATAACAAAAAATTACACTGTTAAATTAGCTATTTTTCCAATTGGAATTTAAATTATATGAAAATTTAAATTTTTTGTAATTTTGAATTTTTCGTACCACCAAACAGGTTCTTTTCATTAGGAAACAGCTTCTTTTCATCATTTTCAGATAGCTGGACGATCTGTTTATCTCGTTAACCAAAAGCATCCAATTGTGTTAAACATTACTATGTTTCAGATAATTTAAAAGTTGACTGATTTTTGATGGTTTAAATAATTATTTAGCGCCGATCCTGGAAATGTCCTGAATGCGGTCAATGCCACCAAGCCGATCCAATTATGATGAACTATAATATACTTCACAGTTTTTGGAATTTTTAATGATTTTGGATTATTTTAAAAGTTTTATATTGCCGACCGCAGAGATGTCTACAAGGTCTTGTACTTATTCTCGGATAGACCATATTGTCGAATAACTTGGCCGTATACCAGTCTACGTGGGAAACCTGATCCAATTGTGATGAACATAATTATGAACGGTTTTAAAAATTTTTGTATCTCCGATCACGGAGATGTACAGAAGGTCTTATCCACATTTTCAGATAGCTTGATTTAGTAGTAGTCTCCAATTGTGATGAACTTTACCATATTTCGCAGAATAAAATTTTTCATAAATTAAAAAAAAATTTACCGCCGATCACCGAGATGTTCACCGGGTCTTGCCCATATTTTCGGATAATTTTGCCTTATGCCAGTCTACGTGGCCGACCTATATCCCGTTGCGATGAACTATAACTATACTATACTTTTAAGAAATAATCTTTAATTCCCATTCTAATTGGCCATATTAAGACGCTTCTTAATATCCTCCACTACAATATTATCATTAAGTAAAAGAGATCCCAAGTATCTAAACCTTGTGACTCCCCACCGTTAAGCTACATTGCGTTCCGCAACACAATTTTCAACCCACCAAACAAATTAAATCAAAAATTAAAATACGTGCTTCATCAAAAACTTTAAAATGCTACACACTCCGTTGCTATAGCAGATGCCGTGAGGCTAAGGAGTATCAGCGATAGAGCTCCTCCTTGTCGAAAAGCGGAGTTAATTGCAATGCAATGCACCATGTGACCGATTTGATGTCATTTTAGTTCATCACAATTGAATGGGGTTGACCACGTAGAGTGGCATATGGCCAAGTTATCCGAAAATATAGGGAAGACCATGTGAGCATCTCTGTGATGGGAGATACAACAATTTTTAAAACCGTCAAAATTATTAAAAATTCTAAATTCTGTGAAGTATAGTATAGTTCATCACAATTGGGTCAGGTTGATGGACTGGCACATGGCCAAGTTATACGAAATTGCAATCAGCTAAATCATTAATGAAAAGAGGAACTTCATAAGTAATCGAAGCTGACCCTAATAAATTTACAATCTAAGATAAGAAACGAATCGCACAGCCCGAAAAATTATAAAATAATTTAAGCTTCTGCAGGAGAAGCTGATGATTAATAGAATCAAACGGCTTGGAAAAATCCAAGAGGATAATTATCGCAAAAGATTTACAACATTCTCCAAGGCGGAAGTTGTACTATGAAACTTACGGAATCCAGATTGAAATCCAGACTTAGAGTCATCATTTAAATCCATTAATGGTAACACGACACTAGTCATCAGCCGAAAGTGGTATAGTATACTAGAATTTTTATCAGGTATGCCAACTGATCTAAGATTATTCCCAAGCCGCTTTATCGTAACGCGGATAAGGCTAGTAATTTGATTTCTATAGTTATAATACTTAGATTTGTGATAATTGATGGGCTTCATCTCTCAATGTGCTTAGTTAAATAATTTTAGTGTTAAGCCAGGGTACTGCTGGATTAAAATCCAGAACTTTTTTTACCGGAATGCAACGCTGGTGTATGATATCTATAAAATTGTGAAATAAATTACAAATGTTGTCCAAATTAGCCATGCTCTTTAACATTTCAAAGTTCACAAAGGTGTTTTCCTTTAGCTCCATGTCAATATTATTGTACACCGGAATATAGGAGTATGTTGGTTTTGGCCGTTTGAACTTCACTTTATATGACATATCAATCAAATAATGGTCGGAAAACGATCAGAATCAACTTTATTCACCAGAATTAAATCTAAAACATTTAATGTCATTTAATATTCTTGGTGGTGGATTATAGCCAACAATTACCACATACTTAACCGACATAAACATGACGATCAACAAAATGTTTAGTCTGCATCAAAATTCTAACTTTTCATCAATATGTTTCACTAAACTTCGTACATTTAGATGGGCGATAGAAATAAACTCATATTCATCATTGCTCGGTTTATGTTGAATGGAATTAGGAGGAGCTGAAGCAAGTGATACGGAAACTCTAAAATTAGAAGTCAAATTACAAAATAGATTAGATGATAAAGCAATTGATTACATTTTCATAACACTTAACTAAACAGAACTCGGCAGAGACACTCCCTGGTGGTTTTTTCGATTATAGTTGATAAATGATTTTATTACAACACCTGTCGGCCAAATCTCCGATGAATAAATTCTGTCAAAGTGCAGTGGGTTCACTCCAATTTTATACGAAATGAAATTCAGCTGACTCCTATCTTTTCTCTTTGCAATTAAGGACGACAAGAAACGTCAACAATCAAGGTTTCAAGTGGTGTAGTCTGAACATTATGAACATTTATAGAATTTTCACTCTGTTTCGTAGATACATATGTTGATTGAGTTTGCAATTGCATGTTTAACTATTTTGTAATCATGTCACCAAAATTATTGAAAAATGCAGCAACTGTGGTAGTGGTGTCATCAAACCTGTTACCTGATTTGCTCTAATCTCAATTTTTTTTTTTAACTTGATTACATGTATTACTTATGAATTGAATGTTAGGTGTGTTATTGCACATTTTTGCTGAAGCGACCGATAATGTTGAGCACTTCTGATGATATACATTATCATAGTTACCACAGGTAATGGAGAAGTTGTCCACACTTGCATCATCACACTGTGCACATTTCAAGGCCATAAAATAAATTATTTTATAACGAACACATCTGGGCCCTATTGCACCAACTACTTATCACTTATTACTTATCAACTTATCATAATTTTTGATAATTTTCTGTTGTACCAAATTGAAATTTGATAAGTATTTAATTGAGTTATAATAAGTGATAAGCACTCACTTATCAAAATTAAGTTGCACTAATTTGCGAAATGATAAATGATAAGTAATATTTGGATAAGCGATAAGTTTGAGGTTTTTGATAATTTTTTCGTAGTTCTGTTGCACCAAAAGTTTTAACTTATCAATAATCGGCTACTTTAATGATAACTTATCCAAAATATCAATAAGAAAAATTTCACTACTCAAAAAAATTGATAAGAGCTACAAATTGTATTGTATTTTTTTTTTTTTTTCTGTTATTGTAAGATGAGAAATTTTGTTCAATTTTAAAAGAGTACAAACACATTTTTCAATAAAATTATTTACTATTCAAATGATTATAAATGATAATAACAATACATGTAACAGTGTGTTTTCAAGTGTATAATAACTTTAATTTCAATATTTATACCGCTAAATCGGACACGTCCTTATAAGTTACAGTTGTTTTGCGATATTTAAAAATTAATCAAAAACTATCAAATATAGGTATTATATCAACTTTAGTGAACAAAAACTGAAATTTATTAAACGAAAAAATAATTTTTATAAATAAATGCGTCGGTTCGAAAGATTATCCGAGGATGAAAACGAAAGAAGAAGATAAAACATTTTCGTTTGTCACATGAACAAATTGAGCACGTATACGGTCAATGAAGAACACTTTGCGAATCGGCATGGAAAACATTCACGGAATGCAACGATGGTTGGTGTGTGGCCCAGACCGCAGCTTTTATGCAGTAAATTCAATTTGGCCAGGTAGTCTCCATGACTCCAGAGTAGCAATTTTGAATCTTGTTTTCGCCCGTTCCCCGGTGCTGTGATTTTGGGCGACAGTGCTGTCCCTTAAAGATTGGCTTATCCCACCAATACGAGACGAATAGTGGAAAATCATTTTAGTTTGTGTGTGACGATTATAATTTTTGTATAATGTAGTTAAATTCAATTTATTTGTTAATAGGAATTCTCCTAATTCATTTGTTATGAAAATAAATTGTTTACGTTTAAGTACTGCTGAAAAATTATGTACAGTTAGAAAAGAGAATTTATTTTAAAAGCAATAAAAGGAAAGTTTTACAATTGATTCTAAACACTGAAATAAGAACTCTGAATTGAGAAAGGTTTCTCTTCATGTATTATTATATACATGCAAAATTGTTGTTGTTATTAAATTACAGAATAACAATTTTTTAATTGTTTTGGTATATAGGTACAAAACCATTGTTTAACATATAAAATGTGCACTATCACATTTATAGTATTTTTGTATAGATCATTACAGCTTATCATAAAAATTTGATAATTTGTCAATTGATAAGTTATAGACAATCTGATGTGCAACGCTTTTAACTTATCATTATCAAAATTTCATAAGTTTTCAAATTGATAAGTGAGTGAGATTTTGTTATTTTTGGTGAAACACTTATCACTTATCATTATCAAAAAAACAAACTTATGATAAGTTGATAAGTAATAAGTGATAAGTAGTTGGTGCAATAGAGCCCTGGTCTTATAAAACACAATGTGATTAAAATCAAATCGATGGCACACGGTGGTCAATTTTATGAATGAAGAACCGTATAAAATATTTTTGTCCTGTACTTAGACAAATTATTGCAGTCACAATGAAAAAATTGTGCTTTGACTCGGGTTAGAACAAAACACAATTTTTTTAGATTAGATCACTAAGCGATTAATGATCTTAACGTTTGAATTATTTTTTAAATAATTTTTAAGATATTCTTTGAAAGATTTATCCAAAAAAGATTCACTATCCGCAGTGCGAGCATACCTCGGGTACATATAAATGTGTAACATTAAAGATGGATGACATCCAAATGATTTAGAAACAATTTTTCGTTTCTGATCAAAATAAACTTAACATACCAATACCGCACACAAATATATTTTAAAAAATTTTGTGTATAAACTTTGGTTCCAGTTGATAATGAAGAAATTTGCAGAAACAGTATGCAGCACAACATTTTATAATCAATTTTTCAATGGTACTTAAAATCGAAAGATTTTGAATTAACAAGATGGGTAAAGTACACAACGGATCCTACAGTCAACGAAAGTATATAGTAAATAGTCATTTTTCACATCACGTTTAAAAGGAGAGAATAGGAGCACCAAGAATCTCTTGTCCGATCGTAACCAAATTAGGAGGGTGTTAGTTGTCAGTTCGAGAACATATAGGCGTCCATATACTCAAACGTCCACATACATGGTCAATTTGGACTCCACGGCACTTAATACGACAATTGCCGTTAAAATCTCGAGTTGAAAATTTCTCTGGATTGCTGCTTTCTTTTAACTGGTTTAAGAAAGTAAAAATAAGACGAATAACGAATGACGAAGACAAATTTTCATTTCCTTCATTATGGCTTTGCCTTAATTGTATAATTCTATGGTGATAAGCCACCACTATTGGACCTATTTTCTTTGATTTAGAGGTCTATCGCAGATATGTGCGAGCCTAATATGTACTAGGCATTGCTTCGCTCTTAAATATGGTTTCGGGTATAGCCTCTGTTGTTTTTGGATTAAAAAACACTCAACCGTTTTCGAGAAGGGGGGTCTCCTTAATTTATTGAAAGCCTAAAACAAGCTCTATTTTTGAGACAATGTATTTACGTCATTTTAAATATACTTTACAGCTTTAAAATAAATTTTCAAAGATGCTCCCAAGCTTTGAAATATATTTTCAGAAAAATCGAATCTTTTGTACAGAGAGATTTTTTTTGTTGAGCAAATATGCGTCTTGTTTGTTTGTTTTGTTTGTTTCTATCCCTGCAATCTTTTCTGGGGCTCAAGGCGCTCCCAACTCTTTCGCAGTTCACTTATTACGTCCTACCTAACGCAGTAGCCAAATCGAGGACTATAGAGGCGTTTTAAATTAAACCACCTGCACATTGCATTGCTTCATGCCAACCTATAGTGCTGACATGAAAGGTGCGGGTCGGCCCATGGATTCCACACTCTCAACAGAGGGTCATAGATGTGTTCATCTTCATATAGTGATTCGAACCCGGTACGTCCCGATCCAACCGTCACAGATTTAACCACTGCGCCGTTTTGTCGGTCAAATATTCGTCTCTGTCACTTGAGTTTGCAATTGCCCTCGGTCGTTAAAGCTATAAAACCAAATTTAGAAGTTCTGACAAAGAAATTTGATTTGTTTTGGCACCTGTATAAATCCAGGTGTCCATGATTCTTTATACCTCGAACAAGGCAATTTTAAAATAAACTGGGTTTTGCCATGACAAGGTTATTCTTATCTAAAGTATAGTATTCAGTCATGACCAAAAACATGGCGCTTTCATATCAAAAGTGAGACGATCTTCCGATGTTATGTTCAAAGTTCTACGATGTTTTCTTTTCTAAAATAACTTTTTCCGCAAGAACCAAAGTTCCATCAACAATTTTAAACTTTTATATTATTGGCTAATTGTAGACCAAATCTTTATAAAATTATCCCGAATTTTAATTTTTTTAAAACATTTTCAAGGCAAAAAGTTTGACTAAACTTCTCGTTTGAAAATGTTTTAAAAAAACGAAAATTCGGCACAATTTTACATAGATTTATTAAATAAAATTTAACATAACATAATTTGGTCTATAATTAGCCTCTTTGAGTCCGAAAAAGCCAATAAATCTGTCCATTTATCTGTATGGATGTGTGGATGTTTGTACTCGTGATATCTCGAGAACGGATTGAACGATTTGAATTTTTTTGCCGATCGGTTTGTGTAGGGTTAAAGAGGGGAATTAACAAGTTTTTCGAATCCGTACCATTTAAATTGATAACCATGTGGTTATTAACCCTTTCGAGTCCCACTTTTGATATTTTTTGAGGAACTTGTTGACCAAATGTTTCATTTGTGATGGTTTCACTACTCGACAACGAATATTTTATTTTATATATACCTTGAAGCCCACATGTCACGTTTGTGACAAAAAATTATTGTAATACCAGAAGTTCTTCTTCTAAATTTTCTTTGGTATGCTTTGAAGCCCAGATGTCACAATCGTGAGGGCTAAAATTTGAGCATTATTTGAAGTCTAATACTGTTTTTTACAAATTTTTCTTCTTTACCAATTTGGTTCCATCTATTAATCGTTATTTTTACTATTAAAAAACATATTTTTTTTGCGATTTGACTCTGTAGTTAAAGTTTGGTTATGTATCAATCAACACCATGTCTGAGGCACGAAAATCGACAAGGCGTAAGTATTTGTTTTTATTAAGTAAACGTTGTAATTTAATTCTAATTTTTGTGTATTTGCATTCATGGAACTTTAACGTTCATTTTCACAATAAAAATAGTATTTTTAATAATTGTTTATTGTATAAATTTCGTGAATAAAAATTCACTGTCACGAATGTGACGTCTGGTCCGCATTCAATACATTTTTTTTTTTTAGCTGTGTTTGCAAAAGGGGAATGGCTAGTAGATGAGGAATATTTACAAAAATTACTTACCGATTCCGATGATGAAAATCAAGATGAGGATTTGAACGATCCGGACTATCTAATACCTGAATCTCTACATGAAGCGCTCGTCGAGGAGTTTGAAATCGAACATGAACATGCTATTGATGAGGTTGATGAAGCACCATTGGTAAATTTTGAATTCGTATTTAAATTAAATACGTTCTTTAAAATAGATGAGATGTTATTAATTATTGAATACTTTCAGAGAAATATTACCACTTCCACAAATCTTTCAAACGGAAACTCGGCAAGTGGATGGATCACGTCAGAATTTCAAAAAAAATATTCTACCTGTTGTTCACACCTGCTCTGTGAATATTTAGATAAAATTACTAATACAATATTTTCGCAGATACTTCGATAATAAACATTTTGAGGATGCTGCAATGTATATAAATATGTATTTTTTTTAACAAAAAAGGGATTTTACTTAAATCAACACCAGTGGAAATAATGAAATTGTATGGCATGTTTTTGATAATGGGATGCATACCGTTTCCTCGTATAGCTTTTTATTGGAGGGCGGGATACAATCTTCAGAAAATATCCTCGGCAATGACAAAAAATCGATTTAAATTACTCCGTTCGTCACTTCATTATGCCGATGTCTCAAAAATCCCCGAAGAAGCCAAAACTAATATGTTTTGGCAAGTTTCACCAATTATCAATGCCGTTAGGAATAGATGCCACCAATTAAAACGAGAAGTAGGTCGCTATTCAATAGATGAACAAATGATTCCGCTTACGGGTCGCTGTCCAGGTCGACAATTTGTTCGCAATAAACCACGCCCCGTAGGCCTTAAGAATTTTGTTGTTACTACAGCTGAAGGATTGGTAATGGACTTCGAGATTTATCAAGGTACTAAAACGAAATTACCCGATATGTCTCTTGGATTAGGGCCAGCAGTAGTATTGCGATTAATTAAAACGTTGCCTGAAGGCAGTTTTCTCTATTTTGATAGGTATGTCTACAATATTTCATATTAATAAAAATTCTCAATTAAATTTTGATATTTTAGATATTTTACGACATTGCCACTTCTAAAAAAATTAGAAGAACTAAAATATAAAGCAACTGGTACCATCCAACAAAATCGCGTGAAGGGGTTACAGTTTATAGAGGATAAAGGGATGTCTAGAGGAGAATCTGTACAGTCGATCAACCATAAAATATAGTAGTCATAAAGTGGAAGGACACAATATCGGTTCTAACTGCCTCCACCATTTGTGGCATTCAACCAGAAAGTTTAATAGAACGCTGGAGTAAACCTGATAAAAAACATATTAGTGTTACTTGTCCAGCAGTAATTAAAGAATATAACTCCTATATGGGAGGTGACGACCTGTGCGACCAGTTGATGGAGTACTATCGGACATTTATAAAGACCGTTAAATGGACAATCAAAGTTTCGCATCATTTTATTGATTTGGCCGTGGTCAACGCGTGGCAAGAATATCGAAAAGATTGTGAAGCATAAAACGTTCCGAAACGGCAAATATTAGACTTACTACATTTTCCATTTTCGATTAGAAATTGGTAACTCACTAATTTCGACACATCAAAAACACACATTCCCAAACGACTCGAGTAGTGAAGATGATGAACAGGTCGAGCCTGAAAATGCAAATAAAAGAGTTACGACACCCCTTCCGTCATTAGGTAAACGATATGATGGTTACTGCCATTGGCCAATATGGGACCGTTTGAAAGCGCCTAGAATGTGCAGACTAAAGTCATGCACAAGCAGGACGAGAAATCGTTGCAAAAAATGCAACGTGTATTTATGTAGCTCGGCAGATAAAAATTGTTTCGAAGTATTTCATACAGTGAAAGGTTAATTTCTTTTAAACTAATAATTATTATTTTATATTTTTACTAAATATTTTTTTTAAATATTGTATAAATGAATTAGTACAATTACATATTTGAAGTTCCTTAACATGCAGTTATTTGCATAAGCATATTAACAAAATGTGATAAATATAGACTAGTTAATAAACGAAATTGTTAGAACAATAAAGATTTTAAATGAATTCTTAAAGTAAAAATTGATGTTATTATTTTTGTAGAATTTATTCCAAATTAGATGGACTCTTGAATAAGCTCTAAATTACAGAAGAAGGAAAATATTAAAATAAATAAAAAATGTATGTGAGAAAGGCCACACCTCACAAATGTGAGGGTGGTTTTTCTCGAAAAGTAAATAATTTTTCCAGGAAAAAACAACGGGACCTAATTCGTGATTCTTCAAAGATTAACTCACCCAAGTTTCACATGAAAATTGGAAAATGTATTTTTCAGTGACTTCAAGTGATAAAAAAATCTAATGTAACATTTGTGATACTTGGGCGTCACATCAAACAAATAAAAATAAAAACGTTAACTGCAACGCTGTCATCAATTTAATATCACAAACGTACGGTTTGGTCTTCAATGATTGCAAAAAATGATTTTTTATTTCCTTTCATTGTAACCCTCACATTTGTGATATCAGGGCGCGAAAGGGTTAACACGTGGTATTACCATGAGTAATCCTGTTCAGTTTCGCATTTGTTAACATTTTCTGGTTTCGAGAATTAATTGAGAAATTTACGAATTGGTAGAAAATATGAAGGATTTTGAGGAGAAACTCGGAAATTCCTTTAATGGAACCCCACAATTTCCAAACAGATCGAGCGAACACAAACTATATTTATAGGTATCGAATTATTTTAGGAAATGATCAGAGCTGTAAATCGCTGATTTGTAAAAAAACTTGTACGATTCGAAAAAAAATGATTTCACTTCCTAAGTGCATAAGATTCATTTGTTTTTTCTATTATCTCCATTTAGCAGTATAGGTCGAGGCTGGAGCACTTCACTCCCTTCGGGGTCGCTTCAGGTTACACCGTTCTTACTAGGTCATTGCTGGCTTTCCCACTTTCCCCTTATCTTATCTTCTCTCCTTTGCCTCAATGTGAATTCGGTCTTAATGCCTGAACTGTCGCATTCCAGATCTTATGAAGCAAAGTGAATGTGAAAGCTTCCTGATCTTAATAAGGTGGCTGGAGGCAGTTTTATTTTTTGTAGAGGCTAATGGCTTCGGTAACTCTCACGGGTACACGGAAGGTCGCTGTGCTTCCCCCTTTTGCCCTCCGAGGGGCTTTAGATTTGAACTTTGGAGGACGTAGGACCCGGGATCAATAAACATACGCACTGCGCGCCGCACGTAGGAGCGGCTTATGTAGAATCTATTCTCTTTTATAAAGTCTAAATAAAAAACAAGATTTCGAGCCAAGGAAAACAAGATTTCGAGCCGCTCCCGTTACCTTGGTGTGAGCTTATGGTAATTTAAAAAAGCGATAAGAGCGGGAGTATAGGATTAGGTTGTATCTGTCGGGTCGCTGCGCTCCCGTCGCTTCGTCCTCTAGTTAGAAAAAAAATTTCAGGATCGGGTTGTATCACTCGAGTCGCTGCGGTCTCGTCACTTCGTTCTTAAGTAAGAAAAAAATTTCAGTTTATAGGAATTTACAAGTCGACAGGAGCGTGAGTATATGAACGGGTTGTATCGGTCTGGTCGCTGTGCTCGCGTCGTTGTTTAGTCGGGTCGCTGCGCTCATAAGTTAGAATTTTTTTTTCAGTTTATAAAAATTTAAAAATCTTTTATCTTATGTTATATGTAGGAATTATGTCATGGAATTTTGGAATTTGGAATTATGGATTTTGGAAAATTAAAATAAATATTACTTATATTTTTGGAATAATGGAAATGTCCTTTTTTTTTTTGGAATTTTGTCCACTTCCCGTATAATTTGATTTGGAACGCTCTAATATTATTAAACTGTATGGTATACCGCATAGCTGTTGGAAGTATTACTGTTAGGGAAATTAAAACGGATAAAGATTAACCGGTTAATTTAAACTTTTTAATATATGCCCTATCATTACCGAATGTACAGTTTATACTGAATTATTTACTAAATTTTGTGGAAAAATTCAATTCTGAAATCAGATTTTCAGCCTACTAACACAAGTATGCTTTTAAAATCCGTTTAGAAAAATAACAGGTTTTTACTACTTATGGTTCACACTCAGAGTTTGCTATTGGGTTTGGAACCTACAGGAAAATTGCCTACTACCTAATAATATCATAATCCGCTGGAGCCCACATAACCATAACTCTATTGCAGCAAAAAAGAATATTTTGGAAAGGTTCACAGTTAAAACAGTGAGCGAGGAACTTTCAGAACCAATATTTCCGCCTGAAATATTCAGGTACCGAGCTGCTGTTCTTGCCAATAATAAAAAAAAAAATTGAAACAGGAAAGAGTCTGTGAACAATAAAGAGCAACTAATACAAAATTTGCTACAAAGTCGAACAGCTAGAATACTTTTTATTCACTCATCGACAAGGCTGGGCAGTAACGAATTACATGTATTTGAATTACGTAGTTAAAATACAAATTACAATTTGTAATTTGTATTTTAATTACTCATTCTCCAAGTAACAGTATCTTGTATTTTAATTACTTAAATTCCCCAGTTTTTGAAATTTCTTATTTACATTTTTCAAAGCTTATTAAAATTTGATTCCAGAGTCATCAGCATAAAATCTAATCTTAATAATCTTTTTCTAAAGATACGTTTTTTCACTAAATGAATTTTGTTGAATCGAATTTATCAATTTACATATTTACAGTATTTGTAATTTGTATTTTAATTACTGAGTTTGCTGTAACTAGGAAAAGTATTTTAATTACTCAGTGTAATGTAATTTGCCCAGCATTGTAATTAGGTAATTGTCATCATTGTTGGCAATGGGCGATATTGGCCCTTAACAGTTGAGTGCGATTTCAAAAATATAATTTTGTAGAACTTTTACTAATCGAACGATTCGTATGGATTAGGGTTTTTGACTAGGTAATAAAAGGGCCTATTCCAAGTGCTTTGACTTGTGGTAATTAAACAGCCTATTCCAAGTGCTAGCCAAACCTCTGTCACCATTGCTGGCAATGGCCGGTATTAGCCCTTGAGAATTGAGTGCGATTTCAAAAATATAAGTTTGTAGAACTTTTACTAAACGAACGATTCGTATGGATTAGGGTTTTTGACTAGGTAATTAAAGGGCCCCATGTGCTAGCCAAACCTTTGTCATTATTGTTGGCACTTGCGGATATTGGCTCTTGAGTGTTGAGTGGTATTTCAAAAATGTAATTTTGTTGAAGTTTTACTAAACGAACGATTCTTAGAAATTATGGTTTTTTAATTAGGTAATTAAGGGTCCTATTCCAAGTGCTAGCCAAACCTTTGTCATCATTGTTGGCAATGGCCGATATTGGCCCTTAAGTGTTGAGTGCGATTTCAAAAAGTTAATTTTGTAGAACTTTTACTAAACGAACGATTCATATGGATTAGGGGTTTTGACTAGGTAATTAAGGGGCCTATTCATTGTCATCATTGTTGGCAATGGCCAGTATTAGCCCTTGAGAATTGAGTGCGATTTCAAAAATATAATTTTGTATAACTTTTACTAAACGAACGATTCGTATGGATTAGGATTTTTTGATTAGGTAAATAAGGGTCCTATTCCATGTGCTAGCCAAACCTTTGTCATCATTGTTGGCAATGGCCGATATTGGCCCTTAAGGGTTGAGTGCGGTTTCAAAATTAAAATTTTGTAGAAGTTTTATTAAACGAACGATTCGTATGGATTAGGGTTTTTGACTGGGTAATAGAAAAGGGCCCGTTTCATGTGCTAGCCAAATTTTTATCATCATTGTTGGCAATGGCCGATATTGGCCCTTAAGAGTTGAGTGCGATTTCATAAATATAATTTTGTAGAACTTTTACTAAACGAACGATTCGTATGGATTAGGATTATAGACGAAAAAGGATTCAAAAATTATAACAACTACAAACCTCTACTCAATGCAGAGGTGCTTGGTGTACTTACTTTGGTGCAATTGTATAACTGCAATATCTCGAATTGAACACTAAGTTAGTTATAACCATTTTAATTTAAGGTCGCATGAGTTAATTTCAATTGAAATATAACGAATTTCCAAAATTCAAGGTTTGAGATTTTTAGAATAATCTAGATATCTAGTTTTGAATAGCCATAAGTTGCTTGTTACCTAACTTATTAAATATTTTCTAATTATTTTTGCGAAAAATGATTTTTTCGTTTGGATTAATTAGCTTTGAACTTTTCAATGTTGTTTTTGAGGAAATCTCGATTATTAAATATTATTCGAACTCTTCGAAATTACTCGAGTCTATTCGATTTTCTCGCTTATACTCGAAATTTGAAAAGAGTTATGGAGTTTCGTGATGTTCCAGAATTAGTGATTTATCGTTTTCGATCTCTTTTGGAACTATCCGAGATTTTTTAGTTTATTCGATAGCTATATTCGAGGTTTTCGATATTATTCGAGGTTTCCGATATTATTCGTTTTAAGTTTGGAATTGAATTTCGAGTAGGTTAATTTGATTCCAGGAACAGATTGCATGTTACTTTTCAGATTATTCTATGATTTTAAATTTATCCAAGTTTTTCTGGAATATTCGAAATTTTATATAAAGCTTTTCCAGATTAGTTGTGTTATTCGATATTTCTTAGAACTTGCGAAGTGTTTTGTGACATCTTATTTCAGAATTAGTGATTTATCGATAATTTCTTCTTTAAGCTTTCCAGGATTTCCGTAACGTTGAGTTACGTACAGATATAGTTAAGCTAAGCGTAGGATGTTGAGTAATATATTTGAAATTTTCCAAGAATCACGAAATAATTTTGAGGTAATCCATATTACGAATTCGAATGACATTTGGCTGCTTGGCTTCGAGATTATAATCGACGTTAATCGTGTGAAGTTACTGCTTTAAGTTGAGTTGTATCATGACCTGTGAACTCTTGGTCACAAAAGAGAGCTTATGCAATGCTAATATCGCTACAATAAGATTTTAGTCGAAGAGGCTAAAAATAAAATTATCGTGTCCCGTTTCCCAAGTTTCCAAAGGTGTCAAGTCTAGGTCAGATAGGAACGACATGGGAGTTGAGTTGGTGACTCGATTGAATTAACATGCGAAAATGTAATTTTTTTACATATACTTTATAAAAACAAAAATACTAGTCGTGAATTTCCGATATCGGTTTTGAAATACGCCACCACCAATTTGTTGTTTTTGTTAACTTTCAAGGTATTCTGAAAAGTAGCAAGCAAGCTAGAGCTACGTATTTTAATGGTAATGAGGTAGAAACAAAAAAAAAAACAAATCTTCTCATACACGAGTTTATATGGAAAACCACAATATTGGAAAATTGAGATATAAAAGTAAACTAAAAACAACAATGGTTTTATTTTATACGGGTATATGGATTTGTAAGCTAATCTTTTCCACGTGTTAAATATGAAAATTAATGTAAAGTAGTCTATATATACGATCGTATATTTTGGTTGGGAATTAGAGAATTAAATTCTTCGTATACCTGTATACCGAATATGTAAATATTTTGTGTGGTACAGCCGAATGTCCAGAATATAATATACGCAAATCCGCATGCTATCTCTTTCTCCGTATATATCCCAAATATTAAAAATTTACCATATGCGGACAGACCGGAACAGATTAAAAATATTGCATATTTAAATAATAAAATGCTAATAAATTTTAATTCTCTAAATTTCTAAATCCCTATTTTTATTTAATTTGTATATACAAAAACTAATTATACAGTTTTGGTACCTAGTCGTAACTCTATATAAATATTGTACATAAACCAATAATAATACATAATAGCATTGCTTAACGTACGGGCTCAATTCTGTACTCGTATAATGATATCATTAGATTACAAAACATTTTTTTTTGTTTTCGAATTATGTCAATATTGTCATTGTGAGCTATATATCCGTATAAAATTTCTCGTAAACTATATATTTAATATAATTCAATATAAATTGATTTAAATAAATTATTTTGTAATTTTTATTGTACAAAAATATGAATCGTCACGTTCATCTTTACGGCAACAAAATCATATTCTATATACCTCTGTACTTTCCAATATTCAAGTTGCTTACAACAAATATTTATTTTTATCTCAATACACTACTATACAGTTAAACACTGTGTATAAATGAGAAAACGGGTAAAAAGCACTACAGCTTTTTTCAAAAAATTTAAAATGCTGATGCAAAAGAGAATAATAATATTAAACTTCTAAGTTAATAAATTCAATAAACATTTTTTTTTTGTGCTTTCATAATATTTAACTGACTGTTATATTTTTCTGTTCTGTAAGTCTTTTAATTCACTTGAACTTTCACAATGGTGGAAATAACAACAATAAAACTAAGAAATAGAAAAATCAAACAGAAATTGTAAGTTTTTGCTTGAATGAATAATAAGAGAGAGAAAAAAAAAAAAAATTTGTAATTTTATTTTAAAAAAAGAAAAGCTTAAATGTGCTTTCGTTGACATATTTTTTTATTTTTCACCACTTAATTGATTCTTTAACATCGGATTTATGTTCTGTGTAAGTATATTTGTTGTGACATTTTAATGCTGAGCTGAATAAAAATAAAAAGAAAAAAAAATCGTGATATGTCTGTTAAAGATACCTGTTCTACCAGCGGTCTCACTATCATCATTTCTAGAAGCTATACGTTTGTTTGTGGGCGAAGACAAAGCAGAGTGTTAAAATACCAGCAATGTAACGTTCCAACTGAGAGTACACTACATATTATGCTGTTCTGCATAGGAACCGAGCGCTAATTTTAGCGAAAAAAAAAACTCGATATAAGTTTATTGTAATTGACTAGAAAAACGTACGTTCAAATTTAAATTTTGTTTTACAACAGACGCCTGTGCAATTTTTATTCATTTTGCAATGTTTACAAAATATTTTGACGAGTTCACAGTCAGTGATACAGTTCCTGCAATAAAGCAGGAGTTAGGTAATTGATGCTACATTAGTGACAATAAATTTAGTTCAATCTACTAATATATAATTCACAGTGTGCGGCCGTAACGCTTTTCTTATATTTCCAATTTAGATGCTTGAATATTATAACTGAGTAGTCCGAGTGATATAGGTGGTGACTTTTTAACAAGGAACTTCGAATAGAAAATGTTTCGGGTTCGATGCTCATCGAAGTACTTATTAATTTTAATAATTTTTTTGCCTATAACGGTATTTCATTTTTTCAATACGAATTGAAAAACATAAAATTTTATATTGTAAGACAATGATTATAATGTAATATGTAATAATACATTTTTTAAAACTGTAATGTACATTTAGGCACCCTGTTAAAGTTAGCCGAAAGTTTCCAGCCGAAAGTGAAAAGTCGATAATGCAGATTATGTTATTGACATTCCAGCCGAAAATAAATCAGCCTCTAGAGTGTTATGTCTGGAGATGGATTGCATTGATGTGACTTATCAATAGCTATCGCAGGAAAAAAATTCAGTTCCAGTTACCCGTGGAAAATCTCGGAAAATTCAAAAACGTTTCCAGCCGAAAGTAAGAAATGGATAAAAAAAATCAGCCTCTAGAGTGTTATGTCTGGAGATGGACTGCATAGAACTAATTTGTCAATAGCTATCGTAGGAAAAAAATTCAGTTCAAGTTTCATCAGTTTTATCGATTAATTGCGAAAGAATTTTGATATGGTCTTTAGATAACGAATATATTGTAAAAGGATTGACTATTAGAAAATGCAAATATGCATCTGGTTTGTTTAATTTTATCCTTAGGTCTTGAATATCGTCCCGATCATCATCTAGCGTAGAAAGCGCTTCAGAACGGGCGACGTTAAGTACCGTAAGACCTTTATAGTTCCCTAGATTACCTTGCTTTTTTAATTCCAAATCGCATTCGCCGCGTAATTCATTTTGAATATCAGTTGCGTAGGATGTTGATAGCTTCTCTCGTACGACCTCTCTATTTTTGCCTTTTAGCTGGGATGTTAATTGCTCGTTATAGTAAATTTCACCACCATATTGTTTAACATAAAATATTTTTTCGTCATGCTCGCGTTCATGAAAAAATTTATAAAATCGTGGGCAAGAGAGTTGTAAACATTTTCGTGTATAAATAGTAATATTTTTATTTGTTATTTTGGCATCTCTTACATTAATTATGCATGAAAAAAAACGACAAAATTTCGCCCTAAGAGCATCCATGTATGAATCGGTTTTCAATTTTCCAGTGGCTTCATCAAAAACTAGTGCTTCCCACTCAATCTGTGAAAATTTAATTACATTTTCTGTTGCACTAAATCGTTTTCTAGCATTGGCTTTGAACTTTGAAACTACCTTTGCCCTTTTCACATATTTTTTTGTTTCTTTTTTTTCTTCGAAATCATTTAAATTGCAGGAGTAATCACTAAAATCATTTTCTGGTCTTACATTTGAGAGCGATGTCTTTTCATAAACAGTGTTCTGAAATATATTATTAGTTTGTTCAGATAATAGCATGCTTTTATCTATCAGGGTATCCTTTTCATTACATTCTGATATAATATTCTGACCTATAACTTTGATCGACTCATTATTGGCAGTTAAATAAAAAGTGTATGCATTTTCGTTATTTAACACTTCAACATTAATAATTTCGATTTTTTCATTTGGAACCAAATAAACTATCTCAGGTTCTAAAGAAGAACCAAATGCAGGTTCCAGCGCAGTGTTGTCTTGCAAATAAGTCTTAGTTGGTTTGTTTTTGCTATCGGCTGTGCAACCGTACGCATAAGTGTAAAGCGAAATTCTTCGTTAGTTTCAAAGAACCGCTTCATTTTTAATTTATTAGCCTCCGTACATTTAAGGCCTTGAATACTTTGGCAAACCTTAAAAAATAAGGAATTAACGCTTGATGAGCCAAACCTTATCTCCTCAAATGAGGCCACATGTTTCACTATTGCATCTACAATAATTGATTGATTATTGGAATCTATAGTAAATATGTTGATTGACATTTTGTAAAGGTTGAGGCGATAACTGTTTAGAAAGATAATGGTTTATTCGTATAGTGACAAATAAATTTAATTTAACTCCGAATAAATTTAATTTAACTCTGAATTTTATAAAGAAATTCGAAATAGGGAACAACAAAAATCCCGTTAAATAAGAAAAATATTTAATTTCAATACAGCTGATAACAATTAAAAAATATTTTTTATGTAGTTTAAAAAGAAAATCTGTATATTGTTTATTTTTAAACGATATAATCGATTCACTCAATATTTAAAAAATCGAATCATAAAACACAATATGAAAAAAGTGATTTTCAAAATGATTTTCTACTTCAACCTATAGGTATTTATTTGCAGGGGGGCTATTCTTGAATTTCACATCCATTTTCCACATGTGGACATCTGTCAAAGTTGTCATAAATTGGTTCGAAAATTGTAATTCGTATATAAAACACATGCGGCATTGACATTTTCCTATATGGGGAATTTTTCCACATGATTATACCCATTCGGAAATATTCCCTTAGTACCGAAAAAATTAAATTTTTATTAGTTTTGACAGATGTCCACATGTGGAAAATGGATGTGGAATTCGAGAATAGGCCCCCAGATACATCAATTTTGGTTCTAAGAATCAAAGAAACAGAACATAATAAATACGAACGCACACACAAATAAAATGAATAACGAAAAAAATCATTAGCGGTATTTTGTTGAGAAACGTTTAAAATTTAGTTTTGATTTCATTCTCCTTTTCTTTAATATTTACTATCTACGGAAATATGCTTGTTAGTTTACTAAATGTTAGTGAAATAACTGTATTGTAACGTATTAGGCAGAAGAATTATTACATTAGTATGTACATATATGAAACAAGAACATACAAATCAAATAATGAAATAGCAATGCAACGATAACGTTTAATAAAAACTTTTACAGTTTCGTAATATGTAGAGATTCGGTAAATTAAAGTAAAATTAACTTAACTACTCCAAAAAATTAAGTGCACAAAAAATGTTTTCAATTTTTTTAGTTTTTCTTTTTGAAGAACTGTATCTTTATGAAAAATGATCGTATAGAGAGCAAAACAATAATTATTTTAAAGCTTCAAGTTTCTAGTTTCGATATTTGTTAGCAGACAGTTTTTGTGAGCTACGGTTATCGCGCATTCATAAGAAATACCTAGTGCGAGACAAAATTTAAGATTATTTTTTTTTTTGAAGGATCCACTGCCTCGGGAATAGTTTTTTAGTTAAAACGGCGCATGGGTCAGCTAGCTTGTTTAATTTAGCTTCATTTAGTTGTTTTTGTCGCTCTACATCAATTTTATGCTGAGATATCCGACTTTGAATAAAAAAGGAAAGGCTCCTTTCATCTTTAATCATCGATATCTCAGCAACCAATTATAGCACAGTAAATTTTAGGGCATTTTTAAAAACTGAATTGAAAACATGAATACATTTCCCAAAGACCCTTTTATGATTTTATGAGATTTTTTTTTCACCAATTCTTCATTCACCATTTTTTTTTTTTTTCAAATTTGAAAACAATGCAAAGGTTTTCTCCTTTAGCGCATTGCCTTAACCTCTGCCAAATAGCCAAAAATGTGTCAAATAGTCTTAGTTACCAGTTGTTGCCACGAGGAGGCAGCACGTACACTTGCGAATTGTAAACAGGTTACTCCTTGCACAAATGTACCCATCACGCAGCTGCATAATACATTACCAGAACAGCTGAAGGAAACATAATTAATTTCTCCAAGATTTACACGAGAAACTTGAACTGAATTTTTTTCCTAAACTAGCTAATGACAAGTCACATTAATGCAATCCATCTCCAGACATAACACACTAGAGGCTGATTTTTTTATCCATTTCTTACTTTCGGCTGGAAACGTTTTTGAATTTTCCGAGATTTCCCACGAGAAACTTGAACTGAATTTTTTTCCTACGATAGCTATTTACAAATTAGTTCAATGCAGTCCATCTCCAGACATAATACTCTAGAGGCTGATTTTATACAAATTTTCTAATAATTTTTGGAAAATCGAATTTTCCGAGATTTCCCACGGGAAACTTAAACAGAATTTTTTCATTCGATAGCTATTGACAAATCACATAAAACCTAGTAAACTTCAGATATATACTCTAGAGGCTGATTTTATTCCAATTTTGTATATTCTTCTGATTTTCCGATATTTTCTATGAAGCAAAGTTTTACACGTAATTTTATTAACAAAATTTTTTATTTAAATCCATGTATCCTATTTACTTTCGGCTGATAACTACTAAATGTTTTATTTTCGGCTGGAATGTTAATATCATAATCTGCATTATCGACTTTGTACTTTCGGTTGGGGTTAGACAATCTGCATTACCATTTTTTTAACTTTCGGCTGGACTACCACAATCTGCGTTATCGACTTTTCACTTTCGGCTGGCAAGTTTCGGCTAACTTTAACAGTATCATTTAGGCTGGTACCAAAAATTATTTTTCGATATTCAATTTTTTCCAATAAGCTTTCGGGTTCGATCCTCACCAAGAACGTTTTGCTATATATTTTTTTTTTTCATTTTATAACGGCATTTCATTACAACATAACGAATTGAAAACTATATCCTCTTTATTTATTATTAAATAATATACCCAGTGTGGGGCGAGACGCTATATGTATAATTATACACCCCACACACTAACACTACTACAAACTAAATGCATCAACACCGCATTGTATCAATATTTCGCGTATAATACGGCCCGCTGTAAATTTCAGCTAAGTTAGCCTTTTTTAATTCGTGGAGCCCTTTCGATGCAATCTTGACCATAGGAACCATTGTAAAATTAGTTTCAAATACTCATATAGGTATCGGGTGTGTTTATAAAATTAAGAAACTGAAATTTATTTTATTTCTTCAATTGTTTTGTTTAGTTCTTATGTTTTACGTGTGAATAAAGTGTTAAAATTGTGTCATTTTATTGAATTTAAAGATAGTTTTTTATTATTGCACTAACGTGTGAAAAATTAGAGCGAAACTTTCGCTCAATTTTTAACGAATTTACACAGACTTTGTGTAAATAGATTTGTTATATAGACCTTAATAAATGTAAGCAATATTAAAACTTTTGAAATGTCAATGTTTCCGAAAAAGATTAAATTATTTAAATTTTACTTTACATGAGAAATCAAAATTTTAAACTTTTTAACTAGAATGGAACGAGAAACTCCGGAAGGACGGAAATTGCGTTTGAATTGTGAACGACAACTAAGGTGGAGAAATCGACAGTCGCAAGAAGGTCGTCAACGCAATAATGAGCAAAAACGCCAACGACTTTTAAATAAAATGCCGGGAGAAGGCATAATTCGCAGAGCTCAAAATGCAAATCGGGTGCGAAGATCGAGAGCCGCTGGGAATTCATCGATTTTGTTACGACTGGCATACGTCTCCACTTGAAGCAGAAGAACATAATTTTTGCGAGGATTCCAACCGCTCAAATAATTTGAATTTTTTTGTCGTTATAAAATACTCTGACCACCATGGTGTTTATACCTATGCTCGCTTTTATGATTTCCAAATTTAAATTTAATATTCCCTCCGATTGCTATGTAAACATATATTAAATTTTTTTTGCATTTACTTGTTTTCTTTATTGTCATGTACAAGCATACATATCTCTTGCGAGTTGGTGTGTGTACATGTATTGTGTAGTATGAGATGGAATGTTTACGTTATTGAAATGTTCAATCTGGAATATTCCATTTTTCTTTCTGGTATCATTGGCTTAAATTAACGCGTGATATTTGCTCTGTGTGGGGAACAAGCGATCGGTATATCCAACATGAATCCGATGCGGCCGTACAGATAAGTATGTACATATGTTCGTCGTCGTTGTTCGTCTTATTCGTTGTATTTGTGTACATAAAAAAACATAAATTTCAATAAAGATTTTACACTAATAAAAATAAAAAAATAAACAAAATGATGAAGATGTGCACAAATACAACGAATGAGACGAACAGAGATGCGAAGTGGAAAATGGGAGGGGGAAAAAAAATTGCTGATTGATGACTTGATGTAAAATATTTTTTTTTAAGATTTTTTTAGTCTAGTTTTGTTTTTTGGAACAATAATACATCGTGGCGGATATTAAGTCACAGTTTTTTTATATATATATAAAATATTAACAGTTTGAGTTTAGTTTATTGACATTATTGCATTTATTGACTACAAGTCAAAATTTTTTTTTTTGATTATAAAAAAAATTGCTTAGAGTCTAGTTAAAAATTTTCAAGTTGGAAAGTCGTATTTTGTTTTGGAGACAAAAGTCTCTTTTGATTTATATAAAAAAAAAAAAACAGTCGAAAATAAGTTGTATAATTCATTTGTAATTACCTGAAAATCATAAACTAAATAATATTGATTATAATTTAAATATTGTGTATTGAGAAAAGGCCTAAAATAAAGTTTCTTTATTCAATTGTTACCTGGTGAAGTTAAATTTTGTTGGTGAAAAACCTGTAGTTGTGCCTGGATTGCGCATTTACTCTTGGATGCTTTTGTAAGTGGATTTTTTTCCTGATGTTCGAGTCGTTTCGGCACCGTTACCTGGTCTGTTGTTATTTTGTTTGATTACGGAATATGAATTTGGAAATTCCGGACGCTGCATTGATGCGAGTGAGCTGCCGAAATATTTGTTGTTCGAACCGTGATCGAAACAGTGATATTGTACGAGTGTTCCCGCCCGTGTGGGCCGGGCAGCATTTTGGTGAGGGGGATCCTGCGTCGGCGCTGTTTCCGGTGTGGTCGGACGGGCCATAAAAAAAAAAAAGGTACGCTATTAGCTGTTGTAACGGTTGTTTTTCCTCCGCTTATTTTTTTCCTATATATTATATATTTGTTTTGCGGATATCCTCGATTCGTGGTGGTGCACCGATTTGGTGGAAGCCCCACGCAGAGCAAAGTATTGTCCGGTTATATTTTGCTTTACCGTCATTTTGATTAACTGCGTTTGGAATTTCCGTTTTTTTCTCTCTTCGCTTTGGCTCGGTTGTCCGTTTTGGGTGTGGTTCGACCCCATAACGGTTCATCTCTTTCAGGTATTTTTGTGTTTTCTTGGTTTTCTTACAACAGTGATAGTGAAAGTGAAATCTAACATTAACGTAGAATCAGTGTTAACGTAATTTATCTTGCTTAACTTTAAATTTTTGCTCTTTTACCGTAACCTAAAAATTTTTTCTTTGAGTTTCTTACTGTAGTGTGCTACGCCGCACCATGTGCGCTTAAACAAATAATTGATCGAATGATGTGAGGTGGGGTCATGTGAAGGGTCGGCCTTTTTCCACCCTTTTCCGTGCGTGCCGTTCGTTCCTCCAGGACAGGCTTTGCTGGAGGGCGGCACGCCACATGAGTTGATCGCGTCAGGGTGACAGTCTCCGTTCCGGGGGATTGTCGCTGGGATTGTCATGCGGGCGTCCTTCCCTCATAGTGGCATCGGTGGCCGTCGCGACTGGGAAACAGCATCCCAGTAGACGGGCCGATGAGGGGAGGCCCGTGTGGCAGTCACGGCGGTAGTCGCTTGGGATTGAGACGGTCACTCCGGATCGATCACTCCCCGCTTATCATTTTCTTTTTGCCGCTGAGGCCGTGGCAATTTAATTTTAATTTCCATTTGCCCCTCTAATTTTGTTCTTCATGCGGTTATTCAAGCATGAGAAATATGTCTGAGAATCCCCACGCCGCACCGTGAGCTCTAGCCAGCTACTATACCGCATCAGACCGCTATTCTCATGTCTGTTAACGTAATCCCTTGTGGGATTGCGTTACAATTTTTGATCATGAAACCTTCCGAGACAATGAAATTAATGCTCACAGTTGTGGTGTGATGCATGTTGAATGTCGACATTGCCATTCTCACAATTTTAGTGCTGAAAAATCGTCGAATGGAAACTTCAAATTTTGTTGCCACAAAGGAACTGTATTGCTTGAAACTAGCTGCCAGCAAATGCGACAATTTCCGTTTCATGAGCTTCTCAGTAATCCTCATCACCCACATTTTCGAGCCTTTCATGATAACATTCGATCGTACAACTCTATGCTTGCATTTGCTTCAATGGGTGCGCAAATTCATCAGTTTCAAGGACGAGGCCCTTATGTTTTTCGCGTTCACGGTCAGATCTATCATCGTACTGGCCACATGCATCCAGCTGAAGGTGAGCAACGACAATATGCTCAGCTATATGTTATCGACTCAGCTATGGCGAATCAAGATCGCATGAATCATCCTGCTAATTCGCGATTGAACGCAACTATTGTCAGCGCTTTGGATGAAATGATTCGAGAGCAAAATATTTATGCGAAAGCCTACCGAAATCTTGGTGAGGTTGAGCGGGAGGAAGAACAAGCAGTGGCAGCCGACAATCTAACGCTTCCCGTTGTGAACATGTCATTTCGGCGCGATCGTAATAACGATAGACGTCGTTACGATCTTCCAACAGTTAACGAGGTGGCAATGATTTTTCGCTCTGCCGACGGACAGCCTCCATTTGAACGTGATTTTCGAGTTTACCCACATAATGATGAACAACCTCTCATCAACCTCAACATTTTAAGTTTACATTTGGATCCGATGACATACGTACTATTCTATCCTTTTGGAGAAGCTGGCTGGCAACCAAACATGCAAATGAATACCGCTCATTGTCCCGAGAGAAAGCGAACTAAAATCACTCTTCTGCAATGGAAAGTTGCACAAATTGCCATTCGAGTCGGTCGCTTCAATCCAATTCTCCATGGCGGAAAATTGTTTCAGCAGTGGGCTGGCTGTTGATGCTCATCTGCAAGTTGAAGCCAACAATTTGAACTTTGTGCGCAATCAGCAGGGACGCTTACGAGTCGAGCAATATCGAGGTCTAATGGACGTTTTGAATAATGTGGCAAGTCGTCATGGAACTACAGTTGGTCGATCTGTCATCTTGCCATCTTCATTTCAAGGTTCCCCTCGCAACATGCGCGAAAAGTATCACGACTCTATGGCAATTGTGGCAAAGTACGGCAAGCCTGATCTTTTCATTACTATGACATGCAATCCCAATTGGCCAGAGATTCGAGAGAACCTTTTTCCTGTACAACAGCCCGGTGACAGACCAGATTTGGTTGCTCGAGTGTTCAGCATTAAGTTGAAAGCACTACTCGATGACATAGTAAAGAACAAGGTTTTTGGAAATGTCATTGCATACGTTTACACGATTGAGTTTCAAAAAAGAGGACTTCCCCATGCTCACATGCTCTTCATTCTGGCCAATGACTCAAAAATCGACACAGCCAAGAAGATTGATCGATTTGTGTGCGCTGAGATTCCTGAACAGCAACTGGAACCCATATTGCATGAAATCGTTGTTCGCTCGATGATACATGGACCTTGCGGCAATGAGAACCCACTTGCGCCTTGCATGGAAAAAGGTGAATGTGCAAAAAGATTTCCGAAATCCTTTTGCAAGGAAACGTTAACCGAAGTTAATGGTTTTCCCATTTATCGTCGTCGTGAAGGAATTGAGATTCAAATAGGAGAAAGGAAAATTGGTAATCGTCATGTCGTTCCATACAACAAATTTTTAACACGCAAATTCAATTGTCACATTAACGTCGAATCCTGCCAAACCGTTCAAGCAATCAAGTACATTTTCAAATATATATACAAAGGATATGATTGTGCTTCTGTTGAATTAAGTGCACAAGAACCGATTGTTCATGATGAAATTAAGCAATTTCTCGATGCGCGTTATGTTTGTGCTCCTGAAGCAATTTGGCGACTGCTCGAAAATCCAATGAACGATCGATCGCATGTTGTTTATCGTCTTGCCATCCATCTTCCTGACGAACAAATGGTTTATTTTCAAGACGGCCAAGAAGATGCTGCAGCTGATCGAGCTCAACACCGATACACACATCTGACTGCATGGTTTGAGCTTAACAAGCACGAAGACGAGAATGCTCGACAATATTTGTATTCAGAAATTCCTGAGCATTACGTATTTGACAAAACTTTTTGCATTTGGAAAGTTCGGAAGCAGAGAGGAGATAGGATTATCACTCGAATGTGTGCTGTCAGTCCGAAAGATCGCGAGCGCTTTTATTTGAGACTGCTATTACAACACATTCGTGGAGCTCAAAGTTTTACCGATCTTAAGACCATCGATTCAGTGATTTTTGACACCTTGAGGATGATAGCGAATGGGAACGATGTTTAAGTGAAGCAAGTCATGTGTCCATGCCGCATCAAATTCTCCTAACATTTGCTTTGATTTGTGTCTTCAATTCGCCAAAAAATCCTCTTGCGCTTTTCGAGCAATTCAAGGAGTATTTAATCGCCGACTACATCATGTATTTCGATCACATAACCGCTGAAAAGAAACTGCTTCAAGATATTGAGGTTATTTTGCGCATGAATGGCATGAAATGCACAGATTTTCGCCTTCCTGAACCGGGCCCGATTCAATGTTTTCGATGTCAAAGAGCAAGCTCAAATGTCCATAAACTTGATCGCCACCCTTAACCCAATGCAGCGTGCCATTTTCGAAGAGATTGCTGCTGTAATTGATGATTCAATGGCTGAGTCGAGATTTTTCTTCCTCGACGGTCCTGGCGGTTCGGGAAAAACTTACATTTACAACACTTTGATGAGTTATGTAAGAGGCCAGAGTAAAGTTGTTCATGCTTTCGCCACGACAGGAATTGCAGCGGATTTATTAGTTGGTGGTAGAACTGCCCACAGTGGTTTCAAAATTCCGCTTTCTGCTAACGAAACATCGGTGTCATCCGTGAAAATCCCCTCGCAGGAATCCATTAAATTACGAGAAGCTGCAATGCTCATTATCGACGAGGCTTCAATGCTTTCTTCGCATTCTCTTCGAGTGATTGATTTGCTTCTGCGAGGAATCATGAATAATATTCGTCCTTTCGGTGGCAAGCTTCTCATCCTTGGCGGTGACTTTCGACAAACCTCAAATGTTGTTCTCAGAGGAAAAAATGCTGATATCATCGAAATGTGCGTGAAAAATTCTGAAGCAGCGAACTCTCATCACCAACATGCGAGCATTTGGACAACGAGAGTTCAACGAATTGGTTTTGCAATTGGGCGATGGCAGATTGCGAAATGATCTGGAAGAAGCCGATCCCGATTTAGTCGAAATTCCTGAGGAAATGATAGAGCGTGAAAACATCATTCGATCAATTTTTAGAGTTGAAATTCGATCAACAACTGCTGATGAAATCGCCGATGTCGCCAACAAGATCATTCTCAGTCCAAAAAATGTTCATGTCACCGGGATGCCATGCCTTTTACCGGGAGATGCAACAACCTTCCTGAGCATTGACTCATTGGCTCTCTTCCGATCGATTTTCCAGTCGAATTTTTGAATTCTCAGACCCCTTCTGGCATGCCTCCTCATTCACTGAAATTGAAAGTTGGTGCGTTCATCATGTTGCTAAGGAATTTGGATCCAAAGAAGGGACTTCTGAATGGAACTCGATTGATCGTGAAAAATCTGTTCAGGAATTGTATCAAGGCGGAAATAATCGCAGGCAGCAATAAGGGAGCGGAACTTTGCATCCCCCGAATCGACTTGGAACCAAGCGAGAGCAGCTTAGGATTTCAAATGAAGCGACGACAATTTCCCATCATTTTGGCTTTTGCAATGACGATTAACAAGGCTCAGGGACAATCATTCGATAAGGTTGGGGTGTTTTTACCAGAACCTGTTTTTGCTCATGGCCAGCTTTATGTAGCTTTAACGCGAGTACGAAATCATGAAAACCTTAGAGTGCTGATCAACAATTTCTCATACCAAGGCGCAATAATAAATGATAACTGTACATTTACAAGAAACGTTGTGATAAAAGAATTATTGAATTAAATATTAAATTGTCTTATTTCGTATTATTTTAGGAAAAAAAAAACATTTTACTTTTCAGGCTATGGGGCCATATTACGTAACGCTTCATGGCGGTGGCTTCATGATTTGTTACGATTTGTTAAAGATAGGGAGGAGTGAACATAGATCATATCATTGATAGCCCGTTTTCTTAATTGCAAAATTCACTTTCACGTGATTAAAATAATTTAAAAATGTGAATACTTTTATGTTACGCCTGGGAGAGGGAGGGGTTTTGAAATATGTTACGAACTTTTAGGAAGGGGAAGTAAGGGGTATAAAAAGCAAATAAATATGTGAAATACTACGAGTATATATTGAGTTTTCAGAAACTTCCGTCAGTTTTGACGTTTAATTACTAGTATTATTAATAATAGTCTTAACTGGCTTAATAAAGGTCTCAACTGTTACGTATTGGTCAAAATTATATTATTATTTATTCTCTTTGTTCATTATATTGGTACATGTTTCAAGTTTTGTACATGTCTGCTAAATGCAAATGATGGTGCAACAAGACCTTAATCGGTTTATTGATTGGATTCGCGTAAACCGTTTAGCTCTCCATATATCCAAATGTAAACCTATGTCATTTACAAGAATTAAGAATTTAATTGTGGCTCCGTACAGTTTACAAGACGTGGGAATCGATAGAGTTACTAAGTTTATTGATTTAGGTGTTTTGTTTGCAGGTAACCTTAGTTTTGATTTCGTGAAGAGACATGTCTCGTCAATTTTCTGACCCATATACATTCTCAAGACGTTATATATTTGTTTTGTTAGGCCTATTTTGGAATACGATGTAGTTATCTGGAGTTCTAGTTTTAAATGCTTTAGCGATCGTATTGAACGGATTCAAAAAAGCTCTTAATATTTGCCCTCCGAAGACTTCCGAGGTCAACTTCTGGATTTAGTTTACCTCCTTATTCCGGTCGTTGTACACTTTTAAATCTTCGTAGTCCTGAATTCAGAAGGGAGATGATTCATGCAGTATTTGCTTGGAACGTAATTTGTGCTAAGATTGATTGCCCGGTATTGCTCGACTTATATTCTTATTTTTGAGGAATTATGGCGGAGCTTTTATAAAACTTTACGTAGCCGAAACATTTCGAATATAATCGTATTTTCGTTTACTTTATATATATTAGACGCCCGTATCTCGTTTCTAAATTTTTTATTTGTCTTTGTTCTATTCTGCTATTGGGCCCGATTCTATTCTTCTATTATTTCAAGGTAATGACGATTTCAAGCAAGAGTAATAAAAAAGGCCCAAAAAAGCATTATGTAATATGTGAACGACCCTATTTGTAGTAATTTTATTCGATTTCTTCAGAGTTTGAGAAAATTAAAAACAGGAACAGAGGCAAACTGAATAAATTTATTCACTTTCAAAAGCAAATAAATTGATGTGAAGAAGTTAAAACTTTAATTCTTTTGCTCACAGGAAGAAACGTCGATTAGCCAGAGAACGGCAAAAAAGTTAGCGAGAACCTCAAAGGCAGGAGACTTTTGATCAACTTCGCGGCGAGAAAGCCAAACAATTCACTTTTATTTAAAACTGCGGTCATCAAGGATTGGTGGATCACATGATCAACATAGCTCAAAATGATAACGTTCAAGCAGGTGTCTGTGTAATTCTCGACGTTTGATCGCTCACCGCAAAATACGCGTAAATGGTGTAACGACGGAATGTCTATTTTCGGAAAGTGGGGTACACCTGAACTGCGATTCCGAATTGGCCAGAAATAATCGAAAACTTGAGACCGGGTGAAACGAACAGTGGATCGTCCTGATTTAGTCGCACGAGTTTTCAAATTATAGTTAAAATCGTTGATGGATGATCTAACAGTTCATGGTGTTTTTGGGGAATCTCGCTTACGTCTGTACCATCGAATTTCGAAAGAGAAGCTTACCACATGCTAACATCTTGGTGATCTTCCAAGAAACTTTGCTGGCAGCTCAAATTGCGTACAATACGTATACGTGAGAGGAAACTGACAGAAACAACAGCGAGGTGCGAATAAAACTGTTGCATGCAACATTTTTTTATTTTCACCTACTTCTGCTACATGTCCCTGGAGGCACAAGTTTTCAAACGATTAGAACTGTCAATATAGCTATTTGCAACACGTTTGAAGAAGGAGCATCTCGGCGTGGATTCTTGCGAGACAGATGACGAATAAAAATGTTGCATTACGAAAGCTGCAACTTATCGGATGCCAAAGCAATTGCGGGAGACACTCGCTTTCATCTGTTGATTTTGTCGGCCGTCAAGTCCGTTTGAATTGTGAAACAGATCTAAAGACGAGTTGTGTCTTGAAACGATGAAGCTACAGCCACAAACACTGTTCTATATGACATCAACGCTACTTTAAGTTAATACGGATGGTCTTGCGATCGAATTGGTTTTCCAACACTAACTGGAAATGGACCAATCGAACAGGTTTACCATCCCATTTAAGAATAAAGATATGCGGTGGAACGAATCGAAACAATAGGGAGACCATAGGGAAATATATCGAGCCAAAAGGGCAAAGATGTTTCTGTTTTGGAAGGTCCAGATGGATCCGGAAAGACGTTTGCCTGTTGCAATAACCGGAATAGTGGCAACTCTAAAGATAGGCGAACAAACAATACACGGCGGACTTAAACTTTTCGTTCCCCTTCTCAAAACTTTCGTTTCATCGATGCGTTTTAATTCCCCTGAAGCTGAAATTTTTAGACGCAAGCAGCCAATATCATCATGGATGAGTTGACAATGGTTTCAAAACACGGACTAAGATGCATCAACAAGCTTCTAATTTCCGCAAATGAGCTGTCATTTCGAGGAAAAGTGGTAGTTGCTGGAGGCGATTATCGACAAGCTTTACCAGTTTTTGCTAGAGATGAGCACAACAATTGGCTCTTAGATGTTGGAAAAGGAAACCATCCACCAATTTTTAGACGAAACGGTGACAACACAATTGAATTCCATCAAGCAACGATTAATGTTGGTAACCTTGTTGCATTGATCTTCGTAGACAATATTCAGCAAATAATGTCTGTTGAGGAGTTAGCGAAACGAGTTATTTTCACACCAATAGATCCTCATACGCTGGCTATGAATAGAAAAAAATCACAGGAGAGAACCAGAAGTCATTCCTATAAAATGAGATTCGTAGTGCTGATTCTGTCGTCTCAGATGATCCCAACGATGCATTCAACCTTCCAGCAGAATTTCTTAATGAGCAAACCTTATCGGGTATGCCACCACATGTGTTGCTGTTGAAGGAAGGAGTCATCACAATGCTGTTGCGTCACTGAAACCCAAAGAAAGAATTATGCAATTGGCATACGTATAATTATCAGAGGACTTCGCCGAAATTCAATCAGGGTTTCGAATGTAATCGATGTGCAATAGTTCTTTTCCCACGAATCGATTTGGCTTTATGAGTTACTATGCTTGCCATTTATCGAGGACAAACATTCGACCATATAGGCATCGATTTAAACACTGCCGTTTTCTCACATGGTCAACTTTACGTGGACTTATCGCGATTCAGAGTACCACTGCTGCAGAATGATGGAAAACACTTTACAAAAATTGTGGTTTTCCATGAAATTTTTCATAACCAGAGAATATATGTGTATGTAACTTAAGAATGTATAAACAGTAATTTAATACTCCCAAAAAAGGCCACCATTTCAGATTGATATATATATATATATATATATATATATATATATATATATATATATATATATATATATATATATATATATATATATATATATATACGTATATATATATATATATATATATATATATATATATATATATATATATATATATATATATATATATATATATATATATATATATATATATATATATATATATATATATAGGCATTATTTAGTTAACAGTAGAAATAAAAAAAGAAAGGCAATCGAAGAACTTGCTTACTGTTAAATAGTTAGGTAGAACTCAAAACGCTCAGCAATATTTGATACTCTTATCACCCTAAATGAACTGATAGACAGGATACAAAGAATTGTTGGGGATGAGAAAGCAGTTTTTCATGTAGCTTTATTTTTATCAGGTTTTCCTTCACCACCCATTTTTCCATCAATTTTGCGGTTTTTACCTTTTTTGGAAAAAGCCTCACACAATCCCAAATTAACTTCTTATTAACAAAGCGATAATCTACGAATCATTGCAACAACCACGATTTCCTATTGAGTCTCAAATAAAATAGTTCGTATAACCATAATAAAACAAAATTAATTTATGATGAATTTCCACCCTAGTGAATGTAATTCATATACAAAATTTGTTATAAATTGTGCTAGGCATGTCTAGACACCGCACTGCATTAACAATTTACAATTTATTGTGAATTTAATTTGTTTTTTTTTTTTTTTTTTTTTGGCTATCATCCCTGGGGTGAAAATCAATATGTATGTTGATTACATTTCGAAATTTCAATTTTATTTTGTTGTGCGGTTTAAAATGGGATAAAGTTATCGAACTGGAAATAAACTGTCTCAGAATAAAATAAAATAAAATAATTAACTTGTGAATTTCGAAACCATTATGGATTAAGGTATTTTCTCGATAACATCAAACAAAAAAATTTACAAAATCAAAGTTAGTTTGAAAACTAACAAGATAATAATGGTTGCCATTAGATCAACAAAATTATGGTTTAATAATAGCATACAATAAAAATAACGTAACTATAATATTATAAAACTTTATTTAAAAAATTAAAACTGGTAAAGTTTTTTTTTTTCGGTAAAGTTATTTTATTTCTTGACCTGAATTTTCACTTGAACAAAATTTTACTTTGCTCTGTTGGAGTAGTGTTGTATAAACAAGAAAACCACAATTTTTAGTCTTCCACAAGAAACTAACTTGATTCTCTCTTGTAGTTTGGTTTTTTTTTTTTTTGTGGAGAAAAGTAGAAAATTGAGGTTTTTGCTTGAGTTTTTGGAAAATTTTCAAATTTATTTATTTATTGTTAAATAAATAAATCATTGGTTTGAAATGTAATAGGGCCGCATTAGAGGGGGAAAAATGGCTTGTTTCAGTTAGAGCAAAAAAAATACAAATAAAATTTGCAGTTGTCAGAAGATTTTAAAATAAAAAAAGCAACGGTTATATTACGCAGAGTATCCGAAAACTCTACTTGATATAACCGTTGCTTTTAATTCTTTTGATCAAATAAGTACAAATACGAGTTAATAGTTGTTATGCTTGCTTTATCTTAGGAAGAGACCTATAAGAGAGATGATATGAGATATTTCGATGCTATCCACTTAGATCCCTAACACTAACAAAATCTGCAAATGGATTTAAACGAACATTAAATTATCTTTCTACATATCATTCTCTCTTTTCTCTATAAATCATAATCAAAATGACTCACCGAAAAAAATCTAGAATTTTATCCGTCTTATGATTGGCTTGATGGGGTGTCCATGTGTTATCAGCTTTTTTTTTTTTTAATTTTTATATGTCGCACCACCCAACTAATACTATGACTAGTCAAATTGTCATAGTTTATTTTTATTTCACCAATCTGTAGTTCTATTGAATACACACAAACTGTTAAAATTTATTCCCTCTAGCCTTAAGATTAAGAAAGTTATAACCATAAAATTTGAACATAATTTAGTTTGTTCGTTTTTAAAACGACAAATTGTGAGTACTATGTTATTTGATATTGTCTTAGTTTAATTATGACAAATATAAGATAATGTGCCAATAATAGCCTGGTGATGAATCTACTTTCAAATTCAGTAAACTAAACAGATTTTTATCCCTCAACCAGTCCAAACAATCATCCAATAGCGGTAGGCGACATTTGCCATTAATGAACCAAATGTAATAATTATCCGTAGTGAAGTAGTGCTCACAGCCTGTGAAATCTACTCGATGCCTTCGTTATGTATCTAAAAAGTGGATTGGGTTAAAGCAGCAACAATCTTCTTTTGTTTTGCAGGAAACCTAAAACAGCTGTGGAGTCAAGCTGCAATTGAAGGTGGAAGTAGATAGGTAGGTAGGTTAGGTTTGGTTCCGGTGGAATTGACGGCAGTACAGGTAATTACCCAGATAAGTATAGAATCGGAATAAGATCGAAAGGTCGAATTTGGAAATGCTGAGTGTCGAAAGGCCGGTTGGGTCGAAAGGCCGAAAGGGTGGAATTACTCAGTGTCGAAGGTCCGAAAGGGACGAAAGGCCGAATATCGAAAGGCCGATTAAATGTAAAGGGAATTAAATGAAGAAAAAATTTCTTATGGAAATGGTGATTCTGTTAAGTGAAAGAGAATTCTTTTAAGTCAAGGAAAATTTCAAAAAGTCAAGGAAAATTCGATTAAGTGAATAAACTTCAGTACAAACAATCAGTTATGAAATAGCCAAGTTCCACATTAAATGGCCATACTCCAGAAAATCACCAAAAAAATCCTTTTAGAGTTCCATTAATATTTCCATTGTATAAATCTAATTTAATAATACTCGGTTAAGAAATAGCCAAGTCTTAAAATGTAGCGTTTTGTATAATATGCCGTACTGAAATATGCCGTAGTGTACCATATGCCGCATGGAAATATTCCGAAGTGTACTATATGTCATACTGAGAACTATGCCGTTGTGAATTATATGCCGTATTGAAATATACCAAAATGAAACATGCCGTAATGTACCATACGCCGTACTGAAAAAAGCCGTGGTGAACCATATGCCTTGTTGAATGATCTGATCATTTTGCCGCCATGTAGTACATACAACTATTTTCTTATATTTTTAAATAAAACAAAAGAATGTAAACTAATATAAGATTTTCGCTGCAATATCCCGGTGACAGTTTTAACGAAATTTTCGTATTAGTTATCACAAAACACATCTTTTTAAATCTTCCACCATTATAAATGCAAAATGACAAAACTGAAGTAAAAAAAAAATGTAGAAAAGTGAAGGAAAATTTCATGAAAATTTGGCCTACCGACACAAACGTCCCTTGCACACGTTCGGAAATTCGACCCATTCGGTTTTCGACACAACTGTACTTTCGCAACATTCGTCCTTCCAACTTTCGGCCTCTCGACATTCGGCCTTCCGACCTATACGGCCTTTCGACGTTCGGCCTTTCGATGTTCGGCCTTTCAACATCAAACGATAGAATAAATGAATTGTTTAATTGTTCGGGCACAAGCCAAGATGTTAAAGATGTAGTTGAAACCTATTCGTAATTGGTGTTGCCATACATAACACTCTGTTGTAATAAACTGAAAACATTAAGAGTGGTCGAAACTACCGAAGCTGCCATAGTTTGCATCGCGGAAGTCGGTGTAGTAGATTGCAGCACAGAAGCGACATCCGAAACAAAAGTTATTAAATCTGAATGTTTTTTGGGTACATGAAACGGATTGTTGAAGCACCTTGGTAGCTTTTGTACCTAAATAAGGTCGAGTTGGAAGCGTCATTTCAATGGTGGTTGCAATATACACGTGTATTTATAGAATTAGTATAGCGGCACGTTCACTGTAAGTTTAACGCCAAAAATGTTTATTATCAGAAATATCACAAAATAACATGGGGAGAAAATTAATTCGGCGTGAATTAATTCCGCCAGTTTTAAAAAAATTAACGTCGCGGAATTAATTCTTTATTAAAAAATGAATTAATTCACTTGGAATTAATTCACGGAGTCCAAATTATCCAACAAATTAATTCACTCAAATGTATAACCAACACCTTATTGCTAAGCTTTTATGACTGAATAAAACACAAACAAACAAAGAAGAAACAACTTCCTAACTTATACCAACAATAGCAAAACAGAAATGTTTTTATACCTGCTTAGAATCCCGAGATAGTAGCACTTTCAGGCTCTTTGTAACGAACAATAATTTATAGATCAAAATTTATATGTGAAGCAACAACAACAAATGGTGATATTAAAATTAATTCAGCTATTAAAATGTAGGTGAACAATAATTTTGTATTAAGTGGTTGCTAGTAGTGAAATGAACAATAAAATTTAACAACGCACCCATTCTGCTTGTTCACACGAGAATTGTATTCATCATATTCTTTTCTCATTGGTCGATGGAAGAAGGGATAATGAATACGATGAATACAATATGCATATTTGTTGCACGCATTTTGCATCGGATCAAACGTCAAGAAATGCAGCTATTATACTGTTTAATTTTTACAAAATTGTTTTTCATGACATTTATTATGGAACGCCGGCTTCCCAGCTTTCCATCCGATTAGACTTTGGAACTTGCAACCCTACAAAACAAATACCAAATCTGTTACTGTTATAATCG
Source organism: Tipula vernalis (assembly GCA_958295665.1). Lineage (NCBI taxonomy): Eukaryota > Metazoa > Arthropoda > Insecta > Diptera > Tipulidae > Tipula > Tipula vernalis. Next base: position 21,416,044 of record OY282559.1, read on the forward strand.
TTGAAGAACAGATTTTCTTATTTATAGTCGGTCTAACAGACATATTCCTTAAAAAATTTGTAAAAATTAAATTCTAAATCCAGACATTATTATTTTGCATTATTAAACAACAAACAACAAAAAAAAACTTTTATCTGCAATAGACAAAACGTTGAAAAGCAGGATTTTACCATTTTAGATATTTTGTTGACAATTTAGATGGAAGTTCACGCGCCACATCTAATAAATTTATCGTACACAAAATACGTGCAGGCAGGCTGAAACCGCCGCCACAGACAAACACATTCATTATGTATATTAAATACTAATAGAACAAGAAATGTCGTTTAAGACGATAAACATCATCACATCACATAATAATTTTCTTACAATATATACACTACACAGGTACACGTACACGTATATATTGATTAAAATAAATAAGAAAACATATAGATGAGAATGTATGATAACAACAAAAATATTCATCTTATATCATTTCGTATCGCACAAATCATTTCAACATAATTACTGAACAAAAAAAAAAGTTTGTTTATTTTCCACACGGTAGAGGTAGGTATAAGAAAGGTATCAAGTTGACTTAATGTAAAGATGCTTTTTTCTTGTTTAAACATTATATCTTACAACATTTATTTGTATGTATGTATCTATAACAACAATGCACGACGACGACGTCTTTTCTGTTTTATGTCGTCTCTAAATTATATTAGATGATGATGATAAAATTTGATGAGTTTTCATGTCTTTGAATGAAAATTAAATGAAAAATTGTTGAATCGTCGTTTTGTTTCTGGTGGGTATCTACCTCTCTCTACAATATATACCTACCTACATATGTACCTCGCAACTCGTATGTTACTTTTCTAGGAAATTGATCTTGTCATTCACTTGTCATCAAATATACGATGGAAATTATTTTGGAAAGTTCGCTTCTGTTTTCTGGTGATTTTTATTTAAAATGGCATGATGTACATACATATTTAAACATAAGTGTAGGAAGATTCTTACATAGGTGTATGTATAGAGGTTGACAGGACTATTAAATTATATTGAAATATTTTGTTTTGTACATCGTCTTCGTTTCAATAATGAAAAGTAATCTTTCAAGAAATAATAAAAGTTTAAAATAAAAGCTTTCGTTTCCTCCGAGGCTGCTTCAAATTAATGAATTTCTAAAAAAAAATATCTTTCTAAGTAACAACCAATTCCGATGGATGTAGCCATTAGTACATATTTTTGTATTGTCGGGATTTAATCTTAGGTCAGACGCCTTCACAGGTATCTCATGTGCGAGGAAGCATAACCTACGACTATTCAAGGCATTACACATCTATGAGCATGACTGAGCATAACCTTGGCATAATAGACGAAACTCGTGACATAAAACTGCCCAAGCTAGAAATTCCTCGTTTTTCGGGTAATTATACAGATTGGCAATCTTTCCATGAACTATTTACGCAACAAATTGATGACAATCCACGTTTATCCGAGATTCAAAAATTTTACTATTTGAAGAGTTACTTAACAGAAAAAGGCGCAAAATTTGGTAAGACATATGAACGTCACTGCAGCAAATTATATAGAGACTCGAGACAAATTACGTAAGAGATATGACCACAAACGTTACCCTGTTAATTCATTATATATTTGTGAAGAAGTGCTAATGAGGGTTGAAGAGTATAGGTAAGGAAGCATAAAGTCGAGATCCGTGGTTGGTGTATTTAGTGCTAAACAAATTGGACAATGACAAAAGAGGTGAATGGGCCGAATATTCGTCAAAGGAAGAATTTCCAACATTTGAAAAGTTTTTAGAATTTTTGTGTGACCGAGTCGATGCGCTAGGTGAAGGCAAAATTCAAGATGCACAAATGTGTTTGGATGGATTCAAGTTGGGAAAGTCAATCCTGATTCAAGCATTTTTTCTTCTATCAGTTTAAACATCATGATCGATGTTGATTCTACGTTAAAAAGGTTTGGGGAAGACAAAAACGTTCCTCAAATGCTTCAAAATTCCGAAGAAGATTTATGCGAACCATTTTTTGTGAAAACTACGAGTCATGCAACTGACAATATATTTATTGTTCGACTACCATTTAAAATTCAACCAGATCAGCTGGGGTCAACATATAACATTGCTTTTAAAAGATTGGTGTCGATGGAGCAACGATTTCAGCGAGAATATGAGAATCTCGGTCATATGAAATTGATAGGCGAACGGTATCTTGAAGCAAAGTACAACAACTCGGTTACGAGTAGTATTTGATAGTTCAACTAAGTCAACCACAAGCTTATCTTTAAATGATATATTGGAAATAGGGCAACAATTCAGTCATCGTTAATCAAAGTAATTGTACGATTCAAGCAGCAGAAGTTTGTTCTAAGCTGGGACATTGAAAAAATGTATCGCTTGATTTGGGTTTACGAAGAAGATGCAAAATATTAAAACATACGTTGGCGAACAAGTCCAAATAAACCGCCAAAAGCATATCGATTACGCACTGTAACTTATGGTACTACCTCTGCTTCATTTTTGTCAACGCGATGTATTTAAGAAGTACCAAATTTAATTTAATCAAAACATCCACAAATTTCCAATATAATATCTAAAGATATTTATATCGATGATTTAATATGCGGTTCTAGCACATAGTATATAGATGTATTAATAAATCAAATGGATTTGATAATCTTAACGTTAAAAGAGTTTGGATTTAATTTAAGAAAATTAAGATCGAATAATCCAAATATACTAGATAATTCAAATAAAGCAAATAGTGTCAACGATCAGAAGGATTTTTCAGGAGATACGGATACATCAAAAATACTTGGCCTTATCTGCAATCCATTGCAGGATGAATTCTCTTTCAAATGTGAATTAGTAAAAGTTGCATGCTTAGCAATAGACGCCAGCAAAATTTTCGATCCTTTAGGTTGGTTATCACCATTGATCATTAAAATCAAAATATTGTTCCAAAGACTTTGGTTGGAACCAATTGGGATTATAATCTACCACAGCAAACCAAACAAGATTGGTTGATCTTCCGAGAAAATCTATCGCAAATAACAAAGATCAAAATTCCTCGGTGACTAAACACCTTGCTAAACGCTACTGGTAAAATTGAATTATGCGGATTTTGCGATGCTAGTGAGCTAGCATATTCAGCTGTGATTTATGGAATTTCTGGGGAAGATAATGAGAAAAGGTCTACTATATTAATTGCGAAAACTAAAGTTGCACCAATTGAGCAGATCACACTTGCGCGACATGAGCTTCAGGCGCAGCACATAGATTCAACATTAGTGCTTCATTGATTATCATCACACCATTCGATTGTCAACATCCGTCGAGTACAGACGTTCACAGTGTAAAACAAATTCAAAATAAAAACAAATAAACAATAGAAAGAGGGTACAAATCAAAAGCAATTAGCGCAATTTTGCGCATTACATAATATATATATATACCTGTTTCAAGGTTGTGGAAAAATAATGGAAAGTTTAAGGCAAAATACGGCGAGGGTACAGTTCCAGAAGACAGATCCAAAGCCTACTGAGTTGGAAATGATGCAATTTGTGGTGAACGTGGGATTAACCAGTAAAGAAATACATACACTTTATCAAGATTTGTACGATCGGTGTGTTTATATCAAATTTAATAATGAACAAAACTACCAACAATTTATATTGGAAAAAATCTCATTGATCTTCACTTATACAAATGGAAAAACAACCGAAGTTACTGTGAAGGGTACAAGTGGTGTAATGCGGTATGTGCGGGTATTCAATCTACCACCAGAGATTACGGAAAAAACGTTGTGTGAGGCCATGCAACGGTTTGGCAATATATTATCAACCAGACGAGAAAAATTTGCTGCCAACTCGCTATTACCAGTATTTTCGGGTGTGAGAGGTGTTTATATTGAGATCGAACGGGAAATTCCACAATTCATTTACGTTCAAAATATCAAAGCAAGAATTTTTTACGATGGAATGAGAGAGAGGTGTTTTAAATGCGGCGCAGATAGTCATAAAAAACAAGATTGTCCGTTATTGTGCAATACAATCAACGAGTTGCCATTACAACAACAAACAATAACACCACAAGAACCAGATAAACAACATTTACAAACGCAAACACAATCACAACACACACAACAAACAAGCACGTGCGACAAAAATACGCTACCATCGACTAACACTAAAGAACCAATAAAATATAGCGATGTAGCAAAAATCAACATGCTACACACAGAGGACGAAAACAAAATTGAATCTGTTAAAAAAATGGTTAACATTAAAGATCATTTGCACACAAGGAAACAGCAAACCGATTCATCGTGTATGGATACGGAAAGCGAAGATGTGGAAGAAAATATTGGCAAGCGCGGTCGACCAGCAAAAAAAACAAGATACACAAATACAAAAAATAGAATTGCATTCACCGAACAGTACAATATGGCAATGACGAGTGCAAATACAAAAAATAATAATTTTATTGCACCAACACCACCTTTAAAAAATAAAACGGAGGGGACCGGATAGTATGGTCAAGTTTTACGATGTAATCGTAAACACAATAAAAAAAAAAAGAAAATCAATATTCATCACACGTAATTGGACAACAACGCGCAGCATAGAGCAACACAATGCAACATTTATTACATTGAAGGATGAAACAACAACATTTTATGCAACAAAATTTATTTATTTTTAAATTTATTTTTGTTAAACTTATGAATGGATTCTCCCTGCACATATTTAATTGGTATGTATAAATTGTTAATTGTATGAATGCGAAACATGAGTGAACGAATTATTGTTGGTCAGATAAACATACAAAGTTTTTACGCGAAAAAAAGTATGTTGGAAAATTATCTGGCCAAGAATAAAGTGAATGTGATGCTTATAAGCGAAACGTGGGAAAGAATGAACAAGACGTTGAATGTGAGAGGGTACAGATTTCTTTCCAAACCAAGAAGCGATGGTTACGGTGGAGTGGCAATAATGTACGACAGAAATCTGACGCTTCAAGAGATACAGTTACCCGCTTTTGAGGTTATTGAAGCAATTGCCGCCTCAACGACGAATTTGGAAAGAAATCTGTTACTAGTGAGCGTGTATGTAACCCAGATGCGTGATGAAGATGCAAGGAAAAAAGCCTTGAGTGATTTTAAAAAATTGTTTGACTGGGTGAGAGATAAAAGTGACCTGATTGTATGTGGAGATATGAATGCGCATGCGAGAATGTGGGGTTGTTTAGACAATTGCGTAAGAGGAAAACAGTTGGCCGACCTGATTCAAGACTCCGATATGGTGCTCTTGAATGATGGAAGGCCAACTAGAATGGCGAATGTGGGAGGCACGGCCAGCGCAATAGATTTGTCTATGACAACTATTGAACTGGCCTGCCGGGTCACTTGGAATGTTGAAGAAGAGAATTTGGGTGGTGATCATTTCATGATCAAAATGATCATGAATGATAATCGAGTGTTTAAGAAAAAACGTGAATTAATGAATAACAGGAAATGGGTGAATGAGATGAATGAGATTCTCGGAGAAAATGAAATAAATCAAAGCCGGTTAGATAGTGAAATTGAACGGATAAATAAATTGTGTATAAAAATTGTGGATATGAAAGAGATTAATGTGAATGGTTGGTGGAACAATGAAGTTCAATACTGGTATGAAAGGAAGCGAATAGCCTTGCGTGAATTTAATAGGAATAAGAGTAGTGAGAATAAGATTATGTATGGTAAATTGAATGGAAAATTGAAAAAGGCTATTCGCAGAGCAAAAAGGAAAAGTTGGAGGGAATATGTGTCCCAAATGACACATAGAACCACAACTAAGGATGTATGGAGTTTGTTTAATAGGGTGAATGGTAAACATTTTAAGGTGAGCAATGTGGTATGTGAGAACCGAGAAAAAGGTGAAGAATTTGTAAGAATGGTATTGAATGTAAGCAATGATTTGAATGTAATTAATGAAGTTGATAGAATGTGTAGAAATGAAAGAATGGATTGTAAGTATGAATGGGGAGAGTTCCTGAGGGTGTTAGATAGATCAAAATCTACCACTCCAGGGACGAACCGAGTAAGTTACAAAATGATTCGGTTGTTGAGTGACTCAGGAAAACATAATTTGCTTGAGATACTCAACAAAGTGTGGATGGGATCAAAAATACCGGACAAATGGAAAGAGAGCAGGGTGGTTCCCATCCCTAAACGGGATAGAGATCCAAATGTGGCAACAAATTATCGAGGCATATGTATGTTAAATGTTTTTATAAAAATTTTAAATGGAATGATGAAAGAACGAATGGATGATTTTGTGAATGAGAATAATTTGTTGCCATCGACAACATTTGGATTTCGAAAGAACCACTCTGCAATTGAGTGTGTGGAAAAGTTTGTTTGGGAAGTAAGAAAGGATAATTTGAAAGCTGTTGCGGTATTTTTGGACATTGAAAGAGCTTATGATTATGTGGTTCCGTGGAAATTACAACAAATTCTATCGAATTTTGGATTTTCACGGAAAGTATGTATGTGGATAAAAGATTTCATGACTGATAGAAAAATGGTTCTGAATGGAAGTGGTTTTAGTTTGGAGGGAGTTGCAAATATTGGACTTCCGCAAGGGAGTAGAATATCTCCAGCTCTGTTCAACCTATATACCAGCGAGATACACCACATCAATACAGACAATCAAATCGTTCTGCAATTTGCAGACGATTTTGTAGTAATTGGAAAAGGAAGAAGTATTGATGTGGCGGCTCAAAGAGCGCAAAAGGGGGTAGATGATATAATTCAAAAAATTAAAATGTTGAATCTGAGAGTGAATCCTAATAAGTGTGCTTATATGAGTTTCAGAACAAACGTTTCAAATGTTAATATAAGTGTTGATAGTCAAAGTATTGAACAAGTAAATGCGTACAGGTATTTGGGTATTTGGATTGATAGACGTATGAATTTTGGGAAGCACATGAAAATTTTGGCAGATAACTGCAAGGAACGTTTAAATGTGGTTAAACGGGTGAGCAAACCTAAATGGGGCGCTCATCCGAGTGTGACTGACATGTTAAGGAAGGCCCTTATATCCTCCAAAATTGGATATGGTATTAGTGTGTATGGGAATGGTTCGAAAGGGGCTTTTAGCCAATTAATGAAAGTAGAAAATGCATGTGCAAGAGTGGTATTGGGGGCGATTAACTCAACCCCAATACACACTCTGTGGTCTGAAATGGGTGATTCACCTCTCGATTACAAGAGAGAGTGGATCACAGTGAGAGAGTCGGTGAGAATGATAACTAAGAAAAATGAGTTTTGGAACGAGATGATAGTAAGATTACAAAATAGGGCGGTGTACAAACCGACATATAGAACTAGTATTGCACTTGAAAACTTGAACATGTTTCTAAGTATAGGCAATGCTGGTCCGCAACCCGTTCCTAATAATCTTACTGTATGTTTGAATATGGAGGAATTTAATAAGGGAATGAATGAAGTTATCGCTAAAATTATGTTTGGGAAAATCAGTCAGCGGTACGTGCAAGATGATATAGTTTATACAGATGCTAGTGTGACTGAGAATGGAGTGGGTGTTGGTGTATTTATGCCTGGTAAGAATGTGGAAAAGTATTTTAAAGTGGACAAAAGCATCTGTATAATGAACGCTGAACTGATTGGAATGTTTGAAGGAATTAAACTGGCTGTGAATGAAGGGGAAAGGAAAATAGTAATATTTTCCGATTCCCAGAGTGGTTTATGTTTGCTAAAATTTGGAGGTGGAAGGGAAGGCAATGTGTATGTTGATTTAATTTTTGAATGTGTTCGAGACTGTCAACATGATGTGACCATACAATGGATCCCATCACATAGACAGATCGAAGGGAATGAAAGAGCCGATATGTTAGCTAAAAAGGGTACATTGAATGACATGGTTCAGGAGTACGAAAGGAATGATGCAAGAGATGTACTTCGAATGTTTCAAATGAATCTGTGGAGAAAATGGGAGAGTGAATTTAACGAGAAAAGTCTAACGAAAGGAATGAAGTACAGCGTGCTCCGTGGTACTCCTTTGAGAATTCCGTTTTTTAAGGAGCTCAAAGGAGATACGCGAATGTTGCGAACGGTTGAGAGAATCAGGCTGAACCATGGAAACCGGAAGGAATGCTTGTGGAAACGTCATTTGAGTGAGGACAAAGATTGTGAGTTGTGTGGAAGTGTGGAGGATGTTGAACATCTCATATTGGCTTGTCCCAGATATAGCCAATATAGATCAAAGTTCAACATCCTTCGGAATGCAAGAAATCTAAGTGATTTAATGAATGAGGGTGATTTTTTGGCTTACAAGGAAATGTATGAATTTATTAGGATGAGTGGAATAACAATTTAATACGAAACAAATATTTACTAGCCGATGGAATATGTGAGGGGATAATCTGGTTCTTTTTAAGAGTGAGGAAAATCTTATTAAAAATGTAAATTGAATTAAAATATGTAACAGAAAATTATAAATATGATTTTTGGCGATATTGCTCTTTTTTATGTAGGAGCCAAGCCTAATAAAAAAAAAAAAAAAAAAAAAAAAAAAAAAGATTATCATCACTGCCAAAACGATGAAAAACATTTGTCGCTAATAGGACGTCATATATATTGTCTCCTTACAAACGGAATTATTGGCACCATGTCCCCTCTAAGGATAATCCAGCTGATTGTGCCACGCATGGGTTGAGTTTAGACGAATTAACAACGCACAATTTATGGTGGGCTGGACCAGTTTGGCTTTTAAAAAATAAATCCAGTCGACCTATCTATGCTATGGAACATCCATAAGACATTAGCTGTTATGAAGAACGCATTCAGGTGAACTCATATGTAATAATCACGAATGATGATATTCAAGTTTTGTGCTACAATCTATCGCATCTGCTTGTATGAACCACAACGCATTTTTTCAGAAGAATATGGTTTACTATCAGAAGGAAAACACGTATCAAAAAATAGCAAAATAAAAACACTCAATCCGTTTATTCACGCATGCAAATTAATTCGAGTTGGTGGCAGATTAACCAATTCTAACTGCAATTTCAACAAGAAATATCCAATATTATTACCAAGCAATTCACTAATCTGTAAACCGTTAGAAAGGGATTATCATCACTTTTATAATCATGCTGGGATTGGGCTTTGTTTGTCATTGTTGCGTCAAAAATATTGGACCCTGAAATGTAAAACATCATCAAATCAATAATTCACAAATGCTTAAAATATTTTCGATCTAGCCCTAAAAGTGAAAACCAATTAATGGGCAACTCACACATTCATACACATTCATACTTTCGCTAATATTGGCATTGATTATTGCGGCCCCTTTGAAGTCTGGACTACAAACCGTCGAGGCTAACCGACAACTAAAGTTTACGTATGCTTATTTGGACGCTTGCCAACGAAAGCCGTACATGCTGAGATCGTAACGAATTTAACAACAGAGAGTTGTTTAGCAGCATTGCAACGATTTGTATCAAGGCGTGTACTATGCAAGAAACAACGGCACTAATTTTGTTGGTGCTAACAACAGCTTAAAAGAATTATACAACTTACTTAAAAATCATAATAATAAATTTTATTCTTATCTTTTAAGGTGGGAAATTAAATGACACTTCATCCCACCAGTTGCGCCGCATATGAGAGGCATTTGGGAAGCCTCAGTCAAACTTCTCAAATCCAACATGAAAAAAGTCACTGACACTGACGGTTATATATTATCGTTAGAAGAGTTCACCACACTCATCACCAGAATCGAAGTAGTCATCAACTCACGTCCATTATATGCTGAACTAGACGACGATATGGATGTGATTACACCGGCTTACTTTATAATTGAACGCGCATTAATGGATATACCTGAAATTGAGGAGATTGATATCGCAAAATCAAAATATTCACGATGGAAAATAATCAAACTAATATATCACCACTTCGGGAGGCGATGGCATAGGGATTACCTCACTACTTTGCAGAAACAAACAAAATGGTTGTTGCACTGAATCACTAAATATAAAAATTGGTGACATAGTAAGGTCATTGATGATAAAGCTTCATCGTGTTATTGGCCATTTCGCATAATTGATATCCATCCAGGGACATCATGGTTTGGTGCGTGTTGTTACAATTAAAGTTCCACGTTCAAACACAGTATTACAACGTCCAATATCGAAGATTTGTAAATTGCCGAGTAATCAAGAGGAGCCTCAATTAGATGAACTGAATCAAACTGATTCAGGCCGGGCGGAATGTTCTGATATATTATGTATATAAATTTTACCTGTAAAAAACAAAGATTTATTAATAAATTTATTATATTTAAATTTAATTATACTTAGCTTATATATTTCATGTAATTGATTTCCTTTAGCGTATCTGAAAATCTAAATTATAGTTATTTGCTTATAAAAAATGTCAATTAGGAAAAAAATTACTTATGTTGAATTCATTTCACCCAAAAACATCAAAAAAAATTGATGTACATCGAAAACCATTTTAGAAACGTCAATTTTTAGTTGTCAAAGTTGTCAATATATAGAGTTTTTTTGTCTTGATTTTTAATCTTTTTAATTGTTGTGTTTAATTTTAATTGTTGAATAAAGCACTCGACTAAACACTACAAAAATCGATTCGAAATTTTTAAAACGTCAAATGTTTTATGTTATCAATACAAACACAAAACTGCATCAATTTTGGTTTCATGTACTTTTCACACCACAAAATTTACATTGATTTGAAAAAAACGAAAACATTTCGACATTACAAAACAAACAAATATTGTTACGTTTTTGCCTTGTCAATTAGGGTTCGCATCCCTGGATTGTGAATAAAACAAAATCAATTCAATTTATCCCCAATGAATTTATTTAGGTCACACAAAAATTATAACAACACTATTTATTAAAGATAATTCACAAAATCACTTTAAATAATTTTCACACAATTTTACTGTTCACTTATAATTTTTATTTCGCATTACAACACTTTTTAAATCACTTTTTAATTTCTTTTTAATCTCCACACTGTCGCTTTCCAAATACTACACTTATCCATATCGACTTCGTTCGCCTTTTTATATACACAAACCAAACTTCTAGAAAGCTCATGACTTTTCTAGTTAGAATAGCGTAGAAACATTTATAACAATATATCATGGAAAATTCTATTTTAGTACAGTTAAACATTAAGCTAATATTTTAACTTATTCTATTATATACTAGGTGTCACCGTTACAATATTCTTACGTTTTTGCCTTGTAACTCAAGGTTCGTATCACTGGGTTGTGAATAATACAAAATCAATTTAATTTATCCCAACGAATTTATTTATTTTACAAAATTTATTACAACACAGTTTATCAATAAAAATTTACAAAATCACTTTATATCAATTATTCTAAAATTTTACTGTTCACTTATAATTTTCATTTCGTACTACAACACTTTTTAAATCACTTTTTAATTACTTTTTAATCTTCACACTATCGCTTTCCAAATACTACTAATCCCATTCGACTTCGTTCGCCTTTTTATATACTCAAACCAAACTTCTCGAAAGTTCATGACTTTTCTAGTTAGAATAGTGTAGAAATATTTAGAACTGTTTTATCATGGAAAATTCCATTTAGTACAGTAAAACATTGAGCTATTAGTTTAACTTATTCTATCACCCGCTAGATGTCACCGTCACAATACGTTTGGCATTTAAGTATCACCGGGTTTTACTGCCACCTCGCGGAAATTATTTGAACTAAAACTGTTATAATTAAGAATATCTGTTCTAATATCATTTTGTTATTTACATATTTAAAAGCTTGATGTACAACTTAATACTTAGTTCAGTCAGTTGAAAATTGTCAGTCAATGCAAAACAAAGTGTCTTTTAATACAGTCCACTAAAAAAATACAATGTGTTGAAAATTAAAGAAACATAAGAAATCCTAATTAATAAAAGTTAAATTTTGTATGTGCCAAAATTATTTATTGGTTGTGTTTTATTCATACATTTCCTGGACAATTATCAAAATAATAGTATTCGAGAATAATTACCGAGATCGCGTACCTACCTGGAGGATTTATAAAAACATTTCCTGAAGCTTCAATTTAATCTGCACCATTATAAGAATTTGTGAATTCACTTAAGCCTGAAATATCAGTATAAGAAGCAATTCAACTGAGATATCGAAACACCGGCCTTATACGCTTTAAAATACACCGTTACTAATACACGGCAATCTTGTTGAAGATTCCATATTTAGACTTTTGCGAATGGTTACGGCAAACCAGGTGATCAAATCAAAGTGGCATCGCTGATTTGATCAGTTTGAACCAAATGAAGTATAGCGTTAATATTAGACATAGAAGCTATTTTGAATATAAAATCATAGCAGCTGGAAAGACGGTAGCATGTCTTCCTGTGGCTTTTTCCTTGCGTGCTTCTTTAGAGAATGTCATTCGATTCTGTTTACCACTTTTATTTATTATATTTATTTGTAGTTTTTGTTTTCTATTTTTTGCTTTTGTGATTGTGACATATCTTTCCACGCATATGTAATTTTCAAAAATGACTTTTATCCATTTTAGCATGTTTTTACATAGGGTATAACCTCAAAAAATTAAACAAATGTCATTAGACATGGTTTTGACCGTAATTTTTCCTTCTTTTTAGTTTAATTGTAGGTATTAATAAATCTACAGAAATCAAAGTCACCTGGCCATAGATATTAATGTCCATTAATCTATCACCGTCCATATTAATATTGCAAAACTCAAATGTTTTTAATGAACGTGTTGATGTGATTTTCAATTTCACAAATATTTGACAACACACTTGTATTTTTTGACATATTTTCGTTTGTTAAAACATAACTGAAAACACAGCGTGTGGATCGACCTTAAGTGTAATTTTCACAGCTCGCTAAGATGTATAATATTTGATAGTTAAAGTATGCGCGTAGTTCTGTTTGTTTCTAACACATTTACATTTCGCTTTATTCAATCACTTACACTACACATACATAACTTTCACATGGCTTTCCAACTTAATCTGACGGAAATTGCAATTCGAATCAGGGATGAAATTGTCATAAATTTCAAAGTACTAAAATGTTGAACAACAGAGGAATAAATTGGGCTTTAAAATACTTTTTAATTTATAGATCATGTTTCCGAAAGAGGCAGCACAAGCGTATTCCATTGGCGTTAGCAAACTACTCGCAAGTACTTATATCTACTCGCAACTACTTATGCTCAAGTGATGGTGTAGTTGTTAGAAGTAGCTACGCATCCAATTAACGACAGAGGAATTCTAGTTTAAAAAATTCTAATAGATGGCTCTATACCAATTTTAATTGTATGAATTATAATTTTTTAACCCTAATCCAACCAAGGTGAGCCTTTTGGCTCGTTTGATAAATGCATCGATTTTCAAAATAATGTTAATTTAGTTATAAACTTGTAGGCATTTTTTTTTGAAACAATTCCATACAACGTACTTGAGATCTACTCATTCTCTGCAACAATTTAGTAAATTATTTGATTAGAGTTTGAATTTACTGACATAACAAAAATATGTTGGTTCGATTAGGGTTAAAAACAAAATTTTTTTATTTATGTTTGTGATACGACGCGCAATTGTTAAATAGTAAAAATTATTTAATTATTTTTTTGTTTAATGTTTTATTACTTATTATTATTAATCATTATTAGTAGAACAACGAATTTTTTATTAAAATCTAGCAGTTTTATTGAAATTGAGATTATGTTTTACTACTGTCACAAAAATTTGGGATCCATTGAACGTCTACTCACAAGTACTTGGCAGTAGCAAATTGTTTCCAATATTACTGACGTTTTCCAATAGGATGTTTATGAAAAGTTCTCAAAATCAATTTAATTATCACGTATTAATAATAATCACTCTTATAACACGAAAACATTTTTGCTTATGTTTACAAAATGCACACATAAAAATGTCGTACAGTTTTTGACAGCAAATATTTAGTGACACCTAGTGGCATTATGTGAAAGTTGCTTATGCTTTAGGAGTTTTCCGAAAGATAGTAGCTCTTGCGGTTTAAGAAAATTTGGCATTTAAACATGATCTATTGATGTGTTTACATATCGTCGGCTCAGAGTTATCCTTCCTATATGTATTTTGCTTATATTGAAGAAAACGGCATTTGAAGCTTAGCTGGAAATTTAAAGATGTTCCTGAGCGATTTCATTACTAAATTTTGGTTTCAAAATAGTTGTTATCAGAAAGTTTAATTACGAAGTACAATGCTTCAAACTCAAAGAGCACTTTTATTATTTATATTTCAAATTTTATAGTTTTGTCTATACCCAGTTTTTGATCAACTTTTCTTAAAAGGATTGTCTATGCCCATAACATTTTGTCTACATCCTCGATTTTGGAAATATTGGGGTGATATTGTTTACGACGGCGGAGATGGACGTGTTTTAGTCTGTCTCCGTAAGTGAAATTTATTTTATTTCATTTAAATTAGTTAAAATTAATTAAATTAGTGTTACTATGTGTTATGTTGTTAGGCAGTGTAATAGTGTATTGAAACAATAGTTTTGATGTGATGTGGTGTATTGTAATATGTAGTGCAGAAGTGTTGTTTTTTATGTACATATATGTAAGTGTAGTGCAATTAATAGTTTTAAGGTGAAGTGATTATCGAGGAAAACGTGATCAAACGTGCTCAAAAATAAATTAACGGTACTCTCTAGTACCGTTAGACAGGTATTTTCGCATCACACGTATTGAAATACATATGTGTGATGACGAATTGTGTACAGTTTTTCTTTATATTTATTAAATGATATGGCTTGGGTAAGGAATTTTTTGTGCATTAGGGTATATTAGTATTAGTGTCTACGGTAAATACTAGTTGAAAATTGGTATTAAAAAAAAAAAAAAACAGAAAAATGTTGTAGATTTGTTTTGTATTTTGTGCGTTGTTTCATGTTGTATTTTTGTTTGATTTTGGTTGAAACAAGTTTGTAAAGCATGTCGTATTGTTAGTGCGTGCCACCGTATTTTAATTAATGGGGAAGTGAACCGTATTTTGTTTAAAATATAATGATGATACACGAGTGTGAAGTTTTCCAGGGGTGACCATCACTTTTTTCGCTTCGATGCGTTTTCGGCAGAGTAGCGGTATCTTACATCTAAATTGTTTTAAAATTTTATATTTTAACAATGGAATACAGTTATTCTGTCGGGGTTGCATCGGTGCGAGAGGGGTGATGGTTGTAACATGTCACCCCAGACATTCCAGAGGTGTATCAATGTATTAGTATGTATTACACTGTCAAAACAAATTCTTATAGGAAAATTGAGTATTATTTATTGAAACAATTGAGTAGGATTTTGAAAATGATTTTAGAAAATCAAGCTTTAGCTAAATTACAACAAAACAAAAAATATTACAAATTCTTGTTCGTTCGATATTAAAGTAATTTTGATTGATTTATTTTTTAAGTGTTCATTAAAAACGGAATATGGCGTTCTAAAGATAAGGTATGATTTCAAAGAAAATACTTTTGTAGAACTTTTATTAAACGTACGATTCGTATCGATTAGGAATTTTTTAAACTAAATAATTTAGGGGCCTATTCCAACTTTTATTACATTTTTGAACTTTTAAACTTTTATTAAGGTTTTATTAAATTTTTATTAGACTTTTGAACTTTTTAATTTTTAAACTTTTAAACTTTAAAACTTTTAAACTTTTGTTAAACTTTTATTAGACTTTTGTTAAGGTTTTATTGAACTTTTATTAAATTTTTATAAAGCTTTTATTGAACTTTTAAATTTTTTAACTTTTAGATTTTTGAATTTTTAGACTTTTAATCTTTTAATCTTTTAAACTTTTAATCTTTTGGACTTTTAAACTTTTAAACTTTAGGACTTTTAAACTTTTAAACTTCTTTTAAACTTTTAAACTTTTAAACTTTTAAACTTTTGAACTTTTGAACTTTTAAACTTTTGTACTTTTGAACTTTTAAACTTTTAGACTTTTAAACTTTTGAACTTTTAGACTTTTAAACTTTTGAACTTTTAAATTTTTAAACTTTTGGACTTTTGAACTTTTAAACTTTAAAATTTTTGAACTTTTAAACTTTTAAACTTTTGAACTTTTGAACTTTGAAATTTTTAAACTTTTAATCTTTTATACTTTTATATTTTTATACTTTTATACTTTTATACTTTTATACTTTTATACTTTTATACTTTTATACTTTTATACTTTTATACTTTTATACTTTTATACTTTTATACTTTTATACTTTTATACTTTTATACTTTTATACTTTTATACTTTTATACTTTTATACTTTTATACTTTTATACTTTTATACTTTTATACTTTTATACTTTTATACTTTTATACTTTTATACTTTTATACTTTTATACTTTTATACTTTTATACTTTTATACTTTTATACTTTTATACTTTTATACTTTTATACTTTTATACTTTTATACTTTTATACTTTTATACTTTTATACTTTTATACTTTTATACTTTTATACTTTTATACTTTTATACTTTTATACTTTTATACTTTTATACTTTTATACTTTTATACTTTTATACTTTTATACTTTTATACTTTTATACTTTTATACTTTTATACTTTTATACTTTTATACTTTTATACTTTTATACTTTTATACTTTTATACTTTTATACTTTTATACTTTTATACTTTTATACTTTTATACTTTTATACTTTTATACTTTTATACTTTTATACTTTTATACTTTTATACTTTTATATTTTTACACTTTTATACGTTTATACTTTTATACTTTTAAACTTTTAAACTTTTAATTTTTTGGAATTTTAAACTTTTAAATTTTTTAACTGTTAATTAAGTTTTGTTAAACTTTTATTAAACTTTTATTAAATTTTTTAAACTTTTATTAGACTTTTACTAAACTTTTAATAGACTTTTGATGGGCATTTGTAAGATTTTTGTTAAGCTTGTATTGAACTTTTAAATTTGTATACCTATAAATTTTTAAATTGTTGAATTTTTAAACTTTTCAATTTTTAAACTTTTAAACTTTTATGAAGCTTTTGATAACTTTTTTTAAACTTCTATAAGGCTTTTAATGAACACACTATACTGATTGAATGAACAGCATCGCACGTTATCTAGGATGGGGGAGAATTCCTTTTGTATGATATTGTGTACTACATTGCATTGCAAAAATTTTGAGGTATTGATGAAAACGTTTCAGCACATTTTGGTTGTTGAATTTAATTATATCAAAGTGTCATAGTTTGTTCAAGTTGTCTGATGGTGTGGTTGTGATGGGTTACACTAAATTATATATAATTGTTAGATCATCTCCAAGCTGCAGAAATAATGGTGAATTCTCGCTCAACCCCCGCAAACGCCAAGCATACAGCAGCTGTGTGGAGTGGAGGTTGATTAGCTTGTGATATCTATTTTATTATTTATTTTATTACTATAACTAAATTGTATAAGTTGATTGCTATTAATTAAGTAGTAAAGCAATTTAGTTTTCAGAGTAACCTGGGAAACTCTATTTGAGTCTTATTAGTAAATATCATATATAGGTATAAGTAGTATTTAACTAAACGATTAATATTCTAAACCTTTCCGTAGTATATAATAATTAATTTAAGCATCATTAACTGAGTAAATAAATAAGTAATTTAAGCATTACTAATATCCTTTTGCAAGATTTTTAGGAAATTGCCGATTAGTTGAATTTTTAATAGTATGGTAAAATATATAAAATATATATTTTTTCAGCTTCTATTTGTGAATCATCTAGTTGCAGTAAGTAAACCATTAATTAACTATTTACAGGAGAACGGGGGCTAATGAAACGAGTGCTGTGAATCTGAATTGTAACTTGGTAATTTATAATTTTTTAACATTCACGTAGAATTTTATAGTTGATGTTGAATTATTCATATGGCTTAATATTATGGTTGAGGTTGGTATTGGTATTGAAGTGGGTGTTGGTATTGGTGTTCGTACTGGTGTTAATGTTCATACTTATTGGTATAATTGTTAATGATAGTTTTGGTATTAGTATTCATATTGGTTAGTTAAAATGGTTTTAGTTTAGAACACTCCTGAGAAACTCGACTAAGATGACAATGGCTGTGATGACAGCACGATGGCTAGAAGGTAGTTGGTTGAATGATTGTCAAACTATTAATGGTTATTCATTTGTGGTACATGGGGATTGATCTACAATTTATTTCAGAGAATCAAATTTACACTCAATTAATTTTAAAATAGTTATTATAAAGAATTAATGCATATTTTAAATTTAGGAATGTCTTGAAGAACCTGAAACAACCTTATATGAGTTGGAGCAGTAGATGAACTGTAAATTGTATTGTCTTGTGCTAAATAAATTACTAAAAATATATAAATAACAAATTTACTAACTATCAACTACTTAGGTGTCTGGAACCGGGTTGAGTCTTTGTTGCTAACATTCCTTTCCCATCCCTCGTTTTTGTTATATGTAAAAAGGTGTACGACGGCGGCCTGGCCAGGGGCGGATATCACAACTATTAGACTTATGTGGTTATCGATGTGGCGCCTTCCTTTACAGGGTGAAATATTGCTATGTTGGCTTCATGAAAAGCTGAGTATGATGGTACATATTTCCTTGGTAAGGGAGAGTTTATGGTGTCGTGTTGCAACATGGGTATAGTGGTGTGGTATTCGCATTTATAATACGGGAGACTTGCTTAATGCTTGATCGTACATCAAAATCAATCAATCAATCAAAATCCTCGATTTTGGAAATATTAGTTTTTGGCATACACCAAGCAATGTTTACTAAAATAATAATAAAAAACAAAATTCTCACAAACATCACATTTTTTTTAAACTTTAATTTGGATTAAATAATTAATTCGTGTAATAATTTCACGATTAAAAATTAAAGTCAAGTAACCTGACAAAATTTGACTCTTTTATTTTTAATTACTGGTTCTTCACTCTGAACTGAAGGTGAAACATGCCCTCCATTGGATGATGAACGACCATTCCAGATTTCAATTATATTCTTATAAAATACTATCCACCTATGTGATACATTTTTCCGCTGGTTGAAAGAGGCAGGATTATGGATAAACCGGTATCATTTGATTTTTTCTGTGATATTTTGACAGAAATAAAATCACTTCCACAACCACTGCGATAATTTATGTAGAAATGTTTAGTTTTTGTTTGCTCTATCTGATTGTAGTTTAACTTATAGGCCTCGTTATGATCCTTGTAATCGGGAAATTTCATCTGTGCAGTGCACTTGATAGTGAATTTTTTTCTTTCCTCTGGTCTTTATAGATATTTATTAGCAGGCTGACAGAGAATATACAAACTTGTTTTTAAAATTTCTTTCCAAAATTCCGCTTTCGAAAATTTCTGTTCAATCCAGTTTTCGGCAGGCTTTGAGCTTTTATTTAAAAGTAGAGCAAAGGACCGCAATTCCTGTTTTGCAGCACACACCTACAATCTGACCAAAAAATGATGGTTTGTACTTCCGGAAGAGAATCGATACATTTTTCAACATTTTTATAAGCGCATTTGTAACGTATCTTCTCGGCCACAAATAGATGTATACCGAAAAATGTGAAAGTTGTTATCTATTTCGAAGGAATTGTTTACTTTATAATATTATTACGTACAAAATTGCACTTAAAACTTCTTTATCACCATAAACTTTTCCCGGTCAAGTAAACACGCAAAATTTTCGCTTATAAAAGAAGTTCGAATTGTTAGCTTTGAGCAGTTGGAAGACATTTTGCAAATCAAAGCTGAAAATTCTAAACAGTTTGCCTTAGGTAATTTTTATTTAGAATATGTGCCTCGTACTCGTTGATTTTCTCTACGGATGCACCCAATGCCATCATCGTATTGCCTCGCATTTATCGCACAGATACTTTTAGGACGATCGAACCCCAAATTAAACTGTTTGTTGAACGTATCTCCGCATTTCCATTTTTGATGTTGATGTCAGGACATTTAATCTTAAATAAGTTGAACATCTTGCTGATGTTGAGGGAGCTTCCCTCATGGATACTACAAAACTCAAGGATATAGACAAAAAAATAAAGCTGGAGAAAAAATTAGCGGATATACACCAAATAGCACGGATATAGATAAAACCACAGACAATAAAAACAGTAAAAATTTGTGAAAATATACAAATTTTTAAAAAAGTATCTCAGAAACGATTAGAGTTAGCTGAATTTGCTGGGAAGTTTGAATTCTTTATGGTCGTTTTACCCTATATATGGTGTAACTCAAATACACCAAAAATTGGACATATACAACAAAATTTCTATGACAACGAAATTTCACTAACTGACGACTTTTCATTTTTATGTCACTAAAAGTAACAAAATGGTATTTAAACTTTTTTCTTTTTAGGAGAGTTCAGTTTAAAAGCTAAATGCTGATTTTGTGAAGCATTAGAGTCAGGTATTCTGTTGCTATATTAACCAGAGATAAGAAGTCGGCTTACATAATTTGTTTAGAATTAGGGGCTATCCAATTGCGGCTATTCCACTAGATGCAATTCTAAGGGGACAATTCCACTTGACACAATTCGTTGACTGGGGAACAATTTAACTTGCACAATTTAACTTGCGTTACAATTTGTATAGTATACACTGAAGCGCAAACACACACTTTCATATTTTATTGGTATTATTGAAACGTAATTACGAAGATAATTATAACTATGGATTTTATATTAATAAAAACTGAAAAAATGGTGAAGGTATAGCAATTCCACTCAACACGATTCCACTGCATACAATTCTACTGACGCAATTCCATTTCTTTAACATTCGTAGTTCTTTCTTTAGGTTACTTTTTAAGTTAATCTTTTTTATAATTTAACGAATTCAATTTGCACAATTTAACCTTTTGAAAATCAAACACATTTATGGTGGCAAATCGCGCGCGATTTACCACCCTAAATGTGCCCATGGCATTTTACAATAAACATCGTATTAATGTTATAAATGGACAACCTTTTTATAAAAACTTAATCACTGCCATTTAGAATTCGGCTTGGTATTTGTAATTGAAATTTAAACAAAGGATGAAATTTACTAACTAAACTAAAAATTATTTACTTATCCATTTTAGTTATTAATAAGTAATATAATAGATACAACTATATTTCCCTTCCACCGAACAGGCTACCGCCACAAGTTAGAATTACAAGAATAAGACCACCCTCTTTGCCCACCAAAATTTGAGGGAAAAAGGGTTATTACGTTTGTTTGCCGTCGGTATTCGGTCGTCTCGGCAGTTAGAATTGAATTTTGTCGAAATTCGAAGAGTTATCCAACGAAAAATGATTCGATCTCCGAAAAGTGCTACCTAACCTTTACAGAAAAAATTGAATATAAATAGTTTTTCGAAAGGACTGACATGTTCATCAAAAGTATCAAAGTACTTTTTATTTTTTAAAGGACCGAAAAAAGTACTAAAGGATCAATAGTTTCTTCCCTGATTAGAATTAGTGTGCAAGTTCGGTGCATTTTGTGTTCGTTTTTCTCATATATAATATGCAATTTCGTTCATATCGGATTTTTCGTTCTTTTTTTATATACAATGTTTGACTTACCCCCAAATCTCCAGCCAGTTATAGGTTTCTTCGGGCTAGTTTAGAATTAAACATGCCATCTAATAATTGAATATTTAATTGGATGCCAATTAAAAATTTTTCCACCGATCCAAATCAAAATGTCATCGACAATTTAAAACTAAAATTAATTAATTTGGTGACTTAGAGTACGGAGGAAAGAAAGATTTAATTCAAGGATATTCAGATAATGGGAATGTGAAAAAGTCTGAAATTGCAAAATATGTGTTAGTATTTATGGTTAGGGCTCTGTTGGGTTAATATAAATACATCTTAACATATTATGCTTCAGAAAAAGGTATAGACAGGATAGTATTTGACCAATTTAATTATTGCCAATATTATATTGGTTGAATTCCATTGACGTGAGCAAACTACTCTCAAGTACTCGCAACTATACTCAAACTAAATTGGTCTTGTAGATGTTTGTGTATGTGTAATTAATATTTCGATTCCATGTGTGTACTTGCAAGTAGCAAATTTGTCCCATTGGAAATAATCTGATGCGATCAAATTTTAAAACACCAGACGGAATTATCAGCAGGAATATTTTAATAGAATTATATAAGTCTGAAAAAAATTGTTCAACTAACTATGTACCAAGATAATATATCGTCATTCTGACCATAGCAGCTGCAACAATAAGAACAATGCACGAAATGGAAAAATTTACAGCCGAAAAAAATACACTTTTGCAATAGCGAATTTTAGCGAGAAAATAGAAAAACTTTTCATAATTTGAATAGGAAACACAAATTTCCATAAAATAAGAATCAGTGTGCTTTAAAGTAAAATAATCATAACGTTGACAATTTAATTTTGATAAAAACATAATATAAACAATTTAGAATGTCAAAAAAATCGACCAATCTCGACTCTTGGGTCTTTTTAGGTTATCGAATTTCTTTAGGAGAACAAGTACAACGGGTGTAAAACGTTCAAATCAATTTGGTGTTCTCAATGACTGCATAATTCTACAAGACAATTTCCCAATAAAAAAATCTGGTAAAGCACGATCTCTTAATCGGCTACTGTCCTCAATTTTTAGATATAATTTTGTAATTTGAAGGTTTTCTGATATAAAATTTTACGAAAATCATTAAACTATTATTTCAAATATCGACGGCTACAAAGCATTACCGTGTATGTTCGTTTTTTATATTTTTACGGGAGGCGAAAAAAACCGATCGGGTTTGCAATGAAGATACTCTGCTAAACTCTCCTGATATACCCTCCTAAACCCTTTTTTGTACGCAGACTTCCCTGGGCCGGGTCCCTGGTCGGCCAGCGAATCCTCTTGTATAATCACCAATATTGGACTGATGAAGCCGAGCCTTTCCATAAAAGATTGGAAGGTTGTCCGTCCAATCCATTGTTTCTTCGTTTTGTTCCATGCTTACAGTAAAAGAGATCAACTTGCATTACAGTAAGTCAGCTTCATTTGAATTAAGAGAGTTGCTTATTGTATCGCACACAGATGTTTGTCTAATTCAGGAACCGTGCATTCTCGTTGGCACTGTCGCTGGCTTGAAATCAACTAATGGAAGAATCTTTTGTAAGATCCCTGTCATTAAAAGTCGAACGTGCATTTTTGTGTGTAACAATAATTTTGGTTCGGTTGTTGAGGAGTGCAGTGTGGCTGATCTGATTCTTGAATTTACTAATTCTTATATTAAATTGGCACTTGCGTCAGTTTATCTTAGCTATGACTCGTCTTTATCTTCTCCTTCGGTTGGGTTTAATAACTTCTTGTTGTGGAGTAATGTCTATTACAATGTCTATTATTATTTTTCTATTATACTCAAAAGACCACCGTTTAAACCATACCGTAACAGGCAATTAACCGATTGGGATTTTGCCCTCTCGAGCTCATCGCCTATAGGTATCCTAATCAGAGCATTAGAAAAAATAACTTCATAAGCACTTTTGTACCTAATTAAATATCAACATTTTTATACAGTACAGCTTTTGAGCTATCACTTTAAAAGCAACTTATTTTTACTTAAATATGAACAATAATTATGAAACTGTGTTTAATTACTCGCAATAAGCTTTGTTTTTATAGTTTTGCAATGGCTTAGTAAAAAAAAAAGAGAAACATGAATTTGTCATTAAAAAGCAAAAAAGTTTTAAGTTTTACGTTCTCTTATTTTATAAAAAATTTTTTGAACTGAAATTATTTTGACAAGGAGGAAAATAATTTCAATGGGGTCATTTTACCGGAAAATAATTAAAATGACTGTAATAGAAACGGAAAGCTTATTAAATATGAGACGATTCTCAACTAACAAAATTTGTACCAAAAAATTTGCCCAAGAAATTGGTAGTCTGGTCATGGAATAAAGTTCTTGTACCACAGCTAAATTATCGTAGTGTTTAAGCCACTTTTACCTTTGGATGTCCCACGACAATTATACCCACAAAATTAATGGACAAGTTCACCCTGGATCCCCTGACTTTAAATTGATTAATATTTTTTATACAGACACCCACACCCACAAACAAATACAATTTATTTCATATACAATCTGCCAACCCTTTAAATACCACAATAACACATTTTACAAATGAAAAAAGTTTCGTTCTAATTTTTGGTTTGATAAATTTTCCATTTTTCTTTTAAACACATAGAGACACACACACATCCATATAAACAAATGAGACATTTTTCTTATCTTATTTATTCTTTTGTTATTTCGGTTTTTGTTTGTTTTCCACTATACTTCTTTGGCTCTTCTTCTCCCTATACCATACCTGAAATTTAATTACACGAAACGTAATTAATTTTTATGTTTTTGAATAATTAATTAAAAAAGTTTAATTAAGAACAACAACGACTAAAAGCAACACAAACAAACAAATACACAAACAAAAAAATGAAATGTGAGTTAAATAAAATAAAGAATATTACAAAACAGACATAATTTTAACTGTTTCAGTAATTCTTTTGTTTTTTATTGTTGTATGTGGCATAACTGTACATACGTCTTTTCTTAATGTGTTTTGTTCTCAGAAAAGGCAAATTTATTTTATTAAAAAAGTAAAAAGCTTTTTTTTTTTTTGGTCCTTGCTTGATTGCAATCATAAAAGTTGGGTGCAAATATGTCTCTTTGTTTGGGAACGACACGTTTTGAGCAATCTATATTGGAAAAATCGTTGCTCATGGCACCAGTCACTTAAAGGTTTTAATTGCAAAAAAAACTAGGTAGAAAAAGTACAAAAATGGCCTTTTTTATATTTCTTGGGAAACTCGTTTTTTGTTTTTTCTAGAGGTTGACAAGTGATTTTTTCTACGATAGTGCAGTAACCTTTGCTTTTGATGATGATTTTTGAATTTAAATTATATAAGAAAAGGATGCTTTGCACACGATTTGTGAAAACCCAAATCTTTCAATTATTTTGTGAACGTTTCAGTTATTAGCTTTGTTAATCCTTACAAGTTTGTTATTTTTTACGTTGCTAATTATTTATAACTATTACCAGTGCACCCTGTATTTTATAGAGCCATAATCAAAAAATCTGAGCTTTTATAAGGGAATTAGAAACGAGGAAAAAACGAAACTTTTCATAGTAAAACACACAAAACATATGGGAAATCACTTTTTTTCCTAAGACAAATTTATAAATGGAAACGTTACAAATTCTTAATTATGATTTCTGAAATACTTTCATAAATGTTTGAATTTTAACATATATGAATATCGTTTAAGTAAATCGTTTTCATTTTCTTGTAATAATTGATTTATTTAAACCATAATATTAAAAAAATTTCATAACAACAGCATTCTGGTCAAATTGAAATAAAAGCTTACTACGATTCGTTTGGTCATTAAGTCAATATACATTACATAGATGGCAGTGATGGCCGTAAAAATTTGGAAAAATCGTACCAAAAATGACCACCTGGGGAATTGTCAAGTTCAAAAATTGTAGGAAAAGCAAAACCAATTCACAAAATATAGGAACGTTTGATAATTTTGCGATTAAATAATTTTTTTTCTTATTTTTCTGTAACCATTTTAGACATCTTACGTACACTAGTAAAACTAAAGATAAATTTAGAAAGTATTATTTTAATTTGTCAGAGCCAACTTTGATGTATTTTTCAAAATGAAAGTTCGAAAAAATATATTTTAGAAATAATTTAATTTTAATATTTCTACAATTAATATTTACTTAATACCAATATGGCCTTCTTGTATATTGTTCTTAAAGATATGTAAAAAACTTCTATATAATCATTTTTTCATTGAAAAACTTAAAGCTAAAAATCACCATTTTTACTATGGATTCCTATGGAAATTAGTGAAAATGTATACCACTAAAAAAAGCTTCTAAAAAATACGTTATTAAGATTATGGCTCTATACTCTAGAAGGCTCTGGTATAACTCAGGCTGCAAATTTCACTTTCGTATTGCAATGACTCATTTTCTTCACTTGTTATACAATATACTATTACAAGGCTTGTATTCTATTTGTTGTTATAGATACGTACTCGTATATGAAGACTCTTTCTGAGCTGAGTGTTGGATGAGATGAATTAGGAATTGGGTTGGGGCTCAATTGTGTATTTAGTTAAGAGTTGAGTTAGGGTTTTAGTTAGAAGACAGCTTGAGTTGAGTTGGCGTACGCATGTATTTCTCGGATCATATTGATTTGGGGATTGAGTTGCGCTTTGAAAGTGACGTTGAGTTGAATCGTGAGTTGTCGGTTGAGTCGGAAGTTTAACGAGGGTTTGGTTGGATTGAGTTTGGGTTGACCCTGTCTTTCAGTGAGATTCAATTTCGAACTTTTGAGTTTGTAGTTGAGTTGAGGGTTGAGTTGCGTGGTCATTTAGTCATTTGGTGGTATTTTAGGGGTTGATCTGATTAAGTTAAACTGTTTTGAAACTTTGTTTTGGGTGTTTTGGGTTGAGATTGAGTTTGCGTTGAGTTCGTTTTCGAGTTAGGGTTGAGTAAATGTTGAGTTTAGGTTGAGTAACGATTTCGGTTGGGGATTACTGTAGTTTTTCGAATCGAGTTGATTTTGGAATTGAGTTGGCCGGTAAGTTTGAAGTTGAGTAGAGGGTTCAAGTTTAGCTCGAGCATGAGTTAAGTTTGTTAATATCCCTTTACTTATTGATATTATAATATCGTACGTTATGGCTATTTTAATTAATGTTTAAATATGGCTTCTGATCTAATAATTTCTGTGTTATACATTTGGTGCAACATTTGGAGTGTTTTGGTTTTGGATTTTGAGGGCCAAATTTGAGTTTCTTCTTCCCTAATGTTAGCTTGTAAAGTAGGACATGAGGGAACAAGTAGTTTTGTTTGCGTTGATTCTTATTTAAGACTATAACAGTTGTACCGTTATACTACTTTCATATTGGTTACTAGGCCGGCTTTCTTTCTCCTGTATGTTTCACCTTTACTTTCTGTTTTTGCTACAGTTGTCCTTGCTTTTTTCTCCACAACAGGGTTGCTTATGCTTATTAATGTTGTGTTCGTGATTTTGGTTGTTCTGTTGTGTCTCTTTTGCAATTCTAAGTTGGTTGTCATCTCTAAGAAGTTTTTATTATACTATATGTCTTGTGGTCTATGATGGTTAATTGCTGTATGTTCTGGATCTCAGTGATCCGATTGTGTGTAGTTTCGTTTTTGATGTCCTCTTAATTTGACCCTACCTGTATATCCTCCTGTTTTAACTCGATTGGTTTTCGGTTACTCGAGACTATCACTGTAAACTCCTTCGTCATAGTTTGGTAAGATGTTAAGAATGTTAATAAGCCTTCCTTAAGGTTGTTACTTCATTTTCCATGTACTACCATGTGTTTGTGGTTTCCAGTTTCACTATTGTGTTTGAGTTGTTTGTGGAGAGTGATTCACAGTTTCCATCCGCATTCCATGTGTTGGTGAATAGTGTTGTTACACAGTGGTGTTTTTGGACTGGTAATTCTGCTATAAGTTGCTATTTTTTCGTTTACACTTGCTTATGCCTCCCAAGTATATCTCCATCGTCTTGTTCTTTTCCTTATTTATTGTTTTATATTCCGTATTGATTACATTTAATTTGCGAACGTTTTCCTTGATTAAAGATAGTAAATACGGTTTGCATAGTCTCATCTAGCTCTTATTTGTCGATTATGGGAATTATGACTTTGATCATGACTTGCCCATATATTTCTGTATAATTCGCTTCGACTACTTGTCTTAGTA
Organism: Tipula vernalis; assembly: GCA_958295665.1. Taxonomy (NCBI): domain Eukaryota; kingdom Metazoa; phylum Arthropoda; class Insecta; order Diptera; family Tipulidae; genus Tipula; species Tipula vernalis. The sequence goes on from OY282559.1 coordinate 21,443,966, forward strand.
TTTCGTGTCTTTCCAGTTTGGAGTTTGAATTTCTATATTGAGTGCGGACTAAGCCTATTGTCTCGTCGAGAGTCACAATCAGTGGGTGTAGTTTTTTTGTATTCGGTTCACATTGTAAACATTGGATTAATATCAATGAGAATAACTCTGCTACTTTGTGTGTTAAATTTTGCACTCTTTCTATGAATATGGTCGTTTGTTCCCTTGATGAGTTGGTTTAACTTTTGCTATACTTCATAGCTTTAAAGTAATTCAAGATTTGACTTTATTACAGCTGAGTTATAATGGTGTATATCCATTTTGCTTGTGTATATTTTGTCACTTATAAATTTATAACCGGCACTGATTCCTACCGCAATTTAAAACGAACCAGAAGCCACATACTACCAATAAATAGCAGTAATAATTTTATAATAAAACAACTTAAGTTATTTTTAAATAATTTTAATTGAAAAAAATTTTGCCTTATAGTAACAATATTTAAAAAAAAATTTTTTTTTTAGAAGATCGATTTCGGATTGACTCCTTCTTCAGTTCTTTTTTACGGAATATTTTTTAAAAAAGAACCGAAGAAGGAGTCAATCCGAATTCGATCTTCTAAAAAAAAAAAAAAAAAAATTTTTTTTAAAATATTGTTACTATAAGGAAAATTTTTTTTCAATTAAAATTATTTAAAAATAACTTAAGTTGTTTTATTATAAAATTATTACTGCTATTTATTGGTAGTATGTGGGTTCTGGTTCATTTTAAATTGCGGTAGAAATCAGTACCGGTCGTCCATAAACGATTTCATATTGCGTAAAATTTGTCGAGTTAGCAAGAAGAAGTTAGCAAATAATTGTTTGTGTCTCCTATTGTATAGGAAGTGGTCCTACTATATGACGAATGCCACTCTTTGAAAAGGACAGCTTGATGTGTCGGTTATTTGGAACGGTGACTTTTACATAACTGACATTTTTTTTTAAAACGGTTTACATGTAGGAGTATTTTGGGCCAATAGCATATAGCATTTTGATGCGTTTGTAAGTACACCATGTCTCGGCGTGCTATTCATTCAGTATTTGTCATCTTTCGTTAATGTCATGTACTACTTTAACCTGTGGGATACATGTTTCGTGTTTTTTTATGTTGTTTGGGAGTTGTGTATATAAGCTGGTTTTTCTATAACTAAGTCGTCATTTGTTTGAGGTATATTATTTGTCCTAGTTTTTGTGTCCGTTTTGTTTTCGTTGTCTTTCTGTTTTACCTTAGTGATTTTACTTTATGCTCTAGTGACTAGTCGGGGTATTTTAGTTTTTAGCAAGACCTAAAACAGACTGAGTTTCACGAATATTTCTCGGTTGGGGAAAGTTTTGTTCCATTTGTACAGTTTTTGTGTTAGGTTTTATGCCATGAGGTGTGATTAGATAACCTAAGAACGGTTTCTTCTTTCGGGGACTGGTATTTGATACTTTGTAGCTTTAAGTTGCTGTTCCTGCAAATATCGAAAATTTTATTTATTTTTTCATTGTGATCACTTAAGTTCTTACTGTAAATTTATACTTCGTCAAAATATATGAAGCATTTCATACCTTGAAATCCGCGCAAAATATTGTTTAAGGCTCTTTGGAAAGTTGCTTGTGAAACCGCTGGCCATATCGAGAGTCGGGAAATACTGGACGTTAGCTGTTTTTTTTTCGGAACAGCCAGTAATGAACTACTAAATGGGCTGATGCTAGGTTTGATTTTTCCGTTGTCTAACATTTCCTGTAGGTTTATTTTATCTCTCTGGGTTTGCGGAAGTTGAGATCTGTGCATGTGTATTTGTTTTGAATCTGTATATAAGTTGATTTGATACACGTAATTTTTCGAACCGAAGTTCTGATTACAGTAATTGTATTGCCTACCTTCAGAGGGCACATGTTTATATAGATTATCAGCAGGTTGTTCATTTTTACAAACGATTTATGAAGAAGCCAGCAATAAGATTGCGGAAGCTATCAGAATTGGAAAGCAATCTGTAGAATATGGAATTCTTCTTGGAGGAGCCTTCTTGGAGGGTAACGAGTTCTACACTGACATCCTTTCTTGTTTGTGATAGTACTCTCAAACGTCACTGATTTTTGTTGTGACATCAAGTACCGATTCTAAATCTCATATTTAGATACATTAGTGGGGATAAGGGGTTCGGTGTTGTTTTCATTGTTTATTTTAACATTATAGGGTTTTACCGCCTAGGATTTGAAACAGTCATGTTTCCTAGATTTTCTCGCCTTCCAGTAATGTTTGGTAATCTAAAATTAAACCATTTTACTCTAATTTATCTACCTGGACCACAAATTCTTTGCACTACAAACAGCCTAAAATAGTCGAAAGCTTTTAGAAAAGAATTTTCTATAATGTACCGAACCAACACTAGCTCACCATTAATTTTGATATTTTGTTCTCTTACTTAGTTTTTTATTTCCTGGTAAGTGAATTTCCAGGGGCGATTTAGCTGTAGAAGGTAATATTAAATATTTGAAGTAAAAAACCATTTGATTATATCGAATCAAATAAAAATTTCTTTTAGGTGAAAGCTGCTTGTTTAGACCCAATCGTAATTTCCAGTTACGATCAACCTAAAAGAAAATAAGAAAGAGAAAACAAATTAGAATTAAGAAAATCGTGTGTTGGCAGCACAAAACAATTCACGTTAATTATACGTCGTGTCCTTACCTTTTCCATTCCTAATATTTTAACCTCGAGCAAGGCCCGAGTAATTGGCCTATACCCACCGGATGCTCAGTCAATAACCACCAGCGTTTGCAGCTATTAGTAATTAAATATCTAATTACTTAATCGAAGAAATCGACTATCATTCGCTGCTATAGCCATTATTGTAAATTCAGCCGAATTCGTGAGGAAATCATTATTCAACCAATCGTGGGACGCCCAAAAAACCTTGAGTATTAATTCATTTCATTAAATTTTTTCTTTTCTCTTTAAATAAATAAAATTCATAAATATGTTATTCATTTAAATTTTCGATTGTTCATCTATTTTAATCAAAGTATACCTAACCTCAAAATTTAGTTCACTAAATTTCGTGTAACGGTGAAGTGAAAAGTGTGACTCAGTGATTTAATTTCCACACGTCTTAACAGCAATTAATTAACCTTACATTATGGAGGCTCTGGAAAAGCGACGTTCAACCATTAAAGGTCAAATATCCAAATTACTCACCTACGCAGAAGCATTAGAAACCAAAACAGATTCAGTAGAAGAAATTAAGGCACGCTTAGACAAAACCAATCAGTTATGGACCGAGTTTGCGACAATTGAAGGTAAGATGTAAGAGAAGAAATCGAATCTCACAGTGACGCATTTGACGAAACGTACTACCACGCGGTCGCCTTGCTTAACGGGTTTATCCGAAAATTTTATCCTAATCAGTTCAACACATCAATGACCAACGGTGAAGCTTGAATACAATCAGGGTCGATGGAAACGAAGTTACCAAGGTTACACATTCCAGTGTTCCAGAGTGACTACCAGGATTGGCAAAGTTTCTTCGACTTGTTTAACACATCCGTACATGAAAGGACATCGCTTTCCGCTGCACAAAAACTACAGTACTTAAAAGGTTTATTGAGAGGAGAACCTTTGGGCCTAATTAGGCACTTAAGTATAACAGACGCAAATTACATTGAAGCTTATCAATTACTAAGCAAAAGATACGATCGAAAGAAAGTCACTATCAACAGTTATATTGAAACGTTTTTTCAAACACCACCTATTACACGTCTTAATTCAGCAACTATCAGAAAATTAGCCAACACGACAGAAGAAATCGTTAAAGGACTCAAAGCTCTAGGAACACAGGGTGAATCAAGAGATCCATGGCTCATATACATCATAGTCAGCAAATTGGACGACGAAAGTCGTCAATTTTGGCAACAAGAAGCATCCAAAATAAATCATCCGTCCTTTCAAGATCTCATTGATTCTCTAGTCAAGAGAGCGGATACTCTAGAGGAAATACGTGACATCGTGTGTAAACCCCAAGCTCAATTAATTTCAAGTGTACGACGATCCCACACTGCGAAACCAACTTATACGACAACATGCCCATTGTGCGAGATAGAGCATATTTTATATCAGAGTCCCAAATTTAAAGCAATGAGTGTAACAGAAAGGCGGTCATATATACAAAAAAATTCACGTTGTTTTAACTGCTTAAGCAACACTCTTACTGTCCAAAACTGTCGTTCAAAAAGGTTTTGTCAAGTTTGTAACAAACGTCACAATAGTCTTCTTCATTTATCGAATACCGTTGAACCATCCACCTCCGTTCAATCAATTAATACCGCCAATTTGACTTCACATAAAGCACCTGTTACCATTAATCGGTCACTTGCAATTTCTTCACCCAATATCTCATCAACCGAACATAATTTTTCAGTCAATTTACCATCAAACGCAGCTAATACGCCAAAATTATCATCAACCCTACATTTGGTGACTTACATACCTGTCGGTTGTTGCTGGACTCTGGGTCACAGGCTTCGTTTGTTACCGAAGCATGTATCAAACGACTTTCATTACCCACACGAAGAACTAACGTAAGAATTACAGGAGTTGGTTCATCAACCGCTGGAATTGCAAAACGAACTACCAGCTTGGATATTAATTCAAGGCACCAACCAAATTACCAATTAACTGTTGAAGCCTTTATATTACCAAAAATAACAACGCCGTTACCCTCAACAAGTTTTCCTATTAAACAATGGCATCATTTAAACTCATTGGAGCTAGCTGACCCAAATTATAATGAGACCAGCACTATCGACCTATTAATCGGCGCGGAACATTTTCTCGACATCATCATCGACGGCAAGAGGTCCGGTAGCACCGGAGAACCAATTGCCCAAAATAGTGTATTCGGCTGGGTCATAGTTGGTCAAATTAATGAATTCCATCAACACAGGTCGTCTAGTGTTACTTTGCTCTCAGAGATTGACATTAATTCATCATTGCAAAAACTTTGGGAAACCGAAGAAGTCCCAACAACCAACCACCTTTCCGATGAGGAACAATTATCTGAAAACCACTTCGAGCAAACTCATACACGTTCTTCCGATGGAAGGTTCATAGTTAGTCTTCCTTTCAAACACACCAGAGGAATACTGGGAAATTCTCTAAAACCGGCTATAAGACGTTTCCTCCTTGGAGAACAAATTACAATGGGACCCTAACCTAAGGAAACCATATATATCGTTCATGCGGGAATACATTGCATTGGGTCACATGGAACTCATACCACCGGATCAAATTACTATAGATGATGCTAATTCGTTCTATTTACCATACCACGCCGTATTCAAACAAACGAGTACTACTACAAAATTGCGAGTGGTGTTTGATGCCTCCGCAAAATCATCGACCGGTACTTCTTTAAACAACACCTTTATTGGTAGGCCCAACAGTTCAAGGTTCACTGTACTCAATTCTACTACGATTCAGGAAACATTTCGTTGTCTTCTCAGCAGATATAGAGAAAATGTACCGCCAAATCAGTGTCACACCAACTGACACGGACTACCAGCGGATTGTTTGGCGTGAAAGCCCACAATCCAGAATTCAACATTATCGGCTAAAGACCGTTACATACGGAACCTCTCCAGCCCCCTATCTTGCAACGTAAACACTCGTTAAATTGGCCAATGAATATCAAAATCAATATCCTGTTGCCTCACAAATTATCCGTGTAGACTTCTACATCGACGATTTAATGTCCGGAGCAAACACAGAACAGGAAGCGCACCAGCTGAGAGACCAAATCCTTCAGATATTAACGTCTGCAGGTTTTAACCTTCGAAAATGGACCTCAAATTGCCCACAGTTGCTGAGTTCCATACCAATGGATAGTCAGAACCTATCACCAGTCGAGATTCAAGAGGAAAAACAATCAGTGAAGTTGCTTGGACTTCAATGGAGCTCCAAAATGGACAGCTTCTATTTCAAAGTGTCAATAGACCCAAACAGTCGTTGTGGTTGTTGAACTTACAATGGGATGATCCGCTTCCAGCTAATATATCCAAAAGATGGATAGCTCTAAGGACAGAGTTCAGGCATATAGAAAGAATTTCCATAACACAATGGTTGCAGATTACCTTCGAAGAATTTCAATTACACAGGTTTTCAGACGCTTCGGAAGCGGCTTACTCGGCAGTAATTTATACCAGATGCAGAGACAGAAATGGGACCATAGTAACAAACATTGTCACCGCAAGGACAAAGGTGGCACCTATCAAACCTGTATCAATTCCGCACTTGGAATTATGTGGTGCCATTCTACTGACAAGGCTTATGAAATTGATTGTGGAATCACTTCAATGTCCAAGGGCTGGTATCTATCTCTGGACTGACTCCGCCAATGTGTTATGGTGGCTTTCCTCGCATCCTAAATCATGGAAGACCTATGTAGCTAACCGGACCTCCGAGAATCCAGCTGATTGCGCCAGTCGTGGCATATTGCCCTCAGTTTTAACCGACTTCGAACTTTGATGGAAGGGACCCCCTTGGCTTGTTAAATCTGAAGAAGAGTGGCCTAATCAGAAAATTCTACAACCAAAACCCGATCACCTTGAATGAATTTACTGCCACTATTAGAAACGATTTGTTTGCTGAACTTGCAGAGAAGTATTCCTAATTTTCAAAATTAGTTCAAATCGGTGCCCGGTTGTTACAATTTATTGGTATTTTAAGAAGGTGCAAGAACATTGAAGCAAAATCCAACCTATTATCACCCACTCAGTTTAAAACCGCGTCCGAGCTTATGTTTAAGTATATTCAGAATGAATCATTCACGATTGAAGTTCAACTCTTAAGCACCAAAAAAAAATTGCCAAAATCAAGTAAAATTGTTTCGCTGAATCCATTCCTTGATGACTTTGGAGTTTTGAGAGTGGGAAGTCGAATAAAAAACGCTAATATCCCATATTCCACAAAATTTCCAGTTATTCTCCCAGCCGATCACATCGTTACACAACTTATAGTAGATGAAACCCATACAAAATACCTTCACGCTTCCCAGTCACTGCTGATAACCTCACTCCGACAAAAATATTTGATCATAAAATGCAAAAATACTGTTCGCCGATTTTTCGAGCGGAGCACAACGAATACCTGACGTCGCTACACAGCCGCTCCAAATGGCAACCCAAACACAAAAACTTGGCAATTAATGACATCGTATTAATCCGGGAAGATTATGTGGCACCAGCAAATTGGCCACTTGGAAGAATCACAGAGTTGCATCCAGGCAAAGGCGGAGTTGTACGGGTCGTAACAATACTCACCAAATCGGGTACATACAAACGACCTATACTCAAACTCGTACTATTACCAGTATATTGAACATAATGGTTCAACGTCGGCGGTATGTTTAGATCCAATCGTAATTTCCAGTTACGATCAACCTAAAAGAAAATAAGAAAGAGAAAACAAATTAGAATTAAGAAAATCGTGTGTTATGGCAGCACAAAACCTTTTCCATTCCTAATATTTTAACCTCGAGCAAGGCCCGAGTAATTGGCCTATACCCACCTTAACACTTCTACAATCGAATTTACAAATATTTATCGAAAAGGCTTTGTTATGTAAACGGACAAAGAGTAAAAAGAATTTTTTTGTGCTTTGATATGTGAAAGCTTTTATTTGCCATAGACGAATGAGAAAATAAAATTTATTTCATGAATTTAACAAGCACAAATTAAAATAGTTTCCATAGTGCAATAAAGTTTTTAGATTTGTGTTATCAATAGTTACATTTGTATTTTAAATACACAAATGTATACAGTTTGTATATACTCGTACATATATAGAACAGTATTTTGGATTTTTTTGGAATGATGATTTATTGAATGCTGAGTACTTCTATTAATAAATGCATAATGATTTATTTATCCCAACAATAAATATTTACCTAAACTAACTCGAAAAATGTTCAAAAATATAGAAAATCACATTAATTCTATTTCCTGCCCCAAAATCATTCAAAATATCCAAAAAAAAAAAAAAAACTAGGCCAATGTAAAAAAAAACCTTCGTTCGAAATCCGGCATTCGATGTCAATTTGCAAAAAAATAAATGAAAAACCCTCGAAAAAAGCAAAAAAAAAAAAATAGAGAAGAGATTACGTATTAAAACGGTTATGGTAAATCATAGATTATTTTCATCATTTAATCGCAATCCCTAAACCAAACCCAATCAAACCCGAAATAGCTACACAGCCAACAACAAAAATCAGCTGAGCAAAAAAATTTGGTTTTTGTTCCATTTCAAATGAAAAATGAAAATTGTAATCCCTTTATTGGATTTTTGATTCCCTTAAGTAAAACGTTCTATAATTTTTGTTCTACTTCGATCAATATTATCCTAACTTCATCATCTCGTCTCGCATTCCTTCCCTTTGAATCACATACATACACACATAATGATAAAAGGATTTTTATTATTATGAATATTGTTGTCATTAGTTATACGTTATGCCTCTCTTCGTATGTATGTGCGTGTGGTTTTATTTTTATTTTTTAATCTGGTTAGGATTTATAAACATAAACACAATCAAATCAGCTGCTTCCAAAAAATACTACGATTTAATTCGTGTTAATAATAATTTGGTGATTATTTTATTGTCCATCACGCGACAATAACGGTTATTGGCCAAATATTTATCACAAACTAAATAAAGGTTATTCCAAACAAAAAAAAAATTCGAGATTCAGGTTTGCATATGGTTTTATAACGATATATCGATTTGGTGCTCGATTGGTATTCGATTCGAATTTAACTATCCATTGGAGAATTGAAGATTTGTTTCCTTTTTGGATGCTACATACACACCAATAACAAATTTTTATTTACCATTCACCATTGCTCTAATTTAAACAATTTTTCTTCTCATGGATTGTATACCGTTTTGTGCTATGCCAGGGACCATTGTGATCCTGGTATCTTTACAGAATGTATATTGGTGAAGATAAATATTTTTTTTTTTTTTTGGAAGGCATGGTGGAAAATTGCAATATAACTTTTTAATTGCAATCTACATATATGTATGTACGTACACATACATACATAAATGAAATTAATTGGGTGATTTCGATGTATCTGCGGCACTTCGGTTTAATTAAATTTGGTTCACGTTTTTAGGAATGATAATCATTTTTTATCGTTTTTTTTTTGAATCCATTTTCGGCAAGAAAAATTATTGTCATCATTTTGAGTTGAAAAACGGTTATACTACATTGTTTACGAGACATGGGAGTAATTAATTGGAAAATGGTTTTCAACACAGTACCCATTAGGTATGCCAGAGATCATATTTCTTTCATATTTAATGGGCGAATTCACGTTCACCAAAAATGAATGTCATAACGTAGAATCGTGATATAATCGCTAGGCTCATGCTTGAATGTTTGCTATTTAGTTGGAAGAAAACGAAATTTATTGATGTGAAAACTGAAACAAAATGGGAATAAGCAGCTTATGCTGTCGATTTTTCGATTAAATTTCTGACTTTTCTAAATTGCCAATCATTCATTGATCGTAATGGACAAAAAGACAAGCTAGATAGATTCTAAATAGCGGCTTTTGAAACGTCAACCGAATTTTATTATCATTTGACGGAAATAACCAGACAAATATTTCTCGTTTTTGCTTACGTGCAGGTTAATTTACTAGGTGTATTTGTGTCTTTTAGGATTTTTCATATTTCGTACAGAAAATTGGGTACAAAATATTAAATTAATTTATTTGCGAAAATAACAAAATCTAAAGACTTTTCACGCCAAAGATGAGTTTGAACAAAAACGGAAACAGATTATTTCAGTATTGCTAAAGCAAACTTAAAGCCCTCTGTTCGGCACAAAAATTCACCCGATATCCGTGTGTGACAAAGTGGGGATAAAAATAATGCTCAGGCAGATAAAAATGCTAAATTCCCCTTTCGTCTTTACCCTTTCTGCTTTAAAAGACACATCAGATTTAAGTGAAATTGTTTCCAAATTAATGAACAGTTATTTAGGGGATCTTAAAAGCATAAAATTGGATCCCTTTAAACGATTTTACTTGCAGGAAGAGAATATGTTAAAGCGAATTTGCTGTAAAATTATCTCTCAGACCTCTTACAAATTATCAACACCAGCTGTTGATCATAAATATAACTGGCTACAACTCACGATGGTGATTAAATTGAAAAATTTAGTTAGGGGAGTTGCTAGCATAAAATTATAATCTAATACAAATTTTTACATGCAGGAAGAGAATATGTTTATGTAAATTTACTCCAAAATTGTCTCTTAGACCTCTACAAGAAGAAACACGACGATAATTAATTTTAATAACTTACTTAGGGGAGTTAGAACCATAAATTTGTAATCCAATAAAAAGTTTTACATGCAGGAAGAGAATATTTTTATGTCAATTTACTCTAAAATTTTTTCTCATACCTCTTAAAATTTATCAACACAACCTATTTATTATAAATGTAACTGGCTGCGACTCAGATGATGGTTAATTACAAAAATTGAATTTGTGTAGGTAAGAAGCCTAAAATTGTACTCCATTAAATGGTTTTATATGCAAGAAGAGAATATGTTTATGTAAATTTACTCCAAAATTAATTTTTGTACCTCTTAAAACGACCTACGACGAAGTTAAATTGAAAAAATATAATTACAGAGGTTAAAAGCATAAATATATATTCCAATAAAGATTTTATTTGCAGGAAGAGAATTTGTTTATGTAAATTTACTCTAAAATTGTTTCTCAGACGTCTTAAAAATTATCAACATTAACTATTTATCATAAATGTGACTGGCAACGACTCAAGACGATGATTAATTTGAATAATTTAATCAGGATAGTTGGAAGCATAAATGTAAATGTTGTAATCCAGTAAAAAGTTTTACATGCAGGAAGAGAAAATGTTTATGTAAATTTTCTCTAAAATTTTATCTCATACCTCTTAAAAATTATCAACACCACCTATTTATCATAAATGTAACTGGCTGCGACTCAGAACGATGGTTAATTTCAAAAATACTAATTTGGGTAGGTAAGAAGCCTAGAATTGTTCTCCAGTAATAGGTTTTTACATGCAGGAAGAGAATATGTTTATTTAATTCTCTTTTTTAAGATTTAAGTTTCTAATAAATTGATTTTGTTGGTTTTTTAGCTTAATTTATTTTTATTTTTGATTAATTTTTTAATGAAAAGCCCGACGTTTCGACGTCACATCCCGTCATTTTCAAGGTTACAATTTATACTATAATTTCAAAAAACAATTTTTTATAACGAATTTTTTTCTAAAGTGAAACTTATAAAATACTCAGTTTAACAGAAAAAAAGTTTTTGTATACGATTAGAGTGAAACAAATTTTAATTTCAAAGAATTTAACAAATACTTTGAATCTTCCTGGATATTTAACAAATTTTGAGATAAATTGTAAATGCTTTCCAAAATTAACCTTTTATTGAGATGTTGCTCCTTATCAAGTATCTTAGCGTCATCTATTGATAATTAGTGATTACTTTCACGTAGATGATTCGATAAAGCGCTGTGTGACGACACACGAACATTTTAATTTATATATTAAATTTGATTGTAACTCTATAGGAATTTTGTCTTTTAATTTAGTGAATAAAACCATGTACAAACTTTGAAATGCTCTACCAAACAAGTTGTATATCATAATTTTGTAAAAGAATTTTAATTTTTTCGATCCAAATTTTAACATACGGGACCGAAATGAAAAGTTTCCGATTATTTTGAACGACTAAATTTTAATTTTCGCGCGTATTTTCCACAATATTTTTCGAATTTCTATGTTTGTCGATATCCTTTCTAATACCTCTTCTCGGATAACCATTTTGTGTTAGAACATCCCCTAATATTTTAAAATTTTTGCATTGAAAACCTCATCCGATAATCTCAAAATGTTTTCAGCTAACAAGAAAACTGTGTTATTTTTGTAAGATGATGGAAGCCAAGAGTTATAATATAGATAGTCAAACTTCCATCCTCATAACGTATTACCATTGTAGCTAGAAAGGCTAAACGACCTTGATTTTAAATTTCACATAAGTACAAAAAATTATCAATTTCTGAATTTGGAATGGCCGCAATAATATCATCAACATATTGGTAAAAGAAAATAGGTTTTACGAGGTTTGACGGGAGAGGTTTTTAACACTTCGGTTTCAACGTGTTCCATTACTAAGTTTGTCTAAAACATCTTCCCCGAAACTAAATTGGGTATGATCTAACACATATTTCAACGCTTTTACAAAATTTTTTGGCTCCAGATTTGTATTACTACATGCTTTATTGCTTTTCCACAATTTTTTAAACATAATTATTACCAAAGATGAGCCAAAGTTTGTGAACAACGAAACTACATCTAAAGATACTAATATATAATTTTAATTTATTGGTAGAGAAATATTTTTAATTTTAATTTTAAAATCTTCCGCGTTTATTACAGTCGTAAAGCTACTTCCCACGTAATGATTTAAAATGTTAGACAAAAATTTGGATAAATTGTATAAAGGTGAACATAAATAGCTAACAATTGGTCTCAAGGAAAAACCAATTTTGTGCACTTTTGGTAGACCGGGTTGTACCATGACAATTTTTAAGAAATTTTGCCAATTTTTCTCGATTTTTCCTAAACGTTCCCAAGAGCCAATGATCAGATTTAATTTAGATTGCATTGAAGAAATACCAACTTTCCGAATTTCAATATAAGTGTTGTTGTCCGAGAAGAGTAACTCCACTACATATTCAATTTTTGCCATATGTTACGCCATAAGTACCCTAAAACTGCCTCTCGTATATCTTTAAAATTATCAACACCACCTTTTAATCATAAATGTAACTAGCTACAGCTCAAGGCGATGATTAATTTAAAAAATTTAATCAGGGGGTTAGAAGCATAAAGTTGTAATCCAGTAAAAAGTTTTACATTCAGGAAGCGAATATGTTAATGTAAATATACTTAAAAATTATCAACATAATCTATTGATTATAAATGTACCTGGCTAAGACTCAGGACCATGACCAATTTCAAAAATTTGATTACGGGAGCTTAGAAGCCTATAAATGTACTCCAGTAATAGCTTTTACATGCAGGAAGAGAATATGTTTATGTAAATTTGCTCCAAAATTAACTTTTTGGATCTCTTAAAACGTCTTACGACGATGTTAAATTGAAAAAATATAGTTACGGACGTGAAAAATTTAATCAGGGGAGTTAGAAGCATAAAATTGAAATCCAGTAAAAAGTTTTATATTCAGGAAGCGAATATGTTAATGTAAATATACTTAAAAATTATCAAAACAACCTATTGATTATAAATGTACCTGGCTAAAACTCAGGACCATGACTGATTTCAAAAATTTGATTACGGGAGCTTAGAAGCCTATAAATGTACTCCAGTAATAGGTTTTACATGCAGGAAGAGAATATGTTTATGTAAATTTGCTCCAAAATTAACTTTTTGGATCTCTTAAAACGTCTTACGACGATGTTAAATTGAAAAAAATATAGTTACGGACGTGAAAAATTTAATCAGGGGAGTTAGAAGCATAAAATTGAAATCCAGTAAAAAGTTTTACATTCAGGAAGCGAATATGTTAATGTAAATATACTTAAATATTATCAACACAACCTATTGATTATAAATGTACCTGGCTAAGACTCAGGACCATGACCAATTTCAAAAATTTGATTACGGGAGCTTAGAAGCCAATAAATGTACTCCAGTAATAGGTTTTACATGCAGGAAGAGAATATGTTTATGTAAATTTGCTCCAAAATTAACTTTTGGATCTCTTAAAACGTCTTACGACGATGTTAAATTGAAAAAATATAGTTACGGACGTGAAAAATTTAATCAGGGGAGTTAGAAGCATAAAATTGTAATCCAGTAAAAAGTTTTACATTCAGGAAGAGAATATGTTTATGTAAATATACTTATAAATTATCAACACAACCTATTGATTATAAATGTACCTGGCTAAGACTCAGGACCATGACTAATTTCAAAAATTTGATTACGGGAGCTTAGAAGCCTAAAATTGTACTCCAGTAATAGGTTTTACATGCAGGAAGAGAATATGTTTATGTAAATTTGCTCCAAAATTAAGTTTTTGGATCTCTTAAAACGTCTTACAACGATGTTAAATTGAAAAAATATAGTTACGGACGTGAAAAATTTAATCAGGGGAGTTAGAAGCATAAAATTGTAATCCAGTAAAAAGTTTTACATTCAGGAAGAGAATATGTTAATGTAAATATACTTAAATATTATCAACACAACCTATTGATTATAAATGTACCTGGCTAAGACTCAGGACCATGACCAATTTCAAAAATTTGATTACGGGAGCTTAGAAGCCAATAAATGTACTCCAGTAATAGGTTTTACATGCAGGAAGAGAATATGTTTATGTAAATTTGCTCCAAAATTAACTTTTGGATCTCTTAAAACGTCTTACGACGATGTTAAATTGAAAAAATATAGTTACGGACGTGAAAAATTTAATTAGGGGAGTTAGAAGCATAAAATTGTAATCCAGTAAAAAGTTTTACATTCAGGAAGAGAATATGTTTATGTAAATATACTTAAAAATTATCAAAACAACCTATTGATTATAAATGTACCTGGCTAAGACTCAGGACCATGACCAATTTCAAAAATTTGATTACGGGAGCTTAGAAGCCTAAAATTGTACTCCAGTAATAGGTTTTACATGCAGGAAGAGAATATGTTTATGTAAATTTTCTCCAAAATTAAGTTTTGGATCTCTTAAAGCGTCTTACGACGATGTTAAATTGGAAAAATATAGTTACGAACGTGAAAAATTTAATCAGGGGAGCATAAAATTGAAATCCAGTAAAAAGTTTTACATTCAGGAAGAGAATATGTTTATGTAAATATATTTAAAAATTATCAACACATCCTATTGATTATAAATGTACCTGGCTAAGACTCAGGACCATGACTAATTTCAAAAATTTGATTACGGGAGCCTAGAAACCTAAAATTGTACCCCAGTAATAGGTTTTATATGCAGGAAGAGAATATGTTTATGTAAATTTGCTCCAAAATTAACTTTTGGATCTCTTAAAACGTCTTACGACAATGTTAAATTGAAAAAAATATAGCTACGGACGTGAAAAATTTAATCAGGGGAGTTAGAAGCGTAAAATTGTAATCCAGTAAAAAGTTTTACATTCAGGAAGAAAATATGTTTATGTAAATATACTTAAAAATTATCAACACAACCTATTGATTTTTAAATGTACCTGGCTAAGACTCAGGACCATGACTTATTTCAAAAATTTGATTACGGGAGCTTAGAAGCCTATAAATGTACTCCAGTAATAGGTTTTACATGCAGGAAGAGAATATGTTTATGTAAATTGGCTCCAAAATTAACTTTTTGGATCTCTTAAAACGTCTTACGACGATGTTAAATTGAAAAAATATAGTTACGAACGTGAAAAATTTAATCAGGGAGTTAGAAACATAAAATTGTAATCCAGTAAAAAGTTTTACATTCAGGAAGCGAATATGTTAATGTAAATATATTTAAAAATTATCAACATAACCTATTGATTATAAATGTACCTGGCTAAGACTCAGGACCATGACTAATTTCAAAAATTTGATTACGGGAGCTTAGAAGGCTATAAATGTACTCCAGTAATAGGTTTTACATGCAGGAAGAGAATATGTTTATGTAAATTTGCTCCAAAATTAACTTTTGGTTCTCTTAAAACGTCTTACGACGATGTTAAATTGAAAAAAATATAGTTACGGACGTGAACAATTTAATCAGGGGAGTTAGAAGCATAAAATTGTAATCCAGTAAAAAGTTTTACATTCAGGAAGAGAATATGTTTGAAAAATTGTTTTTTTAAAATAAATAATTCCTGATAAATTTCGTGTTCATGGGAAAGCCCGTGTTTTTTGCGGATTAAAATAATTCTTGTCAATTTAACTAAAATATTGACGATCGTAAATTAAATTTTGTTCAATTAGAACTAAACGAAAATTAACTCAAAATGGTTGTTAGATATATATTGCTGTTCTTTTTTTTGTTGATATGATTGCCACCTTAGGCCCGGACCTATACGGCCTGTAGTTCATATAAATGCTTCTGTTGATGCTCGGCGTTGTTCATATAAATGCTTCTGTTGAGTTCAATCGCTTCTCGTCTTTTATATTTTAATTTTTAGGAAATATTTTTAATATACCATATTAGCAAGTTTGAAGTATTATCAAATGATTGTTTTAATTATATTCGTTGTAAAATAATTGGATTTAATTGGATTTGACTAAATTTAAGCATGTAGGCTTGTTTAATTTGGCTTATATGAATGCTCTTATTGTTTCTTATCGGGCGCATTGTTTTTTATCGCACCGAGAACTCCTGTTCATCTGTAATGCGTGTCATGGACGGTTAGCTGAGGTAACTTGTGCGTTTGGTGTTTTTTTCTCCGTTAAAGGCACTGTATATTTGACCACTTTATTTGTCAGATGAAAAGTAGAAATATTCCAGTAATTAAAAATGGAGTAATATACGATTGAATAGAAGTTGTAAGAAAATTTCGTACAGAATTCTGGAATAGAAAATTATTCGTCAATTTTGGCCGTTTGGAAAATTGTTGCAAAATTTATGGAAACTGTATGGTATAACGGTTGTTATGCTAGTGCTTTAAGTGCTAATGTGTAGTAACACAATCCACCAACCACTTTATTCAGAATTTTGCACAAAGATATTTATTTGAACGCATACAAGATTCAGATAACTCAAATAATTAAGCCATCAGATTTTTGATTACATCGTCAATTCGCTAAGGCCATACAAAAAAAACTTGGGTGCGTTTTGAAATTCCTCTTTAGCGGCGAAGCATATTTTGAACTGAATGGATTTGTAAACAAACAAAATTGTAAAATCTGGGCTAAAGAAAATCCACAGAAAACGTTTGTCTATTGTGGTTTTTGGGTTCTTGACGAATTGGAAGGTTGTCCAGAATATGTGGTTTCAGCAGGACTTTGGTAATCTAATAATTTCACGAGGTCGAAATTAATTGACAGCCAAAATCTTTCGATCTAACACCCCTAGATTTTTTTCTAATGTGACTATTTCAAGGCAAAAGTCTATGTCAACGAAGAGGAATATTATTAATTGTCTTCAAGAAATTGAACTGCAGTTATTCCAGAATGAGGCGGACAAATTTTCATTTATAAACCGTTTATTAATGAAACAAGCCAACTGAAACCCATATCATTATCAAAGATTTCCTAAAGCTATGCGTTAACACCTTTCATTCGCATTATAACAAGCATTAAACAAAAAAAAACTCAATCAAAAGTTACCAGTAAAAAAAAAAACAAAAAAATTTACAAGATAACTCACTGAACAATAAATCAAAGGAGAAATAATTTTTTCCGGCTATATGCTCACCGCAAGTCCATAGCGATATAAAAATTTCGCTCGCACCTTCAGTGTTGTATGTACGCACAATGTGAGGGAGAAAAATCGCGCCAAATCATCATAATGAAATATGATTAAGGATTTGGATTTTTTTTTCACCTTTTCAGTTCCCTCGTCTACACATCTATATATAGATTTAGGTCAGTGCCTATCTTATATATACTATACAATATATTACTTTTGCGTATTCTAAATACTTTGCCATCATCAATCAAATTCTATATGGCCGAGATTATTTTTTTACTCGGTTCTATGCGTTTTTTGCCAAAATCAACAATCATAAATAATATTTTGTTTGATAACCAATACAATCTCATTTCAATGTTTATAATGTGAAACTAGAATAGTCCAATCATTAGCAAAAAAAATTTAAAATTGTACAGATTACCATCATTAGCTCTCAATGTAATAAGTCGACACGAAATGAAAAACTTCTGTACTCGTAAATGAGTCTTGTTATAAACGAACAACAACGTTGATTATTTTCGCGGTATTACGATGTTGTGCACGCCTATACAGTTAAATTATTTTATAAATTAGGCCGGATATTGTCTAAGATATTCTCATGTCGACAACCAAAAAAAAAAAAAAAAAAAATAGAAAATGAAAAGGATAACAGTTTTTCCGTTTTTCACTATGGTTAACGAAACATTTTTGGTTATCTAAATACGCACATAATATTTTGTTTGTTTGTTTTAAAATAGTTTGCCTAGAATTTTGATAAGGACGTGTGTGTGTGTGTGTGTGTGTATAAACGGTACTAGAAAACACATCAAGGCTAGGAAACTTATCTCGGTTTTGATTATATTTTAAATATAAATTTGTCTAATCTAAATATCTTTTTTGTAAGGATTTGCCCCCCGAATATAGAAAGAAACAGATTTGCTGTCATTTGATTATAAATGTGTTTGGCATAATATAACAGACGTTGCGCGTGTTTTTGTTTTTGGTAGATGGAGATATTTTTTGTCCTCATTATTTTCTGATGAAGGTATTAAAACTCAATTATTATTTTACGAAGTTTTTTTTGTAGTTTTCGGTTTCTGGAGGCTGTATGAAGTGTTCATATTTCCCATCCGTTTCTCTAGTTTATGGAATGTTAAACAGACAACAACACGTTTCCAGTGGAAGGTAGAAAAGATACTGCAATATTTAAGCCCCTTTCAAGGAGTCCTTGCGTCTGTTGCCATATTATGTGCTACTGTGCCATATTATATGCCATATTATGTGCCATATTGTCTGTTAGAGGTGTTAATGAAGGGCTTCAAGTGAAATCATCGATGTTATTCGTTTTGAATCATTCAAGTTTATTTTTTTATGGTCAATTTAATGATAAATTAGGAGCAAACGTTTAATTACATCCCATAAGCGATGATCTGCCATAATATCTATTCTCGTATATAAATTTGGTAATTTTTCTAATAATAAATTCCCTACTGTTTAATAATTACAAAAGCATACAAAACTTAATATTTTCAAATCAAAATATCCAAATTTGTAAAAGCTTTTCAATTTAACAAAAAAAAGAAAAAAAAAATCGATTTATTTAAGTTACGATTTTATAATATTTCCAATATTTTTTTTAAATTTGAAGTTTTTTACTTTCTGCAAAATTATATTTTGTAAGTCTAAATTCAATATTGATCTAAAATTTATTAGTTTAGTAAATGTTATCTAGAACAAACTCAAAAATATGCAAATAAAACATTAAACTCATTGAAAATGTGGAAAAAAGTTTAAAGAGGCGAACACAAACAAATCGATTTCAAAATTTTTCGTATTTAACTAGAGGGAATCTACTTTCGACATATAAGTTAATTAAGCTACCTTCATACGGTGTAAACAATTCAACCGATTTTCGCCCAAATCTAATAACTCACCAACCCATAAAATCATATCATATCATAAACTATAACTAAAACACATAACACCTGAGCTTATTGATTTATTATTTTGTAGCAATGTAGTTGAAAAATTGTGAAAAAATCTCGTTATTGGTGGCTCGTTAAATTGAGATTAAAATTAATTTTGTTGCCCATCCGACGTTTACCTAATTTTGATGAGTATAAAAATTGTTTATATTCATACCACGAAATTTTCTATTCTAATCAAAACATTTTTGGAAATATTTAATTTATGCACGATTCAAAAGTAGGTGTGTATGCTAATTTATTCAGAATAATGTAGTAGGATTTTATGCTAAATTTTGTGTTTGTGCTTATACTGCATATACTGAAAATAATTGTCAGGATTTTTGATTAAATTTTGATATTTAACACAGAGGGGTCCTCCATTAGGATTTCTGTTAGTAAAATGAAACATTCTGAATTTTAGCAACATTTTTAGCAAAATAAGAACTAATTTTGCCAATAAATTTTCTATTTATGAAAACAGATTTAAGCAAAGTATTTTCTCCAAATCAGAATCGAAAAGAAGCAAATCGTTCAGACTAAATACAAATCTATAACATTCTGTAAAATCAAAACTCATTTCTCTAAAGCAGAATGGAAAAGAAGTAAATCGGTTGGACTAAATTCAAATCTAAATCATTCTGAAATTTAGCAACTTTTTTGTAACATCAGAACTATTTTTTCCAATACATTTTCTATTTATGAATACAGATTTAAGCAATGTATTTTCTCCAACTCAGAATTGAAAAAATGCAAATCGTTGAGATTAAATACAAATCAATAGCATTCTGTAAAATCAGAACTAATTTCTCTAAACCAGAACGGAAATGAAGTAAATCGCTTGGACTAAATTTAAATCTAAAGCATTCTGAATTTTAGAAACTTTTTGTAAAATCAAAACTAATTTTCCCAATTCATTTTCTATTTATGACAACAGATTTAAGCAAAGTATTTTCTCCAAATCAGAATCGAAAAGAAGCAAATCGTTCAGACTAAATACAGATCTATAACTTTCTGTAAAATCAAAACTTATTTCTCTAAACCGGAGTGAAAAAGAAGTAAATAGGTTGTACTAAATTCAAATCGAAATCATTCTGAAATTTAGCAACTTTTTTGTAACATCAGAACTAATTTTCCCAATATATTTTCTATTTATGAAAACAGATTTAAGCAAAGTATTTTCTCCAAATCAGAATCGAAAAGAAGCAAATCGTTTAGACTAAATACAAATCTATAACATTCTGTAAAATCATAACTCATTTCTCTAAACCAGAACGGAAAAAAGTAAATCGGTTGTACTAAATTCAAATCTAAATCATTCTGAAATTTAGCAACGTTTTTGTAACATCAGAACTAATTTTCCCAATACATTTTCTATTTATGACAACGGATTTAAGCAAAGTAATTGCTCTAAATCAGAATCGAAAAGAAACAAATCGTTCAGACTAAAAACAAATCTGTTTTCATAAATAGAAAATGTATTGGGAAAATTAGTTCTGATTTTACAAAAAAATTTCTAAAATTCAGAACGCTTTAGATTTGAATTTAGTCCAACCGATTTACTTCTTTTCCGTTCTGGTTTAGAGAAATAAGTTCTGATTTTACAGAAGAATGCTTTAGATTTGTATTTAATCTGACCGATTTGCTTCTTTTCACTTTTGGTTTAGAGAAATTAGTTCTGATTTTACAGAATGCTATTGATTTGTTTTTAGTCTGAACGATTTGTTTCTTTTCGATTCTGATTTGGAGCAATTACTTTGCTTAAATCCGTTGTCATAAATAGAAAATATATTGGGAAAATTAGTTCTGATGTTACAAAAAAGTTGCTAAATTTCAGAATGATTTAGATTTGAATTTAGTCCAACCGATTTAATTCTTTTCCATTCTGCGAAATGATGCGAATCGTTGAATATTAGTTATTTCTCTAAACCAGAACGGAAAAGAAGTAAATCGGTTGAACTAAATTCAAATCTAAAGCATTCTGAATTTTATCAACTTTTTTGTAAAATTAGAACTAATTTTCCCAATACATTTTCTATTTATGAAAACAGATTTAAGCAAAGTATTTTCTCCAACTCAGAATTGAAAATATGCAAATCGTTGAGACTAAATACAAATCAATAGCATTCTGTAAAATCAGAACTAATTTCTCCAACTCACAATCGAAAAGAAGCAAATCGTTCAGACTAAATACAAATCAATAGCATTATTTAAAATCAGAACTAATTTCTCTAAACCAAAACTGAAAAGAAGCAAATCGGTCAGACTAAATACAAATCTAAAGCATTCTTCTGTAAAATCAGAACTTATTTCTCTAAACCAGAACGGAAAAGAAGTAAATCGTTGAGACTAAATACAAATCAAAAGCATTCTGAATTTTAGCCACATTTTTATAAAATCAGAAATTATTTTCCCCATACATTTTCTATTTATGACAACAGATTTAGCAACGAATTTTCTCCAAATCAGAATCGAAAAGAAGCAAATCATTCAGACTTAATACAAATCTAAAGCCTTCTGTAAAATCAGAACTAATTTCTTTAAACCAAAACTGAAAAGAAGCAAATCGGTCAGACTAATTTTAGCCACTTTTTGTAAAATCAGAACTAATTTTCCCAATACATTTTCTATTTAGGAAAAAGATTTAAGCAAAGCATTTTCTTCAAATCAGAATTTAAAAGCAGCAAATCGTTCAGGCTATATACAAATCTATAGCATTCTGTAAAATCAGCACTTATTTCTCTAAATCCGAACTGAAAAGGAGCAAATCGTTCAGACTAAATACAAATCTAAGGCATTCTGAATTGGAGCAATTTTTTTTTGTAAAATCGGCACTTATTTTGCTGGAATAAGCAAAATTTTCTGACTAAACTAAAGCTTTTTCCGTTGGCAAAAATTTTGCTCAACACCTTCTGAATTAATAATGATTTTGTCTGATATCAGCAAATTTCCCCTCTTACCAAACGAATTGTTACTTGGGCTACCATCTCAAAATCAACGATCTTACCTCAACATGGTAAAATCCACCCCTCATGTACATAGCAGTCTCTTTTATAAATTTTCAGGAAAAATTTGATTTTCATTACATTCTGCGAACACATTTAATTTTCATGTTATTTCGTAAAGTTTTATTACCTTTCCAGGGAATTCTATTTTCGTTTATACACATCCTGAATTAAACAAGTAATATTCTAACAAAAAAAAAAAAAACGGGAACAAAAAAAGTTGTTTTTATTACTGTTATCTCGCCGGAGTTCATCAAACCATAAAAATAAACGTTAAATTGAATTCTCGAATTTTCCAGATTTTAGCTATTCCAAGCTTGTCAGAAAGTTTACAAACAAAAATTTATTTGATGAATTTTATAACCGCGTTTGTATATATGTATGGAGATGTGTGTGTATGTGTGTGTGTATGTGACTGTATTCCCACATAAATGTAGTTTGTTGTTATGAAGTGTTAATTAATATTGTGGTTCGGTTTTCATTATACACATTTTCATGGTTTTATGTACATGGTATACAGCACAGGGATATGTGTAAAGGACATACCGCACACACATACATATATGAGTATTTATAAATAAATTGAATTGAAGCGAACCACAATGATGATTAACGTCAGTCGATGTAACATATAAATAATTTATATTTCTCGTCACTAATTGAATGGCATTAGCAGATTTTTTTTTTATTTTACTTTACCCATTTATAATTGGAATTGATGTCAATTAATTTACTTTGCGAATAGATTATCCCTGTATCTTTGTTTTGTGGGACGTATACGTTGATTTATGTGTAAAGTGGGTCAGGACATACAAAAGCGATTATTACAACTAAACAGACTTTTTGCAAAGGAAGAGGAAGCGCACACAAATTGAAATTGATTATAAAAATTAATTAAAATTATTGGTTGACATTTTCCACGTTTAAAAATGTTTAATATTATCAGCATCATCATAGTATGATAAATAATTAAATCTATGTGTCAATTAATTAGTACCCTGATGCTTAATATATGAAAGTTCAAAAGATCGATTTAATCGCTTCCAGTAAAATCAATTTTTAATCAATCAAATGATTGTGAATGTCTTTGGAAAAATGTATTTAAGGACAATAGAATTGAATGATTGTACCATGTTTGGTCAAATTTTAGCCAGATTAGAAATATTATTTTAAGTATAACCATTTTTACAGAGCTTTAAGAGCTTTTATTTTTACAACAAGCAAAAAACAAGCCAAGATTGAATTATCGTAAGTAATGCTTTAAGTCTTTTGATTTCGGACTTCAGAGTTTCTTTAAATATTCATTTTATATCAAATTTTGTATTTAAGAATTTTTTGAACTTGTGATTTTCAGGGTTGAGCTTGATTTTTGGGTCATATTTGGTCAAAAATTAGTCAATTTAATAATATCCTTTTAATTATCAATATTTGTAACGAGCTTTAGGAGCTTTATGTTTACAGCAGGCCAGAAAACAAGCAAGAACTAAATTACCGTTCGTCACAATTTAAGTATTTTGGTTTTGGATTATCTCATTTCTCTAATTATTCATTTTATACCAAATTTTGTATTGAGAATTTATTGTTGTCAAAATCCTAAATTAGTCGTTGTTATTGTCAAATCTATGAAATATTCAAGTACTTGTGATTTTCAGGGTTGAGCTTGATTTTTGGGTCATATTTGGTCAAAGATTAGTCAATTTAATAATATCCTTTAAGTTATCAATATTTGTAACGAGCTTTAGGAGCTTTATGTTTACAGCAGGCCAGAAAACAAGCAACAACTAAATTACCGTTCGTCACAATTTAAGTATTGTGGTTTTAGATTCTAGCATTTTTTTAATTATTCATTTTATACCAAATTTTGTATTTAAGAATTTGTTGTGGTCAAAATCTTAAATTAGTCGTTGTTGTTGTCAAATCTATGAAATATCGAAGTCTTTAATGATTTTCAGGGTTGAGCTTGATTTTTGGGTCATATTTGGTCAAAGATTAGTTAATTTAATATTATCTTTTAAGTTATCAATATTTGTAACGAGCTTTATGAGCTTTATGCTTACAGCAAGCCAGAAAACAAGCAACAACTAAATTACCGTTCGTCACAATTTAAGTATTTTGGTTTTGGATTCTACAATTTCTTTAATTATTCATTTTATACCAAATTTTGTATTTCAGAATTGGTTGTTGTCAAAATCCTAAATTAGTCGTTGTTGTTGTCAAATCTATGAAATATTCAAGTATTTGTGATTTTCTTGGTTGAGCTTGACTTTTTGGGTCATATTTGGTCAAAGATTAGTCAATTTAATAATATCCTTGAAGTTATTAATATTTATAACGAGCTTTATGAGCTTTACGTTTACAGCAGGCCAGAAAACAAGCAACAACTAAATTACCGTTAGTCACATTTTAATTATTTTGGTTTTAGGTTCTAGTATTTCTTTAATTGTTCATTTTATACCAAATTTGGTATTTACGAATTTGTTGTTGTCAAAATCCTAAATTAGTCGTTGTTGTTGTCAAATTTATGAAATATTCAAGTACTTGTGATTTTCTTGGTTGAGCTTGATTTTTGGGTCATATTTGGTCAAAGACTAGTCAATTTAATAATATCCTGGATGTTATCAATATTTATAACGAGCTTTATGAGCTTTATGTTTACAGCAGGCCAGAAAACAAGCAACAACTAAATTACTGTTCGTCACATTTTAACTATTTTGGTTTTAGGTTTTTTTTATTTTATTTTATTAGGCTTGGCTCCTATATGAAATAGAGCCATATTGCCAAAAAATCCAAATTTATAAATTCCTTGTTACATATTTTTCTTCATAACTTAATTTTACAAATAGAATTTTAAACAGAATTTTACTTCCTGCACATATTCCGTCGGCTATTAATTATCTCGTATTAAATTGTTATTCCACTCATCCTAATAAATTCATACATTTCCTTGTAAGCCAAAAAATCACCCTCATTCATTAAATCACTTAGATTTCTTGCATTCCGAAGGATGTTGAACTTTGATCTATATTGGCTATATCTGGGACAAGCCAATATGAGATGTTCAACATCCTCCACACTTCCACACAACTCACAATCTTTGTCCTCACTCAAATGACGTTTCCACAAGCATTCCTTCCAATTTCCATGGTTCAGCCTGATTCTCTCAACCGTTCGCAACATTCGCGTATCTCCTTTGAGCTCCTTAAAGAACGGAATTCTCAAAGGAGTACCACGGAGCACGCTGTACTTCATTCCTTTCGTTAGACTTTTCTCGTTAAATTCACTCTCCCATTTTCTCCACAGATTCATTTGAAACATTCGAAGTACATCTCTTGCATCCTTCCTTTCGTACTCCTGAACCATGTCATTCAATGTACCCTTTTTAGCTAACATATCGGCTCTTTCATTCCCTTCGATCTGTCTATGTGATGGGATCCATTGTATGGTCACATCACGTTGACAGTCTCGAACACATTCAAAAATTAAATCAACATACACATTGCCTTCCCTTCCACCTCCACATTTTAGCAAACATAAACCACTCTGGGAATCGGAAAATATTACTATTTTCCTTTTCCCTTCATTCACAGCCAGTTTAATTCCTTCAAACATTCCAATCAGTTCAGCGTTCATTATACAGATGCTTTTGTCCACTTTAAAATACTTTTCCACATTCTTACCAGGCATAAATACACCAACACCCACTCCATTCTCATTCACACTAGCATCTGTATAAACTATATCATCTTGCATGTACCGCTGACTGATTTTCCCAAACATAATTCTAGCGATAACTTCATTCATTCCCTTATTAAATTCCTCCATATTCAAACATACAGTAAGATTATTAGGAACGGGTTGCGGACCAGCATTGCCTATACTCAGAAACATGTTCAAGTTTTCAAGTGCAATACTAGTTCTATATGTCGGTTTGTACACCGCCCTATTTTGTAATCTTACTATCATCTCGTTCCAAAACTCATTTTTTTTAGTTATCATTCTCACCGACTCTCTCACTGTGATCCACTCTCTCTTGTAATCGAGAGGTGAATCACCCATTTCAGACCACAGAGTGTGTATTGGGGTTGAGTTAATCGCCCCCAATACCATTCTTGCACATGCATTTTCTACTTTCATTAATTGGCTAAAAGCCCCTTTCGAACCATTCCCATACACACTAATACCATATCCAATTTTGGAGGATATAAGGGCCTTCCTTAACATGTCAGTCACACTCGGATGAGCGCCCCATTTAGGTTTGCTCACCCGTTTAACCACATTTAAACGTTCCTTGCAGTTATCTGCCAAAATTTTCATGTGCTTCCCAAAATTCATACGTCTATCAATCCAAATACCCAAATACCTGTACGCATTTACTTGTTCAATACTATGACTATCAACACTTATATTAACATTTGCAACGTTTGTTCTGAAACTCATATAAGCACACTTATTAGGATTCACTCTCAGATTCAACATTTTAAGTTTTTGAATTATATCATCTACCCCCTTTTGCGCTCTTTGAGCCGCCACATCAATACTTCTCCCTTTTCCAATTACTACAAAATCGTCTGCAAATTGCAGAACGATTTGATTGTCTGTATTGATGTGGTGTATCTCGCTGGTATATAGGTTGAACAGAGCTGGAGATATTCTACTCCCTTGCGGAAGTCCAATATTTGCAACTCCCTCCAACCTAAAACCACTTCCATTCAGAACCATTTTTCTATCAGTCATGAAATCTTTTATCCACATACATACTTTCCGTGAAAATCCAAAATTCGATAGAATTCATAATCATAAGCTCTCACATCTCAGCTCTATCACATAATCATAAGCTCTTTCAATGTCCAAAAATACCGCAACAGCTTTCAAATTATCCTTTCTTACTTCCCAAACAAACTTTTCCACACACTCAATTGCAGAGTGGTTCTTTCGAAATCCAAATGTTGTCGATGGCAACAAATTATTCTCATTCACAAAATCATCCATTCGTTCTTTCATCATTCCATTTAAAATTTTTATAAAAACATTTAACATACATATGCCTCGATAATTTGTTGCCACATTTGGATCTCTATCCCGTTTAGGGATAGGAACCACCCTGCTCTCTTTCCATTTGTCCGGTATTTTTGATCCCATCCACACTTTGTTGAGTATCTCAAGCAAATTATGTTTTGCTGAGTCACTCAACAACCGAATCATTTTGTAACTTACTCGGTTCGTCCCTGGAGTGGTAGATTTTGATCTATCTAACACTCTCAGGAACTCTCCCCATTCATACATACAATCCATTCTTTCATTTCTACTCATTCTATCAACTTCATTTATTACATTCAAATCATTGCTTACATTCAATACCATTCTTACAAATTCTTCACCTTTTTCTCGGTTCTCACATACCACATTGCTCACCTTAAAATGTTTACCATTCACCCTATTAAACAAATTCCATACATCCTTAGTTGTGGTTCTATGTGTCATTTGGGACACATATTCCCGCCAACTTTTCCTTTTTGCTCTGCGAATAGCCTTTTTCAATTTTCCATTCATTTTACCATACATAATCTTATTCTCACTACTCTTATTCCTATTAAATTCACGCAAGGCTATTCGCTTTCTTTCATACCAGTATTGAACTTCATTGTTCCACCAACCATTCACATTAATCTCTTTCATATCCACAATTTTTGTACACAATTTATTTACCCGTTCAATTTCACTATCTAACTGGCTTTGATTTATTTCGTTTTCTCCGAGAATCTCATTCATTTGATTCACCCATTTCCTATTATTCATTAATTCACGTTTTTTCCTAAACACTCGATTATCATTCATGATCATTTTGATCATGAAATGATCACCACCCAAATTCTCTTCTTCAACAATCCAAGTGACCCGGCAGGCCAGTTCAATAGTTGTCATAGACAGATCTATTGCGCTGGCCGTGCCTCCCACATTCGCCATTCTAGTTGGCCTTCCATCATTCAAGAGCACCATATCGGAGTCTTGAATCAGGTCGGCCAACTGTTTTCCTCTTGCGCAATTGTCTAAACAACCCCACATTCTCGCATGCGCATTCAAATCTCCACATACAATCAGGTCACTTTTATCTTTCACCCACTCAAACAATTTTTTAAAATCACTCAAGGCTTTTTTCCTTTCATCTTCATCACGAACCTGGGTTACATAAACGCTCACTAGTAACAGATTTCTTTCCATATTCGTTGTTGAGGCGGCTATTGCTTCAATAACCTCAAAAGCGGGTAACTGTTTCTCTTGAAGCGTCAAATTTCTGGCGTACATTATTGCCACTCCACCGTAACCATCGCTTCTTGGTTTGGAAAGAAATCTATACCCTCTCACATTTAACGTCTTGTTCATTCTTTCCCACGTTTCGCTTATAAGCATCACATTCACTTTATTCTTGGCCCGATAATTTTCCAACATACTTTTTTTTGCGTAAAAACTTTGTATGTTTATCTGACCAACAATAATTCTTTCACTCATGTTTCACATTCACACAAATAACAATTTATACATACCAATTAAAATATGTGCAGGGAGAATCCATTATCCCATATTTAACAAAAATAAATTTAGAAAATAAATATTTTGTTTCATCAAAAAAAGTTGTTGTTGCATCTTTCATAATAAATGTTGCATTTTGTTGCTCTATGCTGCGCGTTGTTGTCCAATTACGTGTGAATGATTTTTGGGTTATGTTTGGTCAAAGATTAGTCAATTAAATATTATCCTTTAAGTATCAATATCAATATTTGTAACGAGCTTTATGAGCTTTATGTTTACAGCAAGCCAGAAAACAAGCAACAACTAAATTACCGTTCGTCACAATTTAATTATTTTGATTTTGGATTGTAGAATTTCTTGAATTATTGTTGTTGTCAGAATCCTAAATTAGTCGTTGTTATTGTCAAATCTATAAAATATTTAAGTAATTGTGATTTTCATGGTTGAGCTTGATTTTTGGGTCATATTTGGTGAAAGATTAGTCTATTTAATAATATCCTTGAAGTTATCAATATTTGTAACAGCTTTATGAGCTTTATGTTTACAGCAAGCCAGAAAACAAGCAACAATTAAATTACCGTTCGTCACAATTTAAGTATATTGGTTTTGGATTCTACAATTTCTTTAATTATTCATTTTATACCAAATTTTGTATTTCAGAATTTGTTGTTGTCAAAATCCTAAATTAGTCGTTGTTGTTGTCAAATTTATGAAATATGCAGGTATTTGTGATTTTCAGGGTTGGGCTTGATATTTGGGTCAGATTTGGTCAAAGATTAGTCAGTTTAATATCCTTTAAGTTATGAATATTTGTAACGAGCTTTATGAGCTTTATGTTTACAGCAAGCCAGAAAACAAGCAACAACTAAATTACCGTTCGTCACAATTTAAGTATATTGGTTTTGGATTCTACAATTTCTTGAATTATTCATTTTATACCAAATTTTGTATTTCAGAATTTGTTGTTGTCAAAATCCTAAATTAGTCGTTGTTGTTGTCAAATCTATGAAATATTATAGTACTTCTGATTTTCATGGTTGAGCTTGATTTTTGTGTCATATTAGGTCCTAGAGTAGCCAATTTAATAATATTCTTTAAGTTATCAATATTTGTAACGAGCTTTATGAGCTTTATGTTTATTGTCCGTCACAATTGAAGTATTTTGGTTTTGGATTCTACCATTTCTTTAAATATTCATTTTTAACCAAAGATTTTGTCCAAGAAGTTGTTATTGTCAAAATCCTAATTGGAACATTGTTGTTGTTAAATCTATGATATAGTTAAACTGTTGTAATTTTTGTAGATATTTGGTCAAACCTTAGCCAATTTTGTATTATCATTTAAATTTTAAATATTTTTATAGAACTTTGTACGCTATTTTATATTTAGAACGCTGAGGTAATACTTTAAGGTTTGATTTAGCATTCTAGCATTTCCATAAATACTAGTTGTGTCTAGAACATAAACACATTTCTTGTATTAGATGAATTACCACATTACTATTTCCAAATACACCATAAATAGCATCCTACTCGCAAACACCTTTTTATAGCTTCTAAATGTTTTATTAAAAATAAATAATTATTTCCTGATTAAACCGTTGTTCTAAACAAACCTGCTACCAAATTGGAATGAATTTTTATTTCCTTTTCACTTTTTCTTTTTCATTCATAAATACATCTACAACAAAATGTTGTACGCTTCCGATTAATCAATATTTTGAAGTTATCCATAAATGGATGATAGAGAGGAGAA
Source organism: Tipula vernalis (assembly GCA_958295665.1). Classification (NCBI taxonomy): domain Eukaryota; kingdom Metazoa; phylum Arthropoda; class Insecta; order Diptera; family Tipulidae; genus Tipula; species Tipula vernalis. Next base: position 21,474,700 of record OY282559.1, read on the forward strand.
GTGAAAAACAATTTTGGTTTCTCCTCATTTTATGTTTCCCCAAAATATATTTTCCCGAACTCATTTTTAGACGCAGTCGCATAACCCAATCAAATCTTTATATCGCAATTTCGAAACAATTACGTTTGGTGTCAGTTGCCAGTTGAATTTGTACATTAATAAACTATTTTGAGTGTAAATTGCTTGGTTTGTGTTGAACCCGATATATTTATGTATACCCGAAAAAAGAGGTGACACTATTTGCTCCATATATATTTATTGTACATCCTTCTTTAGAATTTATATGTTTATAGAGAAAAGACAACAAACAATTAAGACACTCAAGTACCTTTTTGCTGGTTAACCAAAAACATTAATTGATGTTATTTATTGAATTTTATTTGAGTGTCTCTATCTCTTTCTCACCCTATGAAATGTGGACAAATTAAATGTTTTTATGGTATGCTCGTAATTATGTTGTATATTTGGATATTTATATGTTTTGTATGTGGGTGATTGTGGTTATGACCTGCATAAATTAGAATAGCTCTGTAAATAAAATGTTTTAGGTTTTTTTGGTGATAATTCAATTAAGATTATTATATGGGTAGAAGCCAAAAGTTAAAATGTTTTAGTGTATGCGGTAGCCATTGATTGTTTGAAGTTTTCATTTCTGTAGCTTTTCCATTGTTACCAAACACTTTATTTTACAGGCTGCTATAAACCTAGTTGACACTGCGCCATTTAAAGAAAATTGTCTACTTTTGATATAGGCCCCAAATTGCAAGTAATTGCTTTACGTTTCCGATTTAATGTTGATTTCCTGGTCTGGGATTGAGCCTTCTCATTGAGTCATTGTCGAACGATGCTTTTATAAAGGTATGCCTAATTCGCAAATTAGTATTTTTTGTTATTCAAGAATTTAAAATCCTAAATTGTGATATTTTAGTTTCTATAATATGTTGGAGAAAAGGTGTGAGGCAAATTGATTTCAGCCGATGAAACTAGCTTCCCAAATATATTCAGAAAAATTATTGAAATTTTTTACTACGACCTTTTTTTTTTATCTTTGTGGTATTGGTAAAATTGCAGACCATTTAGCTATTCTAGGAAAAAAAAATAATCGAATTGATTTTCATCCCAATTTTATCCGTTGCCATTTTTTATTGTAGTTGGAGAAATTTGGGATATCGTATTTTGTCCCAAAGTTAGTTAAATAGAGCAGTATAGTAGTTGTGGATGGTAATTTAACCAAATTTGTTTTTGAATGAAATCGTCGTAAGGATTTTTCTAATCCTCAACTCATTTGTGGGTTTATATAAAAATTACCACTGAAAACCCATATTTTTATCATTTCATCAAGTATTGGAAATGACGTTATTTTGTCGTCATGTTTCATTTGTTACATGAGCTTCGTTTTTCGATGTCTTACCCAGGTCCGAACACAATTAACAATTAAGATTTGAAGGTACAGTAATCAATCATCGGTCATTATTCTGAATATTCTAAAATCTATAAATTATTAAAAGGAACTAAACCATTCTCTAAAAATAAAATCATTTAAAATTCTACCTGTCTGTCCTATGTTTCTGATGGTATAAAATTTTGAGACTTCCAAATTTTCCATGGTGACCTCTTTTTTAAATTTTCTCCTGATATAATTTATGTTCTGTTATTCTTGTTGAATAATGCGCATTTATTTAGGTTCGTTTGTCGGGGGGCTGTGGTAAATAAAGAACAACAAAATATGAAGTTAATTTTACCAATGTTTAATTTTATTTTTATTTATTTTAATTGATTTGTCCACGACAACTTGTCACCACACAGATTTTTAATAAGAGAATGATTTTTGACAGAATGGCTAAGTTTACATAAAAAAAATGAATATTTTTATACATATAAAATTATAAAAGATGGTAAAGAAGATTATAGCTTAATTTTGCTTTACAACAATGGCCTACCATTTATTGTATGGTAACGCCTTGTATAAAATTTATAACTTGGATACATTTGTCAAATGACATTTTTATTTCAATTTTGAACATGCCGCCCGGGCTGATAATTATCAGGATAAATTTCATCCAGTGCTGTGATTCTTGGCTAATTTTTTTTTTCTCTTTCAGTTTGTCGTATCGAAACGAAAATTTTGTGAGAGAAATGGGAAAGAAAAATTTGTTTTTAACGGATTAGATACGACCTGATAACATTGATTATGGGTGAAAGTGATGTGATAAAGAAACTGATCGGCATTTCCTCCTTCCTAATTAAAGTTGGGTACATTGGTTAGCTAAAATGAAAGCAAAGTGTATTTAATATTGATTAGTGTGCAACAGGTGCCCCTTTATCGGTTTTAATGGATCAATTACGCTTTCGTCAACTAGCTCTTGACAAAGTAACGAACACAATTTGACAATCGGACGTTTGATGATTCTGTTGGCGGTTTTCAATGAAGCGACTCGAACTAATTTGTCTTTGCCTTCATAGACTTCGATGATTCGCTTCAAGTGATACTTTGCCGATATGACTCCGGCTTCCCAAAGCCCACCGAAATATGGTGAAAAAGGTGGAATGAAATTCCATTGTATCCCGTGTGGTATAAGAACTGGCATAATTTCATTTTCGAATAATTTCTTGGTATCGCTTTCATTTATTTCAGTTGATTGTTTACTCTGTTGAATGTTGTGCCACAATCGCTGTACATATCTCGACAAAATCCACGACGAGCAAAGAATCGTTGTAATGCTGCTAAGAATGCTGACGTAGTAAGATCACTCACTGGCTCTAAATGCATGGCCTTCGTGCTGAGACATACAAATATGGCGATACATCCTTTATACGATTTGTTTTCACGGCCTTTTGAGACTCGAAAATGGATTGGACCGACGTAGTCAACACCAGTGGCTGCGAACGGGAAAATAGGATGAACTCTTACATGAGGCAAATCGCCTTAATTGTGAACGTCATATTGGATTCACTTTGAAACACTCAACACAAGTTTTCAATTGTAAACCGATGATCCGACGTGCTTGTAATACCCAATAAGTCTTGCGAATTTGATTCAGGGTACGTCCGTGCAGACAGCTTCGATGACAATGATCGATAAGTAGATTGACCACTCAGACCACTTAGTTTGCTGTTGGTTGGGAACGGCTGTTTGTTACTAAGCGCTGCAGTTTCTGTTGAGAATGCTTCCAACTGGACAATGGTATGTAATGGAATAACACTCTGCCTGCATTCAGTAAGTGTTTAAGTAACCCGCTGTGAATTGATTGGGTTTTTCACGACAATTATTGATGAAACGTAAAATCCGTGCTGTAATTTTGCGCAAACGAATATACGAGGAATAGCGACTAGTAATACATTTTTGAGGATTGGTAGTAATTGATGCCGTGATATAAGGTTTCATGATTTCTGAGTCGCTGTCCTTTCCCTTGGAGTCGATCAGTCATATGATAGAAGAAATGATTCTGGCTATTTAGCTGCATTCTCTTTGAGCCAACGAGGTCCACACCACCACAGCTCTCTGTAGATCAACAGTTTGGTACTTAGCCCACGACTTGAGATATCCGCAGGATTATCTGGATTGGATACATGACGCCATTGATTGATATTGGTAGGGTCGAGAATTTTTATGAACTCGATTGCAGACAAATGTTTTCCATCGATCTGGATCTCCTCGAATCCATGACAAAACAATAGTGGAGTCAGTCCAAAAATGACTGGTTATTGGATTGATCGAAATTTGGAGGATTGATGCAATTTGGTTGCCAGAATAGCTCCGCACAATTCAATCCTTGGAATTGTAAGAACCCGTTTTGGAGTTACGAACAAAAACTTCACGATGAACTGTTTCGATTCGTAAATATGTTGCAGCAGAATAAGCGTGCATTGATCCATCACAAAACGTGTGGAGTTCGAAAGTTTGTTAACTGTCGTCAGTATGTATCCACCGAGGAATTTTGATTTGATTAATAATCAAACTCTCGATGAATGATTGCCAATCTTGAGCTAGATTTTGTGGAAGTTGTTCGTCCCAATCAAATCCTTCGCACCACAATCGTCTAAGAAATCTTTTGGCGACTATAACAATTGCACATGACCATCTAGTGGCCTCCAAAATGTTTAAATTTAAGAAATCTGCTTTGTTCTCGGGATACTCTAGTGGAATTGACAATAGTACTTGTGCTGCGTTGCTTGACCATTTTCTTAATTCAAAACCGGCGGATTGTATAGACATTGTATTATTTCCTGTTGAAGCTCGATTGTCGATTCGATTGTATGACTTCCAGAAAGTATGTCGTCGACATTCATTCGATTTCTAAGAGCAACTGCAGCCTGTGGATAATTGTCTTCTTCGTCGTGAGCCAAGTAATGGATTACACGAATCGCAGTGTCGGGTGCGCTGGACGTACCAAATGTCACTGTGTTTAATCGATACGTTTTGATGTTTTCATCCGGCGAATTTCTACATAAAATATGCTGATATTGATTGTTGCGATACATCTTCTCAATGTCGCTTGTAAACACATACTTGAAGAAACGCCAGTTGATGATGACAGCTGATAAGTCTGATTAAAGCGCTGGACCTGTTAATAGAATGTCGTTCAGTGACTGTTGGTTTGGTATTTTCGCTGAAGCGTCAAACACGACACGAAGTTTGGTGGTGGACCTAGTAGCCTTGAATACTGGATGATGTGATAAATAGCAACACTGAAATGAAGCGACGTTTTTCTTGATGGTTTTGTAATCTGACTCGGAAGAGGTTTCCAATTCCATTTGTCCTAGTTCGAGATATTCGTTGATGACTGCAGAATATGGTGAATGGAATAATGGATCTCGATGGAAACGCCTTTCTAATTGTAAAAATCGATCATAAGCCATTTTGTACGATAAACCGTTGACTGCATTCGAATCGTACTGTGACTTGAGTGGCAACTGGACTAAATAGTGGCCATTATATTGACGCTTGTGTGTTTTCTGAAATAACTCTGCACACCAATTGTCTTCCTTGGACAATATTTTTTCGTTTTGGATCTCTTCTATCTCCCAAAATTTACGTAAAAGTGAATCAATTTCGATTTGAGTTTGAATGATCTCACCTAACAATATCCATCCCAACGCAGTATATTGAGCTATTGGAGTGCCAATTTTTCCACGGCACAGATATGGCTCGGTTGTGAAAAATGTGGATCCGCTAAAGGTAATTTTTGAATATGTTCCCAATCGGCGAATTCGACGCTATATGAAGGTACCTTTGTGGTCAATTTATCGAGAATCAATGCATCAGTGTGGCATTCGAAAAGATCGTCGTAGCACGATCTGATAGCAATTGAAATTAGTGCTTTGCTGTGAATAGTTTGAGAGCTACCAATACCATTGACCTGAGCGCGAATGAATGTTTTGGGTAAGCCTAAACGTTGAGCAGCTGCTTTAGTGATTAAGGTGGCCATTCTAAAATGTTGCCAGCGATTTTAGGTGGGTCGAGTTTTGGTAACCGCACGTTTGGGGGTTCCGTACGCGTAATTATTGACGACGCTCGTTGATCCGAAAGCGATTGAGCAGACGGTGGAACCCAAGCATAAACGCTTCCTCTATTTCCGCTGTTGAAACTGATTTCTAAATATCTTCAACTCAATTCGGAAGTTCAACCATTTCGTTTTATGAATATCTAGTAATTCATTATTCCAGTTCAATTTTTCCAACCAAAGTTGTTGAAAGATTACTATTGTTACAGGCGCAAGCCAACTAACATTATCAAACAATCGTGAGGCCTCGGTTTGTGGTGTGAGATGATTTGGGAATGTTTACGCGAAACTTGAATTTTTTTAGCTTAACCCTGCAGTATGAAGAGCTTCAATTACTTTCAGCTGCAACTTCAAGGCTTGTTACAATGTTCTTGCGCCAGAAATAAGGTCGTCGACATAAAAGTATCGTTTGATCACTGTGGATACTTGTGGAAGCTTATGAATGATTTGATAAGCAAGATGTTTGATGTGCCTTAAGTCACGGTAAGCAGGCTATATTGTTCGAGTTGCTTCGTCGGTGAACCTTGCCGAGCCATCAAACAGAACCCATAGTTTTGTGGTGGAACTGGACTCCTTCAATACTCCATGAAGTGGTAAGTAAAAAGCTTTACCAACTGGCTGAATAACTTCACTTGTCAAGATCAACTTCCTACGGCCTAATTCCAAATACTCCCCTATGAATTTTTTGTATTGGTTAGTAGATAACATTCTCTCCAAAGCATTAAATCTGAGCCTTGCTTCATTGAATGAATCTCCAAACTGTGGAGGACGGTATTTGAATGGTAATGAGATCATGAAAATAGGTTTTCAATCATATTGAGAAAATAATCACACCCTAACAACGTATTTATTGGTCTAGACTATGGTAGAAAGAAGGATCAGCTTATCGTAAAGCTGCAGCATATGGAATTGCCACATCCATATAATTGGGTGGTATATTTGATGCAATGCTGGACACAATTACTGCGGCTACGTCGATCATCAATCGCTGTGGTCTAACCTCGACCTTATTTTAATATTGGCAACTCCACGCGAACAACCTGCTCTGGACTGGTTGAATGTTTTAATAATAACTTGAAGGCAGCGTAAAACAACCCACAAACTTCTTTTTCTAAGCTATGTTAGTACTACTTCACTGTTCTCTTAGCAAGCAGCATGACCAGTAGTAGCGGTTGACTTGATGTTTGGTTCTGGACTGAATTGTTACACGTTCGACATTTCCGTTTAGATTTGAACTGGTGCATTGAATGGGTTTCACAAAGCCAATTGAAGCAACTCGCTAAGTTTTTGAGAAAATCAGGCCGTTACTTAACACTTAGCACTTTACATTTTGAACACTCACTGAAAGCGTTTGAGTTGGAAAATCTGCTCAATTAATGTAAAACCTCTACTACAATGTAAATCAATCAGGGATTCCTTGCTTGCTTCCTAAGTCTTGAGCCCTCAGACTACCTCGTCCAAGTAATCTTGCATTTATGTTATGTTGGAATGGGTGCCCTTGTTTATCAGTGGTTGATCAAACAAATCTCAGTCGTACGATTCAATAATTTGTTTCTTTTTATTGTATCTTTTTGATAATCGTTTGTACGCCTCGATGTTACTGGTGACACCAACTCGGAAGTGCATAATTAGATCATACGCGAGATGCAAGATAATCATTGATAATGATGGTAGCTTGAAACCTGATGACGGCTGGATGATTGATTTGTTGTTTATCGACTCATTAATTTCGAAGAAGAATTGTCGTCAATTAATTCTATCTCAGATTATGCCTTTACATCATTTTCAAAAACGGCGTCTTTGACCTGTACAAATTCTATCTCGCCTTCAATTCATCGTATAACAAATTCGACTTATTTGATTCGAAGTTGTCCCTTTACTATTGACTTCCTTTAACATAGTTTCTTCATTTTAACCGTTCAAGTTTCACTTCACGCACAACACAAATACATACTTGATAGCCCAACTAAACAGTTTTTGCAAACTAACTATTTTGATAACTGGATAATTATTGCTTATGTCTCTAGGTAAATTACAAATCAGCATTTACGTGGCCGGTTCGTCTAGAGTTTTTCAATATATCATGAATCAAAGAAAAAGTAAACGCTTTTACTTACATTTTTCAAGAATTTTGGTTATTATCAAGTGAATGCTTCAAGATTTGTTGGTTCGCAAAATATTCTAAAGTCTAGTTTAAATTACATTTTTTGAAAACTTTAAGTAAAAGCATTTACTTTTTTTATTTATTTGACATACTCATAAAATTTCTGAATAAATTTTTGACACATTTACTTATTTTATAGAAATTTATTTGAATAAAAAAAAGTAAATGCTTTTACTTACATTTTTTAAGCATTTTGGTTGGTAGCAAATGAATGTCTTAAGGTATTCATTTGTTGGTTTACAAAATATTTCAAGGTCAAGTTAGTTATACAAAAAATTAGATTTGATTTAAAAACGAATAAGCATTTACTTGTTTTATTCACTTAACATTTATATGGATCAGTTTGATTTTTCGGCATTATTTATAGACAAATATATTAATTGTTCATGGCAATCCCAATATTTTCGATTTGGTAAATCAGAAAAATATAGAGGCCAATCGCTCCTAATATATCTACTGAAAAAAATGTAGAAATATCTTCCCCCCTCCCCGTAATTTTGGCTGAAGGCCCAGAGTTATACCAATGTACAACTCTGCAAAAATGAGAACCCTCCATGAGTTCTGTTGGTAGTTTGGTTTCGTACTGAAAAGTATGGTCTACTCATCAGGCAGCTACGACCAAACTACAAAAATTCCACTCTAACCACATACATTAAGTATCTGGCCAGAACGCACTGACATAGCGAATTTTTATTCACTACATCAAATACAGCAAACCATGGAGAAACCTCATTTGTGTGTGTATTATGCCCACACGTATATTTTTTTAAGAATTTAATTTGTCTGTATGTAATCAGTTTGATTTTTCGGCATTATTTATAGACAAATATATTAATTGTTCATGGCAATCCCAATATTTTCGATTTGGTAAATCAGAAAAATATAGAGGCCAATCGCTCCTAAATTTATATGGATGTGAAGTTTTTCCCATTTTTTTCCCCAGATATACATATGTATACAAATCCTATTGGAATAAACAAAATTCTATTGGATTCTCATTGATTTTGGTATGTGTTGGTGCTTTTTGTACACTGTTAAATTGCAGAATTTATTTATAAATGTTTTGTTATTAAAATAAATCTCGATTAAATTCAAGGGATTAAAAGAACATAATTTTAATTGAAACTTATGTAAGAAAATTTGTAAAATGCGAATCACAAAGCTCATTTATATTGAAATATAAAGATTCGGTCTATAAATGAATACATATTATGTTAATTTGTGCTATTACCGTGCATTATTTTACTGAATTTCTTAATCTTCACGACAGAGTAAAATAATAAAACAAACATATTAGGCGTTTTATTAAAACAGAACGATTATTTTGTTTAGCTTAGTCCGAACATTGAAGTAGTTTAATTAAATATATTAAATTAATTTTACTTTGTTAGTACATATCGATATATTCCGATAAATATCAATGTGCTAAATATAAAAGCAAAGTTCCGAACCACTAAAATAAACATCAAAGTTTTAGTACAAATTATAAATTTGTTCCAATAAGAATTCAATTTTCTGTCCAATAGAAAAAATAAATTACACCAAAAAAAATGTTAAGTAAAAAATTAGTTTATAAAATACTTTTCAATGAATATACTTCAATAGGTCGCGAATTTGTTCAGGTATTCCGTAGAAACTGAGCTCTAATCTGTCGCAAAAAATGTTAATGGACTTGGGCCAATTTCATATAAAACCTCAATTTGAAGATAAAAATTCGAAATTCGCACATTTATTTCTCTGGTTACTCTGGTTGAAATTGATAGAAGGCCCATAACGGCCATTCCCAGGGATTTAAACAGAAGTTTTGATGGTTCACGAAATAGTCGATTAAATTCCCTATCTATCAAGCTATAAACGCATTCCCTAACCAGAGAAATAAATATGCTGCGAATTTTTGGAGTCAAATTGCTATTTTGCATGAAATTGATAAAAGGCCCATAATGGCCATTCCCAGAGATTTGGACTCAAGTTGTGATAGTACACAAAATAGCCGATTAAATTCCCTATCCATCAAGCTACAAAGGTATCCCCTAACCAGAGAAATAAATGTGCTGCGAATTTTTGAGTTCAAATTGCGATTTTGCATGAAATTGATAAAAGAGGCCCATAACGGCCATTCACAGAGATTTGGACTCAAGTTGTGATAGTTCACAAAATAGTCAATTAAATTCCCTATCCATCAAGCTATAAAGGTATCCCCTAACCAGAGAAATAAATATACTGCGAATTTTTGAGTTCAAATTGCGATTTTGCATGAAATTGATGAAAGGCCACTAATGGCCATTCTCAGAGATTTGGACTCAAGTTGTGATAGTTCACGAAATAGCTGATTCAATTCTACACATATCAAGCTATGAAGATATCGCCTAACCAGAGAAATAAATGTGATTCGATTTAATCTTCGAATTTTAAATTCCGTTTTGACTGAAATTGATAAAGGCAAAACACCCTTTGTCACAGATTTGGGCTCAGTTTCTTATAGTTCGCATGACATTTGAATATATTCTCCATCCATCAAGTTGAAGATTTGGACTCAGGTTCTGATAGTTCACGTGAAATCTGAATATATTCTCCATCCATCAAATTGAAGATGAATTCCCTGTCCCCAGAAATAAATTTCTTCCACCTTTTAATCTTCAAATCGCAATTTTGCCATAAATACTAATGGTTCATTTATTTAGTTAATAAATTAGCTGACTAAATTCCGGAATTCAGAAATAATTTTTATTGAGAAATAATTTTTATTCTTGATTTATAATTTGATTCTTTTCTATTTTTTAATAAAATTACATTTTTAGTACTAAATATTTCAATAGGAATCTATTTTTTTTCAAATTGGAATTCAATTTAACAGTGTGAAACTAACACATAAATCAAAATGGGAATTTTGGGAAAAACTTCACACCCATTAACATATGCATAAAATAAGCAAATACTTTTTAGGGATTAAGTATTTGATATTTCCTCGAATTTGCTAGTAGAAGCATTTACTTATTTTAGTGCATTTCAGCCTTTGGCTGAAGTGAATAAAAATAGTAAATGCTTTTACTTACATTTTTTAAGTAAACATGTTAAACGTAAGGTGAATGTCTTAAAGTTTATTCTTATTAATTTACAAAATATTTAAAGGTCTAGTTAATCCTAAAAGAATTAGATTTAATTCTCTGCTAACAATAAATTTTGTGAACATATTTAAGTAAAAGCATTTACTTTTCTTATTCTTTCACTCGTTATGTAGGTTTAGATGGACGTGTGGAGTTTAGCTATTGTTGCTAAGGTTTGCAGAGAGAAAACTACCGATGCCTGCTCTATTTAAATCTGATAGTTTACATTTTCAAAGCCGGATTTTCGGAATTAATCGGGAATTAATTTCGCAGTAGATGCTAGTACGCACTTGACGATATTTTCAGAGCAAAATGCTATCCTGTTCGAATGCACGCAAACTTAATTAGGTAACAATAAAACTTAGTTGCCGAATGTAAATAAAAGTTTAGGATAGTTATCTGGTACAATATACTATTCCTTTATTGCTGGGCAGATTCGTTTCGTCGTAAATAGTTCTCGAGCGAATATGATTTTTGATAGAATTTCCTATTCAGTTTCATTTACAAAATACACGTGTTGCATTTTGAAGAAAAAAATATTTTAAATTTAAACATTGATTAGACATCATTTGCCTCAAAATTCAACTATCAAACATTATTTACTCGACATAAAATTTCCGATCTTAAAACCGACAGGATTCTTTCCTCCGATGTCAGTTACATTTATTTTTGTTTTTCCAGTACAGGAATTAAGTCACTGAAAACTGTAAAATATGTCATCCTGTATTAAAATGTAGTTCAAAATATTGGTGTGACTAAAGATGTCTGTATATAGATAGGTATATGTCAAAAAATATTTTTTTGCTTAATCATTTTCTTAAACTTCCTGGTTTATGGTATACTAAAATACATAAATCGTACAAAACAAATTCCTTATGCATATAAAAAAGACAATATAGGAGTGGTGTAAAGAAATGGTTACAGAAAATTTCCATGACAATGGTATGGGGTGGGGGTATACAACCCATATCAATGAAAATTGACATGGGAAACAAATATCATCGACTGTAACAAAAACTTATCCTTAGAAACATTTTTTAATTAAAATATCAATACATGTAATAAATATCAGATGACTAAATTTCAAGGATTAGGATTAGAATAATAATAACTATGTAGATATTCTGTTGTACATATATACATCCGTTTGTCTGTACATATTTATGTATCTTTATGTGTATTTTGGTTCGGAAAATTTGTTATTTGATATGTTATGTACGTTTATCTGTAATTTCCTATTTTGTTTGCTGTCTAGGATGGAAAATTTATGTTTGGATTGGAATACATACAAATATATTATACTACATATGGACAAGGCTGCACGTTTATCAATAATATTACAAAAAATAATTTGGGGAAGGTGTGCGGTGTATGCACGGAGAAGATTTACGACCAACTCCAACAATTTCAACTTTCAGTAAGTTATTTCTCGATAGATATTTATTCAATTAAGCTTATAAGCCACTCGTTGTTTACTAGCTCGAACTGACACAACCACTTTTCAAGAAACAGATTTAATGAAAACGTTACTTTGAAATTTCTGCGTAGCAATCACTTTGTTTTGAAATCAAGAAATCGTGCTTTGCCTCTAAATTATTCGAATTTCGAAACCTACAAATCGCCATTCAATTGCAAATTCACTCCCAAATCAAATTCAAACAATGTTTACATTCTGTGTCACAATTTTTATTCCATGACGTCCTTTATATTGTTTCTTTATTGTGTCTTTCCCAAGATACACGCCATCCTTCATTTATTAGCATACCAAACGATTATTGATATACTTGGAGAGCTTTCGAATTAGTAGTTAGAGCGACTATGCTGACTAAGTTCCAGAACGATATTTCTTTCTATACGATTTTGCTGAATGACAGGTCATACAACTTGCAAATCTCATCATCACAGAAGAAGTTGCCTTCTACTATATAACTTGTGTTACAAAGTAAAGTGCATCAAACTAATACTGGAGTATCTGTTCTTTGATTTTTAGCGAACTTGTCTCTTTGTTCCAAAAGGAATTATAACAATTCTTCTGGACGCACAAATTTTCTACAATAAAATATATGTTGGGCTAGTTCGGTCCCATCCTCCATTAAGATGAGGAAACTACGAAAAAAATCGCCCTCATAGTTGGTATAAAAAAAGTGTTTGTAAGAACACCAAAACCATTTTGGGGAAACAGCGGAGAAACAGCGTGCTTGTTGTCTCCGTGTGTCTCTTCGAGGAACAGCGATGTTATATGTGGGATGTTTGGTAGAAAATGGTACCAAACTATTTCCTAACCTCCCTCGATATTTTGTTGTGTTCTCTCTTTACTTGATTTGGGACAGCTCCAGGAGCGGCAAGCTTGCTTGTTTGATTGGTGCCACCTTCGTTTTTGCTGAGATCAATTTGCAAGACACTTGGCCGGTTACCGATTCTATTCGAAAAAAGACGACTGCTGCGTATAAGCTTTCTGACTGGTTTTACAAAAGTCGTGCATTTGGATTTTGGATGTTTCGACGTCGACGTGAATCTTGGAATTCGAATTTTTCTGACCTTCTCCATTTTCTCATAGATGCTTAGCCATTCCTTGGCCTGTCGCTCTGGCAAGGGATCATCCCACTCTAGATTTGCTGCACACAGTTGTTGTACAAATATCTTGATTGAAATAACGATTGGAGCTAACAAGCTAAGCGGATCAAACAGACGACTGGCTTGAGACAATATTGTGCGTTTTGTTAAGACTTGATCACATCGAAGAAAATGTAAACTCATCGGTCACTTGGTTCCAAGTTACACCTAATATCTTCACTGAACGATTGTTATCACCAGGAATCCTATCTAATATGGTTACCGAATTCGATGACCATTTACGGAGGTTAAAACCACGATTTTTTAATAAGTGAGAAATTTCATCCTTGAGTTGTATTGCTTCATTTTCACTATCTGCGCCTGTCATCAAATCGTTGACGTTTATGTCTCTTTTAATTATATTGGCTGCCATACAGGCGACATTTTTTGGTTCTCTATCGCTATTTGTGTCACTGCTCTGGTTACTAAGAATGAAGCGGCTGCTAGTCCATAAGTCACGGTTATTAACCGATAATGGCGGATTGATTCTGAAGGAGTTGTACGACACACTACTTTTTGGTACTTTGTATCAGTTTCCGTGATATGTACTTGACGGTACATTTTCTCAACATCGGCTGAGAAAACAATGGTGTGTTCGTTTAGCGTTTAGCGAAACTCCGGAAGAGCTCTTCGCAGAGCCGTCGAAAACAACTCTTAGCTTTGTTGTGGTGCTAAACTGTCGCAGCACGCCATGGTGTGGTAAATAAAAGCCTGAATTATTGACCTCCTTTTATGGGATCTCTTGCATGTTCTTAAGTTCCAGGTATTCAAGCATGAATTTCTGGTATTGTGTCTTCAATTCTAGATCACGGCCAAATTGACGTTCTATGCTGCGTAATCTTTGAATGGCATTACTCACTGAATCTCCTAGACAATCGGGGGATCTTCTGAAAGGCAAGCTCACTATGAATCTACCATATGCCTTTTGCTGTAATGTTTCCGAAGATATTGATATTAGGCGATATTGACTCTATCTCCCAGAATTTTCGCAACGTTTGGTCATTGTCAACCAAACACTGTTTTTTGGAATATCGGTTCAATGTTATTTATTTTGATTTGGCCAACTTCCAAGAGCTAGAAAAAGTGGTCGGCGCCGATCAAAATGTCAACATTACTAGATACCTTCGATTTACCTACACCACGTGTTGATAAACGAGCGTTTCGTTTTGTTTAGATTTAAGCATTGTGAGCATGCCTCCGTGATGAAGCTCACCTGTGACCTTGAGTCTTAAAGGGCTCTACAATTGTGGATGTGACCGGCTGAATCGATTATATTAACGATCGCTTTTGGCAAACTAATGAGATTATGAAAAACCGATAGTCTCATACAATACATATACTTCAATAGCAAATCTGAAAAAAATTAACTAGAAAACCTCGAATAGTTTCGAAGTCCAACCAACCTATCGGTATTCAACTCTGGAAATTTGGATAACTTAAAAAAATCACGAATTTCGAGAATATCATCTCTGTAACATCAGGTAACCCGGTAAAATGAGCTTAATGTCGATTAAATCTCGGATTAGTGTAAAAACCTCGAAAAGCCGTATAAAATATGAAAAATCTCTATCAAGGAACTCAAAGGTAATATCGAGAAACTCAAATTGAACCGAATAATCTCGGATAATCTGAGATTTCAAAATATTTCTCGAAAAAAATAGTTGGGAGAGATCGAATAATCTCGAAAATATTGAAGAAGTGGTAATTACGAATAACTTCGAGCAATTTCAAGTTAATCAACAATCTAAGTCTAGGTTTTGGTCAATTTAAACGCGGGTATATCGAAAATCTTAAAAGGTGAATTTGAAATAAGGATGGGTGTGGAAGCAAAGTGCAGTAACATAAGAATTTTAGTGAAATTATTGTTCTCAAAATATTTATGGAATAATTTACAATACATTTTCATTATTAGGTAAAAGTCGCTTAATATTGGATTATATACAATGTAATGTGCAGTTTTGTATTAGAGCACTCCAATGTATTTTGCTATGAATCAGAGACGAAGCGTAACATTTTTAGAAACGGAAGCACATCAAATTACACATTGCTTTGAAAACTTTTAGCTATTTCTTTTAAACAGGTTATTTCCATTAAAATATGTCAATATTCTGATTTAAATGATTTATTGAATAAAGAATACAAGAAAAATTGTTAGATTGCACGCTAGATGCTAATAAAGTGCCATGCCTGGCGCAGTTTAATATTATGGCTTGTAAAACTCTATTCATCCACTAATTCAGTTAAAATCCTCCAAATTATCTTTAATAAAAATTCTAGCTTTGGATTCTTCATTTAAAAAAAATTAAGACTATCCGACTCCTCGAGTGACACTTTTCCGATAAAGTGACCGATATACGTGAACGTGAGAAGTGATATACTTTGGTGTAATTCTTTACTCGGTGCTTAAGGCTGGACGAAGCATCGCTGTGTGTGTAGTGGGAATAGTAAACATAGTTAACGGAGTTGTCATAGTTAGCTTTCCTTTTTTGTGCCATTTGCATCATCTCTGACTTCTGCTCCTCTTCCTTTAAATACCACAACCACACTAAGACTTTAGTCTATATATTGATAGACTATGACATATTGGTTTCAAAAATACAATTTTTTTATATAAACTATGACAAGTCAAAAAAGTTTAGTAGAAACGTTTAAGTAAATAAAAATTAAAGAATGCCATTGCAAGAAGATGTTATAATTAGACGGTAATGTGATTTAGTATTTGCTGTAACATTTGGAATAAACTAGAGCATTTCGAGATGTCATGTTATTGATTTACAGCGTCGATTTATGTGTTATGTTACTGTGTTGTGTGCTCATTTCGACCATTTACATATTTTATTGTCACTAATTCTCTTTTCACTTACCTACTGATAACCCTTTTGATTGATTACAAATAAACTAGGTCAATTGCATATTCGTGGCGCTTTTAATACCAATTTAGTAATTTTCTGTAATTAAAAACTATTCCAAAACCATACCGTGCGCACACAAAAGAGAAATCGCTTTTTCTATTTTAATATTTTATGTTTAAAAAATTTTCATCATCATCATCGCATCCCAAACAATTTTATGTCATTATGGCATAATTGAATATTTCCGCGAAAAAGTCGCATCAAAGTTAAAAAAAAAAAAAAAAACGAAATCGTTTTTAGTTGATGAGATAAAACATAAAACTATTCCTATGTAGCGGTTAATAGATATAATAGGCGAATGTTCGAGACTACCTATATGATGTTGAAACATACATAACATGTCAGTCATTTTTCATTATATATTATACGTACGTATGTGTAATTTATGTACCGACAATATAAAATGTAACGAACAATTTATTAAGACAAGTTATTAAGTACGACGGATTGGTGTATTTTGGTATTTACGAGTATATAGAAAGGAAGAGTGTGTCATTGTGTTTATGTACATAGTCGTATAATTTTTAATAACTTTTCCCATGTTCTCAAGTTTTTTTTAGGCGGGGAATATAAATATAATGGGAAATGAGAATGGTACTGGAATTTTATAGCACGATATGAAAATAATTAAAATTGAAACTATTTTAAACATGTTTACACATGCTACAGCGAGGAGTATTGCCTACTGTCAGATATAAACAAAACCGTTCCAACAATCATTATTATGTGTGATAAATAGTTCCCATATATATCTTGTATCCCTCTGGCACATGTTGTATTCTGCTTGCCGAAAGATGTTTCAATACAGAGTTGAGCGATTGCAGGAACCATTTTAGCGGTCTAAATAAAAGTCGAAGGCATCAACTGACCTTCATGTCCCATAAGTGATTGCAACAATTAATGACGTAAAACGGTGGCTTATGAAGTTGTTAGGCTTCGTGGTTCGTGGGTTCAATCCAGTGCAGGAGGCGGGGTAAAGACCCTCTTGTCCCAATGAAATCTGCTTCAATAAGTTATTGTGAACGCGGTAAACGCTAATTTGTCGTGGCTCAATAATTATTTGGCCATTTCAGTGGTTAATCCAGTATTAAATAATTTGGGCACAACAAGACTCGATCCATTCTGGATAAATTATGCAACTAAAAATCTTTCAATACAAACAGGAGAGGTAATAAGAAAATTAAACATCACCAATTTGCCAAAATGCGGAACCGCATATAAAAACGTGAATTTCTGTCCCCCATATTCTCCCCTGAGCAAACTGAGATAACCTTTTGACACAATTTAAAAATAGTTTGTCACAACAAAAAAAAAAAAAAAAAAAAATTTGAAAAATATTTTTCAACCCTCATTCATATAAATAAATAAGAAAAATATTTGAATATTGTGAAACACAAAATACCTAAAAAGAATAAAAAACTTTGTTCTGGTTTTTCATTTTCTTTTTGTTCCTAATTTTTCCAAAAAAAAAAAATAAAAGGAATGAAAAATTACTTCCGGGTAAAATAAAAATATTTCTTATCATCTTCATCATCATCGCATAGCTTCAAGGTATATAACCAAAAACTTATTCAAAGTAAAAAAAAAACGAAGATGAGCCAAATTTATTTTTATGAAAAACAGAAAATTAATTTTCTAGGCCATCAACATTTACATGTAAATACAAAACAGAAAACAACAACAATATGATTTGAAAATAAGCGAGGTGGATGCCCGCCCAAAAAGCTTTACAATTAAAATGATATTTTTTCTCAATTTCCATTAAAGCGCAAAAACGGATTTTAAATCATTTTACATGTAGAACGGTTTCAATAAACAGTTAAACGTTTTGAAAGGAGAAATCAGCTCATATCCCAAAGTTGCTGAACGAAAGTCATGTTGCCTATACTAAATCTGGTTGATTGAGATTTAGTTGGTCCTGTGAAACGACCCAAATCTAATGGAGGCATATATTTCAAGACGGTAATTGATTGTCCGAGTCATTTCGAAAAGTGTATTTCTTGAAACACAAATCAAAAGTTAGGTATTGATGATGGAGTCGGATTCTTTAGTAACTTATTAAAATGGCAAATTGTATGCTTTTGAAGGTTGTTTAATGAGTGCGGTATGAGTCCGGTAATGAGTTCGAAAACATTTCGGAGAAATTTCTGATTTTCGTAAAACATTTCGGAGGAAAATTATGAAAGGGGTATATTATAGGTCACGGTACACCATGTGCTTTAGGAAGCTAAAAATTATTTGGAAAAGAACCATTGGAAGCAAGCGATAAACGAAGATCTTGGAAGCGACATGGAAGCTGGTCTAGATATTAGATGGTCGAAAAAACCATATAAATTGGGTCCACAAGAAAAGGAAGACAATGATTTTGCTTGACAAAGGACTTTCAATATTTACATTTTACTAAACTTTGATTCCAGTGGAATCACCGTTGGGAATTAATTACATTTGTTTCAGTAATTTAGATTCTGAAAAAAGTTGTATCACATGAATTCATTATTTAGCAATATCAGAATTAAATTATCAATATTATTTGCTTATAAGATTATTTGCTGATAAGATGTTCGAAAATGAAATATCGAATAGTAAAATTCGTTTTGAAACATAAATTCTTACACAATTTGCAATTTAGATTTCGAAAGGATCTATATACTGAAGATAACCTCTGAAATTTGTATAAGCTTTTATCTAACTTGCATCGTTGTTTGTGGCGGTTAATCTATCTATTGGTAGTTTATATTTGATCAACTTAGAGAAGCAAAATTTTGCCCAATTGCTTTGGGTGGTAGTCAATACAATTGTATGGCAAAAATCTAAAATGCTCCGATTACGTTGGTCAATATCTCTATCAATAGGTGGCAGGATCTGCATTTATTTTGCCAACTTGCGTTTGGATTGCTCGAATATTTCTAAACATTTCATAGAAAATTCGATTATATTGAAAATCAACTGAGCTATAGCCCACAGATTTTAGACGGCAAAAATCTAAAATGCTCCGATTACGTTGGTCAATATCTCTATCAATAGGCTGCAGGATCTGTATTTATTTAGTTAACTTGCATTTGGATTGCTCGAATATTTCTAAACATTTCATAAAAAATTCGATTGTATTGAAAATCAACTGGGCTATAGCCCACAGATTTTAGACGGCACAAATCTAAAATGCTCCGATTACATTGGTCAATATCTCTATCAATAGGCTGCAGGATCTGTATTTATTTTGCCAACTTGCGTTTGGATTGCTCGAATATTTCTAAACATTTCATAGAAAATACGATTTTATTGAAAATCAACTGGGCTATAGCCCTCAGATTTAAACGGCAAAAATCTAAAATGCTCCGATTACGTTGGTCAATATCTCTATCAATAGGCTGCAGGATCTGTATTTATTTAGTTAACTTGCATTTGGATTGCTCGAATATTTCTAAACATTTCATAAAAAATTCGATTGTATTGAAAATCAACTGGGCTATAGCCCACAGATTTTAGACGGCACAAATCTAAAATGCTCCGATTACATTGGTCAATATCTCTATCAATAGGCTGCAGGATCTGTATTTATTTTGCCAACTTGCGTTTGGATTGCTCGAATATTTCTAAACATTTCATAGAAAATTCGATTATATTGAAAATCAACTGGGCTATAGCCCTCAGATTTAAACGGCAAAAATCTAAAATGCTCCGATTACGTTGGTCAATATCTCTATCAATAGGCTGCACGATCTGTATTTATTTAGTTAACTTACATTTAGATTGCTCGAATATTTCTAAACGTTTCATAGAAAATTCGGTTTTATTGAAAATCAGCTTGGCTATAGCCCACAGATTTTAGACGGCAAAAATCTGAAATGCTCCGATTACGTTGGTCAAAATCTCTATCAATAGGTGGCAGGATCTGTATTTATTTTGCCAACTTGCGTTTGGATTGCTCGAATATTTCTAAACATTTCATAGAAAATTCGATTTTATTGAAAATCAACTGGGCTATAGCCCACAGATTTAAGACAGCAAAAATCTAAAATGCTCCAATTACGTTGGTCAATATCTCTATCTATAGGCTGCAGGATCTGTATTTATTTAGTTAACTTTCATTTGGATTGCTCGAATATTTCTAAACATTTCATAGAAAATTCGGTTTTATTGAAAATCAACTTGGCTATAGCCCACAGATTTTAGACGGCAAAAATCTAAAATGCTCCGATTACGTTGGTCAATATCTCTATCTATAGGTGGCAGGATCTGTATTAATTTTACCAACTTGCGTTTGGATTGCTCGAATATTTCTAAACATTTCATAGAAAATTCGATTTTATTGAAAATCAACTATAGCCCACAGATTTTAGACGGCAAAAATCTAAAATGCTCTGATTACGTTGGTCAATATCTCTATCAATAGGTGGCAGGATCTGTATTTATTTTGCCAATTTGCGTTTGGATTGCTCGAATATTTCTAAACGTTTCAAAGAAAATTCGGTTTTATTGAAAATCAACTGGGCTATAGCCCACAGATTTTAGACGGCAAAAATCTAAAATGCTCCGATTACGTTGGTCAATATCTCTATCTATAGGTGGCAGGATCTGTATTTATTTTGCCAACTTGCGTTTGGATTGCTCGAATATTTCTAAACATTTCATAGAAAATTCGATTTAATTGAAAATCAACTGGGCTATAGCCCACAGATTTTAGACGGCAAAAATCTAAAATGCTCCGATTACGTTGGTCAATATCTCTATCTATAGGTGGCAGGATCTGTATTTATTTTGCCAACTTGCGTTTGGATTGCTCGAATATTTCTAAACGTTTCATAGAAAATTCGGTTTTATTGAAAATCAACTGGGCTATAGCCCACAGATTTTAGACGGCAAAAATCTAAAATGCTCCTATTACGTTGGTCAATATCTCTATCAATAGGTGGCAGGATCTGTATTTATTTTGCCAACTTGCGTTTGGATTGCTCGAATATTTCTAAACATTTCATAGAAAATTCGGTTTTATTGAAAATCAACTGGGCTATAGCCCAAAGATTTTATACGGCAAAAATCTAAAATGCTCCGATTACGTTGGTCAATATCTCTATCTATAGGTGGCAGGATCTGTATTTATTTTGCCAACTTGCGTTTGGATTGCTCGAATATTTCTAAACATTTCATAGAAAATTCGATTTTATTGAAAATCAACTGGGCTATAGCCCACAGATTTTAGACGGCAAAAATCTAAAATGCTCCGATTACTTTGGTCAATATCTCTATCAATAGGTGGCAGGATCTGTATTTATTTTGCCAACTTGCGTTTGGATTGCTCGAATATTTCTAAACGTTTCATAGAAAATTCGGTTTTATTGAAAATCAACTGGGCTATAGCCCACAGATTTTAGACGGCAAAAATCTAAAATGCTCCGATTACGTTGGTCAATATCTCTATCTATAGGTGGCAGGATCTTTATTTATTTTGCCAACTTGCGTTTGGATTGCTCGAATCTTTCTAAACATTTCATAGAAAATTCGATTTTATTGAAAATCAACTGGGCTATAGCCCACAGATTTTAGACGGCAAAAATCTAAAATGCTCCGATTACGTTGGTCAATATCTCTATCTATAGGTGGCAGGATCTGTATTAATTTTACCAACTTGCGTTTGGATTGCTCGAATATTTCTAAACGTTTCATAGAAAATTCGGTTTTATTGAAAATCAACTGGGCTATAGCCCACAGATTTTAGACGGCAAAAGTCTAAAATGCTCCGATTACGTTGGTCAATATCTCTATCAATAGGTGGCAGGATCTGTATTTATTTTACCAACTTGCGTTTGGATTGCTCGAATATTTCTAAACATTTCATAGAAAATTCGGTTTTATTGAAAATCAACTGGGCTATAGCCCACAGATTTTAGACGGCAAAAATCTAAAATGCTCCGATTCTGCATTTATTTTGCCAACTTGCGTTTGGATTGCTCGAATATTTCTAAACATTTCATAGAAAATTCGATTTTATTGAAAATCAACTGGGCTATAGCCCACAGATTTTAGACGGTAAAAATCTAAAATGCTCCGATTACGTTGGTCAATATCTCTATCAATAGGTGGCAGGATCTGTATTTATTTTGCCAACTTGCGTTTGGATTGCTCGAATATTTCTAAACGTTTCATAGAAAATTCGGTTTTATTGAAAATCAACTGGGCTATAGCCCACAGATTTTAGACGGCAAAAATCTAAAATGCTCCGATTACGTTGGTCAATATCTCTATCTATAGGTGGCAGGATCTTTATTTATTTTGCCAACTTGCGTTTGGATTGCTCGAATATTTCTAAACATTTCATAGAAAATTCGATTTTATTGAAAATCAACTGGGCTATAGCCCACAGATTTTAGACGGCAAAAATCTAAAATGCTCCGATTACGTTGGTCAATATCTCTATCTATAGGTGGCAGGATCTGTATTAATTTTACCAACTTGCGTTTGGATTGCTCGAATATTTCTAAACGTTTCATAGAAAATTCGGTTTTATTGAAAATCAACTGGGCTATAGCCCACAGATTTTAGACGGCAAAAGTCTAAAATGCTCCGATTACGTTGGTCAATATCTCTATCAATAGGTGGCTGGATCTGTATTTATTTTACCAACTTGCGTTTGGATTGCTCGAATATTTCTAAACATTTCATAGAAAATTCGGTTTTATTGAAAATCAACTGGGCTATAGCCCACAGATTTTAGACGGCAAAAATCTAAAATGCTCCGATTCTGCATTTATTTTGCCAACTTGCGTTTGGATTGCTCGAATATTTCTAAACATTTCATAGAAAATTCGATTTTATTGAAAATCAACTGGGCTATAGCCCACAGATTTTAGACGGCAAAAATCTAAAATGCTCCGATTACGTTGGTCAATATCTCTATCTATAGGTGGCAGGATCTGTATTTATTTTGCCAACTTGCGTTTGGATTGCTCGAATATTTCTAAACGTTTCATAGAAAATTCGGTTTTATTGAAAATCAACTGGGCTATAGCCCACAGATTTTAGACTGCAAAAGTCTAAAATGCTCCGATTACGTTGGTCAATATCTCTATCAATAGGTGGCAGGATCTGTATTTATTTTACCAACTTGCGTTTGGATTGCTCGAATATTTCTAAACATTTCATAGAAAATTCGGTTTTATTGAAAATCAAATGGGCTATAGCCCACAGATTTTAGACGGCAAAAATCTAAAATGCTCCGATTCTGCATTTATTTTGCCAACTTGCGTTTGGATTGCTCGAATATTTCTAAACATTTCATAGAAAATTCGATTTTATTGAAAATCAACTGGGCTATAGCCCACAGATTTTAGACGGTAAAAATCTAAAATGCTCCGATTACGTTGGTCAATATCTCTATCAATAGGTGGCAGGATCTGTATTTATTTTGCCAACTTGCGTTTGGATTGCTCGAATATTTCTAAACGTTTCATAGAAAATTCGGTTTTATTGAAAATCAACTGGGCTATAGGCCACAGATTTTAGACGGCAAAAATCTAAACTGCTACGATTACGTTGGTCAATATCTCTATCAATAGGTGGCAGGATCTGTATTTATTTTGCCAACTTGCGTTTGGATTGCTCGAATATTTCTAAACGTTTCATAGAAAATTCGGTTTTATTGAAAATCAACTGGGCTATAGCCCACAGATTTTAGACGGCAAAAATCTAAAATGCTCCGATTCTGCATTTATTTTGCCAACTTGCGTTTGGATTGCTCGAATATTTCTAAACATTTCATAGAAAATTCGATTTAATTGAAAATCAACTGGGCTATAGCCCACAGATTTTAGACGGCAAAAATCTAAAATGCTCCGATTACGTTGGTCAATATCTCTATCTATAGGTGGCAGGATCTGTATTTATTTTGCCAACTTGCGTTTGGATTGCTCGAATATTTCTGAACGTTTCATAGAAAATTCGGTTTTATTGAAAATCAACTGGGCTATAGCCCACAGATTTTAGACGGCAAAAATCTAAAATGCTCCTATTACGTTGGTCAATATCTCTATCAATAGGTGGCAGGATCTGTATTTATTTTACCAACTTGCGTTTGGATTGCTCGAATATTTCTAAACATTTCATAGAAAATTCGGTTTTATTGAAAATCAACTGGGCTATAGCCCACAGATTTTAGACGGAAAAAATCTAAAATGCTCCGATTCTGCATTTATTTTGCCAACTTGCGTTTGGATTGCTCGAATATTTCTAAACATTTCATAGAAAATTCGATTTAATTGAAAATCAACTGGGCTATAGCCCACAGATTTTAGACGGCAAAAATCTAAAATGCTCCGATTACGTTGATCAATATCTCTATCTATAGGTGGCAGGATCTGTATTTATTTTGCCAACTTGCGTTTGGATTGCTCGAATATTTCTAAACGTTTCATAGAAAATTCGGTTTTATTGAAAATCAACTGGGCTATAGCCCACAGATTTTAGACGGCAAAAATCTAAAATGCTCCTATTACGTTGGTCAATATCTCTATCAATAGGTGGCAGGATCTGTATTTATTTTGCCAACTTGCGTTTGGATTGCTCGAATATTTCTAAACATTTCATAGAAAATTCGGTTTTATTGAAAATCAACTGGGCTATACTGCCGTGCTAAACAAGTTTTACTGATCTGCAAAAATCGCATTTCGAGAAAATTGATGTTAAAGTTTTTCGAAATATTTGGGGAATAACTTGCTTAAAAGCGGATTTAATTTACTTTCAAAGCCTTCAAATTATGCATTAGATCATAAATAATATGTTTCTCAAGAAAATATCAATAATTTATACATAATTAATTAATAATTTGCAGAATTAGTCTTTTACTTTAAATAGGCTTTATAAATAATCGATTGGTACTAAACAAAAATAACTTAAGTGCAATTAAGTCATTTTTATCACAAAAGAAAAACTAAAATCCTGTGTTAATAAGAAGAATATATACCTTATCTGCCATTTAAGGTATTTATGTTTAGTTTACCGTTACATTTATTTTCAAAATAAACTGTAGAATACAACCTTAAATGCTATCAAAGTCGTGTTTACTACAAAGAGAAGTTGAAATCGTTTATTATATATAAAAAATATATACTTTATCTAAACTTTATGATGTAAGACCTTAAACACCCTAGTTTCTCGGAGTTTATGAAATACGATTTGCAAATAGGATTTGGTAAAACTTTTGTAACAAAAGACTAGTTTAATTGCTATGTTATATTTATTTATAACAAAATAAAAAACAACTATTGAAATCATAAAATTATTTATAAGATCGTTTTTTAAATAGCTTAAAAATCTAGTATGTAGTTTAAATTAATTCATAACATTTCTTTTTTATAAAAATAAATTCAAAACATGTCAGTCAACTGAAAAATTACAAAAATTCAATCAAATTGAATTAAAAATTAATATTTTTTATCACAAGAATAAAATTCAAGACTTATAATAATTGACGATCCATTAAAACAATTCAATCTATACCGATTGCCGGAGGATCCGAAATTGGTAAATTCATTAAGTGGTTCATTTGTAGTACAGAATAACATTACATGAATATAAGTTAAAAGTCCTTGTTTATAAGTTATTATTGATTCAATTCACGTATAGAAAATTTCAAATAAGTCAATTTTGCTATTGAAAATGAAAATTCTTAAATTGCCTTAAATGCAATTTCAATTATGAAAATAAGAAAAAGTAACTTAACTTACATATTTGAAAGAAAATGACCTTATTTGTGCCATAAATAAGGCGTTCATGTTTAATATCAAGTAGTTAAGTCGGTGTTACTTCAAATTTGCTACTTTTTTCGATTAGAACAAAATTTATTTTGTTTAATAATGCATTTATTAAAGTAGATTTAATTATATTTATTTATATAAAATATAAAGGATATTAATACCTTTTAATTGGCATCAATAACTCAATTTCGCCAAAAATGTAGATCAGTAAAACTTGTTTAGCACGGCAGTATAGCCCAAAGATTTTATACGGCTAAAATCTAAAATGCTCCGATTACGTTGGTCAATATCTCTATCTATAGGTGGCAGGATCTGTATTTATTTTGCCAACTTGCGTTTGGATTGCTCGAATATTTCTAAACATTTCATAGAAAATTCGATTTAATTGAAAATCAACTGGGCTATAGCCCACAGATTTTAGACGGCAAAAATCTAAAATGCGCCGATTACTTTGGTCAATATCTCTATCAATAGGTGGCAGGATCTGTATTTATTTTGCCAACTTGCGTTTGGATTGCTCGAATATTTCTAAACGTTTCATAGAAAATTCGGTTTTATTGAAAATCAACTGGGCTATA
This sequence comes from Tipula vernalis, assembly GCA_958295665.1. NCBI lineage: Eukaryota > Metazoa > Arthropoda > Insecta > Diptera > Tipulidae > Tipula > Tipula vernalis. Next base: position 21,501,324 of record OY282559.1, read on the forward strand.
GCCCACAGATTTTAGACGGCAAAAATCTAAAATGCTCCGATTACGTTGGTCAATATCTCTATCTATAGGTGGCAGGATATTTATTTATTTTGCCAACTTGCGTTTGGATTGCTCGAATATTTCTAAACATTTCATAGAAAATTCGATTTTATTGAAAATCAACTGGGCTATAGCCCACAGATTTTAGACGGCAAAAATCTAAAATGCTCCGATTACGTTGGTCAATATCTCTATCTATAGGTGGCAGGATCTGTATTAATTTTACCAACTTGCGTTTGGATTGCTCGAATATTTCTAAACGTTTCATAGAAAATTCGGTTTTATTGAAAATCAACTGGGCTATAGCCCACAGATTTTAGACGGCAAAAGTCTAAAATGCTCCGATTACGTTGGTCAATATCTCTATCAATAGGTGGCAGGATCTGTATTTATTTTACCAACTTGCGTTTGGATTGCTCGAATATTTCTAAACATTTCATAGAAAATTCGGTTTTATTGAAAATCAACTGGGCTATAGCCCACAGATTTTAGACGGCAAAAATCTAAAATGCTCCGATTCTGCATTTATTTTGCCAACTTGCGTTTGGATTGCTCGAATATTTCTAAACATTTCATAGAAAATTCGATTTTATTGAAAATCAACTGGGCTATAGCCCACAGATTTTAGACGGCAAAAATCTAAAATGCTCCGATTACGTTGGTCAATATCTCTATCTATAGGTGGCAGGATCTGTATTTATTTTGCCAACTTGCGTTTGGATTGCTCGAATATTTCTAAACGTTTCATAGAAAATTCGGTTTTATTGAAAATCAACTGGGCTATAGCCCACAGATTTTAGACTGCAAAAGTCTAAAATGCTCCGATTACGTTGGTCAATATCTCTATCAATAGGTGGCAGGATCTGTATTTATTTTACCAACTTGCGTTTGGATTGCTCGAATATTTCTAAACATTTCATAGAAAATTCGGTTTTATTGAAAATCAACTGGGCTATAGCCCACAGATTTTAGACGGCAAAAATCTAAAATGCTCCGATTCTGCATTTATTTTGCCAACTTGCGTTTGGATTGCTCGAATATTTCTAAACATTTCATAGAAAATTCGATTTAATTGAAAATAAACTGGGCTATAGCCCACAGATTTTAGACGGCAAAAATCTAAAATGCTCCGATTACGTTGGTCAATATCTCTATCTATAGGTGGCAGGATCTGTATTTATTTTGCCAACTTGCGTTTGGATTGCTCGAATATTTCTAAACGTTTCATAGAAAATTCGGTTTTATTGAAAATCAACTGGGCTATAGCCCACAGATTTTAGACGGCAAAAATCTAAAATGCTCCGATTACGTTGGTCAATATCTCTATCTATAGGTGGCAGGATCTGTATTTATTTTGCCAACTTGCGTTTGGATTGCTCGAATATTTCTAAACATTTCATAGAAAATTCGATTTTATTGAAAATCAACTGGGCTATAGCCCACAGATTTTAGACGGCAAAAATCTAAAATGCGCCGATTACTTTGGTCAATATCTCTATCAATAGGTGGCAGGATCTGTATTTATTTTGCCAACTTGCGTTTGGATTGCTCGAATATTTCTAAACGTTTCATAGAAAATTCGATTTTATTGAAAATCAACTGGCCTATAGCCCACAGATTTTAGACGGCAAAAATCTAAAATGCTCCGATTACGTTGGTCAATATCTCTATCTATAGGTGGCAGGATCTTTATTTATTTTGCCAACTTGCGTTTGGATTGCTCGAATATTTCTAAACATTTCATAGAAAATTCGGTTTTATTGAAAATCAACTGGGCTATAGCCCACAGATTTTAGACGGCAAAAATCTAAAATGCTCCGATTACGTTGGTCAATATCTCTATCTATAGGTGGCAGGATCTGTATTAATTTTACCAACTTGCGTTTGGATTGCTCGAATATTTCTAAACGTTTCATAGAAAATTCGATTTAATTGAAAATCAACTGGGCTATAGCCCACAGATTTTAGACGGCAAAAATCTAAAATGCTCCGATTACGTTGGTCAATATCTCTATCTATAGGTGGCAGGATCTGTATTAATTTTGCCAACTTGCGTTTGGATTGCTCGAATATTTCTAAACATTTCATAGAAAATTCGATTTAATTGAAAATCAACTGGGCTATAGCCCACAGATTTTAGACGGCAAAAATCTAAAATGCTCCGATTACGTTGGTCAATATCTCTATCTATAGGTGGCAGGATCTGTATTTATTTTGCCAACTTGCGTTTGGATTGCTCGAATATTTCTAAACGATTCATAGAAAATTCGGTTTTATTGAAAATCAACTGGGCTATAGCCCACAGATTTTAGACGGCAAAAATCTAAAATGCTCCTATTACGTTGGTCAATATCTCTATCAATAGGTGGCAGGATCTGTATTTATTTTGCCAACTTGCGTTTGGATTGCTCGAATATTTCTAAACGTTTCATAGAAAATTCGGTTTTATTGAAAATCAACTGGGCTATAGCCCACAGATTTTAGACGGCAAAAATCTAAAATGCTCCGATTACGTTGGTCAATATCTCTATCAATAGGTGGCAGGATCTGTATTTATTTTACCAACTTGCGTTTGGATTGCTCGAATATTTCTAAACATTTCATAGAAAATTCGGTTTTATTGAAAATCAACTGGGCTATAGCCCACAGATTTTAGACGGCAAAAATCTAAAATGCTCCGATTCTGCATTTATTTTGCCAACTTGCGTTTGGATTGCTCGAATATTTCTAAACATTTCATAGAAAATTCGATTTTATTGAAAATCAACTGGGCTATAGCCCACAGATTTTAGACGGTAAAAATCTAAAATGCTCCGATTACGTTGGTCAATATCTCTATCAATAGGTGGCAGGATCTGTATTTGTTTTGCCAACTTGCGTTTGGATTGCTCGAATATTTCTAAACGTTTCATAGAAAATTCGGTTTTATTGAAAATCAACTGGGCTATAGCCCACAGATTTTAGACGGCAAAAATCTAAAATGCTCCGATTACGTTGGTCAATATCTCTATCAATAGGTGGCAGGATCTGTATTTATTTTACCAACTTGCGTTTGGATTGCTCGAATATTTCTAAACATTTCATAGAAAATTCGGTTTTATTGAAAATCAACTGGGCTATAGCCCACAGATTTTAGACGGAAAAAATCTAAAATGCTCCGATTCTGCATTTATTTTGCCAACTTGCGTTTGGATTGCTCGAATATTTCTAAACATTTCATAGAAAATTCGATTTAATTGAAAATCAACTGGGCTATAGCCCACAGATTTTAGACGGTAAAAATCTAAAATGCTCCGATTACGTTGGTCAATATCTCTATCAATAGGTGGCAGGATCTGTATTTATTTTGCCAACTTGCGTTTGGATTGCTCGAATATTTCTAAACGTTTCATAGAAAATTCGGTTTTATTGAAAATCAACTGGGCTATAGCCCACAGATTTTAGACGGCAAAAATCTAAAATGCTCCGATTCTGCATTTATTTTGCCAACTTGCGTTTGGATTGCTCGAATATTTCTAAACATTTCATAGAAAATTCGATTTAATTGAAAATCAACTGGGCTATAGCCCACAGATTTTAGACGGCAAAAATCTAAAATGCTCCGATTACGTTGGTCAATATCTCTATCTATAGGTGGCAGGATCTGTATTTATTTTGCCAACTTGCGTTTGGATTGCTCGAATATTTCTAAACGTTTCATAGAAAATTCGGTTTTATTGAAAATCAACTGGGCTATAGCCCACAGATTTTAGACTGCAAAAGTCTAAAATGCTCCGATTACGTTGGTCAATATCTCTATCAATAGGTGGCAGGATCTGTATTTATTTTACCAACTTGCGTTTGGATTGCTCGAATATTTCTAAACATTTCATAGAAAATTCGGTTTTATTGAAAATCAACTGGGCTATAGCCCACAGATTTTAGACGGCAAAAATCTAAAATGCTCCGATTCTGCATTTATTTTGCCAACTTGCGTTTGGATTGCTCGAATATTTCTAAACGTTTCATAGAAAATTCGGTTTTATTGAAAATCAACTGGGCTATAGCCCACAGATTTTAGACTGCAAAAGTCTAAAATGCTCCGATTACGTTGGTCAATATCTCTATCAATAGGTGGCAGGATCTGTATTTATTTTACCAACTTGCGTTTGGATTGCTCGAATATTTCTAAACATTTCATAGAAAATTCGATTTTATTGAAAATCAACTGGGCTATAGCCCACAGATTTTAGACTGCAAAAGTCTAAAATGCTCCGATTACGTTGGTCAATATCTCTATCAATAGGTGGCAGGATCTGTATTTATTTTGCCAACTTGCGTTTGGATTGCTCGAATATTTCTAAACGTTTCATAGAAAATTCGGTTTTATTGAAAATCAACTGGGCTATAGCCCACAGATTTTAGACGGCAAAAATCTAAAATGCTCCGATTACGTTGGTCAATATCTCTATCTATAGGTGGCAGGATCTGTATTTATTTTGCCAACTTGCGTTTGGATTGCTCGAATATTTCTAAACGTTTCATAGAAAATTCGGTTTTATTGAAAATCAACTGGGCTATAGCCCACAGATTTTAGACGGCAAAAATCTAAAATGCTCCTATTACGTTGGTCAATATCTCTATCAATAGGTGGCAGGATCTGTATTTATTTTGCCAACTTGCGTTTGGATTGCTCGAATATTTCTAAACATTTCATAGAAAATTCGGTTTTATTGAAAATCAACTGGGCTATAGCCCAAAGATTTTATACGGCAAAAATCTAAAATGCTCCGATTACGTTGGTCAATATCTCTGTCTATAGGTGGCAGGATCTGTATTTATTTTGCCAACTTGCGTTTGGATTGCTCGAATATTTCTAAACATTTTATAGAAAATTCGATTTTATTGAAAATCAACTGGGCTATAGCCCACAGATTTTAGACGGCAAAAATCTAAAATGCGCCGATTACTTTGGTCAATATCTCTATCAATAGGTGGCAGGATCTGTATTTATTTTGCCAACTTGCGTTTGGATTGCTCGAATATTTCTAAACGTTTCATAGAAAATTCGGTTTTATTGAAAATCAACTGGGCTATAGCCCACAGATTTTAGACGGCAAAAATCTAAAATGCTCCGATTACGTTGGTCAATATCTCTATCTATAGGTGGCAGGATCTTTATTTATTTTGCCAACTTGCGTTTGGATTGCTCGAATATTTCTAAACATTTCATAGAAAATTCGATTTTATTGAAAATCAACTGGGCTATAGCCCACAGATTTTAGACGGCAAAAATCTAAAATGCTCCGATTACGTTGGTCAATATCTCTATCTATAGGTGGCAGGATCTGTATTAATTTTACCAACTTGCGTTTGGATTGCTCGAATATTTCTAAACGTTTCATAGAAAATTCGGTTTTATTGAAAATCAACTGGGCTATAGCCCACAGATTTTAGACGGCAAAAGTCTAGAATGCTCCGATTACGTTGGTCAATATCTCTATCAATAGGTGGCAGGATCTGTATTTATTTTGCCAACTTGCGTTTGGATTGCTCGAATATTTCTAAACATTTCATAGAAAATTCGGTTTTATTGAAAATCAACTGGGCTATAGCCCACAGATTTTAGACGGCAAAAATCTAAAATGCTCCGATTCTGCATTTATTTTGCCAACTTGCGTTTGGATTGCTCGAATATTTCTAAACATTTCATAGAAAATTCGATTTAATTGAAAATCAACTGGGCTATAGCCCACAGATTTTAGACGGCAAAAATCTAAAATGCTCCGATTACGTTGGTCAATATCTCTATCTATAGGTGGCAGGATCTGTATTTATTTTGCCAACTTGCGTTTGGATTGCTCGAATATTTCTAAACGTTTCATAGAAAATTCGGTTTTATTGAAAATCAACTGGGCTATAGCCCACAGATTTTAGACGGCAAAAATCTAAAATGCTCCGATTACGTTGGTCAATATCTCTATCTATAGGTGGCAGGATCTGTATTTATTTTGCCAACTTGCGTTTGGATTGCTCGAATATTTCTAAACATTTCATAGAAAATTCGATTTTATTGAAAATCAACTGGGCTATAGCCCACAGATTTTAGACGGCAAAAATCTAAAATGCGCCGATTACTTTGGTCAATATCTCTATCAATAGGTGGCAGGATCTGTATTTATTTTGCCAACTTGCGTTTGGATTGCTCGAATATTTCTAAACGTTTCATAGAAAATTCGGTTTTATTGAAAATCAACTGGGCTATAGCCCACAGATTTTAGACGGCAAAAATCTAAAATGCTCCGATTACGTTGGTCAATATCTCTATCTATAGGTGGCAGGATCTTTATTTATTTTGCCAACTTGCGTTTGGATTGCTCGAATATTTCTAAACATTTCATAGAAAATTCGATTTTATTGAAAATCAACTGGGCTATAGCCCACAGATTTTAGACGGCAAAAATCTAAAATGCTCCGATTACGTTGGTCAATATCTCTATCTATAGGTGGCAGGATCTGTATTAATTTTACCAACTTGCGTTTGGATTGCTCGAATATTTCTAAACGTTTCATAGAAAATTCGATTTAATTGAAAATCAACTGGGCTATAGCCCACAGATTTTAGACGGCAAAAATCTAAAATGCTCCGATTACGTTGGTCAATATCTCTATCTATAGGTGGCAGGATCTGTATTAATTTTGCCAACTTGCGTTTGGATTGCTCGAATATTTCTAAACATTTCATAGAAAATTCGATTTAATTGAAAATCAACTGGGCTATAGCCCACAGATTTTAGACGGCAAAAATCTAAAATGCTCCGATTACGTTGGTCAATATCTCTATCTATAGGTGGCAGGATCTGTATTTATTTTGCCAACTTGCGTTTGGATTGCTCGAATATTTCTAAACGATTCATAGAAAATTCGGTTTTATTGAAAATCAACTGGGCTATAGCCCACAGATTTTAGACGGCAAAAATCTAAAATGCTCCTATTACGTTGGTCAATATCTCTATCAATAGGTGGCAGGATCTGTATTTATTTTGCCAACTTGCGTTTGGATTGCTCGAATATTTCTAAACGTTTCATAGAAAATTCGGTTTTATTGAAAATCAACTGGGCTATAGCCGTTGGTCAATATCTCTATCAATAGGTGGCAGGATCTGTATTTATTTTACCAACTTGCGTTTGGATTGCTCGAATATTTCTAAACATTTCATAGAAAATTCGGTTTTATTGAAAATCAACTGGGCTATAGCCCACAGATTTTAGACGGCAAAAATCTAAAATGCTCCGATTCTGCATTTATTTTGCCAACTTGCGTTTGGATTGCTCGAATATTTCTAAACATTTCATAGAAAATTCGATTTTATTGAAAATCAACTGGGCTATAGCCCACAGATTTTAGACGGTAAAAATCTAAAATGCTCCGATTACGTTGGTCAATATCTCTATCAATAGGTGGCAGGATCTGTATTTATTTTGCCAACTTGCGTTTGGATTGCTCGAATATTTCTAAACGTTTCATAGAAAATTCGGTTTTATTGAAAATCAACTGGGCTATAGCCCACAGATTTTAGACGGCAAAAATCTAAAATGCTCCGATTACGTTGGTCAATATCTCTATCTATAGGTGGCAGGATCTTTATTTATTTTGCCAACTTGCGTTTGGATTGCTCGAATATTTCTAAACATTTCATAGAAAATTCGATTTTATTGAAAATCAACTGGGCTATAGCCCACAGATTTTAGACGGCAAAAATCTAAAATGCTCCGATTACGTTGGTCAATATCTCTATCTATAGGTGGCAGGATCTGTATTAATTTTACCAACTTGCGTTTGGATTGCTCGAATATTTCTAAACGTTTTATAGAAAATTCGGTTTTATTGAAAATCAACTGGGATATAGCCCACAGATTTTAGACGGCAAAAATCTAAAATGCTCCGATTCTGCATTTATTTTGCCAACTTGCGTTTGGATTGCTCCAATATTTCTAAACATTTCATAGAAAATTCGATTTAATTGAAAATCAACTGGGCTATAGCCCACAGATTTTAGACGGCAAAAATCTAAAATGCTCCGATTACGTTGGTCAATATCTCTATCAATAGGTGGCAGGATCTGTATTTATTTTACCAACTTGCGTTTGGATTGCTCGAATATTTCTAAACATTTCATAGAAAATTCGGTTTTATTGAAAATCAACTGGGCTATAGCCCACAGATTTTAGACGGCAAAAATCTAAAATGCTCCGATTCTGCATTTATTTTGCCAACTTGCGTTTGGATTGCTCGAATATTTCTAAACATTTCATAGAAAATTCGATTTTATTGAAAATCAACTGGGCTATAGCCCACAGATTTTAGACGGCAAAAATCTAAAATGCTCCGATTACGTTGGTCAATATCTCTATCTATAGGTGGCAGGATCTGTATTTATTTTGCCAACTTGCGTTTGGATTGCTCGAATATTTCTAAACGTTTCATAGAAAATTCGGTTTTATTGAAAATCAACTGGGCTATAGCCCACAGATTTTAGACTGCAAAAGTCTAAAATGCTCCGATTACGTTGGTCAATATCTCTATCAATAGGTGGCAGGATCTGTATTTATTTTACCAACTTGCGTTTGGATTGCTCGAATATTTCTAAACATTTCATAGAAAATTCGGTTTTATTGAAAATCAACTGGGCTATAGCCCACAGATTTTAGACGGCAAAAATCTAAAATGCTCCGATTCTGCATTTATTTTGCCAATGTGCGTTTGGATTGCTCGAATATTTCTAAACGTTTCATAGAAAATTCGGTTTTATTGAAAATCAACTGGGCTATAGCCCACAGATTTTAGACTGCAAAAGTCTAAAATGCTCCGATTACGTTGGTCAATATCTCTATCAATAGGTGGCAGGATCTGTATTTATTTTACCAACTTGCGTTTGGATTGCTCGAATATTTCTAAACATTTCATAGAAAATTCGATTTTATTGAAAATCAACTGGGCTATAGCCCACAGATTTTAGACTGCAAAAGTCTAAAATGCTCCGATTACGTTGGTCAATATCTCTATCAATAGGTGGCAGGATCTGTATTTATTTTGCCAACTTGCGTTTGGATTGCTCGAATATTTCTAAACATTTCATAGAAAATTCGATTTAATTGAAAATCAACTGGGCTATAGCCCACAGATTTTAGACGGCAAAAATCTAAAATGCTCCGATTACGTTGGTCAATATCTCTATCTATAGGTGGCAGGATCTGTATTTATTTTGCCAACTTGCGTTTGGATTGCTCGAATATTTCTAAACGTTTCATAGAAAATTCGGTTTTATTGAAAATCAACTGGGCTATAGCCCACAGATTTTAGACGGCAAAAATCTAAAATGCTCCTATTACGTTGGTCAATATCTCTATCAATAGGTGGCAGGATCTGTATTTATTTTGCCAACTTGCGTTTGGATTGCTCGAATATTTCTAAACATTTCATAGAAAATTCGGTTTTATTGAAAATCAACTGGGCTATAGCCCAAAGATTTTATACGGCAAAAATCTAAAATGCTCCGATTACGTTGGTCAATATCTCTGTCTATAGGTGGCAGGATCTGTATTTATTTTGCCAACTTGCGTTTGGATTGCTCGAATATTTCTAAACATTTTATAGAAAATTCGATTTTATTGAAAATCAACTGGGCTATAGCCCACAGATTTTAGACGGCAAAAATCTAAAATGCGCCGATTACTTTGGTCAATATCTCTATCAATAGGTGGCAGGATCTGTATTTATTTTGCCAACTTGCGTTTGGATTGCTCGAATATTTCTAAACGTTTCATAGAAAATTCGGTTTTATTGAAAATCAACTGGGCTATAGCCCACAGATTTTAGACGGCAAAAATCTAAAATGCTCCGATTACGTTGGTCAATATCTCTATCTATAGGTGGCAGGATCTTTATTTATTTTGCCAACTTGCGTTTGGATTGCTCGAATATTTCTAAACATTTCATAGAAAATTCGATTTTATTGAAAATCAACTGGGCTATAGCCCACAGATTTTAGACGGCAAAAATCTAAAATGCTCCGATTACGTTGGTCAATATCTCTATCTATAGGTGGCAGGATCTGTATTAATTTTACCAACTTGCGTTTGGATTGCTCGAATATTTCTAAACGTTTCATAGAAAATTCGGTTTTATTGAAAATCAACTGGGCTATAGCCCACAGATTTTAGACGGCAAAAGTCTAAAATGCTCCGATTACGTTGGTCAATATCTCTATCAATAGGTGGCAGGATCTGTATTTATTTTGCCAACTTGCGTTTGGATTGCTCGAATATTTCTAAACATTTCATAGAAAATTCGGTTTTATTGAAAATCAACTGGGCTATAGCCCACAGATTTTAGACGGCAAAAATCTAAAATGCTCCGATTCTGCATTTATTTTGCCAACTTGCGTTTGGATTGCTCGAATATTTCTAAACATTTCATAGAAAATTCGATTTTATTGAAAATCAACTGGGCTATAGCCCACAGATTTTAGACGGCAAAAATCTAAAATGCTCCGATTACGTTGGTCAATATCTCTATCTATAGGTGGCAGGATCTGTATTTATTTTGCCAACTTGCGTTTGGATTGCTCGAATATTTCTAAACGTTTCATAGAAAATTCGGTTTTATTGAAAATCAACTGGGCTATAGCCCACAGATTTTAGACTGCAAAAGTCTAAAATGCTCCGATTACGTTGGTCAATATCTCTATCAATAGGTGGCAGGATCTGTATTTATTTTACCAACTTGCGTTTGGATTGCTCGAATATTTCTAAACATTTCATAGAAAATTCGGTTTTATTGAAAATCAACTGGGATATAGCCCACAGATTTTAGACGGCAAAAATCTAAAATGCTCCGATTCTGCATTTATTTTGCCAACTTGCGTTTGGATTGCTCCAATATTTCTAAACATTTCATAGAAAATTCGATTTAATTGAAAATCAACTGGGCTATAGCCCACAGATTTTAGACGGCAAAAATCTAAAATGCTCCGATTACGTTGGTCAATATCTCTATCTATAGGTGGCAGGATCTGTATTTATTTTGCCAACTTGCGTTTGGATTGCTCGAATATTTCTAAACGTTTCATAGAAAATTCGGTTTTATTGAAAATCAACTGGGCTATAGCCCACAGATTTTAGACGGCAAAAATCTAAAATGCTCCTATTACGTTGGTCAATATCTCTATCAATAGGTGGCAGGATCTGTATTTATTTTGCCAACTTGCGTTTGGATTGCTCGAATATTTCTAAACATTTCATAGAAAATTCGGTTTTATTGAAAATCAACTGGGCTATAGCCCAAAGATTTTATACGGCAAAAATCTAAAATGCTCCGATTACGTTGGTCAATATCTCTGTCTATAGGTGGCAGGATCTGTATTTATTTTGCCAACTTGCGTTTGGATTGCTCGAATATTTCTAAACATTTTATAGAAAATTCGATTTTATTGAAAATCAACTGGGCTATAGCCCACAGATTTTAGACGGCAAAAATCTAAAATGCGCCGATTACTTTGGTCAATATCTCTATCAATAGGTGGCAGGATCTGTATTTATTTTGCCAACTTGCGTTTGGATTGCTCGAATATTTCTAAACGTTTCATAGAAAATTCGGTTTTATTGAAAATCAACTGGGCTATAGCCCACAGATTTTAGACGGCAAAAATCTAAAATGCTCCGATTACGTTGGTCAATATCTCTATCTATAGGTGGCAGGATCTTTATTTATTTTGCCAACTTGCGTTTGGATTGCTCGAATATTTCTAAACATTTCATAGAAAATTCGATTTTATTGAAAATCAACTGGGCTATAGCCCACAGATTTTAGACGGCAAAAATCTAAAATGCTCCGATTACGTTGGTCAATATCTCTATCTATAGGTGGCAGGATCTGTATTAATTTTACCAACTTGCGTTTGGATTGCTCGAATATTTCTAAACGTTTCATAGAAAATTCGGTTTTATTGAAAATCAACTGGGCTATAGCCCACAGATTTTAGACGGCAAAAGTCTAAAATGCTCCGATTACGTTGGTCAATATCTCTATCAATAGGTGGCAGGATCTGTATTTATTTTGCCAACTTGCGTTTGGATTGCTCGAATATTTCTAAACATTTCATAGAAAATTCGGTTTTATTGAAAATCAACTGGGCTATAGCCCACAGATTTTAGACGGCAAAAATCTAAAATGCTCCGATTCTGCATTTATTTTGCCAACTTGCGTTTGGATTGCTCGAATATTTCTAAACATTTCATAGAAAATTCGATTTTATTGAAAATCAACTGGGCTATAGCCCACAGATTTTAGACGGCAAAAATCTAAAATGCTCCGATTACGTTGGTCAATATCTCTATCTATAGGTGGCAGGATCTGTATTTATTTTGCCAACTTGCGTTTGGATTGCTCGAATATTTCTAAACGTTTCATAGAAAATTCGGTTTTATTGAAAATCAACTGGGCTATAGCCCACAGATTTTAGACTGCAAAAGTCTAAAATGCTCCGATTACGTTGGTCAATATCTCTATCAATAGGTGGCAGGATCTGTATTTATTTTACCAACTTGCGTTTGGATTGCTCGAATATTTCTAAACATTTCATAGAAAATTCGGTTTTATTGAAAATCAACTGGGATATAGCCCACAGATTTTAGACGGCAAAAATCTAAAATGCTCCGATTCTGCATTTATTTTGCCAACTTGCGTTTGGATTGCTCCAATATTTCTAAACATTTCATAGAAAATTCGATTTAATTGAAAATCAACTGGGCTATAGCCCACAGATTTTAGACGGCAAAAATCTAAAATGCTCCGATTACGTTGGTCAATATCTCTATCTATAGGTGGCAGGATCTGTATTTATTTTGCCAACTTGCGTTTGGATTGCTCGAATATTTCTAAACGTTTCATAGAAAATTCGGTTTTATTGAAAATCAACTGGGCTATAGCCCACAGATTTTAGACGGCAAAAATCTAAAATGCTCCGATTACGTTGGTCAATATCTCTATCAATAGGTGGCAGGATCTGTATTTATTTTGCCAACTTGCGTTTGGATTGCTCGAATATTTCTAAACATTTCATAGAAAATTCGGTTTTATTGAAAATCAACTGGGCTATAGCCCAAAGATTTTATACGGCAAAAATCTAAAATGCTCCGATTACGTTGGTCAATATCTCTATCTATAGGTGGCAGGATCTGTATTTATTTTGCCAACTTGCGTTTGGATTGCTGGAATATTTCTAAACATTTCATAGAAAATTCGATTTTATTGAAAATCAACTGGGCTATAGCCCACAGATTTTAGACGGCAAAAATCTAAAATGCGCCGATTACTTTGGTCAATATCTCTATCAATAGGTGGCAGGATCTGTATTTATTTTGCCAACTTGCGTTTGGATTGCTCGAATATTTCTAAACGTTTCATAGAAAATTCGGTTTTATTGAAAATTAACTGGGCTATAGCCCACAGATTTTAGACGGCAAAAATCTAAAATGCTCCGATTACGTTGGTCAATATCTCTATCTATAGGTGGCAGGATCTTTATTTATTTTGCCAACTTGCGTTTGGATTGCTCGAATATTTCTAAACATTTCATAGAAAATTCGATTTTATTGAAAATCAACTGGGCTATAGCCCACAGATTTTAGACGGCAAAAATCTAAAATGCTCCGATTACGTTGGTCAATATCTCTATCTATAGGTGGCAGGATCTGTATTAATTTTACCAACTTGCGTTTGGATTGCTCGAATATTTCTAAACATTTCATAGAAAATTCGGTTTTATTGAAAATCAACTGGGCTATAGCCCACAGATTTTAGACGGCAAAAGTCTAAAATGCTCCGATTACGTTGGTCAATATCTCTATCAATAGGTGGCAGGATCTGTATTTATTTTACCAACTTGCGTTTGGATTGCTCGAATATTTCTAAACATTTCATAGAAAATTCGGTTTTATTGAAAATCAACTGGGCTATAGCCCACAGATTTTAGACGGCAAAAATCTAAAATGCTCCGATTCTGCATTTATTTTGCCAACTTGCGTTTGGATTGCTCGAATATTTCTAAACATTTCATAGAAAATTCGATTTTATTGAAAATCAACTGGGCTATAGCCCACAGATTTTAGACGGCAAAAATCTAAAATGCTCCGATTACGTTGGTCAATATCTCTATCTATAGGTGGCAGGATCTGTATTTATTTTGCCAACTTGCGTTTGGATTGCTCGAATATTTCTAAACGTTTCATAGAAAATTCGGTTTAATTGAAAATCAACTGGGCTATAGCCCACAGATTTTAGACTGCAAAAGTCTAAAATGCTCCGATTACGTTGGTCAATATCTCTATCAATAGGTGGCAGGATCTGTATTTATTTTCGCTCGAATATTTCTAAACATTTCATAGAAAATTCGGTTTTATTGAAAATCAACTAGGCTATAGCCCACAGATTTTAGACGGCAAAAATCTAAAATGCTCCGATTCTGCATTTATTTTGCCAAATTGCGTTTGGATTGCTCGAATATTTCTAAACATTTCATAGAAAATTCGATTTTATTGAAAATCAACCGGGCTATAGCCCACAGATTTTAGACGGTAAAAATCTAAAATGCTCCGATTACGTTGGTCAATATCTCTATCAATAGGTGGCAGGATCTGTATTTATTTTGCCAACTTGCGTTTGGATTGCTCGAATATTTCTAAACGTTTCATAGAAAATTCGGTTTTATTGAAAATCAACTGGGCTATAGCCCACAGATTTTAGACGGCAAAAATCTAAAATGCTCCGATTACGTTGGTCAATATCTCTATCTATAGGTGGCAGGATCTTTATTTATTTTGCCAACTTGCGTTTGGATTGCTCGAATATTTCTAAACATTTCATAGAAAATTCGATTTTATTGAAAATCAACTGGGCTATAGCCCACAGATTTTAGACGGCAAAAATCTAAAATGCTCCGATTACTTTGGTCAATATCTCTATCTATAGGTGGCAGGATCTGTATTAATTTTACCAACTTGCGTTTGGATTGCTCGAATATTTCTAAACGTTTCATAGAAAATTCGGTTTTATTGAAAATCAACTGGGCTATAGCCCACAGATTTTAGACGGCAAAAGTCTAAAATGCTCCGATTACGTTGGTCAATATCTCTATCAATAGGTGGCAGGATCTGTATTTATTTTACCAACTTGCGTTTGGATTGCTCGAATATTTCTAAACATTTCATAGAAAATTCGGTTTTATTGAAAATCAACTGGGCTATAGCCCACAGATTTTAGACGGCAAAAATCTAAAATGCTCCGATTCTGCATTTATTTTGCCAACTTGCGTTTGGATTGCTCGAATATTTCTAAACATTTCATAGAAAATTCGATTTTATTGAAAATCAACTGGGCTATAGCCCACAGATTTTAGACGGTAAAAATCTAAAATGCTCCGATTACGTTGGTCAATATCTCTATCAATAGGTGGCAGGATCTGTATTTATTTTGCCAACTTGCGTTTGGATTGCTCGAATATTTCTAAACGTTTCATAGAAAATTCGGTTTTATTGAAAATCAACTGGGCTATAGCCCACAGATTTTAGACGGCAAAAATCTAAAATGCTCCGATTACGTTGGTCAATATCTCCATCTATAGGTGGCAGGATCTTTATTTATTTTGCCAACTTGCGTTTGGATTGCTCGAATATTTCTAAACATTTCATAGAAAATTCGATTTTATTGAAAATCAACTGGGCTATAGCCCACAGATTTTAGACGGCAAAAATCTAAAATGCTCCGATTACGTTGGTCAATATCTCTATCTATAGGTGGCAGGATCTGTATTAATTTTACCAACTTGCGTTTGGATTGCTCGAATATTTCTAAACGTTTCATAGAAAATTCGGTTTTATTGAAAATCAACTGGGCTATAGCCCACAGATTTTAGACGGCAAAAGTCTAAAATGCTCCGATTACGTTGGTCAATATCTCTATCAATAGGTGGCAGGATCTGTATTTATTTTACCAACTTGCGTTTGGATTGCTCGAATATTTCTAAACATTTCATAGAAAATTCGGTTTTATTGAAAATCAACTGGGCTATAGCCCACAGATTTTAGACGGCAAAAATCTAAAATGCTCCGATTCTGCATTTATTTTGCCAACTTGCGTTTGGATTGCTCGAATATTTCTAAACATTTCATAGAAAATTCGATTTTATTGAAAATCAACTGGGCTATAGCCCACAGATTTTAGACGGCAAAAATCTAAAATGCTCCGATTACGTTGGTCAATATCTCTATCTATAGGTGGCAGGATCTGTATTTATTTTGCCAACTTGCGTTTGGATTGCTCGAATATTCCTAAACGTTTCATAGAAAATTCGGTTTTATTGAAAATCAACTGGGCTATAGCCCACAGATTTAAGACTGCAAAAGTCTAAAATGCTCCGATTACGTTGGTCAATATCTCTATCAATAGGTGGCAGGATCTGTATTTATTTTACCAACTTGCGTTTGGATTGCTCGAATATTTCTAAACATTTCATA
This sequence comes from Tipula vernalis, assembly GCA_958295665.1. Taxonomy (NCBI): domain Eukaryota; kingdom Metazoa; phylum Arthropoda; class Insecta; order Diptera; family Tipulidae; genus Tipula; species Tipula vernalis. The sequence continues at coordinate 21,517,917 of OY282559.1, forward strand.
GAAAATTCGGTTTTATTGAAAATCAACTGGGCTATAGCCCACAGATTTTAGACGGCAAAAATCTAAAATGCTCCGATTCTGCATTTATTTTGCCAACTTGCGTTTGGATTGCTCAAATATTTCTAAACATTTCATAGAAAATTCGATTTTATTAAAAATCAACTGGGCTATAGCCCACAGATTTTAGACGGCAAAAATCTAAAATGCTCCGATTACGTTGGTCAATATCTCTATCAATAGGTGGCAGGATCTGTATTTATTTTGCCAACTTGCGTTTGGATTGCTCGAATATTTCTAAACGTTTCATAGAAAATTCGATTTTATTGAAAATCAACTGGGCTATAGCCCACAGATTTTAGACGGCAAAAATCTAAAATGCTCCGATTACGTTGGTCAATATCTCTATCAATAGGTGGCAGGATCTGTATTTATTTTGCCAACTTGCGTTTGGATTGCTCGAATATTTCTAAACGTTTCATAGAGAATTCGATTTTATCGAAAATCAACTGGGCTATAGCCCACAGATTTTAGACGGCAAAAATCTAAAATGCTCCGATTACGTTGGTCATTACCTCTGTCTATATGTGGCAGGATCTGTGTTTATTTTGCCAACTTGCATTTGGATTGCTCAAACATTTCTAAACATTTCATAGAAAAGTCGATTTTATTGAAAATCAACTGGGCTATAGCCCACAGATTTTAGACGGCAAAAATCTAAAATGCTCCGATTACGTTGGTCAATATCTCTATCAATAGGTGGCAGGATCTGTATTTATTTTGCCAACTTGCGTTTGGATTGCTCGAATATTTCTAAACATTTCAAAGAAAATTCGATTTTATTGAAAATCAACTGGGCTATAGCCCACAGATTTTAGACGGCAAAAATCTAAAATGCTCCGATTACGTTGGTCAATATCTATATCTATAGGTGGCAGGATCTGTATTTATTTTGCCAACTTGCGTTTGGATTGCTCGAATAATTCTAAACGTGTCATAGAAAATTCGATTTTATTGGAAATCAACTGGGCTATAGCCCACAGATTTTAGAGGGCAAAAATCTAAAATGCTCCGATTACGTTGGTCAATATCTCTATCAATAGGTGGCAGGATCTGTATTTATTTTGCCAACTTGCGTTTGGATTGCTCGAATATTTCTAAACATTTCATAGGAAATTCGATTTTATTGAAAATCAACTGGGCTATAGCCCACAGATTTTAGACGGCAAAAATTTAAAATGCTCCGATTACGTTGGTCAATATCTATATCTATAGGTGGCAGGATCTGTATTTATTTTGCCAACTTACGTTTGGATTGCTCGAATAATTCTAAACGTGTCATAGAAAATTCGATTTTATTGAAAATCAACTGGGCTATAGCCCACAGATTTTAGACGGCAAAAATCTAAAATGCTCCGATTACGTTGGTCAATATCTCTATCAATAGGTGGCAGGATCTGTATTTATTTTGCCAACTTGCGTTTGGATTGCTCGAATATTTCTAAACATTTCATAGAAAATTCGATTTTATAGAAAATCAACTGGGCTATAGCCCACAGATTTTAGACGGCAAAAATCTAAAATGCTCCGATTACATTGGTCAATATCTCTATCAATAGGTGGCAGGATCTGTATTTATTTTGCCAACTTGCGTTTGGATTGCTCGAATATTTCTAAACATTTCATAGGAAATTCGATTTTATTGAAAATCAACTGGGCTATAGCCCACAGATTTTAGACGGCAAAAATTTAAAATGCTCTGATTACGTTGCTCAATATCTCTATCAATAGGTGGCAGGATCTGTATTTATTTTGCCAACTTGCGTTTGGATTGCTCGAGTATTTCTAAACGTTTCATAGAAAATTCAATTTGATTGAAAATCAACTGGGCTATAGCCCACAGATTTTAGATGGCAAAAATCTAAAATGCTCCGATTACGTTGGTCAATATCTCTATCAATAGGTGGCAGGATCTGTATTTATTTTGCCAACTTGCGTTTGGATTGCTCGAATATTTCTAAACGTTTTATAGAGAATTCGATTTTATTGAAAATCAACTGGGCTATAGCCCACAGATTTTAGACGGCAAAAATCTAAAATGCTCCGATTACGTTGGTCATTACCTCTGTCTATATGTGGCAGGATCTGTATTTATTTTGCCAACTTGCATTTGGATTGCTCAAACATTTCTAAACATTTCATAGAAAAGTCGATTTTATTGAAAATCAACTGGGCTATAGCCCACAGATTTTAGACGGCAAAAATCTAAAATGCTCCGATTACGTTGGTCAATATCTCTATCAATAAGTGGCAGGATCTGTATTTATTTTGCCAACTTGCGTTTGGATTGCTCGAATATTTCTAAACATTTCATAGAAAATTCGATTTTATTGAAAATCAACTGGGCTATAGCCCACAGATTTTAGAGGGCAAAAATCTAAAATGCTCCGATTACGTTGGTCAATATCTCTATCAATAGGTGGCAGGATCTGTATTTATTTTGCCAACTTGCGTTTGGATTGCTCGAATATTTCTAAACATTTCATAGAAAATTCGATTTTATTGAAAATCAACTGGGCTATAGCCCACAGATTTTAGACGGCAAAAATCTAAAATGCTCCGATTACGTTGGTCAATATCTATATCTATAGGTGGCAGGATCTGTATTTATTTTGCCAACTTGCGTTTGGATTGCTCGAATAATTCTAAACGTGTCATAGAAAATTCGATTTTATTGGAAATCAACTGGGCTATAGCCCACAGATTTTAGACAGCAAAAATCTAAAATGCTCCGATTACGTTGGTCAATATCTCTATCAATAGGTGGCAGGATCTGTATTTATTTTGCCAACTTGCGTTTGGATTGCTCGAATATTTCTAAACATTTCATAGGAAATTCGATTTTATTGAAAATCAACTGGGCTATAGCCCACAGATTTTAGACGGCAAAAATTTAAAATGCTCCGATTACGTTGGTCAATATCTCTATCAATAGGTGGCAGGATCTGTATTTATTTTGCCAACTTGCGTTTGGATTGCTCGAGTATTTCTAAACGTTTCATAGAAAATTCGATTTGATTGAAAATCAACTGGGCTATAGCCCACAGATTTTAGATGGCAAAAATCTAAAATGCTCCGATTACGTTGGTCAATATCTCTATCAATAGGTGGCAGGATCTGTATTTATTTTGCCAACTTGCGTTTGGATTGCTCGAATATTTCTAAACGTTTTATAGAGAATTCGATTTTATTGAAAATCAACTGGGCTATAGCCCACAGATTTTAGACGGCAAAAATCTAAAATGCTCCGATTCTGCATTTATTTTGCCAACTTGCGTTTGGATTGCTCGAATATTTCTAAACATTTCATAGAAAATTCGATTTTATTGAAAATCAACTGGGCTATAGCCCACAGATTTTAGACGGTAAAAATTTAAAATGCTCCGATTACGTTGGTCATTACCTCTGTTTATATGTGGCAGGATCTGTATTTATTTTGCCAACTTGCATTTGGATTGCTCAAACATTTCTAAACATTTCATAGAAAAGTCGATTTTATTGAAAATCAACTGGGCTATAGCCCACAGATTTTAGACGGCAAAAATCTAAAATGCTCCGATTACGTTGGTCAATATCTCTATCAATAGGTGGCAGGATCTGTATTTATTTTGCTAACTTGCGTTTGGATTGCTCGAATATTTCTAAACATTTCATAGAAAATTCGATTTTATTGAAAATCAACTGGGCTATAGCCCACAGATTTTAGACGGCAAAAATCTAAAATGCTCCGATTACGTTGGTCAATATCTCTATCAATAGGTGGAAGGATCTGTATTTATTTTGCCAACTTGCGTTTGGATTGCTCGAATATTTCTAAACATTTCATAGAAAATTCGATTTTATTGAAAATCAACTGGGCTATAGCCCACAGATTTTAGACGGCAAAAATCTAAAATGCTCCGATTACGTTGGTCAATATCTCTATCAATAGGTGGCAGGATCTGTATTTATTTTGCCAACTTGCGTTTGGATTGCTCGAATATTTCTAAACATTTCATAGAAAATTCGATTTTATTGAAAATCAACTGGGCTATAGCCCACAGATTTTAGACGGCAAAAATCTAAAATGCTCCGATTACGTTGGTCAATATCTCTATCAATAGGTGGAAGGATCTGTATTTATTTTGCCAACTTGCGTTTGGATTGCTCGAATATTTCTAAACATTTCATAGAAAATTCGATTTTATTGAAAATCAACTGGGCTATAGCCCACAGATTTTAGACGGCAAAAATCTAAAATGCTCCGATTACGTTGGTCAATATCTCTAACAATAGGTGGCAGGATCTGTATTTATTTTGCCAACTTGCATTTGGATTGCTCGAGTACTTCTAAACGTTTCATAGAAAATTCGATGTTATTGAAAATCAACTGGGCTATAGCCCACAGATTTTAGATGGCAAAAATCTAAAATGCTCCGATTACGTTGGTCAATATCTCTATCAATAGGTGGCAGGATCTGTATTTATTTTGCCAACTTGCGTTTGGATTGCTCGAAAATTTCTAAACATTTCATAGAGAATTCGATTTTATTGAAAATCAACTGGGCTATAGCCCACAGATTTTAGACGGCAAAAATCTAAAATGCTCCGATTACGTTGGTCATTACCTCTGTCTATATGTGGCAGGATCTGTATTTATTTTGCCAACTTGCATTTGGATTGCTCAAACATTTCTAAACATTTCATAGAAAAGTCGATTTTATTGAAAATCAACTGGGCTATAGCCCACAGATTTTAGACGGCAAAAATCTAAAATGCTCCGATTACGTTGGTCAATATCTCTATCAATAGGTGGCAGGATCTGTATTTATTTTGCCAACTTGCGTTTGGATTGCTCGAATATTTCTAAACATTTCATAGAAAATTCGATTTTATTGAAAATCAACTGGGCTATAGCCCACAGATTTTAGACGGCAAAAATCTAAAATGCTCCGATTACGTTGGTCAATATCTATATCAATAGGTGGAAGGATCTGTATTTATTTTGCCAACTTGCGTTTGGATTGCTCGAATATTTTTAAACATTTCATAGAAAATTCGATTTTATTGAAAATCAACTGGGCCCACAGATTTTAGACGGCAAAAATCTAAAATGCTCCGATTACGTTGGTCAATATCTCTATCAATAGGTGGCAGGATCTGTATTTATTTTGCCAACTTGCGTTTGGATTGCTCGAATATTTCTAAACATTTCATAGAAAATTCGATGTTATTGAAAATCAACTGGGCTATAGCCCACAGATTTTAGACGGCAAAAATTTAAAATGCTCCGATTACGTTGGTCAATATCTCTATAATTAGGTGGCAGGATCTGTATTTATTTTGCCAACTTGCGTTTGGATTGCTTAAATATTTCTAAACATTTTATAGAAAATTCGATTTTATTGAAAATTAACTGGGCTATAGCCCACAGATTTTAGACGGCAAAAAACTTAAATGCTACGATTACGTTGGTCAATATCTCTATCAATAGGTGGCAGGATCTGTATTTATTTTGCCAACTTGCGTTTGGATTGATCGAATATTTCTAAACATTTCATAGAAAATTCGATTATATTGAAAATCAACTGGGGTATAGCCCACAGATCTTTGACGGCAAAAATCTAAAATGCTCCGATTACGTTGGTCAATATCTTTATCAATAGGTGGCAGGATCTGTATTTATTTTGCCAACTTGCGTTTGGATTGCTCGAATATTTCTAAACATTTCATAGAAAATTTGATTTTATTGAAAATCAACTGGGCTATAGGCCACAGATTTTAGACGGCAAAAATCTAAAATGGTCCGATTACGTTGGTCAATATCTCTATCAATAAGTGGCAGGATCTGTATTTATTTTGCCAACTTGCGTTTGGATTGCTCGAATATTTCTAAACATTTCATAGAAAATTCGATTTTATTGAAAATCAACTGGGCTATAGCCAACAGATTATAGACGGCAAAAATCTAAAATGCTCCGATTACGTTGGTCAATATCTCTATCTATAGGTGGCAGGATCTGTATTAATTTTGCCAACTTGTGTTTGGATTGCTCGAATATTTCTAAACATTTCATAGAAAATTCGATTTTATTGAAAATCAACTGGGCTATAGCCCACAGATTTTAGACGGCAAAAATCTAAAATGCTCCGATTACGTTGGTCAATATCTCTATAAATAGGTGGCAGGATCTGTATTTATTTTGCCAACTTGCGTTTGGATTGCTCGAATATTTCTAAACGTTTCATAGAAAATTCGGTTTTATTGAAAATCAACTGGGCTATAGCCCACAGATTTTAGACGGCAAAAATCTAAAATGCTCCGATTACGTTGGTCAATATCTCTATCAATAGGTGGCAGGATTTGTATTTATTTTACCAACTTGCGTTTGGATTGCTCGAATATTTCTAAACATTTCATAGAAAATTCGATTTTATTGAAAATCAACTGGGCTATAGCCCACAGATTTTAGACGGCAAAAATCTAAAATGCTCCGATAACGTTTGTCAATATCTTTATCAATAGGCTGCACGATCTGTATTTATTTAGTTAACTTTCATTTCGATTGCTCGAATATTTCTAAACGTTTCATAGAAAATTCGGTTTTATTGAAAATCAACTTGGCTATAGCCCACAGATTTTAGACGGCAAAAATCTAAAATGCTCCGATTACGGTGGTCCATATCTTTATCAATAGGTGGCAGGATCTGTATTTATTTTGCCAACTTGCGTTTGGATTGTTAGAATATTTCTAAACATTTCACAGAAAATTCGATTTTATTGAAAATCAACTGGGCTATAGCCCACAGATTTTAGACGGCAAAAATTTAAAATGCTCCGATTACGTTGGTCAATATCTCTATCAATAGGTGGCAGGATCTGTATTTATTTTGCCAACTTGCGTTTGGATTGCTCGAGTATTTCTAAACGTTTTATAGAAAATTCGATTTTATTGAAAATCAACTGGGCTATAGCCCACAGATTTTAGATGGCAAAAATCTAAAATGCTCCGATTACGTTGGTCAATATCTCTATCAATAGGTGGCAGGATCTGTATTTATTTTGCCAACTTGTGTTTGGATTGCTCGAATATTTCTAAACATTTCATAGAAAATTCGATTTTATTGAAAATCAACTGGGCTATAGCCCACAGATTTTAGACGGCAAAAATCTAAAATGCTCCGATTACGTTGGTCATTACCTCTGTCTATATGTGGCAGGATCTGTATTTATTTTGCCAACTTGCGTTTGGATTGCTCGAATATTTCTAAACATTTCATAGAAAATTCGATTTTATTGAAAATCAACTGGGCTATAGCCCACCGATTTTAGACGGCAAAAATCTAAAATGCTCCGATTACGTTGGTCAATATCTCTATCAATAGGTGGCAGGATCTGTATTTATTTTGCCAACTTGCGTTTGGATTGCTAGAATATTTCTAAACATTTCATAGAAAATTCGATTTTATTGAAAATCAACTGGGCTATAGCCCACAGATTTTAGACGGCAAAAATCTAAAATGCTGCGATTACGTTGGTCAATATCTCTATCAATAGGTGGCAGGATCTGTATTTATTTTGCCAACTTGCGTTTGAATTGCTCGAATATTTCTAAATATTTCATAAAAAATTCGATTTTATTGAAAATCAACTGGGCTATATATAGCCCACAGATTTTAGACGGCAAAAATCTAAAATGCTCCGATTACGTTGGTCATTACCTCTGTCTATATGTGGCAGGATCTGTATTTATTTTGCCAACTTGCGTTTGGATTGCTCGAATATTTCTAAACATTTCATAGAAAATTCGATTTTATTGAAAATCAACTGGGCTATAGCCCACAGATTTTAGATGGCAAAAATCTAAAATGCTCCGATTACGTTGGTCAATATCTCTATCAATAGGTGGCAGGATCTGTATTTATTTTGCCAACTTGCGTTTGGATTGCTCGAATATTTCTAAACGTTTCATAGAGAATTCGATTTTATTGAAAATCAACTGGGCTATAGCCCACAGATTTTAGACGGCAAAAATCTAAAATGCTCCGATTACGTTGGTCATTACCTCTCTCTATATGTGGCAGGATCTGTATTTATTTTGCCAACTTGCGTTTGGATTGCTAGAATATTTCTAAACATTTCATAGAAAATTCGATTTTATTGAAAATCAACTGGGCTATAGCCCACAGATTTTAGACGGCAAAAATCTAAAATGCTCCGATTACGTTGGTCAATATCTTTATCAATAGGCTGCACGATCTGTATTTATTTAGTTAACTTACATTTCGATTGCTCGAATATTTCTAAACGTTTCATAGAAAATTCGGTTTTATTGAAAATCAACTTGGCTATAGCCCACAGATTTTAGACGGCAAAAATCTAAAATGCTCCGATTACGGTGGTCAATATCTCTATCAATAGGTGGCAGGATCTGTATTTATTTTGCCAACTTGCGTTTGGATTGCTCGAATATTTCTAAACATTTCACAGAAAATTCGATTTTATTGAAAATCAACTGGGCTATAGCCCACAGATTTTAGACGGCAAAAATTTAAAATGCTCCGATTACGTTGGTCAATATCTCTATCAATAGGTGGCAGGATCTGTATTTATTTTGCCAACTTGCGTTTTGATTGCTCGAGTATTTCTAAACGTTTCATAGAAAATTCGATTTTATTGAAAATCAACTGGGCTATAGCCCACAGATTTTAGATGGCAAAAATCTAATATGCTCTGATTACGTTGGTTAATATTTCTATCAATAGGTGGCAGGATCTGTATTTATTTTGCCAACTTGTGTTTGGATTGCTCGAATATTTCTAAACATTTCATAGAAAATTCGATTTTATTGAAAATCAACTGGGCTATAGCCCACAGATTTTAGACGGCAAAAATCTAAAATGCTCCGATTACGTTGGTCATTACCTCTGTCTATATGTGGCAGGATCTGTATTTATTTTGCCAACTTGCGTTTGGATTGCTCGAATATTTCTAAACATTTCATAGAAAATTCGATTTTATTGAAAATCAACTGGGCTATAGCCCACAGATTTTAGATGGCAAAAATCTAAAATGCTCCGATTACGTTGGTCAATATCTCTATCAATAGGTGGCAGGATCTGTATTTATTTTGCCAACTTGCGTTTGGATTGCTCGAATATTTCTAAACGTTTCATAAAGAATTCGATTTTATTGAAAATCAACTGGGCTATAGCCCACAGATTTTAGACGGCAAAAATCTAAAATGCTCCGATTACGTTAGTCATTACCTCTGTCTATATGTGGCAGGATCTGTATTTATTTTGCCAACTTGCGTTTGGATTGCTCGAATATTTCTAAACGTTTCATAGAAAATTCTGTTTTATTGAAAATCAACTGGGCTATATCCCACAGATTTTAGACGGCAAAAATCTAAAATGCTGCGATTACGTTGGCCAATATCTCTATCAATAGGTGGCAGGATCTGTATTTATTTTGCCAACTTGCGTTTGAATTGCTCGAATATTTCTAAATATTTCATAGAAAATTCGATTATATTGAAAATCAACTTGGCTATAGCCCTCAGATTTAAACGGCAAAAATCTAAAATGCTCCGATTACGTTGGTCAATATCTCTATCAATAGGCTGCACGATCTGTATTTATTTAGTTAACTTACATTTCGATTGCTCGAATATTTCTAAACGTTTCATAGAAAATTCGGTTTTATTGAAAATCAACTTGGCTATAGCCCACAGATTTTAGACGGCAAAAATCTAAAATGCTCCGATTACGTTGGTCAATATCTCTATAAATAGGTGGCAGGATCTGTATTTATTTTGCCAACTTGCGTTTGGATTGCTCGAGTATTTCTAAACGTTTCATAGAAAATTCGATTTTATTGAAAATCAACTGGGCTATAGCCCACAGATTTTAGATGGCAAAAATCTAAAATGCTCCGATTACGTTGGTCAATATCTCTATCAATAGGTGGCAGGATCTGTATTTATTTTGCCAACTTGTGTTTGGATTGCTCGAATATTTCTAAACATTTCATAGAAAATTCGATTTTATTGAAAATCAACTGGGCTATAGCCCACAGATTTTAGATGGCAAAAATCTAAAATGCTCCGATTACGTTGGTCAATATCTCTATCAATAGGTGGCAGGATCTGTATTTATTTTGCCAACTTGTGTTTGGATTGCTCGAATATTTCTAAACATTTCATAGAAAATTCGATTTTATTGAAAATCAACTGGGCTATAGCCCACAAATTTTAGACGGCAAAAATCTAAAATGCTCCAATTACGTTGGTCAATATCTCTATCTATAGGTGGCAGGATCTGTATTTATTTTGCCAACTTGTGTTTGGATTGCTCGAATATTTCTAAACATTTCATAGAAAATTCGATTTTATTGAAAATCAACTGGGCTATAGCCCACAGATTTTAGACGGCAAAAATCTAAAATGCTCCGATTACGTTGGTCAATATCTCTATCAATAGGTGGCAGGATCTGTATTTATTTTGCCAACTTGCGTTTGGATTGCTAGAATATTTCTAAACATTTCATAGAAAATTCGATTTTATTGAAAATCAACTGGGCTATAGCCCACAGATTTTAGACGGCAAAAATCTAAAATGCTGCGATTACGTTGGTCAATATCTCTATCAATAGGTGGCAGGATCTGTATTTATTTTGCCAACTTGCGTTTGAATTGCTCGAATATTTCTAAACATTTCATAGAAAATTCGATTATATTGAAAATCAACTTGGCTATAGCCCTCAGATTTAAACGGCAAAAATCTTAAATGCTCCGATTACGTTGGTCAATATCTCTATCAATAGGCTGCACGATCTGTATTTATTTAGTTAACTTACATTTTGATTGCTCGAATATTTCTAAACGTTTCATAGAAAATTCGATTTTATTGAAAATCAACTGGGCTATAGCCCACAGATTTTAGATGGCAAAAATCTAAAATGCTCCGATTACGTTGGTCAATATCTCTATCAATAGGTGGCAGGATCTGTATTTATTTTGCCAACTTGTGTTTGGATTGCTCGAATATTTCTAAACATTTCATAGAAAATTCGATTTTATTGAAAATCAACTGGGCTATAGCCCACAGATTTTAGACGGCAAAAATCTAAAATGCTGCGATTACGTTGGTCAATATCTCTATCAATAGGTGGCAGGATCTGTATTTATTTTGCCAACTTGCGTTTGAATTGCTCGAATATTTCTAAACATTTCATAGAAAATTCGATTATATTGAAAATCAACTTGGCTATAGCCCTCAGATTTAAACGGCAAAAATCTAAAATGCTCCGATTACGTTGGTCAATATCTCTATTAATAGGCTGCACGATCTGTATTTATTTAGTTAACTTACATTTTGATTGCTCGAATATTTCTAAACGTTTCATAGAAAATTCGATTTTATTGAAAATCAACTGGGCTATAGCCCACAAATTTTAGACGGCAAAAATCTAAAATGCTCCGATTACGTTGGTCAATATCTCTATCTATAGGTGGCAGGATCTGTATTTATTTTGCCAACTTGTGTTTGGATTGCTCGAATATTTCTAAACATTTCATAGAAAATTCGATTTTATTGAAAATCAACTGGGCTATAGCCCACAGATTTTAGACGGAAAAAATCTAAAATGCTCCGATTACGTTGGTCAATATCTCTATCAATAGGTGGCAGGATCTGTATTTATTTTGCCAACTTGCGTTTGGATTGCTCGAATATTTCTAAACATTTCATAGAAAATTCGATTTTATTGAAAATCAACTGGGCTATAGCCCACAGATTTTAGACGGCAAAAATCTAAAATGATCCGATTACGTTGGTCAATATCTCTATCTATAGGTGGCAGGATCTGTATTTATTTTGCCAACTTGCGTTTGGATTGCTCGAATATTTCTAAACGTTTCATAGAAAATTCGATTTTATTGAAAATCAACTGGGCTATAGCCCACAGATTTTAGACGGCAAAAATCTAAAATGCTCCGATTACGTTGGTCAATATCTCTATCAATAGGTGGCAGGATCTGTATTTATTTTGCCAACTTGCGTTTGAATTGCTCGAATATTTCTAAACGTTTCATAGAAAATTCGATTATATTGAAAATCAACTGGGCTATAGCCCACAGATTTTAGACGGCAAAAATCTAAAATGCTCCGATTACGTTGGTCAATATCTCTATCAATAGGTGGCAGGATCTGTATTTATTTTGCCAACTTGCGTTTGGATTGCTAGAATATTTCTAAACATTTCATAGAAAATTCGATTTAATTGAAAATCAACTGGGCTATAGCCCACAGATTTTAAACGGCAAAAATCTAAAATGCTCCGATTACGTTGGTCAATATCTCTATCAATAGGTGGCAGGATCTGTATTTATTTTGCCAACTTGCGTTTGGATTGCTCGAATATTTCTAAACATTTCATTGAAAATTCGATTTAATTGAAAATCAACTGGGCTATAGCCCACAGATTTTAGACGGCAAAAATCTAAAATGCTCCGATTACGTTGGTCAATATCTCTATCTATAGGTGGCAGGATCTGTATTTATTTTGCCAACTTGCGTTTGGATTGCTCGAATATTTCTAAACGTTTCATAGAAAATTCGGTTTTATTGAAAATCAACTGGGATTTTAGACGGCAAAAATTTAAAATGCTCCGATTACGTTGGTCAATATCTCTATCAATAGGTGGCAGGATCTGTATTTATTTTGCCAACTTGTGTTTGGATTGCTCGAATATTTCTAAACATTTCATAGAAAATTCGATTTTATTGAAAATCAACTGGGCTATAGCCCACAGATTTTAGACGGCAAAAATCTAAAATGCTCCGATTACGTTGGTCAATATCTCTATCTATAGGTGGCAGGATCTGTATTTATTTTGCCAACTTGCATTTGGATTGCTCGAATATTTCTAAACATTTCATAGAAAATTCGATTTAATTGAAAATCAACTGGGCTATAGCCCACAGATTTTAGACGGCAAAAATCTAAAATGCTCCGATTACGTTGGTCAATATCTCTATCAATAGGTGGCAGGATCTGTATTTATTTTGCCAACTTGCGTTTGGATTGCTCGAATATTTCTAAACGTTTCATAGAAAATTCGGTTTTATTGAAAATCAACTGGGCTATAGCCCACAGATTTTAGACGGCAAAAATCTAAAATGCTCCGATTACGTTGGTCAATATCTCTATCTATAAGTGGCAGGATCTTTATTTATTTTGCCAACTTGCGTTTGGATTGCTCGAATATTTCTAAACATTTCAGAGAAAATTCGATTTTATTGAAAATCAACTGGGCTATAGCCCACAGATTTTAGACGGCAAAAATCTAAAATGCTCCGATTACGTTGGTCAATATCTCTATCTATAGGTGGCAGGATCTGTATTTATTTTGCCAACTTGCGTTTGGATTGCTCGAATATTTCTAAACATTTCATAGAAAATTCGGTTTTATTGAAAATCAACTGGGCTATAGCCCACAGATTTTAGATGGCAAAAATCTAAAATGCTCCGATTACGTTGGTCAATATCTCTATCAATAGGTGGCAGGATCTGTATTTATTTTGCCAACTTGCGTTTGGATTGCTCGAATATTTCTAAACATTTCATAGAAAATTCGATTTTATTGAAAATCAACTGGGCTATAGCCCACAGATTTTAGACGGCAAAAATCTAAAATGCTCCGATTACGTTGGTCAATATCTCTATCTATAGGTGGCAGGATCTGTATTTATTTTGCCAACTTGCGTTTGGATTGCTCGAATATTTCTAAACGTTTCATAGAAAATTCGGTTTTATTGAAAATCAACTGGGCTATAGCCCACAGATTTTAGACCGCAAAAATCTAAAATGCTCCGATTACGTTGGTCAATATCTCTATCAATAGGTGGCAGGATCTGTATTTATTTTGCCAACTTGCGTTTGGATTGCTCGAATATTTCTAAACATTTCATAGAAAATTCGATTTTATTGAAAATCAACTGGGCTATAGCCCACAGATTTTAGACGGCAAAAATCTAAAATGCTCCTAATACGTTGGTCAATATCTCTATCAATAGGTGGCAGGATCTGTATTTATTTTGCCAACTTGCGTTTGGATTGCTCGAATATTTCTAAAAATTTCATAGAAAATTCGATTTTATTGAAAATCAACTGGGCTATAGGCCACAGATTTTAGACGGCAAAAATCTAAAATGCTACGATTACGTTGGTCAATATCTCTATCAATAGGTGGCAGGATCTGTATTTATTTTGCCAACTTGCGTTTGGATTGCTCGAATATTTCTAAACATTTCATAGAAAATTCGATTTTATTGAAAATCAACTGGGCTATAGCCCACAGATTTTAGACGGCAAAAATCTAAAATGCTCCGATTACGTTGGTCAATATCTCTATCAATAGGTGGCAGGATCTGTATTTATTTTGCCAACTTGCGTTTGGATTGCTCGAATATTTCTAAACATTTCATAGAAAATTCGATTTTATTGAAAATCAACTGGGCTATAGCCCACAGATTTTAGACGGCAAAATCTAAAATGCTCCGATTACGTAGGTCAATATCTCTATCTATATGTGGCAGGATCTGTATTTATTTTGCCAACTTGCGTTTGGATTGCTCGAATATTTCTAAACATTTCATAGAAAATTCGATTTTATTGAAAATCAACTGGGCTATAGCCCACAGATTTTAGACGGCAAAAATCTAAAATGCTCCGATTACGTTGGTCAATATCTCTATCAATAGGTGGCAGGATCTGTATTTATTTTGCCAACTTGCGTTTGGATTGCTCGAATATTTCTAAACATTTCATAGAAAATTCGATTTTATTGAAAATCAACTGGGCTATAGCCCACAGATTTTAGACGGCAAAAATCTAAAATGCTTCGATTACGTTGGTCAATATCTCTATCAATAGGTGGCAGGATCTGTATTTATTTTGCCAACTTGCGTTTGGATTGCTCGAATATTTCTAAACATTTCATAGAAAATTCGATTTTATTGAAAATCAACTGGGCTATAGCCCACAGATTTTAGACGGCAAAAATCTAAAATGCTCCGATTACGTTGGTCAATATCTCTATCTATAGGTGGCAGGATCTGTATTTATTTTGCCAACTTGCGTTTGGATTGCTCGAATATTTCTAAACGTTTCATAGAAAATTCAGTTTTATTGAAAATCAACTGGGCTATAGCCCACAGATTTTAGACGGCAAAAATCTAAAATGCTCCGATTACGTTGGTCAATATCTCTATCAATAGGTGGCAGGATCTGTATTTATTTTGCCAACTTGCGTTTGGATTGCTCGAATATTTCTAAACATTTCATAGAAAATTCGATTTCATTGAAAATCAAATGGGCTATAGCCCACAGATTTTAGACGGCAAAAATCTAAAATGCTCCGATTACGTTGGTCAATATCTCTATCAATAGGTGGCAGGATCTGTATTTATTTTGCCAACTTGCGTTTGGATTGCTCGAATATTTCTAAACGTTTCATAGAAAATTCGTTTTTATTGAAAATCAACTGGGCTATAGCCCACAGATCTTAGACGGCAAAAATCTAAAATGCTCCGATTACGTTGGTCAATATCTCTATCTATAGGTGGCAGGATCTGTATTTATTTTGCCAACTTGCGTTTGGATTGCTCGAATATTTCTAAACGTTTCATAGAAAATTCGGTTTTATTGAAAATCAACTGGGCTATAGCCCACAGATTTTAGACGGCAAAACTCTAAAATGCTCCGATTACGTTGGTCAATATCTCTATCAATAGGTGGCAGGATCTGTATTTATTTTGCCAACTTGCGTTTGGATTGCTCGAATATTTCTAAACATTTCATAGAAAATTCGATTTTATTGAAAATCAACTGGGCTATAGCCCACAGATTTTAGACGGCAAAAATCTAAAATTCTCCGATTACGTTGGTCAATATCTCTATCTATAGGTGGCAGGATCTGTATTTATTTTGCCAACTTGCGTTTGGATTGCTCGAATATTTCTAAACATTTCATAGAAAATTCGATTTTATTGAAAATCAACTGGGCTATAGCCCACAGATTTTAGACGGCAAAAATCTAAAATGCTCCGATTACGTTGGTCAATATCTCTATCAATAGGTGGCAGGATCTGTATTTATTTTGCCAACTTGCGTTTGGATTGCTCGAATATTTCTAAACATTTCATAGAAAATTCGATTTTATTGAAAATCAACTGGGCCATAGCCCACAGATTTTAGACGGCAAAAATCTAAAATGCTCCGATTACGTTGGTCAATATCTCTATCAATAGGTGGCAGGATCTGTATTTATTTTGCCAACTTGCGTTTGGATTGCTCGAATATTTCTAAACATTTCATAGAAAATTCGATTTTATTGAAAATCAACTGGGCTATAGCCCACAGATTTTAGACGGCACAAATCTAAAATGCTCCGATTACGTTGGTCAATATCTCTATCTATAAGTGGCAGGATCTGTATTTATTTTGCCAACTTGCGTTTGAATTGCTCGAATATTTCTAAACGTTTCATAGCGGTTTTATTGAAAATCAACTGGGCTATAGCCCACAGATTTTAGACGGCAAAAATCTAAAATGCTCCGATTACGTTGGTCAATATCTCTATCAATAGGTGGCAGGATCTGTATTTATTTTGCCAACTTGCGTTTGGATTGCTCGAATATTTCTAAACATTTCATAGAAAATTCAATTTTATTGAAAATCAACTGGGCTATAGCCCACAGATTTTAGACGGCAAAAATCTAAAATGCTCCGATTACGTTGGTCAATATCTCTATTAATAGGTGGCAGGATCTGTACTTATTCTGCCAACTTGCGTTTGGATTGCTCGAATATTTCTAAACATTTCATAGAAAATTCGATTTTATTGAAAATCAACTAGGCTATAGCCCACAGATTTTAGACGGCAAAAATCTAAAATGCTCCGTTTACGTTGGTCAATATCTCTATCAATAGGTGGCAGGATCTGTATTTATTTTGCCAACTTGCGTTTGGATTGCTCGTATATTTCTAAACATTTTATAGAAAATTCGGTTTTATTGAAAATCAACTGGGCTATAGCCCACAGATTTTAGACGGCAAAAATCTGAAATGCTCCGATTACGTTGGTCAATATCTCTATCAATAGGTGGCAGGATCTGTATTTATTTTGCCAACTTGCGTTTGGATTGCTCGAATATTTCTAAACATTTCATAGAAAATTCGATTTTATTGAAAATCAACTGGGCCATAGCCCACAGATTTTAGACGGCAAAAATCTAAAATGCTCCGATTACGTTGGTCAATATCTCTATCAATAGGTGGTAGGATCTGTATTTATTTTGCCAACTTGCGTTTGGATTGCTCGAATATTTCTAAACATTTCATAGAAAATTCGATTTTATTGAAAATCAACTGGGCTATAGCCCACAGATTTTAGACGACAAAAATCTAAAATGCTCCGATTACGTTGGTCAATATCTCTATCTATATGTGGCAGGATCTGTATTTATTTTGCCAACTTGCGTTTGGATTGCTCGAATATTTCTAAACGTTTCATAGAAAATTCGGTTTTATTAAAAATCAACTGGGCTATAGCCCACAGATTTTAGACGGCAAAAATCTAAAATGCTCCGATTACGTTGGTCAATATCTCTATCAATAGGTGGCAGGATCTGTATTTATTTTGCCAACTTGCGTTTGGATTGCTCGAATATTTCTAAACATTTCATAGAAAATTCGATTTTATTGAAAATCAACTGGGCTATATATAGCCCACAGATTTTAGACGGCAAAAATCTAAAATGCTCCGATTACGTTGGTCAATATCTTTATCTATAAGTGGCAGGATCTGTATTTATTTTGCCAACTTGCGTTTGAATTGCTCGAATATTTCTAAACGTTTCATAGAAAATTCGATATTATTGAAAATCAACTGGGCTATAGCCCACAGATTTTAGACGGCAAAAATCTAAAATGCTCCGATTACGTTGGTCAATATCTCTATCAATAGGTGGCAGGATCTGTATTTATTTTGCCAACTTGCGTTTGGATTGCTCGAATATTTCTAAACATTTCATAGAAAATTCAATTTTATTGAAAATCAACTGGGCTATAGCCCACAGATTTTAGACGGCAAAAATCTAAAATGCTCCGATTACGTTGGTCAATATCTCTATTAATAGGCTGCAGGATCTGTACTTATTCTGCCAACTTGCGTTTGGATTGCTCGAATATTTCTAAACATTTCATAGAAAATTCGATTTTATTGAAAATCAACTAGGCTATAGCCCACAGATTTTAGACGGCAAAAATCTAAAATGCTCCGTTTACGTTGGTCAATATCTCTATCAATAGGTGGCAGGATCTGTATTTATTTTGCCAACTTGCGTTTGGATTGCTCGTATATTTCTAAACATTTTATAGAAAATTCGATTTTATTGAAAATCAACTGGGCTATAGCCCACAGATTTTAGACGGCAAAAATCTGAAATGCTCCGATTACGTTGGTCAATAGCTCTATCAATAGGTGGCAGGATCTGTATTTATTTTGCCAACTTGCGTTTGGATTGCTCGAATATTTCTAAACATTTCATAGAAAATTCAATTTTATTGAAAATCAACTGGGCTATAGCCCACAGATTTTAGACGGCAAAAATCTAAAATGCTCCGATTACGTTGGTCAATATCTCTATTAATAGGCTGCAGGATCTGTACTTATTTTGCCAACTT
This sequence comes from Tipula vernalis, assembly GCA_958295665.1. Classification (NCBI taxonomy): domain Eukaryota; kingdom Metazoa; phylum Arthropoda; class Insecta; order Diptera; family Tipulidae; genus Tipula; species Tipula vernalis. The sequence goes on from OY282559.1 coordinate 21,536,707, forward strand.
GCGTTTGGATTGCTCGAATATTTCTAAACATTTCATAGAAAATTCGATTTTATTGAAAATCAACTGGGCTATAGCCCACAGATTTTAGACGGCAAAAATCTAAAATGCTCCGATTACGTTGGTCAATATCTCTATCAATAGGTGGCAGGATCTGTATTTATTTTGCCAACTTGCGTTTGGATTGCTCGAATATTTCTAAACATTTCATAGAAAATTCGATTTTATTGAAAATCAACTGGGCCATAGCCCACAGATTTTAGACGGCAAAAATCTAAAATGCTCCGATTACGTTGGTCAATATCTCTATCAATAGGTGGCAGGATCTGTATTTATTTTGCCAACTTGCGTTTGGATTGCTCGAATATTTCTAAACATTTCATAGAAAATTCGATTTTATTGAAAATCAACTGGGCTATAGCCCACAGATTTTAGACGACAAAAATCTAAAATGCTCCGATTACGTTGGTCAATATCTCTATCTATATGTGGCAGGATCTGTATTTATTTTGCCAACTTGCGTTTGGATTGCTCGAATATTTCTAAACGTTTCATAGAAAATTCGGTTTTATTAAAAATCAACTGGGCTATAGCCCACAGATTTTAGACGGCAAAAATCTAAAATGCTCCGATTACGTTGGTCAATATCTCTATCAATAGGTGGCAGGATCTGTATTTATTTTGCCAACTTGCGTTTGGATTGCTCGAATATTTCTAAACATTTCATAGAAAATTCGATTTTATTGAAAATCAACTGGGCTATAGCCCACAGATTTTAGACGGCAAAAATCTAAAATGCTCCGATTACGTTGGTCAATATCTCTATCTATAAGTGGCAGGATCTGTATTTATTTTGCCAACTTGCGTTTGAATTGCTCGAATATTTCTAAACGTTTCATAGAAAATTCGGTTTTATTGAAAATCAACTGGGCTATAGCCCACAGATTTTAGACGGCAAAAATCTAAAATGCTCCGATTACGTTGGTCAATATCTCTATCAATAGGTGGCAGGATCTGTATTTATTTTGCCAACTTGCGTTTGGATTGCTCGAATATTTCTAAACATTTCATAGAAAATTCAATTTTATTGAAAATCAACTGGGCTATAGCCCACAGATTTTAGACGGCAAAAATCTAAAATGCTCCGATTACGTTGGTCAATATCTCTATTAATAGGCTGCAGGATCTGTACTTATTCTGCCAACTTGCGTTTGGATTGCTCGAATATTTCTAAACATTTCATAGAAAATTCGATTTTATTGAAAATCAACTAGGCTATAGCCCACAGATTTTAGACGGCAAAAATCTAAAATGCTCCGTTTACGTTGGTCAATATCTCTATCAATAGGTGGCAGGATCTGTATTTATTTTGCCAACTTGCGTTTGGATTGCTCGTATATTTCTAAACATTTTATAGAAAATTCGATTTTATTGAAAATCAACTGGGCTATAGCCCACAGATTTTAGACGGCAAAAATCTGAAATGCTCCGATTACGTTGGTCAATATCTCTATCAATAGGTGGCAGGATCTGTATTTATTTTGCCAACTTGCGTTTGGATTGCTCGAATATTTCTAAACATTTCACAGAAAATTCGATTTTATTGAAAATCAACTGGGCTATAGCCCACAGATTTTAGACGGCAAAAATCTAAAATGCTCCGATTACGTTGGTCAATATCTCTATCTATAGGTGGCAGGATCTGTATTTATTTTGCCAACTTGCGTTTGGATTGCTCGAATATTTCTAAACGTTTCATAGAAAATTCGGTTTTATTGAAAATCAACTGGGCTATAGCCCACAGATTTTAGACGGCAAAAATCTAAAATGCTCCGATTACGTTGGTCAATATCTCTATCTATAGGTAGCAGGATCTGTATTTATTTTGCCAACTTGCGTTTGGATTGTTTGAATAAGTCTAAACATTTCATAGAAAATTCGATTTTATTGAAAATCAACTGGGCTATAGCCCACAGATTTTAGACGGCAAAAATCTAAAATGCTCCGATTACGTTGGTCAATATCTCTATCAATAGGTGGCAGGATCTGTATTTATTTTGCCAACTTGCGTTTGGATTGCTCGAATATTTCTAAACATTTCATAGAAAATTCGATTTTATTGAAAATCAACTGGGCTATAGCCCACAGATTTTAGACGGCAAAAATCTAAAATGCTCCGATTACGTTGGTCAATATCTCTATCTATAGGTGGCAGGATCTGTATTTATTTTGCCAACTTGCGTTTGGATTGCTCGAATATTTCTAAACATTTCATAGAAAATTCGATTTTATTGAAAATCAACTGGGCTATAGCCCACAGATTTTAGACGGCAAAAATCTAAAATGCTCCGATTACGTTGGTCAATATCTCTATCAATAGGTGGCAGGATCTGTATTTATTTTGCCAACTTGCGTTTGGATTGCTCGAATATTTCTAAACATTTCATAGAAAATTCGATTTTATTGAAAATCAACTGGGCTATAGCCCACAGATTTTAGACGGCAAAAATCTAAAATGCTCTGATAGGTGGCAGGATCTGTATTTATTTTACCAACTTGCGTTTGGATTGCTCGAATATTTCTAAACATTTCATAAAAAATTCGATTTTATTGAAAATCAACTGGGCTATAGCCCACAGATTTTAGACGGCAAAAATCTAAAATGCTCTGATAGGTGGCAGGATCTGTATTTATTTTACCAACTTGTGTTTGGATTGCTCGAATATTTCTAAACATTTCATAGAAAATTCGATTTTATTGAAAATCAACTGGGCTATAGGCCACAGATTTAGGACGGCAAAAATCTAAAATGCTACGATTACGTTGGTCAATATCTCTATCAATAGGTGGCAGGATCTGTATTTATTTTGCCAACTTGCGTTTGGATTGCTCGAATATTTCTAAACATTTCATAGAAAATTCGATTTCATTGAAAATCAACTGGGCTATAGCCCACAGATTTTAGACGGCAAAAATCTAAAATGCTCCGATTACGTTGGTCAATATCTCTATCAATAGGTGGCAGGATCTGTATTTATTTTGCCAACTTGCGTTTGGATTGCTCGAATATTTCTAAACGTTTCATAGATAATTCGGTTTTATTGAAAATCAACTGGGCTATAGCCCACAGATTTTAGACGGCAAAAATCTGAAATGCTCCGATTACGTTGGTCAATATCTCTATCAATAGGTGGCAGGATCTGTATTTATTTTACCAACTTGCGTTTGGATTGCTCGAATATTTCTAAACATTTCATAGAAAATTCGATTTTATTGAAAATCAACTGGGCTATAGGCCACAGATTTTAGACGGCAAAAATCTAAAATGCTCCGATTACGTTGGTCAATATCTCTATCTATAGGTGGCAGGATCTGTATTTATTTTGCCAACTTGCGTTTGGATTGCTCGAATATTTCTAAACATTTCATAGAAAATTCGATTTTATTGAAAATCAACTGGGCTATAGCCCACAGATTTTAGACGGCAAAAATCTAAAATGCTCCGATTACGTTGGTCAATATCTCTATCAATAGGTGGCAGGATCTGTATTTATTTTGCCAACTTGCGTTTGGATTGCTCGAATATTTCTAAACATTTCATAGAAAATTCGATTTTATTGAAAATCAACTGGGCTATAGGCCACAGATTTTAGACGGCAAAAATCTAAACTGCTACGATTACGTTGGTCAATATCTCTATCAATAGGTGGCAGGATCTGTATTTATTTTGCCAACTTGCGTTTGGATTGCTCGAATATTTCTAAACATTTCATAGAAAATTCGATTTTATTGAAAATCAACTGGGCTATAGCCCACAGATTTTAGACGGCAAAAATCTAAAATGATCCGATTACGTTGGTCAATATCTCTATCTATAGGTGGCAGGATCTGTATTTATTTTGCCAACTTGCGTTTGGATTGCTCGAATATTTCTAAACGTTTCATAGAAAATTCGGTTTTATTGAAAATCAAATGGGCTATAGCCCACAGATTTTAGACGGCAAAAATCTAAAATGCTCCTATTACGTTGGTCAATATCTCTATCTATAGGTGGCAGGATCTGTATTTATTTTGCCAACTTGCGTTTGGATTGCTCGAATATATCTAAACATTTCATAGAAAATTCGATTTTATTGAAAATCAACTGGGCTATAGCCCACAGATTTTAGACGGCAAAAATCTAAAATGCTCCGATTACGTTGGTCAATATCTCTATCAATAGGTGGCAGGATCTGTATTTATTTTACCAACTTGCGTTTTGATTGCTCGAATATTTCTAAACATTTCATAGAAAATTCGATTTTATTGAAAATCAACTGGGCTATAGCCCACAGATTTTAGACGGCAAAAATCTAAAATGCTCCGATTACATTGGTCAATATCTCTATCTATAGGTGGCAGGATCTGTATTTATTTTGCCAACTTGCGTTTGGATTGCTCGAATATTTCTAAACGTTTCATAGAAAATTCGGTTTTATTGAAAATCAACTGGGCTATAGCCCACAGATTTTAGACGGCAAAAATCTAAAATGCTCCGATTACGTTGGTCAATATCTCTATCAATAGGTGGCAGGATCTGTATTTATTTTACCAACTTGCGTTTGGATTGCTCGAACATTTCTAAACATTTCATAGAAAATTCGATTTTATTGAAAATCAACTGGGCTATAGCCCACAGATTTTAGACGGCAAAAATCTAAAATGCTCCGATTACGTTGGTCAATATCTCTATCAATAGGTGGCAGGATCTGTATTTATTTTGCCAACTTGCGTTTGGATTGCTCGAATATTTCTAAACATTTCATAGAAAATTCGATTTTATTGAAAATCAACTGGGCTATAGCCCACAGATTTTAGACGGCAAAAATCTAAAATGCTCCGATTACGTTGGTCAATATCTCTATCAATAGGTGGCAGGATCTGTATTTATTTTGCCAACTTGCGTTTGGATTGCTCGAATATTTCTAAACATTTCATAGAAAATTCGATTTTATTGAAAATCAACTGGGCTATAACCCACAGATTTTAGACGGCAAAAATCTAAAATGCTCCGATTACGTTGGTCAATATCTCTATCTATAGGTGGCAGGATCTGTATTTATTTTGCCAACTTGCGTTTGGATTGCTCGAATATTTCTAAACGTTTCATAGAAAATTCGATTTTATTGAAAATTAACTGGGCTATAGCCCACAGATTTTAGACGGCAAAAATCTAAAATGCTCCGATTACATTGGTCAATATCTCTATCTATAGGTGGCAGGATCTGTATTTATTTTGCCAACTTGCGTTTGGATTGCTCGAATATTTCTAAACATTTCATAGAAAATTCGATTTCATTGAAAATCAACTGGGCTATAGCCTACAGATTTAAGACGGCAAAAATCTAAAATGCTCCGATTACTTTGGTCAATATCTCTATCAATAGGTGGCAGGATCTGTATTTATTTTGCCAACTAGCGTTTGGATTGCTCGAATATTTCTAAACATTTCATAGAAAATTCGATTTTATTGAAAATCAACTGGGCTATAGCCCACAGATTTTAGACGGCAAAAATCTAAAATGCTCCGATTACGTTGGTCAATATCTCTATCAATAGGTGGCAGGATCTGTATTTATTTTGCTAACTTGCGTTTGGATTGCTCGAATATTTCTAAACATTTCATAGAAAATTCGATTTTATTGAAAATCAACTGGGCTATAGCCCACAGATTTTAGACGACAAAAATCTAAAATGCTCCGATTACGTTGGTCAATATCTCTATCAATAGGTGGCAGGATCTGTATTTATTTTGCCAACTTGCGTTTGGATTGCTCGAATATTTCTAAACATTTCATAGAAAATTCGATTTTATTGAAAATCAACTGGGCTATAGCCCACAGATTTAAGACGGCAAAAATCTAAAATCCTCCGATTACTTTGGTCAATATCTCTATCAATAGGTGGCAGGATCTGTATTTATTTTGCCAACTAGCGTTTGGATTGCTCGAATATTTCTAAACATTTCATTGAAAATTCGATTTTATTGAAAATCAACTGGGCTATAGCCCACAGATTTTAGACGGCAAAAATCTAAAATGCTCCGATTACGTTGGTCAATATCTCTATCAATAGGTGGCAGGATCTGTATTTATTTTGCCAACTTGCGTTTGGATTGCTCGAATATTTCTAAACATTTCATAGAAAATTCGATTTTAATGAAAATCAACTGGGCTATAGCCTACAGATTTTAGACGACAAAAATCTAAAATGCTCCGATTACGTTGGTCAATATCTCTATCAATAGGTGGCAGGATCTGTATTTATTTTGCCTACTTGTGTTTGGATTGCTCGAATATTTCTAAACATTTCATAGAAAATTCGATTTTATTGAAAACCAACTGGGCTATAGCCCACAGATTTTAGACCGGAAAAATCTAAAATGCTCCGATTACGTTGGTCAATATCTCTATCAATAGGTGGCAGGATCTGTATTTATTTTGCCAACTTGCGTTTGGATTGCTCGAATATTTCTAAACATTTCATAGAAAATTCGATTTTATTGAAAATCAACTGGGCTATAGCCCACAGATTTTAGACGGCAAAAATCTAAAATGCTCCGATTACGTTGGTCAATATCTCTATCAATAGGTGGCAGGATCTGTATTTATTTTGCCAACTTGCGTTTGGATTGCTCGAATATTTCTAAACATTTCATAGAAAATTCGAATTTATTGAAAATCAACTGGGCTATAGGCCACAGATTTTAGACGGCAAAAATCTAAAATGCTACGATTACGTTGGTCAATATCTCTATCAATAGGTGGCAGGATCTGTATTTATTTTGCCAACTTGCGTTTGGATTGCTCGAATATTTCTAAACATTTCATAGAAAATTCGATTTTATTGAAAATCAACTGGGCTATAGCCCATAGATTTTAGACGACAAAAATCTAAAATGCTCCGATTACGTTGGTCAATATCTCTATCAATAGGTGGCAGGATCTGTATTTATTTTGCCAACTTGCGTTTGGATTGCTCGAATATTTCTAAACATATCATAGAAAATTCGATTTTATTGAAAATCAACTGGGCTATAGCCCACAGATTTTAGACGGCAAAAATCTAAAATGCTCCGATTACGTTGGTCAATATCTCTATCTATAGGTGGCAGGATCTGTATTTATTTTGCCAACTTGCGTTTGGATTGCTCGAATATTTCTAAACATTTCATAGAAAATTCGATTTTATTGAAAATTAACTGGGCTATATAGCCCACAGATTTTAGACGGCAAAAATCTAAAATGCTCCGATTACATTGGTTAATATCTCTATCTATAGGTGGCAGGATCTGTATTTATTTTGCCAACTTGCGTTTGGATTGCTCGAATATTTCTAAACATTTCATAGAAAATTCGATTTCATTGAAAATCAACTGGGCTATAGCCCACAGATTTTAGACGGCAAAAATCTAAAATGCTCCGATTACGTTGGTCAATATCTCTATCAATAGGCTGCAGGATCTGTATTTATTCTGCCAACTTGCGTTTGGATTGCTCGAATATTTCTAAACATTTCATAGAAAATTCGATTTTATTGAAAATCAACTGGGCTATAGACCATAGATTTTAGACGACAAAAATCTAAAATGCTCCGATTACGTTGGTCAATATCTCTATCAATAGGTGGCAGGATCTGTATTTATTTTGCTAACTTGCGTTTGGATTGCTCGAATATTTCTAAACATATCATAGAAAATTCGATTTTATTGAAAATCAACTGGGCTATAGCCCACAGATTTTAGACGGCAAAAATCTAAAATGCTCCGATTACGTTGGTCAATATCTCTATCTATAGGTGGCAGGATCTGTATTTATTTTGCCAACTTGCGTTTGGATTGCTCGAATATTTCTAAACATTTCATAGAAAATTCGATTTTATTGAAAATTAACTGGGCTATATAGCCCACAGATTTTAGACGGCAAAAATCTAAATCCTCCGATTACGTTGGTCAATATCTCTATCAATAGGTGGCAGGATCTGTATTTATTTTGCCAACTTGCGTTTGAATTGCTCGAATATTTCTAAACATTTCATAGAAAATTCGATTTTATTGAAAATCAACTGGGCTATAGCCCACTGATTTTAGACGGCAAAAATCGAAAATGCTCCGATTACGTTGGTCAATATCTCTATCAATAGGTGGCAGGATCTGTATTTATTTTGCCAACTTGCGTTTGGATTGCTCGAATATTTCTAAACATTTCATAGAAAATTCGGTTTTATTGAAAATCAACTGGGCTATAGCCCACAGATTTTAGACGGCAAAAATCTAAAATGCTCCGATTACGTTGGTCAATATCTCTATCAATAGGTGGCAGGATCTGTATTTATTTTGCCAACTTGCGTTTGGATTTCTCGAATATTTCTAAACATTTCATAGAAAATTCGATTTTATTGAAAATCAACTGGGCTATAGCCCACAGATTTTAGACGGCAAAAATCTAAAATGCTCCGATTACGTTGGTCAATATCTCTATCTATAGGTGGCAGGATCTGTATTTATTTTGCCAACTTGCGTTTGGATTGCTCGAATATTTCTAAACGTTTCATAAAAAATTCGGTTTTATTGAAAATCAACTGGGCTATAGCCCACAGATTTTAGACGGCAAAAATCTAAAATGCGCCGATTACGTTGGTCAATATCTCTATCAATAGGTGGCAGGATCTGTATTTATTTTGCCAACTTGCGTTTGGATTGCTCGAATATTTCTAAACATTTCATAGAAAATTCGATTTTATTGAAAATCAACTGGGCTATAGCCCACAGATTTTAGACGGCAAAAATCTAAAATGCTCCGATTACGTTGGTCAATATCTCTATCAATAGGTGGCAGGATCTGTATTTATTTTGCCAACTTGCGTTTGGATTGCTCGAATATTTCTAAACATTTCATAGAAAATTCGATTTTATTGAAAATCAACTGGGCTATAGCCCACAGATTTTAGACGGCAAAAATCTAAAATGCTCCGATTACGTTGGTCATTATCGCTATCAATAGGTGGCAGGATCTGTATTTATTTTGCCAACTTGCGTTTGGATTGCTCGAATATTTCTAAACATTTCATAGAAAATTCGATTTTATTGAAAATCAACTGGGCTATAGCCCACAGATTTTAAACGGCAAAAATCTAAAATGCTCCGATTACGTTGGTCAATATCTCTATCAATAGGTGGCAGGATCTGTATTTATTTTACCAACTTGCGTTTGGATTGCTCGAATATTTCTAAACATTTCATAGAAAATTCGATTTTATTGAAAATCAACTGGGCTATAGCCCACAGATTTTAGACGGCAAAAATCTAAAATGCTCCGATTACGTTGGTCAATATCTCTATCTATAGGTGGCAGGATCTGTATTTATTTTGCCAACTTGCGTTTGGATTGCTCGAATATTTCTAAACGTTTCATAGAAAATTCGGTTTTATTGAAAATCAACTGGGCTATAATAGCCCACAGATTTTAGACGGCAAAAATCTTAAATGCTCCGATTACGTTGGTCAATATCTCTATCAATAGGTGGCAGGATCTGTATTTATTTTGCCAACTTGCGTTTGAATTGCTCGAATATTTCTAAACATTTCATAGAAAATTCGATTTTATTGAAAATCAACTGGGCTATAGCCCACAGATTTTAGACGGCAAAAATCTAAAATGCTCCGATTACGTTGGTCAATATCTCTATCAATAGGTGGCAGGATCTGTATTTATTTTGCCAACTAGCGTTTGGATTGCTCGAATATTTCTAAACATTTCATAGAAAATTCGATTTTATTGAAAATCAACTGGGCTATAGCCCACAGATTTTAGACGGCAAAAATCTAAAATGCTCCGATTACGTTGGTCAATATCTCTATCAATAGGTGGCAGGATCTGTATTTATTTTGCCAACTTGCGTTTGGATTGCTCGAATATTTCTAAACATTTCATAGAAAATTCGATTTTATTGAAAATCAACTGGGCTATAGCCCACAGATTTTAGACGGCAAATATCTAAAATGCTCCGATTACGTTGGTCAATATCTCTATCAATAGGTGGCAGGATCTGTATTTATTTTGCCAACTTGCGTTTGGATTGCTCGAATATTTCTAAACATTTCATAGAAAATTCGATTTTATTGAAAATCAACTGGGCTATAGCCCACAGATTTTAGACCGGAAAAATCTAAAATGCTACGATTACGTTGGTCAACATCTCTATCAATAGGTGGCAGGATCTGTATTTATTTTGCCAACTTGCGTTTGGATTGCTCGAATATTTCTAAACATTTCATAGAAAATTCGATTTTATTGAAAATCAACTGGGCTATAGCCCACAGATTTTAGACGGCAAAAATCTAAAATGCTCCGATTACGTTGGTAAATATCTCTATCAATAGGTGGCAGGATCTGTATTTATTTTGCCAACTTGCGTTTGGATTGCTCGAATATTTCTAAACATTTCATAGAAAATTCGATTTTATTGAAAATCAACTGGGCTATAGGCCACAGATTTTAGACGGCAAAAATCTAAAATGCTACGATTACGTTGGTCAATATCTCTATCAATAGGTGGCAGGATCTGTATTTATTTTGCCAACTTGCGTTTGGATTGCTCGAATATTTCTAAACATTTCATAGAAAATTCGATTTTATTGAAAATCAACTGGGCTATAGGCCACAGATTTTAGACGGCAAAAATCTAAAATGCTACGATTACGTTGGTCAATATCTCTATCAATAGGTGGCAGGATCTGTATTTATTTTGCCAACTTGCGTTTGGATTGCTCGAATATTTCTAAACATTTCATAGAAAATTCGATTTTATTGAAAATCAACTGGGCTATAGGCCACAGATTTTAGACGGCAAAAATCTAAAATGCTCCGATTACGTTGGTAAATATCTCTATCAATAGGTGGCAGGATCTGTATTTATTTTGCCAACTTGCGTTTGGATTGCTCGAATATTTCTAAACATTTCATAGAAAATTCGATTTTATTGAAAATCAACTGGGCTATAGGCCACAGATTTTAGACGGCAAAAATCTAAAATGCTACGATTACGTTGGTCAATATCTCTATCAATAGGTGGCAGGATCTGTATTTATTTTGCCAACTTGCGTTTGGATTGCTCGAATATTTCTAAACATTTCATAGAAAATTCGATTTTATTGAAAATCAACTGGGCTATAGGCCACAGATTTTAGACGGCAAAAATCTAAAATGCTACGATTACGTTGGTCAATATCTCTATCAATAGGTGGCAGGATCTGTATTTATTTTGCCAACTTGCGTTTGGATTGCTCGAATATTTCTAAACATTTCATAGAAAATTCGATTTTATTGAAAATCAACTGGGCTATAGCCCACAGATTTTAGACGGCAAAAATCTAAAATGCTCCGATTACGTTGGTAAATATCTCTATCAATAGGTGGCAGGATCTGTATTTATTTTGCCAACTTGCGTTTGGATTGCTCGAATATTTCTAAACATTTCATAGAAAATTCGATTTTATTGAAAATCAACTGGGCTATAGGCCACAGATTTTAGACGGCAAAAATCTAAAATGCTACGATTACGTTGGTCAATATCTCTATCAATAGGTGGCAGGATCTGTATTTATTTTGCCAACTTGCGTTTGGATTGCTCGAATATTTCTAAACATTTCATAGAAAATTCGATTTTATTGAAAATCAACTGGGCTATAGGCCACAGATTTTAGACGGCAAAAATCTAAAATGCTCCGATTACGTTGGTCAATATCTCTATCAATAGGTGGCAGGATCTGTATTTATTTTGCCAACTTGCGTTTGGATTGCTCGAATATTTCTAAACATTTCATAGAAAATTCGATTTTATTGAAAATCAACTGGGCTATAGCCCACAGATTTTAGACGGCAAAAATCTAAAATGCTCCGATTACGTTGGTCAATATCTCTATCTATAGGTTGCAGGATCTGTATTTATTTTGCCAACTTGCGTTTGGATTGCTCGAATATTTCTAAACATTTCATAGAAAATTCGATTTTATTGAAAATCAACTGGGCTATAGCCCACAGATTTTAGACGGCAAAAATCTAAAATGCTCCGATTACGTTGGTCAATATCTCTATCTATAGGTGGCAGGATCTGTATTTATTTTGCCAACTTGCGTTTGGATTGCTCGAATATTTCTAAACATTTCATAGAAAATTCGATTTTATTGAAAATCAACTGGGCTATAGCCCACAGATTTTAGACGGCAAAAATCTAAAATGCTCCGATTACGTTGGTCAATATCTCTATCAATAGGTGGCAGGATCTGTATTTATTTTGCCAACTTGCGTTTGGATTGCTCGAATATTTCTAAACATTTCATAGAAAATTCGATTTTATTGAAAATCAACTGGGCTATAGCCCACAGATTTTAGACCGGAATAATATAAAATGCTACGATTACGTTGGTCAATATCTCTATCAATAGGTGGCAGGATCTGTATTTATTTTGCCAACTTGCGTTGGATTGCTCGAATATTTCTAAACATTTCATAGAAAATTCGATTTTATTGAAAATCAACTGGGCTATAGCCCACAGATTTTAGACGGCAAAAATCTAAAATGCTCCGATTACGTTGGTCAATATCTCTATCAATAGGTGGCAGGATCTGTATTTATTTTGCCAACTTGCGTTTGGATTGCTCGAATATTTCTAAACATTTCATAGAAAATTCGATTTTATTGAAAATCAACTGGGCTATAGCCCACAGATTTTAGACGGCAAAAATCTAAAATGCTCCGATTACGTTGGTCAATATCTCTATCAATAGGTGGCAGGATCTGTATTTATTTTGCCAACTTGCGTTTGGATTGCTCGAATATTTCTAAACATTTCATAGAAAATTCGATTTTATTGAAAATCAACTGGGCTATATCAACTGGGCCCACAGATTTTAGACGGCAAAAATCTAAAATGCTCCGATTACGTTGACCAATATCTGACGGCTACAGATTTTATAGATTTTAGATGGGAAAAATCTAAAATGCTCCGATTACGTTGGTCAATATCTCTATCTATAGGTGGCAGGATCTGTATTTATTTTGCCAACTTGCGTTTGGATTGCTCGAATATTTCTAAACGTTTCATAGAAAATTCGGTTTTATTGAAAATCAACTGGGCCACAGATTTTAGACGGCAAAAATCTAAAATGCTACGATTACGTTGGTCAATATCTCTATCAATAGGTGGCAGGATCTGTATTTATTTTGCCAACTTGCGTTTGGATTGCTCGAATATTTCTAAACATTTCATAGAAAATTCGATTTTATTGAAAATCAACTGGGCTATAGGCCACAGATTTTAGACGGCAAAAATCTAAAATGCTACGATTACGTTGGTCAATATCTCTATCAATAGGTGGCAGGATCTGTATTTATTTTGCCAACTTGCGTTTGGATTGCTCGTATATTTCTAAACATTTCATAGAAAATTCGATTTTATTGAAAATCAACTGGGCTATAGCCCACAGATTTTAGACGGCAAAAATCTAAAATGCTCCGATTACGTTGGTCAATATCTCTATCTATAGGTGGCAGGATCTGTATTTATTTTGCCAACTTGCGTTTGGATTGCTCGAATATTTCTAAACATTTCATAGAAAATTCGATTTTATTGAAAATCAACTGGGCTATAGCCCACAGATTTTAGACGGCAAAAATCTAAAATGCTCCGATTACGTTGGTCAATATCTCTATCAATAGGTGGCAGGATCTGTATTTATTTTACCAACTTGCGTTTGGATTGCTCGAATATTTCTAAACATTTCATAGAAAATTCGATTTTATTGAAAATCAACTGGGCTATAGCCCACAGATTTTAGACGGCAAAAATCTAAAATGCTCCGATTACGTTGGTCAATATCTCTATCAATAGGTGGCAGGATCTGTATTTATTTTGCCAACTTGCGTTTGGATTGCTCGAATATTTCTAAACATTTCATAGAAAATTCGATTTTATTGAAAATCAACTGGGCTATAGCCCACAGATTTTAGACCGGAATAATATAAAATGCTACGATTACGTTGGTCAATATCTCTATCAATAGGTGGCAGGATCTGTATTTATTTTGCCAACTTGCGTTGGATTGCTCGAATATTTCTAAACATTTCATAGAAAATTCGATTTTATTGAAAATCAACTGGGCTATAGCCCACAGATTTTAGACGGCAAAAATCTAAAATGCTCCGATTACGTTGGTCAATATCTCTATCAATAGGTGGCAGGATCTGTATTTATTTTGCCAACTTGCGTTTGGATTGCTCGAATATTTCTAAACATTTCATAGAAAATTCGATTTTATTGAAAATCAACTGGGCTATAGCCCACAGATTTTAGACGGCAAAAATCTAAAATGCTCCGATAGGTGGCAGGATCTGTATTTATTTTGCCAACTTGCGTTTGGATTGCTCGAATATTTCTAAACATTTCATAGAAAATTCGATTTTATTAAAAATCAACTGGGCTATAGGCCACAGATTTTAGACGGCAAAAATCTAAAATGCTCCGATTACGTTGGTCAATATCTCTATCAATAGGTGGCAGGATCTGTATTTATTTTACCAACTTGCGTTTGGATTGCTCGAATATTTCTAAACATTTCATAGAAAATTCGGTTTTATTGAAAATCAGCTGGGCTATAGGCCACAGATTTTAGACGGCAAAAATCTAAAATGCTACGATTACGTTGGTCAATATCTCTATCAATAGGTGGCAGGATCTGTATTTATTTTGCCAACTTGCGTTTGGATTGCTCGAATATTTCTAAACATTTCATAGACAATTTGATTTTATTGAAAATCAACTGGGCTATAGGCCACATATTTTAGACGGCAAAAATCTAAAATGCTACGATTACGTTGGTCAATATCTCTATCAATAGGTGGCAGGATCTGTATTTATTTTGCCAACTTGCGTTTGGATTGCTCGAATATTTCTAAACATTTCATAGAAAATTCGATTTTATTGAAAATCAACTGGGCTATAGCCCACAGATTTTAGACGGCAAAAATCTAAAATGCTCCGATTACGTTGGTCAATATCTCTATCTATAGGTGGCAGGATCTGTATTTATTTTGCCAACTTGCGTTTGGATTGCTCGAATATTTCTAAGCATTTCATAGAAAATTCGATTTTATTGAAAATCAACTGGGCTATAGCCCACAGATTTTAGACGGCAAAAATCTAAAATGCTCCGATTACGTTGGTCAATATCTCTATCAATAGGTGGCAGGATCTGTATTTATTTTGCCAACTTGCGTTTGGATTGCTCGAATATTTCTAAACATTTCATAGAAAATTCGATTTTATTGAAAATCAACTGGGCTATAGCCCACAGATTTTAGACGGCAAAAATCTAAAATGCTCCGATTACGTTGGTCAATATCTCTATCAATAGGTGGCAGGATCTGTATTTATTTTGCCAACTTGCGTTTGGATTGCTCGAATATTTCTAAACATTTCATAGAAAATTCGATTTTATTGAAAATCAACTGGGCTATAGCCCACAGATTTTAGACCGGAATAATATAAAATGCTACGATTACGTTGGTCAATATCTCTATCAATAGGTGGCAGGATCTGTATTTATTTTGCCAACTTGCGTTGGATTGCTCGAATATTTCTAAACATTTCATAGAAAATTCGATTTTATTGAAAATCAACTGGGCTATAGCCCACAGATTTTAGACGGCAAAAATCTAAAATGCTCCGATAGGTGGCAGGATCTGTATTTATTTTACCAACTTGCGTTTGGATTGCTCGAATATTTCTAAACATTTCATAGAAAATTCGATTTTATTGAAAATCAACTGGGCTATAGGCCACAGATTTTAGACGGCAAAAATCTAAAATGCTCCGATTACGTTGGTCAATATCTCTATCAATAGGTGGCAGGATCTGTATTTATTTTACCAACTTGCGTTTGGATTGCTCGAATATTTCTAAACATTTCATAGAAAATTCGGTTTTATTGAAAATCAGCTGGGCTATAGGCCACAGATTTTAGACGGCAAAAATCTAAAATGCTACGATTACGTTGGTCAATATCTCTATCAATAGGTGGCAGGATCTGTATTTATTTTGCCAACTTGCGTTTGGATTGCTCGAATATTTCTAAACATTTCATAGAAAATTCGATTTTATTGGAAATAAACTGGGCTATAGCCCACAGATTTTAGACGGCAAAAATCTAAAATGCTCCGATTACGTTGGTCAATATCTCAATCAATAGGTGGCAGGATCTGTATTTATTTTGCCAACTTGCGTTTGGATTGCTCGAATATTTCTAAACATTTGATAGAAAATTCGATTATATTGAAAATCAACTGGGCTATAGCCCACAGATTTTAGACGGCAAAAATCTAAAATGCTACGATTACGTTGGTCAATATCTCTATCAATAGGTGGCAGGATCTGTATTTATTTTGCCAACTTGCGTTTGGATTGCTCGAATATTTCTAAACATTTCATAGAAAATTCGATTTTATTGAAAATCAACTGGGCTATATCCCACAGATTTTAGACGGCAAAAATCTAAAATGCTCCGATTACGTTGGTCAATATCTCTATCAATAGGTGGCAGGATCTGTATTTATTTTGCCAACTTGCGTTTGGATTGCTCGAATATTTCTAAACATTTCATAGAAAATTCGATTTTATTGAAAATCAACTGGGCTATAGCCCACAGATTTTAGACGGCAAAAATCTAAAATGCTCCGATTACGTTGGTCAATATCTCTATCTATAGGTTGCAGGATCTGCATTTATTTTGCCAACTTGCGTTTGGATTGCTCGAATATTTCTAAACATTTCATAGAATATTCGATTTTATTGAAAATCAACTGGGCTATAGCCCACAGATTTTAGACGGCAAAAATCTAAAATGCTCCGATTACGTTGGTCAATATCTCTATCTATAGGTGGCAGGATCTGTATTTATTTTGCCAACTTGCGTTTGGATTGCTCGAATATTTCTAAACATTTCATAGAAAATTCGATTTTATTGAAAATCAACTGGGCTATATCAACTGGGCCCACAGATTTTAGACGGCAAAAATCTAAAATGCTCCGATTACGTTGACCAATATCTGACGGCTACAGATTTTATAGATTTTAGATGGGAAAAATCTAAAATGCTCCGATTACGTTGGTCAATATCTCTATCTATAGGTGGCAGGATCTGTATTTATTTTGCCAACTTGCGTTTGGATTGCTCGAATATTTCTAAACGTTTCATAGAAAATTCGGTTTTATTGAAAATCAACTGGGCCACAGATTTTAGACGGCAAAAATCTAAAATGCTACGATTACGTTGGTCAATATCTCTATCAATAGGTGGCAGGATCTGTATTTATTTTGCCAACTTGCGTTTGGATTGCTCGAATATTTCTAAACATTTCATAGAAAATTCGATTTTATTGAAAATCAACTGGGCTATAGGCCACAGATTTTAGACGGCAAAAATCTAAAATGCTACGATTACGTTGGTCAATATCTCTATCAATAGGTGGCAGGATCTGTATTTATTTTGCCAACTTGCGTTTGGATTGCTCGTATATTTCTAAACATTTCATAGAAAATTCGATTTTATTGAAAATCAACTGGGCTATAGCCCACAGATTTTAGACGGCAAAAATCTAAAATGCTCCGATTACGTTGGTCAATATCTCTATCTATAGGTGGCAGGATCTGTATTTATTTTGCCAACTTGCGTTTGGATTGCTCGAATATTTCTAAACATTTCATAGAAAATTCGATTTTATTGAAAATCAACTGGGCTATAGCCCACAGATTTTAGACGGCAAAAATCTAAAATGCTCCGATTACGTTGGTCAATATCTCTATCAATAGGTGGCAGGATCTGTATTTATTTTACCAACTTGCGTTTGGATTGCTCGAATATTTCTAAACATTTCATAGAAAATTCGATTTTATTGAAAATCAACTGGGCTATAGCCCACAGATTTTAGACGGCAAAAATCTAAAATGCTCCGATTACGTTGGTCAATATCTCTATCAATAGGTGGCAGGATCTGTATTTATTTTGCCAACTTGCGTTTGGATTGCTCGAATATTTCTAAACATTTCATAGAAAATTCGATTTTATTGAAAATCAACTGGGCTATAGCCCACAGATTTTAGAAAGGAATAATATAAAATGCTACGATTACGTTGGTCAATATCTCTATCAATAGGTGGCAGGATCTGTATTTATTTTGCCAACTTGCGTTGGATTGCTCGAATATTTCTAAACATTTCATAGAAAATTCGATTTTATTGAAAATCAACTGGGCTATAGCCCACAGATTTTAGACGGCAAAAATCTAAAATGCTCCGATTACGTTGGTCAATATCTCTATCAATAGGTGGCAGGATCTGTATTTATTTTGCCAACTTGCGTTTGGATTGCTCGAATATTTCTAAACATTTCATAGAAAATTCGATTTTATTGAAAATCAACTGGGCTATAGCCCACAGATTTTAGACGGCAAAAATCTAAAATGCTCCGATAGGTGGCAGGATCTGTATTTATTTTGCCAACTTGCGTTTGGATTGCTCGAATATTTCTAAACATTTCATAGAAAATTCGATTTTATTGAAAATCAACTGGGCTATAGGCCACAGATTTTAGACGGCAAAAATCTAAAATGCTCCGATTACGTTGGTCAATATCTCTATCAATAGGTGGCAGGATCTGTATTTATTTTACCAACTTGCGTTTGGATTGCTCGAATATTTCTAAACATTTCATAGAAAATTCGGTTTTATTGAAAATCAGCTGGGCTATAGGCCACAGATTTTAGACGGCAAAAATCTAAAATGCTACGATTACGTTGGTCAATATCTCTATCAATAGGTGGCAGGATCTGTATTTATTTTGCCAACTTGCGTTTGGATTGCTCGAATATTTCTAAACATTTCATAGACAATTTGATTTTATTGAAAATCAACTGGGCTATAGGCCACATATTTTAGACGGCAAAAATCTAAAATGCTACGATTACGTTGGTCAATATCTCTATCAATAGGTGGCAGGATCTGTATTTATTTTGCCAACTTGCGTTTGGATTGCTCGAATATTTCTAAACATTTCATAGAAAATTCGATTTTATTGAAAATCAACTGGGCTATAGCCCACAGATTTTAGACGGCAAAAATCTAAAATGCTCCGATTACGTTGGTCAATATCTCTATCTATAGGTGGCAGGATCTGTATTTATTTTGCCAACTTGCGTTTGGATTGCTCGAATATTTCTAAGCATTTCATAGAAAATTCGATTTTATTGAAAATCAACTGGGCTATAGCCCACAGATTTTAGACGGCAAAAATCTAAAATGCTCCGATTACGTTGGTCAATATCTCTATCAATAGGTGGCAGGATCTGTATTTATTTTGCCAACTTGCGTTTGGATTGCTCGAATATTTCTAAACATTTCATAGAAAATTCGATTTTATTGAAAATCAACTGGGCTATAGCCCACAGATTTTAGACGGCAAAAATCTAAAATGCTCCGATTACGTTGGTCAATATCTCTATCAATAGGTGGCAGGATCTGTATTTATTTTGCCAACTTGCGTTTGGATTGCTCGAATATTTCTAAACATTTCATAGAAAATTCGATTTTATTGAAAATCAACTGGGCTATAGCCCACAGATTTTAGACCGGAATAATATAAAATGCTACGATTACGTTGGTCAATATCTCTATCAATAGGTGGCAGGATCTGTATTTATTTTGCCAACTTGCGTTGGATTGCTCGAATATTTCTAAACATTTCATAGAAAATTCGATTTTATTGAAAATCAACTGGGCTATAGCCCACAGATTTTAGACGGCAAAAATCTAAAATGCTCCGATAGGTGGCAGGATCTGTATTTATTTTACCAACTTGCGTTTGGATTGCTCGAATATTTCTAAACATTTCATAGAAAATTCGATTTTATTGAAAATCAACTGGGCTATAGGCCACAGATTTTAGACGGCAAAAATCTAAAATGCTCCGATTACGTTGGTCAATATCTCTATCAATAGGTGGCAGGATCTGTATTTATTTTACCAACTTGCGTTTGGATTGCTCGAATATTTCTAAACATTTCATAGAAAATTCGGTTTTATTGAAAATCAGCTGGGCTATAGGCCACAGATTTTAGACGGCAAAAATCTAAAATGCTACGATTACGTTGGTCAATATCTCTATCAATAGGTGGCAGGATCTGTATTTATTTTACCAACTTGCGTTTGGATTGCTCGAATATTTCTAAACATTTCATAGAAAATTTGATTTTATTGAAAATCAACTGGGCTATAGGCCACATATTTTAGACGGCAAAAATCTAAAATGCTACGATTACGTTGGTCAATATCTCTATCAATAGGTGGCAGGATCTGTATTTATTTTGATAACTTGCGTTTGGATTGCTCGAATATTTCTAAACATTTCATAGAAAATTCGATTTTATTGAAAATCAACTGGGCTATAGCCCACAGATTTTAGACGGCAAAAATCTAAAATGCTCCGATTACGTTGGTCAATATCTCTATCTATAGGTGGCAGGATCTGTATTTATTTTGCCAACTTGCGTTTGGATTGCTCGAATATTTCTAAACATTTCATAGAAAATTCGATTTTATTGAAAATCAACTGGGCTATAGCCCACAGATTTTAGATGGGAAAAATCTAAAATGCTCCGATTACGTTGGTCAATATCTCTATCTATAGGTGGCAGGATCTGTATTTATTTTGCCAACTTGCGTTTGGATTGCTCGAATATTTCTAAACGTTTCATAGAAAATTCGGTTTTATTGAAAATCAACTGGGCTATAGCCCACAGATTTTAGACGGCAAAAATCTAAAATGCTCCGATTACGTTGGTCAATATCTCTATCAATAGGTGGCAGGATCTGTATTTATTTTACCAACTTGCGTTTGGATTGCTCGAATATTTCTAAACATTTCATAAAAAATTCGATTTTATTGAAAATCAACTGGGCTATAGCCCACAGATTTTAGACGGCAAAAATCTAAAATGCTCCGATTACGTTGGTCAATATCTCTATCAATAGGTGGCAGGATCTGTATTTATTTTGCCAACTTGCGTTTGGATTGCTCGAATATTTCTAAACATTTCATAGAAAATTCGATTTTATTGAAAATCAACTGGGCTATATCCCACAGATTTTAGACGGCAAAAATCTAAAATGCTCCGATTACGTTGGTCAATATCTCTATCTATAGGTGGCAGGATCTGTATTTATTTTGCCAACTTGCGTTTGGATTGCTCGAATATTTCTAAACGTTTCATAGAAAATTCGGTTTTATTGAAAATCAACTGGGCTATAGCCCACAGATTTTAGACGGCAAAAATCTAAAATGCTCCGATTACGTTGGTCAATATCTCTATCAATAGGTGGCAGGATCTGTATTTATTTTGCCAACTTGCGTTTGGATTGCTCGAATATTTCTAAACATTTCATAGAAAATTCGATTTTATTGAAAATCAACTGGGCTATAGCCCACAGATTTTAGACGGCAAAAATCTAAAATGCTCCGATTACGTTGGTCAATATCTCTATCAATAGGTGGCAGGATCTGTATTTATTTTGCCAACTTGCGTTTGGATTGCTCGAATATTTCTAAACATTTCATAGAAAATTCGATTTTATTGAAAATCAACTGGGCTATAGCCCACAGATTTTAGACCGGAAAAATCTAAAATGCTACGATTACGTTGGTCAATATCTCTATCAATAGGTGGCAGGATCTGTATTTATTTTACCAACTTGCGTTTGGATTGCTCGAATATTTCTAAACTTTTCATGGAAAATTCGGTTTTATTGAAAATCAACTGGGCTATAGCCCACAGATTTTAGACGGCAAAAATCTAAAATGCTCCGATTACGTTGGTCAATATCTCTATCTATAGGTGGCAGGATCTGTATTTATTTTGCCAACTTGCGTTTGGATTGCTCGAATATTTCTAAATGTTTTATAGAAAATTCGGTTTTATTGAAAATCAACTGGGCTATAAGCCCACAGATTTTAGACGGCAAAAATCTAAAATGCTCCGATTACGTTGGTCAATATCTCTATCAATAGGTGGCAGGATCTGTATTTATTTTACCAACTTGCGTTTGGATTGCTCGAATATTTCTAAACATTTCATAGAAAATTCGATTTTATTGAAAATCAACTGGGCTATAGGCCACAGATTTAAGACGGCAAAAATCTAAAATGCTCCGATTACGTTGGTCAATATCTCTATCAATAGGTGGCAGGATCTGTATTTATTTTGCCAACTTGCGTTTGGATTGCTCGAATATTTCTAAACATTTCATAGAAAATTCGATTTTATTGAAAATCAACTGGGCTATAGCCCACAGATTTTAGACGGCAAAAATCTAAAATGCTCCGATTACGTTGGTCAATATCTCTATCAATAGGTGGCAGGATCTGTATTTATTTTGCCAACTTGCGTTTGGATTGCTCGAATATTTCTAAGCATTTCATAGAAAATTCGATTTTATTGAAAATCAACTGGGCTATAGCCCACAGATTTTAGACGGCAAAAATCTAAAATGCTCCGATTACGTTGGTCAATATCTCTATCAATAGGTGGCAGGATCTGTATTTATTTTACCAACTTGCGTTTGGATTGCTCGAATATTTCTAAACATTTCATAGAAAATTCGATTTTATTGAAAATCAACTGGGCTATAGGCCACAGATTTAAGACGGCAAAAATCTAAAATGCTCCGATTACGTTGGTCAATATCTCTATCAATAGGTGGCAGGATCTGTATTTATTTTGCCAACTTGCGTTTGGATTGCTCGAATATTTCTAAACATTTCATAGAAAATTCGATTTTATTGAAAATCAACTGGGCTATAGCCCACAGATTTTAGACGGCAAAAATCTAAAATGCTCCGATTACGTTGGTCAATATCTCTATCAATAGGTGGCAGGATCTGTATTTATTTTGCCAACTTGCGTTTGGATTGCTCGAATATTTCTAAACATTTCATAGAAAATTCGATTTTATTGAAAATCAACTGGGCTATAGGCCACAGATTTAAGACGGCAAAAATCTAAAATGCTACGATTACGTTGGTCAATATCTCTATCAATAGGTGGCAGGATCTGTATTTATTTTACCAACTTGCGTTTGGATTGCTCGAATATTTCTAAACGTTTCATAGAAAATTCGGTTTTATTGAAAATCAACTGGGCTATAGCCCACAGATTTTAGACGGCAAAAATCTAAAATGCTCCGATTACGTTGGTCAATATCTCTATCTATAGGTGGCAGGATCTGTATTTATTTTGCCAACTTGCGTTTGGATTGTTCGAATATTTCTAAACGTTTCATAGAAAATTCGGTTTTATTGAAAATCAACTGGGCTATAGCCCACAGATTTTAGACGGCAAAAATCTAAAATGCTCCGATTACGTTGGTCAATATCTCTATCAATAGGTGGCAGGATCTGTATTTATTTTACCAACTAGCGTTTGGATTGCTCGAATATTTCTAAACATTTCATAGAAAATTCGATTTTATTGAAAATCAACTGGGCTATAGCCCACAGATTTTAGACGGCAAAAATCTAAAATGCTCCGATTACGTTGGTCAATATCTCTATCAATAGGTGGCAGGATCTGTATTTATTTTGCCAACTTGCGTTTGGATTGCTCGAATATTTCTAAACATTTCATAGAAAATTCGATTTTATTGAAAATCAACTGGGCTATAGCCCACAGATATTAGACGGCAAAAATCTAAAATGCTCCGATTACGTTGGTCAATATCTCTATCAATAGGTGGCAGGATCTGTATTTATTTTGCCAACTAGCGTTTGGATTGCTCGAATATTTCTAAACATTTCATAGAAAATTCGATTTTATTGAAAATCAACTGGGCTATAGCCCACAGATTTTAGACGGCAAAAATCTAAAATGCTCCGATTACGTTGGTCAATATCTCTATCAATAGGTGGCAGGATCTGTATTTATTTTGCCAACTTGCGTTTGGATTGCTCGAATATTTCTAAACATTTCATAGAAAATTCGATTTTATTGAAAATCAACTGGGCTATAGCCCACAGATTTTAGACGGCAAAAATCTAAAATGCTCCGATTACGTTGGTCAATATCTCTATCTATAGGTGGCAGGATCTGTATTTATTTTGCCAACTTGCGTTTGGATTGCTCGAATATTTCTAAACATTTCATAGAAAATTCGATTTTATTGAAAATCAACTGGGCTATAGCCCACAGATTTTAGACGGCAAAAATCTAAAATGCTCCGATTACGTTGGTCAATATCTCTATCAATAGGTGGCAGGATCTGTATTTATTTTGCCAACTTGCGTTTGGATTGCTCGAATATTTCTAAACATTTCATAGAAAATTCGATTTTATTGGAAATAAACTGGGCTATAGCCCACAGATTTTAGACGGCAAAAATCTAAAATGCTCCGATTACGTTGGTCAATATCTCAATCAATAGGTGGCAGGATCTGTATTTATTTTGCCAACTTGCGTTTGGATTGCTCGAATATTTCTAAACATTTGATAGAAAATTCGATTATATTGAAAATCAACTGGGCTATAGCCCACAGATTTTAGACGGCAAAAATCTAAAATGCTCCGATTACATTGGTCAATATCTCAATCAATAGGTGGCAGGATCTGTATTTATTTTGCCAACTAGCGTTTGGATTGCTCGAATATTTCTAAACATTTCATAGAAAATTCGATTTTATTGAAAATCAACTGGGCTATAGCCCACAGATTTTAGACGGCAAAAATCTAAAATGCTCCGATTACGTTGGTCAATATCTCTATCAATAGGTGGCAGGATCTGTATTTATTTTGCCAACTTGCGTTTGGATTGCTCGAATATTTCTAAACGTTTCATAGAAAATTCGATTTTATTGAAAATCAACTGGGCTATAGCCCACAGATTTTAGACGGCAAAAATCTAAAATGCTCCTATTACGTTGGTCAATATCTCTATCAATAGGTGGCAGGATCTGTATTTATTTTACCAACTTGCGTTTGGATTGCTCGAATATTTCTAAACATTTCATAGAAAATTCGATTTTATTGAAAATCAACTGGGCTATAGGCCACAGATTTAAGACGGCAAAAATCTAAAATGCTCCGATTACGTTGGTCAATATCTCTATCAATAGGTGGCAGGATCTGTATTTATTTTGCCAACTTGCGTTTGGATTGCTCGAATATTTCTAAACATTTCATAGAAAATTCGATTTTATTGAAAATCAACTGGGCTATAGCCCACAGATTTTAGACGGCAAAAATCTAAAATGCTCCGATTACGTTGGTCAATATCTCTATCAATAGGTGGCAGGATCTGTATTTATTTTGCCAACTTGCGTTTGGATTGCTCGAATATTTCTAAACATTTCATAGAAAATTCGATTTTATTGAAAATCAACTGGGCTATAGCCCACAGATTTTAGACCGGAAAAAGCTAAAATGCTCCGATTACGTTGGTCAATATCTCTATCAATAGGTGGCAGGATCTGTATTTATTTTGCCAACTTGCGTTTGGATTGCTCGAATATTTCTAAACATTTCATAGAAAATTCGATTTTATTGAAAATCAACTGGGCTATAGCCCACAGATTTTAGACGGCAAAAATCTAAAATGCTCCTATTACGTTGGTCAATATCTCTATCTATAGGTGGCAGGATCTGTATTTATTTTGCCAACTTGCGTTTGGATTGCTCGAATATTTCTAAACGTTTTATAGAAAATTCGGTTTTATTGAAAATCAACTGGGCTATAGCCCACAGATTTTAGACGGCAAAAATCTAAAATGCTCCGATTACGTTGGTCAATATCTCTATCTATAGGTGGCAGGATCTGTATTTATTTTGCCAACTTGCGTTTGGATTGTTCGAATATTTCTAAACGTTTCATAGAAAATTCGGTTTTATTGAAAATCAACTGGGCTATAGCCCACAGATTTTAGACGGCAAAAATCTAAAATGCTCCGATTACGTTGGTCAATATCTCTATCAATAGGTGGCAGGATCTGTATTTATTTTGCCAACTTGCGTTTGGATTGCTCGAATATTTCTAAACATTTCATAGAAAATTCGATTTTATTGAAAATCAACTGGGCTATAGCCCACAGATTTTAGACGGCAAAAATCTAAAATGCTCCGATTACGTTGGTCAATATCTCTATCTATAGGTGGCAGGATCTGTATTTATTTTGCCAACTTGCGTTTGGATTGCTCGAATATTTCTAAACGTTTCATAGAAAATTCGATTTTATTGAAAATCAACTGGGCTGAATACGATGAAATCCTAAAATGAAATATGAATTATAAATTATTTTTACTATTATTATAATTATTGTTATTGTTTTCTTATTATCAAATACTTATCTAGTTTATTATTGTTTCGATCTATTTTGTTGCGTCAAAAATGATTGACAGATAATAATTTTGTTTGTATGCACTAGTGCCACCTTATTATAATTCATTTAGACTTAGTTAGCTATTTATTAAGAGGGGTCACAATAGTCAAATAAAGATAATATTTATAAGTTCAAATACAACCCAACACATACAGATGTCAGAGAAAATTATGTGCAGTTTTTTCAACCATCTTCAAAACCAGTTGGAACAATAAAATATTGGCAAGTCATCTCTGTGTGAAAAAAACCTTCATTACGAAAAATAAAATTGAAGAGTCGTAAACAGTAAAAAAACCAAAAATTGTAAATTATAAAATTTGTGAAATCAATAAATAAAAACTTATAACGTTTATTGGGAATTTAGTAATTTTATTTTTCCGTCAATAAATTAAATTAATAAATTTAATTTTGGAGTTACGCACATGGGCTATAGCCCACAGATTTTAGACGGCAAAAATCTAAAATGCTCCGATTACGTTGGTCAATATCTCTATCTATAGGTGGCAGGATCTGTATTTATTTTGCCAACTTGCGTTTGGATTGCTCGAATATTTCTAAACGTTTCATAGAAAATTCGATTTTATTGAAAATCAACTGGGCTATAGCCCACAGATTTTAGACGGCAAAAATCTAAAATGCTCTGATTACGTTGGTCAATATCTCTATCAATAGGTGGCAGGATCTGTATTTATTTTGCCAACTTGCGTTTGGATTGCTTAAATATTTCTAAACATTTCATAGGAAATTCGATTTTATTGAAAATCAACTGGGCTATAGCCCACAGATTTTAGACGGCAAAAATCTAAAATGCTCCGATTACGTTGGTCAATATCTCTATCTATAGGTGGCAGGATCTGTATTTATTTTGCCAACTTGCGTTTGGATTGCTCGAATATTTCTAAACGTTTCATAGAAAATTCGATTTTATTGAAAATCAACTGGGCTATAGCCCACAGATTTTAGACGGCAAAAATCTAAAATGCTCCGGTTACGTTGGTCAATATCTCTATCAATAGGTGGCAGGATCTGTATTTATTTTGCCAACTTGCGTTTGGATTGCTCGAATATTTCTAAACATTTCATAGAAAATTCGATTTTATTGAAAATAAACTGGGCTATAGCCCACAGATTTAAGACGGCAAAAATCTAAAATGCTCCGATTACGTTGGTCAATATCTCTATCAATAGGTGGCAGGATCTGCATTTATTTTGCCAACTAGCGTTTGGATTGGTCGAATATTTCTAAACATTTCATAGAAAATTCGATTTTATTGAAAATCAACTGGGCTATAGCCCACAGATTTTAGACGGCAAAAATCTAAAATGCTCCGATTACGTTGGTCAATATCTCTATCTATAGGTGGCAGGATCTGTATTTATTTTGCCAACTTGCGTTTGGATTGCTCGAATATTTCTAAACGTTTCATAGAAAATTCGATTTTATTGAAAATCAACTGGGCTGAATACGATGAAATCCTAAAATGAAATATGAATTATAAATTATTTTTACTATTATTATTATTATTGTTATTGTTTTCTTATTATCAAATACTTATCTTGTTTATTATTGTTTCGATCTATTTTGTTGCGTCAAAAATGATTGACAGATAATAATTTTGTTTGTATGCACTAGTGCCACCTTATTATAATTCATTTAGACTTAGTTAGCTATTTATTAAGAGGGGTCACAATAGTCAAATAAAGATAATATTTATAAGTTCAAATACAACCCAACACATACAGATGTCAGAGAAAATTATGTGCAGTTTTTTCAACCATCTTCAAAACCAGTTGGAACAATAAAATATTGGCAAGTCATCTCTGTGTGAAAAAAACCTTCATTACGAAAAATAAAATTGAAGAGTCGTAAACAGTAAAAAAACCAAAAATTGTAAATTATAAAATTTGTGAAATCAATAAATAAAAACTTATAACGTTTATTGGGAATTTAGTAATTTTATTTTTCCGTCAATAAATTAAATTAATAAATTTAATTTTGGAGTTACGCACATGGGCTATAGCCCACAGATTTTAGACGGCAAAAATCTAAAATGCTCCGATTACGTTGGTCAATATCTCTATCTATAGGTGGCAGGATCTGTATTTATTTTGCCAACTTGCGTTTGGATTGCTCGAATATTTCTAAACGTTTCATAGAAAATTCGATTTTATTGAAAATCAACTGGGCTATAGCCCACAGATTTTAGACGGCAAAAATCTAAAATGCTCCGATTACGTTGGTCAATATCTCTATCAATAGGTGGCAGGATCTGTATTTATTTTGCCAACTAGCGTTTGGATTGCTCGAATATTTCTAAACATTTCATAGAAAATTCGATTTTATTGAAAATCAACTGGGCTATAGCCCACAGATTTTAGACGGCAAAAATCTAAAATGCTCTGATTACGTTGGTCAATATCTCTATCAATAGGTGGCAGGATCTGTATTTATTTTGCCAACTTGCGTTTGGATTGCTTAAATATTTCTAAACATTTCATAGAAAATTCGATTTTATTGAAAATCAACTGGGCTATAGCCCACAGATTTTAGACGGCAAAAATCTAAAATGCTCCGATTACGTTGGTCAATATCTCTATCTATAGGTGGCAGGATCTGTATTTATTTTGCCAACTTGCGTTTGGATTGCTCGAATATTTCTAAACGTTTCATAGAAAATTCGATTTTATTGAAAATCAACTGGGCTATAGCCCACAGATTTTAGACGGCAAAAATCTAAAATGCTCCGATTACGTTGGTCAATATCTCTATCAATAGGTGGCAGGATCTGTATTTATTTTGCCAACTAGCGTTTGGATTGGTTGAATATTTCTAAACATTTCATAGAAAATTCGATTTTATTGAAAATCAACTGGGCTATAGCCCACAGATTTTAGACGGCAAAAATCTAGAATGCTCCGATTACGTTGGTCAATATCTCTATCAATAGGTGGCAGGATCTGTATTTATTTTGCCAACTAGCGTTTGGATTGGTTGAATATTTCTAAACATTTCATAGAAAATTCGATTTTATTGAAAATCAACTGGGCTATAGCCCACAGATTTTAGACGGCAAAAATCTAAAATGCTCCGATTACGTTGGTCAATATCTCTATCTATAGGTGGCAGGATCTGTATTTATTTTGCCAACTTGCGTTTGGATTGCTCGAATATTTCTAAACGTTTCATAGAAAATTCGATTTTATTGAAAATCAACTGGGCTATAGCCCACAGATTTTAGACGGCAAAAATCTAAAATGCTCCGATTACGTTGGTCAATATCTCTATCAATAGGTGGCAGGATCTGTATTTATTTTGCCAACTAGCGTTTGGATTGGTTGAATATTTCTAAACATTTCATAGAAAATTCGATTTTATTGAAAATCAACTGGGCTATAGCCCACAGATTTTAGACGGCAAAAATCTAAAATGCTCTGATTACGTTGGTCAATATCTCTATCTATAGGTGGCAGGATCTGTATTTATTTTGCCAACTTGCGTTTGGATTGCTCGAATATTTCTAAACGTTTCATAGAAAATTCGATTTTATTGAAAATCAACTGGGCTATAGCCCACAGATTTTAGACGGCAAAAATCTAAAATGCTCCGATTACGTTGGTCAATATCTCTATCAATAGGTGGCAGGATCTGTATTTATTTTGCCAACTAGCGTTTGGATTGGTTGAATATTTCTAAACATTTCATAGAAAATTCGATTTTATTGAAAATCAACTGGGCTATAGCCCACAGATTTTAGACGGCAAAAATCTAAAATGCTCTGATTACGTTGGTCAATATCTCTATCAATAGGTGGCAGGATCTGTATTTATTTTGCCAACTTGCGTTTGGATTGCTTAAATATTTCTAAACATTTCATAGAAAATTCGATTTTATTGAAAATCAACTGGGCTATAGCCCACAGATTTTAGACGGCAAAAATCTAAAATGCTCCGATTACGTTGGTCAATATCTCTATCTATAGGTGGCAGGATCTGTATTTATTTTGCCAACTTGCGTTTGGATTGCTCGAATATTTCTAAACGTTTCATAGAAAATTCGATTTTATTGAAAATCAACTGGGCTATAGCCCACAGATTTTAGACGGCAAAAATCTAAAATGCTCCGATTACGTTGGTCAATATCTCTATCAATAGGTGGCAGGATCTGTATTTATTTTGCCAACTAGCGTTTGGATTGGTTGAATATTTCTAAACATTTCATAGAAAATTCGATTTTATTGAAAATCAACTGGGCTATAGCCCACAGATTTTAGACGGCAAAAATCTAGAATGCTCCGATTACGTTGGTCAATATCTCTATCAATAGGTGGCAGGATCTGTATTTATTTTGCCAACTTGCGTTTGGATTGCTCGAATATTTCTAAACATTTCATAGAAAATTCGATTTTATTGAAAATCAACTGGGCTATAGCCCACAGATTTTAGACGGCAAAAATCTAAAATGCTCCGATTACATTGGTCAATATCTCTATCAATAGGTGGCAGGATCTGTATTTATTTTGCCAACTAGCGTTTGGATTGCTCGAATATTTCTAAACATTTCATAGAAAATTCGATTTTATTGAAAATCAACTGGGCTATAGCCCACAGATTTTAGACGGCAAAAATCTAAAATGCTCCTATTACGTTGGTCAATATCTCTATCAATAGGTGGCAGGATCTGTATTTATTTTGCCAACTAGCGTTTTGATTGCTCGAATATTTCTAAACATTTTATAGAAAATTCGATTTTATTGAAAATCAACTGGGCTATAGCCCACAGATTTTAGACGGCAAAAATCTAAAATGCTCCGATTACGTTGGTCAATATCTCTATCAATAGGTGGCAGGATCTGTATTTATTTTGCCAACTTGCGTTTGGATTGCTCGAATATTTCTAAACATTTCATAGAAAATTCGATTTTATTGAAAATCAACTGGGCTATAGCCCACAGATTTAAGACGGCAAAAATCTAAAATGCTCCGATTACGTTGGTCAATATCTCTATCTATAGGTGGCAGGATCTGTATTTATTTTGCCAACTTGCGTTTGGATTGCTCGAATATTTCTAAACGTTTCATAGAAAATTCGATTTTATTGAAAATCAACTGGGCTATAGCCCACAGATTTTAGACGGCAAAAATCTAAAATGCTCCGATTACGTTGGTCAATATCTCTATCAATAGGTGGCAGGATCTGTATTTATTTTGCCAACTTGCGTTTGGATTGCTCGAAAATTTCTAAACATTTCATAGAAAATTCGATTTTATTGAAAATCAACTGGGCTATAGCCCACAGATTTTAGACGGCAAAAATCTAAAATGCTCCGATTACGTTGGTCAATATCTCTATCAATAGGTGGCAGGATCTGTATTTATTTTGCCAACTTGCGTTTGGATTGCTCGAATATTTCTAAACGTTTCATAGAAAATTCGATTTTATTGAATCGATTTTATTGTGGGCTATAGCCCACAGATTTTAGACGGCAAAAATCTAAAATGCTCCTATTACGTTGGTCAATATCTCTATCAATAGGTGGCACGATCTGTATTTATTTTGCCAACTTGCGTTTGGATTGCTCGAATATTTCTAAACATTTCATAGAAAATTCGATTTTATTGAAAATCAACTGTGCTATAGCCCACAGATTTTAGACGGCAAAAATCTAAAATGCTCCGATTACGTTGGTCAATATCTCTATCTATAGGTGGCAGGATCTGTATTTATTTTGCCAACTTGCGTTTGGATTGCTCGAATATTTCTAAACGTTTCATAGAAAATTCGGTTTTATTGAAAATCAACTGGGCGCTCACAGATTTTAGATGGCAAAAATCTAAAATGCTCCGATTACGTTGGTCAGTATCTCTATCTATAGGTGGCAGGATCTGTATTTATTTTGCCAACTTGCGTTTGGATTGCTCGAATATTTCTAAACATTTCATAGAAAATTCGATTTCATTGAAAATCAACTGGGCGCTCACAGATTTTAGACGGCAAAAATCTAAAATGCTCCGATTACGTTGGTCAATATCTCTATCAATAGGTGGCAGGATCTGTATTTATTTTGCTAACTTGCGTTTGGATTGCTCGAATATTTCTAAACATTTCATAGAAAATTCGATTTTATTGAAAATCAACTGGGATATAGCCCACAGATTTTAGACGGCATAAATCTAAAATGCTCCGATTACGTTGGTCAATATCTCTATCAATAGGTGGCAGGATCTGTATTTGCTCGAATATTTCTAAACATTTCATAGAAAATTCGATTTTATTGAAAATCAACTGGGCTATAGCCCACAGATTTTAGACAGCAAAAATCTAAAATGCTCCGGTTACGTTGGTCAATATCTCTATCAATAGGCTGCAGGATCTGTATTTATTTTGCCAACTTGCGTTTGGATTGCTCGAATATTTCTATACATTTCATAGAAAATTCGATTTTATTGAAAATCAACTGGGCTATAGCCCACAGATTTTAGACGGCAAAAATCTAAAATGCTCCGATTACGTTGGTCAATATCTCTATGAATTATCAATAGCTCAACAAAACGATGTGCATTAAGAATGGAACCCTTAAATTGAATCGGCTAATTTCTTAAAATATCGAATAGGCTCTAAGATTTTCGAGTAACATCGAACTATCAAATACACCCAACAATCTCAAACATATTCGAATAATTTCGAAAATTTCGAATAACCTGACTCATTTCCATGCTATATTCCATTAATCTCCAGAAAATTTTAGAAAATGATCAAAATATGAAATCCGAATAAGAGGATATAAAATCGCGGGTCATTTCAGTCGCGGTTAGGTATTTTTATAGGAAGAAAGTATGAACGATACTTTGCAAGCTGCTTAGTCCCAAAGCAGATTAGTATTAGCCCCTTTAACCAAGTCAGGGGGGTATATTCGAGTGTTATTTGAATTAAGTCAGATTCATTGATTTAAAATTCACAAATAGCCGACAAATTAAGCTTTTGCAAAAGAAATTTAATATTTTTTCAATCACAGTTAATCTTCGTCAGTCAATGTTTTCTAATGAAACCTTGATTTGTCAAACGTTAAATTTGAAGTGCAAAAGGTGTGTTACAAATAAATCAATCCATAGCAAACTCGCTTGATATCAAAAGCTTTAACTTCCAACGAGAACCTTCCAACCTAAATGATTTTATATTTCTATGGAGTCAGATTACGTGTAGTTACTCTGAAATTTTCCTTCAGCAATCGAGAAAAAACTTTTGGGTAAATTAAAATAGTTAGAAAATATTTAATAGCAAGAGCAACGATTTCTTTTTTCTCAAAAAATTAGACCACCGCCTTTTCCTAAAAATTGTCTAGAAATGTCACGTTTTGCAAATTTGAAAAGGTGGTCTATTTTAAGCTAAATCTAAGCTACCATCTATCTCAAGATAAATCTCGTGGCCTTCCATAAAATTGCACTTCCCACGGCTGCAGGTGTTGCGAGTTCCTAGTTATGCCACTGTATAAAGCACGTAAGGTGTTGTGGTTTTGATTTGCTCTCAACATTTACTTATTAAATGTTGATATATATTGGGCCCGATTCTGAAACGAGTTTATACTGACAAATAAAATGCAAACACTTGTTATATCTCGTTAATCAACGTTCTCAGGATTGCCCAATCGAACCCCTTACTCGGCCACATAACAAATTTCTAGCCGCCTTATAATGTTGTACACAGCAAGGATTCACCCACGCCGCATTTTTTGTAGTATTACATTCATATGCGCTTAATGTCAGAGGTAATTTCAGGGTAGGCCGCATTCCGAGTTTAATAATTCCTCATTCCAAAGTATTTCATTTAACAACAAAGTTGAGTATAAGATGGAGAATTTTATTATTGTTTGTAGTCTAGGATGCATTAGAACTATTTTTGAGTACAAAGGCGAAATCTTCCGACCATTTGTCTCTTAAATTAAATGTCAAGTTGATGAATAATCTTTGTTGCCGTAGAATACAGGGTCCATGATATAAAACAAATTATGTAGCTTACGATTGATTATGTTTGACTTTAGGAGGATGTATAGGAAATCGTTACAGAAAACAAGATGAAGCGGTTTAAAAAAGTAAAAGTCATCTTTAGTTGTGTTGTTTGGTAAAGCAAGGTTCGGAACAAATCATTACTAAAAACTAGAAAGATCGATAAACGGAAAACCCAACCACAAAGGAGGTAATAAATTTAGTAACCTTTCGAGCAATGGTGAGGGCTACATACTTTCGTGCGTGTCACAATTGTGGTAGCGGTTAAAATCTCTGTCAGTATTCATAAATAAAAAAAAAAAATTAAATTTCGAGAACTTTTTGGTTAAACCTCATACAGAGAAAATGCAAAAGGAAGCTTTTATTGTTTTAAATGGATTGTGTGTAAATCTCGTTATGAAATAATAAGACGATTTAGAAATTTTCCTTGAAAACAAAACTCAACGGAAATCAACATTTCCATGAGAACTCTGCGAACAAAATTTCTCTTCGTTTTAAAACTTTCTTTTATAGTCAGATATACTTGCTGTGAAAATTATTCATAACTTATCCAACAAAAACAATATTTGGGAACTTCCAAATATATCTTAGATTAAATTCAAAAATACTAGAATAATAGATGTCAAATTGTATATAGAACGCGAATTTAGTGACACTAAAATTCTCACATGTCAAAAGCTTTTGTTCGACATTATTGACAAGTTTAATTTTTTATTTTTCAATATACAGAATTAATTTTCCAACACCCGTTGTGTGTCTGTATATGTATGACAGTACGATGATAACAATTTATTATACATTTTGGAGGGAAAACTGCGTGCGCTCTAAAAAGTTACAGCTCGAATTTTATGTATATTATGTAAAGTAGATACGCAGGGGGAACATTTATGTATTATATCAGAGTTTTCAAAAGTAATTGTTTGCAAATTGTTGGTGACACAAGACGTAATTAAATTTTTGTGTTTTTACTTTTATGGGGCGCCTTAGTGATAGATTTAATTAATTTTCCTCACTTGTATTTTATTTACACGCATTCTTGAATTCATAATTGTACGATGTTAATCAACTTTAAAACAATTTTTGATTTGTTATTAAAAATAATAATCGGATGAAAGCTTGAAACCGTACATATACATATGGTACATATGTAGATATGTATCTCTTGGAAGTTTAATTTTATAGCATTACCTATTTCAAAAATGCTTAACATTCGAAACCTCGAATGATGGATTACCTTGTAATTACTAAATTTTCTTCTACTGGAATGTTCGTATACATATTTGTAACATCAAAAGATGCTAACTTTTCGTTCCTCGGTATGTTGACTTCCTCAATTTTGTTCACCAGTTCTAAATTATTTTTGACGGAATGGTCATTTTCTATACAAATATAGTTATATATAGCCATTGGTTCAAGTGTTTTTGCAATTTTGAAGGCCCCACCTTATGAATCTTGGGCATGCCTCTGATTATCGGGATTGTTGGCTTAATAACTTTATTTAGTCGGATTTCTCTACTGCTCATAAAATGCCTCGACTTACTGATAATAGCCTTGATACTAACATTATATCTAGCCGTCGGGTAATCGTTACACTCCTGAATCCCGCTGTTTATAATGAACTCATCAACTTTCGTGTTGTATCTTGTATTCCCGTTTGCTCATTATTAATAAGAATTAACCCGAAATTACTTGGTATAATGTTACCAGGTTGAATTGATGGTTGAGATAGGTTTCATTTTCGGGTTGAATGGGGATTGAGTTAGGGTTGGATTAGAGTGTAGCAACCAGTTGAAATTTTTTTTGTATACGTTGGGATTTATTTGTGCGTTGAAGTGACGGTTGAATTAGAGTTAGCATGAGTTAAGTTCTTGTACGCATTTAGTTTTTAAAACCATGTTAATTTGAAAGAGTTGCGCTGAAAGAGTGAGGGTTGAGTTGGGGTTGAACTATGGCTGAGTTGCCGTTGAGTTGTAATTGAGTTGGGATTGAGTTGAGTAGGAGTCAGCGGTTAAATTGGAAATATATTTGGGGTTGTGTTTAGAATTGAGTTGGAAGTTAGCTTGAGTTATATGTTGAGTTGAAGGTTGAGTTGGGGGTCGAGTTCGAGGTTGAGTTAGAATTGCGTTGAATTCATCGGTACGTGCAGCTTTCGGACTAGGTTTGTTTAGAGGTTAAGTGTGGCATTGAGTTGAGGGTTGAGTTGGTGCGGTTGAGTTCAAGTTGAGTTGAGGTATAGTGATCAGTTGGAAGTTAGCTTTACTTGTTTTGAGTTGAGTTTATGTGTGCATGTAGTTTTTCGAACCGTATTGATTTGAAGACTTAGTTGGGCGTTTAGTTGAAGATTGAGTTGAGGGTTGAGTTGTTGTCGAGTAGGTTATTGAGTTTGGATTGAGCTGTGGGGTTCAGTTGGGGAAGTTTTTGAGGGTTAAGTCGGGGGTTCAGGTGGAGATTAGATTAAGTTGATTTCCTTTATGCATGTAGCTTTCGAACCGTGTTGATTTAGGGTTGAATTATGGATGTATCCATACACGGTGTGGTGTCTAAGATCGGCTCATTTGGATCATTTTCTAGCAAATATGTGAGCAAGTGGATTGTTCAGATTAAAACTTTTTTTAGATCCTGAAAGAACAGGGCCCTATTCCATAAAAAACTTATCAACTTTTCACTTTGCACTTTTCAATGTTTTTGAACTTTGCGTTTTATATGTCAACAAGGGCTAAGTGGAAAATGATAAGTGAAAAGTGCAAATATTTTGCAAATTTTAAATTTACTGTGCAATTTTTGTTCCTCGAATTTTTTACTATCGAAATGCAAAGTACAAAATGAACAGTGTAATTTGGTAGGACTTTTCACATAAAAGTTCTGTTTGGTTATACAAAAACGTCGCATTATAGAATTGCTAAGTTATTATTTGCGAATTGTGAGTGGTTTTCGCAAAGAAAAAGTTGACCTCCCAAATTCATATTTTTCGCCATTGCATTAGATGGGGAAAATGGTTGTCAATACCATGGTATTGCATCAATGGGGAGAGGAGTATAAAGTCTACAGTTTGCAGGTCCGTACGTAAGACAGTGAATAAAATGGTAGAAGTATTGTTACAAAATACTGTGGTGTGCTGGCCAGAGGAGGTAGAGAAAATATTTGGAAATTTTTTTTAAAGGGTCGCTCTTCAAGTGTCTGTGGGTGCGTAATGTCATGAAAAGAAGCATAAGAAATCACTCGTTGTTGTGGGCTGAAAAATATTATTTATAGTACCAACGCTAGTTGGCATGACTCAAGAGTGCTCCGTACAATAACCTTTGTGCCAGTAAGAGATTTGAGGACGGGTGGAGGGAGACCTTTCCCCAAAACTAGCTGATACCATCTCTGCGCTATGCTCCTACCAATGCTGCCAAAAAAGCATTTAATCGAGCACATAAAAAAACCCGTCGCACATTTGAAAATAGCTTTATGATTTTAAAAGGAAAATTTCCATACATGCAATGGGATTGGTTCAGAAGCTGGGAAATTGGGTGTCACACAAATTGAAAGAAAGGGACATGGAACGTCGGAAAATCATGTGCGAATTGTTGCTTCAACGACAACAAAGGAAGTGGTTTTCGCATCGGATCATCACTGGGGATGAAAAATAGATCCATTATGACAATCCAAGGCGCAAACTAGCGTGGGTCAAGCTAGGTGAACCAGGGCCGTCGACGCCAAAAGCAAATATCCATGGTTCGAAGGTGATGCTTTGTATTTGGTGGGATATGAATGGTGTCGTCTATTATGAGCTGCTGAAAGAGCGTGAAACCATTACGGGACAAGTTTATCGATGACAACTGATGGCTTTAAAGCAAGCTCTAGATGCAAAACAACCGGAATGGGACAAAAGGCACAATTAGATTATTTTGCAACATGACAACGCTAGGCCACTTGTTGCTATACCTGTCAAAAATTAATTTGACAGGCAGAACTGGGAGGTTCTACCCCACCCGCCGTATTCACCAGACATTGCTACCTCTGATTAGCACTTGTTCCGGTCGAGGCAATCAGCCCTGGCACACCAGCACTTCACTTCATATGAAAACGTCAAAAAATGGATCGATGACTGGATCGCCTCGAAACCACCAGACTTCTTCTTTCGGGGAATCCGTTTATTGCCTGAACGATGGGCGAAGGTTATAGCTTCCGGAGGAGCATACTTTGAATAAAACATTCTTTCATTTTCTACACAAACAAATGTCTTTTATTTCAAAAAAAAAGGGCGGAAATTTATTTGTACACCAAATATATTGAACAATTTGGTAGTTGGCGAATGTGCAAATTGCACCTTACGGCTGGTACTAAGCTATTTATCAGAGATATTCCTCACTATTGCCTGCTCAAAACACCATGAATTATTTCCGGCCCACAAAGTTCTTAGGAGATGGACACCATAATGTTCAAAAACCGATAATTTTAAATGGAACAATTTGGAAGTTGGTACTCAGCTGTTTATCAGAGATAGTCCTCACTACTGCCTACTCAGAACACCAGGAATTATTTCCGGCCCATAAAAATCTTAGGAGATGAACACCATAATGTTCAAAAAACTGATAATATTATATGGAACAATTTGGAAGTTGGCTGATTGTGCAAATTGCACCATACGGCTGGTACTCAGCTGTTTATTACAGATAGTCCTCACTACTGCCTACTCAAACCACCAAGAATTATTTCCGGCCCACAAAATTATTAGGAGGTGGACACCATCATTTTCAAAAAACTGATAATTTTATATGGAACAATTTGGAAGTTGGCCGATTGTGCGAATTGCACCTTACGGCTAGTACTCAGCTGTTTATTACAGATAGTCCTCACTACTGCCTACTCAGAACACCAGGAATTATTTCCGGCCCACAAGGTTCTTAGGAGATGGACACCATAATGTTCAAAAACCGATAATTTTATATGGAACAATTTGGAAGTTGGCTGATTGTGCAAATTGCACCATACGGTTGGTACTCAGCTGTTTATTACAGATAGTCCTCACTACTGCCTACTCAGAACACCAGGAATTATTTCCGGCCCACAAAGTTCTTAGCATATAAAAACGATGTAATTTAGTGCAAAATACATTTTTTTCTTATATGTGT
The DNA here is from genome assembly GCA_958295665.1 of Tipula vernalis. Lineage (NCBI taxonomy): Eukaryota > Metazoa > Arthropoda > Insecta > Diptera > Tipulidae > Tipula > Tipula vernalis. Next base: position 21,576,332 of record OY282559.1, read on the forward strand.
GTATGATAAATGAAAAACGAAAAAAACTGGTATGGGATGAAGATATTTTAATTTTTTGGTTTTTCTTTCGTATACAAAATTTATCTGGGGTGGGATGGGATAGTGTTGCCTGATGAATATTTTTATTTTTTCTGGGATGAAAAACTGGGATAACTTCACATGCTTTTAGACAGGTAAATCTACCACGTCTAGTTTCTTTTCCTTCCCTCAAATTATGTATTTACGTTTATCAGGTCCAATTTATTTTAAAAATAGTTACAATACAGCAGTTGTGTCCAGCTTTTTTCTAGGGAAAAGGCCCATTTTTTCAAATAAAAAAAGCAATCGTGACTGGAGGATTCTTTCGGTGCTGAAACCTAACCTAAAATGTTTAGACACTTATTTTTACTACATATAAAAAAAAATAAGGGCTACTTTCTTTTGAGGACCTAAAAGTTATAAAAGTTGAACTCCATAAATTTAAAAATTTATTTAGGACCTTACAAAAAATAAATCTTGATATTATTCTGGGTACAAACTTAGCTTTTGTCCTGAGACCTAAAAAAGTCGCGAGACTCATGAAATAATATTTTTTAGGCTATGATTACTCAGACCCCGAAATCTTTCACCAAATTTTATTTAGACCTGAGGCCCCAAAAATTAGGTCTGCGGTCAGAAAGTTTTTTGTATGTTTTGGGGCGTAATCGAAAAAGGTACGAACGCTCGATACTTTTTAATCGAGATTTAGCTGAGACCTTCTTTAACCAGAGAATATTAATTCTCATCGGATTTTTGAGCTCTAGAAGAAAGATCTCGGTACTGTAATAAAATTTGGCCAGTGAAATGAAAGGTATGTTGCAAGTGATTTTTAGATAAATTACGGTTTTTGATCACTTGATTGGAACACTTATCATCATGTTAGGGTTGTTCTTGATGATCAAGCAGGTTTCAAGTTATGTTAGTTTTGCAGCTTTTTAAACATATTTCTTTTAATGAGAAAGCTTCTATTCTTAGGCGAGTAATAGGGGTTTCTTCACGTATCTGCTGGAGAAATATCCATTGCTACTTACAAGTGAATCCAAACTGAAGGTGAATAACTTTTTAAATATTGAAAAAAGGCCGTGATCGGTGGACAACCTTTGTCCTTTGCTCAATTTGACCCGCAAAACCAAAAAAATTAATTAATGGTTTTGGTCGATAATTCTGTATCACAGAGGCCACACCAGCATATTATTACGAATAGTAAATTTCGTTATGTTATCTCGTCAACATTTTGGTACTCACACTCATGTTTAGTATAATGAAAACCATTTACAAAAAAAAAAAATTAATTTAAAGTAAATTGACCGGCTGATATTTTGGATTTACATAAAAACATAAAATAAGCCCGGATGCTTCCAATCGAAAACACAAAAAAACCAAAAACAAAAAAAATGGTCTGCGGTATTTTTTACAGTAAACCTCTAAAAGCTCGGGAAAACCAACAACACGAGATTTATGAGTTTTGGTTGTGGTATTACGATTTTTTATTTTTCATAATTAATGACAAAACGGAAAATAAGGACGAACCAAATTTATATTCAATTTAGGGAAAAGTGTGTTGTTCTATTTTCTTAATTCACCATAATTAAATTCAAATTTAATCAAATTTTTTTTGTTTGGTATGCACTCGAGTGGAAAAAAGAAAAGACGTTTTTCTTACCGCTGTAAGGCAGGATTAATAATTTAGCACGTCGTCACATGTTGTTCTTGGTGCATGCTGGACATATTCTCATAAAATATTTGACTAACCTTTTTTACGGTTTTGGAACATTTTTATGGGGTGTGTGTGTGTGTGACTTTATTTGGATAAGAGTATTAAAGATTATCCGAAAAAATTGTGCGTGAAATTTTAGTCCCCCATTACATCTTTAAATTGTGTATATAATAAGAGTGTATTCAGAACCGAAAAACCTTAAATAAGATTAAGCCATTTAAATTCCTAACCTAAAATAGTTTTGTATTAACTTTTACATTACGAACTAAATCTGTTTTTTTATTCTCTCCTGTTAAATTAACTTCAACCTTATCGTGTGTATATGTCTGCGTGCAAAAAAAGCTCGTTTTATAAATGGCTGTTGTTATTCCCGTTGTTGTTCAGATTATTTTAGAAAACTTTTAACTTTTATTAGACGGAAAATAGAAAAATAAAAAAGTTGTAAATTTAAATTATGTGTGAAAAATGGTATACAAGAGACTTAACAGGGTTTGGATTGACATTCAGGTTAACTAATAAAGAGAAGACACAAAAATTTTGTTATTGATTATTGTTAAATGTCCTTATTTTCCAAATTATTTTAATTTTGTTTTTGGTTTTGGGTTGGGGAAATAGTTTAAGCATGCAACACAAATATTTTGGTTTTCTACCCTTTTAAATGTTTGATTCGATACACGCACGAATTTGTATAGCACAAAAGCAAAGATTTGAGTTGAAACAAATACTTTTTACCGTATTATCCTCCTTGGATCAATTAAATTTTTATACGTGCGATAAAGCTTTTAAAAATCAAAAAGATAACGATACACCTCATACATATGTATGCCTGTGTAACCTGAATATGTGTGGTAAAATAAAAGCTTTTTATTATCTTTAGATATTACTGTCGGATGTAAAAAAATAATTTTATCAAATAGGTTTTATTCGCACATTATTATTGTGGGGGATTTGAATATATGTATATAGAGACTAACATTTTTTGGTTTGTGACAAAGGAGGAGTAGAAGAAAGATATCTTTATTATTTAAGGCAGACACTATTAATGACTAAATAAATTTTATTAGAACATATGCTGAATTTGATTTTATATACATTCATAGTTGTTCCTCCTTCCTAAGGCCTTGCCGTATTAATTAACCATTATATTAAAACTCTCTTATTTTCAAATTAATGATGTTATAGATGGGTAATTAAAAGCCTAATGTTAATTTCATCAATGATAAATATAAATCTTCGGGATTCATTAATTGTAGTGGGATTATATGAAAATTTATAGATGTCTCTTATTTTTTGAACGATAGGTGCGTGAGGCGACAAAAGCGAAAGTCTTTAGTAGTTTTCCATCGAAGATCTTTGGGAACATAAAAAAGTTACAGCTGAAGCTGAGCAAACAAGTCAACAAAAAGTTTCCAGGTAATTTATGTACATAATTATATATAATACTACAGTTCCATCTAAATGGTTACATAGACTTTGATATGTAACTCTTAAGCTGGTAGTAATATACTAGAATGATTGTCGGCGATCCCTATTCCACCGAGTGATAGCAACTTGCCATATTCATCTTGGAACCTAAAATTTTTTTTTATTAATTATTTGTCGATAATATAGATCAAAAATCGATAATATCTCCCACTACATCACTGATGATACGCAGAAGCTTCCCTTATTAGTTACGTCCCTTTTGGCCCAGAAACAAAGCACTTCAGAAACAAATGCCCCGGAAGGGTTCAAGAAATCAAATTTTGAGGAAGGTTTAAAGAAAATTATTCTTCAAAGCATTTCTAGTTAAAAGTAGATTACGTCGACTGTAGAAATTTTACGAGGTTGTTTGGCTCGATATAGTGGACTATATGGTTGTATCAACTATCCAAAAAAAAACTTGGTTTTAATTCGCAAAACTTTATTTAATTTTTGAATAAAATGTTTGATTTGGTTTATAATCTCTTTATATAATTTATTGGTTCGCTTATCTCGGAAATCAAAATTTGACTGCTCCTTTTTTTCATTGCATTTTCCTTTTCTAATTACAACTATAAAAATCCCTTGATCTGATTTGGTCCATAATTTATGATGCTGTGTCGTTCACTGATTGGTCATAGTAAAACTCGGCTTAAAAGTAATCGCGGTTATTTTGAATTTCAGTGAAGACGCAATTATCACGAATGGTCTAAATTAGTGCGTATCTAACTCTATAGTCAACCACATAATTTATTTATATTTACATAGATGGCAATCGGATCGTTTTTAAGCTACTACATTTATACAATTTAAATTGAGAAACGTCAAATTAATGATTATACAAACAATAATAATTACTAATTTAATACATATCCAAGATAAGTTCATTATTGTTACTATTGTAAGAAAAAAAGTTAATTAATTTTCTTTTAGGTGATTGATGACTATTGTTCCACAACAGAGGTGATTAACAAAATTTTGTTTAATTTTTACCGATAGGCGACAACTGTGATCTATGATGCTCCTATAGTATATCGAGAACACATATAGACAATAATTTTGAAAGGTTCTTGTAACTTCGCTTCTTTGACTCAACTTGAACTCAACGCCTAAGTCATTGCTCAACACGGTCCGAAAACTACTTGCATACGTAAATCCAACTTAATCTAACATTCAGCTTAACCGCCAAACTATTTCCCAACTGAAACCCTCACTGAACTCCAATTCAAGCTAACTTAACGTCAGATCAACTTCAGTTCAACCCCGGCTCAAGCTTAATCTCAATATTCTACTGAACTCCAGACTCAACGGCAAATTCAATCACGAAATTAACTCAATTCGAAAAATTGCAAGTATATGTATATGAACTCAACACAGACCAACTTAATTTAGCTTCCAACTAAACCGTCAAAAACCCCAAATTAATCCCAAACTGAACAACTAACTTAACGCCAACTCAACATAAAATGAACCCCTACACCAACATCAACCCAACCATTAACTTAATTCTAAATACATACAAACTCAGTATTAAGCCCCATCTCCATCCACCTTCAACACAATACCAAATATATCTCCAAATTGTTGACTCAACTCTAGGTAACTTTAACTCAACCCACAATTAAGATCCCAAATAAATATCCAACTGAACAGCTTACTCAACCTCAAAACAACTTCTACTTAATTCAACCCCTATTTCCTAACAATAAAACGACCACTGCCTATTTGAACTGACATCGAAGTGGTTCCATTTTCTATATTTAAGAACCAGTTTTTAATAAACTTTTTCAATATTTTTTGATTTCAACAACGTCACTTTTAGCTTCTAGTATACAAAACTTTAATTAAAACCTACCTAATATTGATTTTCAACAAACAACTGAATGAGCTGAGCTGTTGCATATTTCTTAACTCGACATAACAAAGGACGATTGTAAATCAAGAATACTTTAAAATTTAAATTTACATTAGGATTAATGTACCGAATATGAAATGTCTTATTTTTTGCGCAACGTAAAATACTGAGCCACTCATATTCTATATCAAATATTGAGCAAAATAATGCTTGACGTATTTTACATTAAAATTAAGAAAACATTTTGGCGTTTTCGGAAATGTAACTTGGATAACTTCACAGTAAATTTCAACAACATCAAATTTAGTAACATTATTAACTATTATGAGACTTTAATTTTCAGGAAACTGAGCAAATTTGAGCTAATTTATTATTAAACTTTTAAGATATTTTCATTAATTTAAATAATTTTAGTAAATAATTTATTGATTATAAAACTGTGATTAAAGCAACAGTATTTGCAAACAAATTTTGAGCTACGCTAGCGAGCCACTACACCCCTAGTTTCAGTTATAATTTATAAACAATAGATAAAAATATCGATAGAAAAATTAACATTTCAGAATTATTCAAATCTTAGTTTTGGCCGGATAAGAAATGTTAGAACAGAACATTAAATTATCTGAAATAAATTCTAGATAATCAAATTCCTTCTTTAGAATATATTCTTAAAAATAAACAGAAGGATTTCTTAGCGTTGTAAAGGCTTTAATGGTCAATCCATTATTTTCTAAGTATTTCCTGTTTTAGTAAAGTACGAAATATGATTCATTTACCACACTATATGTGTCGGAACATTAAAACGGCATTATTACTATTCTTCTATTTAATTGTTTGAATTGAATAATTTAATCTTTTAATTTCACATTCACGACACTATCTAGTTTATATCATTGTACTTCCATCAATTCGAAAACCTTAAAATGAATTGTTTCCCTAATAGTGACATCTATCCTGTCTTCCGGAAAACATAGTTTATTCTGTATCACAGACCAATCAGGAAAAATTGCCTACCTTGAAAATAATTAGTTTTTTGCCCTTAGTTATGGACGATTTTAAAAGTAGAGAAAGCGCCTTTCGAGAACCAAAAAACCAAATATGGCTACGGTATAGTTTTTCAACGCCAAAAGGATTTAAGCGCTAATTTTTTAAAAGCAGATCAGAATTGAGATAAAGCGCTTAAACTGGTTTCTTATAAAATGCCATTTTTTAGAAGTGAAGAAAGAAGAATCTACTTCTTTCTTTATATTTCTATGAAAACTGAAAAAATCTTACGTCAAAAGTTCCAAAATTAGTGCTAATATTATAAAATAGATGTCACTGATTAGCAAAGATTGAAAAAATTACTAGACCAAAGAAACAAACAACATTAGATAAACCAGACAGTATGGGGATATATTCCAATACTTTCTCTCTTTTTGCTGTTGGCGCTGTGGGAATCTCGATGAGGGGTCATCGGATGGGGAGCTCCGTTCTCCGGAATCCGCCGGCACAAAAAAAGCTCAGGTGGGAAGAATCTGTCCCGGCGGTCTCGAGTTCTGCGGTCCGGTCTGGAGTTACCTTCATGCAGGCAGAGGAATCATCTCTCGTTTTCCTGAGGTTGTCCTCACTGGAGAGCAGCTTAAGGCTGTCCAGGAGGGCATCCTTAGCGCATTACACGTTGCAGGGTAGCACGGACATCAATAACAGGGGTGAGTACCTTTTTGAATTTCTGATATCAAATAATGTAGACATTGTCAATAGGGGAAGGAAACCTACTTTTATAAATGCGATTAGGCAAGAGGTCCGAAATTTGACACTTGCTAGTTTGCATTTCAGCGACTTGGTCAAAAACTGGCATGTGTCTGAAGAGGCCTCATTTTCGGATCACTTGCGGCGGCAGGACATTAGAATTCCAAAACTGACCGACTGGAAGACTGTAACTCCTATAGAGTCTCACTCGAACCAGAAACGCCCTCGTTTGTGGGGAACACAGAGTCTCGAGAGTGTTTGTAGTTCTGTTCAAAGCAGCTGCATAATTCTATACACTTGCCTTACGACAACAGCTGTCCGGTTAAGCGAAGAGCGTCCATAAAGATGGTCCCTTGGCGGAACGGGACGCTGGGTAAACTGAGGAAAAAATCGAAAAGATTTTTCAACAAGGCTAAACCGGAAGCCCTAAGGGAATATAGGAAGGAGGAATTCCTGTAAGGGAATCAATGAATTGCCCTCTGCAGCTCGTCTCTAGAAAGTCCTTTTTAGGGATCATTCAAATGGTTTAGAACTTCTCCAGAAGCAAGATGAGAGGTTCACTGAAAACCGGAGAGAAATCCTAGAGGTACTGTTAGATACCGACTTTCTGGATTTAGTAGTGGTAGGAGCCCAATAGGATCCACATTATCCTCCAAATGAGGTGGATTATGCACCTTACAGTAGGATCTGGAGTCTCTCTGGGCAAATCTTTACATTCAGCAAGGTGCGGTGGGCTATTGGGTCTTTCAAACCTTTCAAATCCGCTGAAATGGATGGTATCTTTCCAGCTTTATTTCAAAAATGTATTAAGAAAATACTCCCCAGCTTGATCCAGATGTTTCGGGTAAGTTATTCTTTAAACTGTATTCCGAAGCTATGGAGGAAGGTTAATGTGGTCTTTATACCAAAGAAGAAGGGGGGGGGGGTGGTTTTCCTGACACCCATGCCAATGCATATCGGCCAATTAGGCTCACATCGTTTCTATTGAAGACGATGGCAAAAATCCTAGACTATCAAATAAGAAGCGATATCCTTGGAAAGAATTCGCTGCATCGGGACCAGTTTGCCTACCAAATGCACTCAATATAATATGGCAGTGGTGTTACCAGGAAGGACTCAGTGTCAATCCAAACAATACTATCATTGTTCCTTTTGTCAGGAGAAAAAAGCTCGCGCTTACAGCTCCCTCGCTAAACGATACTACTTTTCTTTTTTCCAGAGAGGTTAAATAGGGGTTATTCTTGGTCAAAAACTGAACAGTAAGCAATATTTATTGAAAGTTCAAGATATAGCCACCAAGGCTTTCTGCGCTTGTCAAAGATTCTATGGGCGTACATGGGGACTATAACCAAAAAATGATCTATTGGTCATTTCTTACAATTATTAGGCATATGGTCACCTACGCATCGGTTGTATGGTGGTCTATAACTGAGCAGAGGGCAATGCAATCTTTATTGAACAAGGTTCAGCGTATAGCCTGCATCGGTGTTACGTGCTCAATGAAAACTTGTCCAACCGCTGACACCGTTACACCTGCATTTTAAAAAGGATGCTGTAATAAGGGCCCTGAAAATGCAGGCGAAAAGAAATTTCAAACCAGGCAATGTGGTGGGTCATCTGGAAATCCTTAAGGAATTTCAGACAGACCTTACCATAGGAACGCCTTCCAATGGTATGCCAGCTAAAGTAAACTTCCACTAACCATTTTGTGTTTAGTTACCTGACCGGGGTGTAGTGCAGGTGGACCATCCTTTGAGCAAGGGTCCATGAGGAGGTAGGAATACACGGGAGTGGCATTGCATTCTCGAAGTCCTTGGGTACCAATGCTACCGTTTTCAAGCAGAAGTAGATACTATAGAACTTTGCGCTGGATAGACATAGCAAAAAGCCTAAATGATGCAAAGATTTATGTTGTATCAGACAGCCAATTGGCCTTAAAGGCTCTTAGGTCTTACACCAATGATTCAAGGCTAGTATGGGATTGTCTAAAGGTTATTAAACATCTGGCAGGCTCAAATAAGGTAACACATATGTGGGTGCCAGGTCATACTGGAATCGAAGGAAATGAGGCATTTATTAGACCAGAACCCTTCTGTGGCGTAACTAAGGAACATCTGAGAGCAGCGGTAAAATGCTAGGAGGATGTTCAAAAGTCCTCCAAAGGTTGGCGCGGAATTCCACATTTGCAATAGGCACAGAAATTTATATCACCTTCGTCGGTCAGGGTTAAGGAGTGTCTTGAACTTATGGAACCTGAGTTGAGGCTGCTTACTCTTCCTCACAGGTCATGTCCCCTTAATTAAAGTATCACCTTAAGAAGATTGCGCTAAATACTACAGATGGATGCCGCTTCTGATATCATGTTCTGTGCCAATGCCCAGCCATTGTCGAACACATAAAAGTGCGGTTAACCAACGTTGAAAGATATAGAAACGAGTTCATTGAAATTGAAAGCAAGATAATTACGTTAGACAATAACGAAAAATTAGATGTCGATTTCGAAAGACAACTACTATAACATAGTAGCAGGTTTAAATCTGTCATTACGTACAAAAATGGAATCAACAATCTCTCTCAACGATACAATTATAGACGCCTCCATGGCAAGAGGACACGACGTAAGATTACCCAAGATACGTATTCCATTTTTTCCGGGAGATTACAACGAATGGCGATCGTTTCACGATCTCTTTTGCTCCATCATACATGATAACCCTCGACTAACACCGTCACAAAAACTGCATTATCTGAATGGCATCTTGAAGGGAAAAGCGGTAGGGTTGCTAAAACATTTTAGAATCACTGATGCTAATTACATCGAGGCATTGTAAAATCTGAGGGAACGATATAATAGGAGGAAACATACGATTTATAGATTTATTAAAAAATTTATGTTTCAGCCAAAAATCACTGTGCCAAATAGCACAAATGTGAAACGTCTGCTGGACAAATCTGATGAAATTATTCGCCGACTTAAGGCGTTGGACGATGGCGCAGAGTCAAGAGATCCCTGGTCCATTTGTATTATGGTTACCAAACTGGATGAGGATACCAATGGCGCATGGGCACAAACTTCGACGGAATATGATCTACCAACACTCAAGCAGTTTTTTGACTTTTTGAACAAACGAGTTGATGCACTCGAGTCATTGAAGACGACCAGTAAACGTTCTCACGCCCAACCAAGTAACCCAAAGATTCCAGTTAAAAGTCACGTCATATCGAATCAGTTGCAATCATGTTCACTGTGTCCTGAGGAACAACATAAATTATTTGAATGCGTCATGAAATCACGATAAATTCAACGGATATTGTCTACCCCACCGTGGGGTCGTCAAGAGCTCTAGCAGCACAACGACTACAGGCAAATCACTAAACGATCGTCTAGTTTAGCATCTAAATCCACGAAATCCGAGCGAATCCGAGACAATTTATCCAAAATTGAAAGTATCAAACTTAGTAGATATATCAACACAACTAATACCAGCTAGATTATGTTGCACGGTTTCTCCGATGCCTCGATATTTGCCTACTCGGCAGTCGAATATGCTCAAATAACCGTACCAGATGGCCGTTCGATCATCAAACTAATATAGGCGAAAACGAAAGTTGCGCCAAAAATTTTAAAGTTGAAATAAAGTTAATTAAAGCCAGAAAAGAACTATACCATGATCGAGTAGATATACTTATATGACATATATAAATTTCTTCGCCAAAATTCTAATATTTTTTTTAATTTCTTATTGACAGAAGAAATAACGTTCAAATTCATTCCATCAAGCTCATTACACTTTGGCGGACTATAGGAGGCTGCACTCAAAAGCATGAAGTACCACTTGAGGAGAGTAACAAACAGACATATACTCAGTACGGAAGAAAAGTCAACATTGATGGCTGAAATAGAGGCGATGTTGAACTCCAGACCAATTTGCGTGCTGTCAAATAATGATGCAGATTACTCAATACCAGGTAATTTTTTTGATAGGTCGACCCACTACACAAATTCCAAGCAAAAATTTGAATGATGTAAAATTATCAAAGCTATCCAGATGGCAAATGATGCAACAAATAAATTAGAACATCTGGAAGAGTTGACATTTGGAGTATTTAAGAAGTCTGCAGAATCGTAATAGATGGCATAAAACGAAAAACAACGTCAAAGTCGATCAATTGGAGATGCTGTTTGTTACTATGAAGGTTGATAATCCTCGTGAATTCGGGATGATGCTGCTTTATAATTCAGCCAGATTATCGTACTCCAATTTATTGTAAATTTATATTTACGGATGTATTTAATATTTAATAAAATAAAATTGTAAACCGTTTGAACAAAATCTTTATTAAATATTTATCAACACTTGATATCTTTATTTTCGCTTGTTGTGATCTCGATGGAATCTCGTTTCGAATAGGAAGAATTTTCTTTATTTATTTTTCAGCTTAATTAAAACCGCCAAAAATTTGATGGTTTTTACATATTGACATCTTTGTTTAAACATGTTAACTAATTACTATTTCTTTAAATTTAATCAAATAATAAGTGACATCTCTTATTGTGTAGCTAAACTAAGTTTGTCGTGAGCTTTCATGTGTGTACAAGATAATTTTATAAATTGAGCAAACTGTTATATAAATCAATTTTGACAATAATTCTTCTGTCAAATAAAAAATTTAAATAATAATAAACAGTGGTGTTGTGTTGTGATTAGAACGATAAAAAATAAGCTAAGTTTCTCAAAAAAAATAAATTTATAATACTGAATATTTAATTCTAATGTTGTGTTTGTTTTTAGGTGAAGATTGCTGCTGATGATATTCTGCTTCAACACTGTTCTTATTAAAGATAATAATTTACCCCCTTTAAAGTGGTTGATGGGCAGAAGAGTAGAATTACATCCGCAGGAATGGACAACAATATTCGAGTCGTTACTATCAAAACAACAAATGGGGTGATTAAACGGCCAATACACAAGCTATGCCTGCTTCCAGTTAATTAAATCATCCGAATCAAGGCGACCGGGATGTTCGAGATATGATGATCACTCATTTCTAAGCCAAGTTAAAGCCATCATCAAAAATGTATTTGTTGTTGTATGAAATCCAAAACTAACCTTACTTTTTTAATTATTTAATTGTATACTTATCTGAGAAGCATCAAAATTAAATGGTTTTCTGAACTATCCAATCTTGATTTTTGTAAATATTTACCTTTTCTGAATTTGTTTATATTCTATAGTGACAGCTAAAATTAAATTACCTAAATGTATACTTGTACACATAGAACATCACAAATGTTAATTTGTAAGAAGCTTCCAAAACTTTAAAATATTGTGTAGAGTTTTGGTCACCTGTACCAAGTTTTGAAATTAAATTGTGGAATCCGACCTTTTGGTACAGATTTCGTTTAAATGGTCTTTGACAGGCAATTTCAAAATAACATGAATATAAAATTGGTAATTTGTAATGTGATTTTGAACAGTTTCTATTTAAGGCAATGATAAACGGATTTATTTTCACGAGATTTGATCTCATCTGGATCAGATCAAACGTCGAAAAATACTGCTATTATGTATTTTTCGTAATTTTCGGAAGTTAAATTTAACACATCCTCGATAATATGATTAAATTAAAAGTGTTTAAAAGAAGAAAACTTCCTCAGCTGTTACACAAGAAATATTGTTGACTAGATCATTAAAATTACTCAACATAATGGTTTAATTGCATCCATTACCATAATGTTTTAGTGTTAAATCGTTACAATTTAAATAAAATTAAGAAATTTTCCCAAGGAAAACAATTTTGTTTCTACTTTAATCCATAAAAGCGAAACAAACACCTTGGAAAACTAAACACACACACGTCAGCTAGCAACACATAAATTTCTGCAATACATTATTATAAACCTGTAATCTCATAATGAAAATAGGATGTGACTTAATTATGCTTTTTGTCTCATGGAAATGAAAAATAAAATTCTTGCTAAAGACGATGTGTACAAAACAACACACACACATACACAACAAAATTTATTACTTTAAGACAGCAAAAAACAGTAAATCTAAGAAAAGTACAACAACAACAAATGCTAAATAAAATGGTTGAAAAAATTTAGTCTCAAGGTAAAAATAAAATAAAACGAAAAAAAAATTTGTGGTACATAATAATGAAAACTCATTAGTTCGCTTACGTATATACATAAATACATAAATCCAGGACATTGTTATATGTGCTCCATTTTTAACACGATGCAGTCGCGAAAAATACAAAATTTATCGTTGTTTATAAAAATTATAACAGCGATATAATAAATTTGTATTTTATTCGTCTCAATTTAGAGCTTGTAATGGTGGGTTGTGTTGTTTATCGTCGTTCGCGTAACGCTAAAACATATAAAGGATTTATTGTGGAATTTTCTATATACCAAAAAGCTTTTCTATTAAATTCATTTTAATTGGAAAATAAATTTGGCATAATTGTTTTCGGTTTTTTATTAATATTCGGTATAAAAATTTTAATTGAGAGATCGTGACACTAAAATTTAACCTATGTAGAGAACATCATTGCGCCTCTAGTTTTTAATAAGTAAAAAGCCAGACCCAACAAAAACATAAAAATTTATAAAATATTGTTGTGACATTTGACTTTTCCAAACACTAATTTTTAGGATTTTGACATATTTTAAAATGAAAATGTTGATAACAATATAACGATGCGCACAGGCGGAATAATTTATATTAGATAAGGGAAGATGTGCGCGTTTTTAGTGATTTTTAATGTTAGGAAGCGTAAAGCGTATTTAAGCTTTCACATTTTTTTTTCTTCCAAAAAAAATCCAATCTTGTAAACACATACATATGTATATACGTTTGAGGCAATTAAATTAACTTTATAAAAAATACAAAATTCTAAGAATTATTCAATTTAAATTTGAAAGCTTCATCAAATTTCTTTACCATTGACCTTTCAAAACAAGTATATATTGTTGTTTATTTGAAAAATAAATTTGAGATTGAAAAACCCTTCTTGGTTCGGATGAGGCGAAGGGATGACCGTGACTATGTCTCATTTAAAATTGGTGTTCCTGAGAATAAATTCAACCGGCTGTTGGACCCCGCATTGTGGCCTCCTGGTGTATTTATTAAAGAATTTTTAAATTATCGTCGGAATTCGTCGAATCATTTTTTAGTACCTCGGTCGGCTTTAACTGTTTAAAGCCAGCTTTTAACTCAAAGTCAAGTTCAGTTTTAGTAAATTCTAATACTTATCATTGTAAACATTCTGTAACCAACATCTTTAGTTTCTCTGTTGTCCATCAAAACATTCGTAGCATGCGCGAAAATTTTGATAAACTGGTTGTAAATTTGAGTTCATTTGATGAATACCCATCTATTATTTTTCTTTCGGAAATTTGGATTTTTGATCATGAGTTAAATTATTATAATCTTCCTAATTATGAATGTATAGGTTGCTGTAACAATAATTATAGAGCGGGTGGTGTTTGTGCTTTTTACGATTCAAGTTTGAAATGTGTTAGTGAAGCTATTTCTTTAAATTCTGCGGATGTTTTAAAGTTATCTGTTTCATTAAATAATAATAATTATATTTTTGTTTGTGTGTATCGCCTACAATTTATTCCAATTTCATCATTTATTTGTGAGTTTTCAAATTTCATCTCGAAAATTAAAAATCAAAATGTAATAATTGTTGGTGATTTGAACATTGATATTTTGAACTTTCCAGCTTCCTGTAATGATTATATGTTTATGTTGTCGTCAAATGGATTTCTGTCACTTATTAATTCTGCCACAAGAGTTACTAGTAATACTGCTACTTGCATTGATCACTGTTTTGTCCGTGTTAATAGTGGTGCTACTTTGGATGTATCATTGCATAATTTACACATTACGGACCATGATTTGGTTAAAATTGATATAGAGATTCTTGGTAATTATGTTAACGAAAAAGAATTGGCGTACAGCAAATTTGATATTATTAAATTTGAATCATTAATCTCGTCACTTGATTTTTCTAGTTTATTAAGTCTAAATAACCCCACATCATTTTTGACCAATATGGTTTCAATGCTTTCAAAAGTAGCTGATTCATGTTCCAAAAATGTAATTAGGCATAATTCAAACATAAAGCTTAAACCGTGGATTTCTAACAAGTTGGTACTTTTAATAAATAAAAGGAAAAAAATTCAACTTAAATGTAAAAAACATCCGGCGAATAAAAAACTGTATAAGTATTATCTCAAATTGTGTAGCGGAATCAATGAATCTATAGTTTCTGTTAAAGACAACTATTTTAGTAGGAAATTTAATGAATGTGGTAAAGATTGCAAGAAGACCTGGTCGGTTGTTAATGATATTTTGTGCGGGAATTTCAGTAGAACTAATATCAAAAGAATTTTGTCTATTAACTCAGAGATTCTGTCTGACTCTGTATCAATTGCTAACGATTTTGGTTTTTATTTCTCTAAAATCGTTAGCGATTTGAGATCTTCTAACTTTTCTGCCCAAAGTATGAGTCCTAATGATTGTTCTTACTCTACTGAAATGTTGGATACATTTTTTATTAATCCAGTCGAGGAATCAGAGATTATTGGTATTATTAATGGACTTAAATCAAGTAATGCACTTGACATTCTTGGTCTTAGCTCGAATATGCTAAAATTAGTAGTTATAGCAATTGCGCCAGTTTTAGTACAATTCATTAACCAATGTTTTGTAAATAGTGTTATCCCTAATGTTTTAAAAACTGCAATTGTTATCCCTTTGTTTAAAAAGGGTGATATCAGTATTAAGGACAATTATCGGCCCATTGCATTGCAACCCACAATTTTGAAGATCGTTGAAAAATCGATGAAATCCCGTATTGAGAAGTTTTTGGACAAATTTGAGTTTCTTAGTCCTCATCAACACGGCTTTAGATCTGGCAAAAGTACTGAATCTGCGTTAATTAATTTCTTAAATGGAATTCACATTAATCTGAATGAGAAGAAGTTTGTTGGTGCAGTCTTCATCGATATAAAGAGAGCCTTTGATATGGTGGATCATAATCATCTTCTGCGTAAGCTCCAGTCTATTGGTTTTAGAGGTGTATCACAGAAATGGTTCAAGTCTTATCTCAGTAATCGAACATTTATGGTTAGGATTGATAAATCGCAAAGCATTCCATTTATTATTGAACATGGTGTTCCTCAGGGTTCTGTTCTTGGTCCTATCTTGTTTTTAATTTACATAAATTCAATTTTTGACTTAAACTTAAACGGTAAAATTGTTGCTTTTGCTGATGATATTGCATTAAGTTATTTTGATTTGACTGTTAATGACCTAACTAACCAAATAAATTCTGACATGAAAATTCTTCGCACATGGTTTGATAATCACTCCTTGCTCTTAAGTGAAAAAACTAAGGTAATGTTCTTCAAATTGGTTGGTGATCCTTATCGAAGTTTCATCCCCGAGATTTTTTATCATGTACGTAATTGTGACTTACGTAATTGTAGCAGTCTTTGCATTAAAATTGAAAATGTTCGTTTATTTAAATATTTGGGATTGAACGTTGATGCAAATTTAAACTGGAAATCACATGTTCAAGTTGTCAAAAATCAAGTTAATTCTGCATTACGTGCAATTTATTTGTTACGTAAATTTTGTCCATCCAATGTTTTACTCAATTTTTATTTTGCTTGCGTGGACTCTCGCATCAGTTATGGTTTACCATGTTGGGGTGGAGTTTATTTTGATACCATTGAACCGCTATTAATTTTACAAAAGTATATTATTCGGGTTATGTTTTTCAAGCGTCGATACGATCATTCTTGGCCTATTTTCAATGCCTGCAAAATTTTGCCATTACAGCACCTATATATTTTTAAAGTGTTAAGATTGTTTTATTTGCGACGTTGTCATCGGTTGCCGCGAATTGTTTACACATATCAAGTTCGGAATAATTATCGAAATTTGTACTCTGTTCCGCCATTTTCATCTGAATTATTTCGTAAATATTATATAGTTTCTGCGCCCACTTTTTTTAATCGATTGCCGCTTCATATAAGAACGATGATTTATGATAGGAAATTTTTGCGTTTGGTCAAAGACTGGATACTAGAAACTAAAGATGTAGGGTTTATGTTTGCTAAATAATTTTTGTTTTGTATAATTTTCTTTTTCTTTTAATGTACTGTGGTTTTTAATCTTTTGTCTTTATTATATTTTTTTTTTTTTTTTTTTGTAAATTTAATTTTTAACACTTGGGTTAATCGTAACTGTCGTTTTGACAAAGATTATCCAATCTTCTTAACCACACTTTTTATTTTTTTTTTTTGTATGAGTTTATAAAAAAAAATTAAAATAATTGTATATTTGAATGGTTGAGAGAAATAAATAAATAAATAAATAAATAAATAAATAAATAATAAATTTTGAAAATTAAGTAAGTATGACGTCTAACATAGTTTATATACAGACATAATTCTTGGTAAATCTGTGTGAACAACAATAAAGATGATAGAGATATTTGACTTCTTGGTAACCGATAGTTCATTTAACTGTTTTATGAACGGCACAATGCTAATAAAAATAAAAACATTTGGAAACATTTCTGGGGTTGTTGGGGGAGTAGTTTTAGGAGTCAAAGCTTTCTAGGATATGCGATTCTCATAAGACTTCTTCCTAGTGTAGTTACGCCTCCTCGTGGCGACAACCGGGCAATGCATCCTAGAATGTAGCCAAGTAACTTACACGACAGTGCAATGGCGGTAAATCCATTGCCCCAAGCTTTGGTGGGACAACATACGCTGAGAGCTGCGTGGCTAAGGGGGAGCTTAGTCTTTAGTATGTGGACTCCGGGTACCAGGCGACCCCCGGTTTAAAGTAGCCTTCCCACAGTATACCGATCTCTGCTGTGGGTGACCTTCATTTCTCGAATACTCGTGGGATTCAAATGGAAACCGAATTTAAAAAAAACATAGAGGGTGATGCCTCTTTAAAAGCATCAACTTCACCAGCTGTTGAGCTGGGTCTCCTAAGTTATGATGGAATGGTAGATGCCACAAGGGCCATCACTCTTGATTATCTTAACGTCCGGACCAAGGAAAAGGTGGAACAGTCCACCTCTTCTACTACGGACACCTTCTGTGATGAAAACATAAGTGTAATCTCTCAGTTATCGGCCACCTCAACCATTGGTGTTGATATTGAGAACATGTCCCTCAACGCCGGGGAATGGGTTAAGCTCAACTCCTTCGAAAGAAGGCGTTTTAAAAAGGGGCCCAAGGAAGGCAAAACTAGAGAAGAGGCTCTAGCTGCTGCTAAGTCCGCGACACCTCTGAAAGCACCCTCGAGGCCTATTGCTCCTACCCTAGACAAGAGGTCTAGTGGTAAGCGTGAGAGGTCTTTCGAGGTTGCTCCGGAACTAAACAAACCACCTGCCAAAAAAGCAAAAGAAGGGCCTTCTCCGGTAAAGCTCTCTTTCAGCCAGGTAGCAGGCAGTGTTAAGCTGGGCATCTTACCAGGTGATCTCAGTGGCAATCCTCTTAGTATGGAGCAAATGGCAAACATACAGGAGTGTGTCATTGACCTTATTATTGGGATGTAAGGCTCAAACCACAAGCCGCAATTCCTTGGCTGTTTCCGGAGAACACGTTGGCTATTTTTTATATGTTCCGATCATTCAACAGCGGAACGGATGAGGAACAGTTTTGTAAGCCTAAGGGAAAAAATTGGTCTGAACATAACTTTAGTGGAAGAGGATGATTTTCCTCGGCCAAACATCGTTAGGGGGTTCTTTCCACAGAGCCTTAGCTTAACTAGCGAGAAGATTCTCTCTACCATGGCCGCGCAGAACGATGGTCTCGCGGCCAACTCATGGAAGATACTGCAACGGACGACAACTGGCGCACTCGTCCATTTGGTAATGGCCATAGGCGAGTCTTCCATGAAGAAACTGCGCGAATCTAACGGGAACAACGGAAACAACCGCTTTGGTAGGATAAAACTCCTTCTCAAGAAGGATTCCCCCTCTACCAACCCAACCACTGGAGTCAGCTCCAGTAAGGAGGGTACTTTACCAGCCCCAGTAGTAGGCACAATCACAGACGAGGAGGCATCCAGGAACAGCAGCGCTATTGAGCATTCTGTTCCTGCTGCCTCTTCGTCGGGAGCACGATCAACGGATCTCTCCGCAACTCCTACTGTGGGATCGAGTTAATCAGCACTCACCCGAAAATTACGCATATGGGCGTTAAGCATATAGCAAGCCCTAACCAGTTACAACACAGAACTTTAACCTATAAAGTTCTAGCTAAAGATCAGTCCAACGGGATTGGGCTTCTTCTGAAATCCGATGGTAGTTATACATCAGGTCGCAAAGAGTCACTCGAAACCCTGCTTAAAGTGCACTTTCCGGGCTGCACTGTTTGCGACACAAATACAATCACTAACTCCATATCTGGTACACACATGGGTGTAAAAATGGGTTGGGTTAATAGTTTATCCGGTAAGCTTTTTACTCCGGATAAAGTCAAATGGGCCATTAACTCTTTTCAGCCTTTCAAGGCTCCAGGAGGGGATGGAATCTTCCCAGCCCTCCTCCAAAGGGGCCTAGACTTGATTACCCCTGCTCTGGTAGCCTTGTTTAGAACTAGCTTCAATTGGGGTCACATACCACAGGCTTGGAGTCAAGTAAACGTGGTTTTTATCCCAAAGCCTGGCAATCGGCCATGTGAACTTCCTAAGTCCTTTCGACCTATCAGTCTTACATCGTTTATTTTCAAAACCATGGAACGACTTATAGATCTTCATATCAGAGACTGGTTAACTGCAACCAGACCTCTAAATCCAAATCAATTCGCCTATAGGAAAGGCAAATCCACAGAGGGTGCGCTGCATCTGCTTGTCACCAAGATTGAAGCAGCCTATCGCTTGAAAGAAATTGCTCTGTGTGCATTTCTGGACATTGAGGGAGCTTTTGACAATACTGGATACGCCTCAATTGCTAGGGCAATCAAGCGTAGAGGTATTGACGATCCGACTAACCACTGGATTAGTTCCATGTTGGTTAGTAGGAAGATTACATCTAAATTAGGTAATGAGTCAGTCACGGTTACGGCAGCAAGAGGGTGTCCGCAGGGCGGTGTCCTGTCCCCTTTGCTGTGGTCACTCGTGATCGACGAGTTGCTTGATAATTTACATCTACTTGGGTACGATGCCATTGGTTATGCGGACGATTTGGTTATCATAGTCTCTGGAGGGCATGAACGTACGATGTCCGCCAGCATGCAACAGGCTTTGATTGTTATTTCGAATTGGTGCACTTTGGAGGGCCTTTCGATTAACCCTAGCAAAACAGTCCTGGTGCCCTTCACCAAAAGACGTAATTTGAATCTTGGTTCAATTAGTCTAAATGATATAAATATCGGATACTCCAATGAAGTCAAATATCTGGGTGTTGTCCTAGATAAGAAACTAACTTGGAACTCTCATATTACTTTAACTACCGAACGCGCGGCCAGGGCTATGTGGGCCTGCCGGCGTATGTTCGGCAGGACCTGGGGCCTGAACTCAAAAATGATTTACTGGATGTACATCATGATAGTGAGGCCAATTGTAATATATGGGGCAATAGTTTGGTGGCCTAAGGTACAGCAAAAAGTTATTATGAACAAGCTGACCTCATTACAGAGACTAGCATGTCTCGGAATTACAGGTGCTATGCGCACCTGCCCTACGGCGGCAATGGAAGCTCTCATCGGGCTCACTCCACTTCATATCCAGGTCAAAAAATCAGCTGCTACCTGTGCAGCTAGATTGAAGTTAGTGAATCAATACAGTCATGATGACCATATGGGTCACCTGGACATTTTGAATGAACTTCCAGACCTGAATATGTTCTTTAGTGTCCCGGACGTTATGCCGAAAGAACTCTGCTTTGGCAGGAATTTCGTGGTAACAATCCCCGATAGAACAGACTGGGATACTGGGTTACCTCAGATGGAACCTAACAGCCTAGTCTGGTACACTGATGGATCAAAAATGGATAGTGGAGTCGGCATTGGTGTCTTTGGACCCAATCACAAAATATCGAAATCACTAGGTACTTACCCCAGTGTTTTTCTAGCCGAAATTCACGCCATCGAAATCTGCGCCTCTACTATTATGACCAAAGGTCTTAAAGGCGCATCCATCCACATTTTGTCTGACAGCCAAGCAGCACTGAAAGCATTGGCTTCTAACTGCCTGGATTCCAAGTCGGTTCAAAGTTGTTATAAACTGCTACAATCTCTCTCTTGTCAAAACAAAGTAAGGTTGTGGTGGGTGCCTGGTCACATGGGCATCACTGGAAATGAGATAGCCGACGAACTTGCACGAGCAGGCTCGTCGACTACACTCATTGGCCCTGAGCCTTTTTGTGGTATCCCGTGGGCTTCTGCAACCTACACAATCAGTAAATGGGAAAAAATACAGTGCTTGACTTATTGGAACTGTATTCCCGGCCTTAGACAAGCCAAATCTTTGATCAGACCATTTCACCACAAAAATTTGGCGATCAATTTCAGCAAAGAAAATATTAGGAAACTTGTGAGTTTTCTCTCAGGTCACTGTAACCTGAGATATCATTTGAACAAAATGAACCTGTCCACAGAGACGGAGTGCCGACTCTGTTTGGAAGAGACAGAGACCGCAGAACACATACTATGTGAGTGTGTTGCTCTGTGCACACGGAGGTGGATTCATTTTGAAGAGAGGTATCTGACCCCGGAGAAATGTAAATTGGCCTCTATAAACAGCATTCTCGCCTTTATTAGAGAGGTGGAGAAGCTCATGGAGTAACAGTACTTAACAGCATAAAAGATCTTTTAGGTCGTAGTGCTAGCCGCTTTTGTGCAGGGTCAAAAAAAAAAAAAAAAAAAAAAAAAAAAGTCAGAGTATAAAATTTTCGCTCTTGCCCCCAATGAATTTTTTTTTTCAGTTTGCTTTTACGCTCTTGCCCTCTAAATGATAAACACACAAAAAAAAAATTATTTCGCTCGTTCAAAGTGATTTAAATTTTTATTTTTAATTTTGCTCTTAAAACAGGGAGCGTAAAAGCTAAAAATATCGCTCCCAACCCATTCTACAGAGCGATAGAAGAAAATAATTTAGGGAGCTGTTAACGCCAACGTTTATTTGTTGGTCTCAAAATAATTCATATATATAAAAAACACCATAAAATAATTTTCAAACGATTTAATATTTAAGTTTTATTGTCTTTAAAGTGACGACGAGTTGTGATGGGCTACCGAGGCATCAAATCTGGAATCAAATGAGCGAACGATTATTAAATGAATACTAGCTGGATAATTACCATTTCTTGTATCAGTTGTTACGTCGGTGTCGGATGAGGATGTCGTCGGTAGGCATATTACAGCTGCGTCATCCTGAAAAATAGAATTAATTAATTAATAATTTATGTAATTCGATTGTAAACAAAAACAATTATAATTATATTCAATATTTACCAAAATAATCAAAATAGTCCAAAATGACAACTCAAAGTGTCAAATGGTGGATGAATTCCTATGCAGTATTTGGAGTTCAGTGCAACAATAAAAACATAGAATTGATCGACGCGATACCTAAATGTGAGCGTCGATACTAACCTTGGCGTAATTTGTCGAACTAATCTGCACCTTTTTGGGAATTTTGAAGCCATTGTACACATTCAAGATTTTGAGTTCGCTTGATAAAGATTAAATAAAAAGAGTAATAATAAATTAAATGTCTCAAATATTTATACCGTCATTTCAATAACATTGTATTTTATGTAATTACTTCGAACATTAAATAAAATTAATAAAATATTAGTAACCTCAAATTGGTGACGTTTTGTGTAATTAATTATTCAGTAAGCACTACAGTGCATCACGTGTGTTTGTCTTAAAGTTGGAAACACCGCCATCTTCGCATTCCGTGTAAATTGATGAGATAAATTCTTCGGCATAATTGCAACAAAATTCCATCAGTTATTGCACAGGAGCGATATTTTTTATAACACACGAATTGCTCTTTGAATATCATTAAATAAAGAAAGTTCGATAAATGATATTTAGATAAATTTCTGGAATATGGCCAACTAAGATGAAACCTGGCTATTCCTTAACCGATTTTTGAGATATTTGTCATGCGCGTTCGAAATGGGATTCTAAAACGATTTTTAGATGAAGTTCTAGAATATGACCAACTAGGATGGAACTTGGCTATCCCTTAATCGATTTTAGAGAAATTTGACATGTGCGTTGGAAATGTGATTCTAAAATGATTTTTGGATCAGGTTCTGGAATGTGGCCAATTGTGATGGAACTTGGCTATTCCTAAATCGATTTTAGTGAAATTTGACATACGCTTTGGAAATGGGATTCTAAAGTGATTTTTGGATCAAGTTTTGGAATAAGGCCAACTAGGATGGAACTTATCTATTCCTTAACCGATTTTATTGAAATTTGACAAGCGCGTTGAAAATGTGATTCTAAAGTGATTTTTAGATGAGATTCTGGAACATGGCCAACTAGAATGGATCTTGGCTATTCCTTAACCGATTTTAGTGAAATTTGACATGTGCGTAAGAAATGGGATTCTAAAATGATT
The DNA here is from genome assembly GCA_958295665.1 of Tipula vernalis. Taxonomy (NCBI): domain Eukaryota; kingdom Metazoa; phylum Arthropoda; class Insecta; order Diptera; family Tipulidae; genus Tipula; species Tipula vernalis. The sequence goes on from OY282559.1 coordinate 21,599,745, forward strand.
TTTCGATCAAGTTCCGAAATTTGGCCAATTGCGATGAAAGATGGTTATTCTATCCGCGTTGAAAATGGGATTCTAAACTGTTTTTTGGATTAAGTTCAGGAATATGGCCAACTAGGTGAAACTTGGCTATTCCTTCACCGATTTTAGCGAAATTTGACATGGGCGTTGTAAATGGGATGCGTGTTGGAAATGGGATTCTAAAGTGATTTTTAGATCAAGTTCTGCAATAAGGCCAACTAGGATGGAACTTGCCTATTCCTTAACCGATTTTAGTGAAATTTGACATGTGCGTTGAAAATGGGATTCTAAAATGATTTTTGGATCAGGTTCTGAAATATAGCTAGTTGTGATAAAACTTGGCTATTCCTTAACTGATTTTAGTGAAACTTGACGTGCCCGTTCGATGTGGGATTCTCAAGTGATTTTTAGAAATTATGGGATATGGCCAACAAGGATGAAACTTGGGTATTCCTAAACCGATTTTAGAGAAATTTGACATGTGCGTTGGAAATGAGATTCTAAAATGATTTTTGGATCAAATTCTGGAATATGGCCAAATGTGATGGAACTTTGATATTCCCTAACCGATTTTAGTGAAAATTGACATGTGCATGGAAAATGGGATTCTAAAATAATTTTTGGATCAGGTTATGGAATGTGGCTAATTGTGATGGAACTTGGCTATTCCTTAACCGATTTTAGTGAAAATTGACATGCGCGTTGAAAATGGGATTCTAAAGTGATTTTTTGGAAAGTGATTATATGGAAATTTGACAATCGCTTCTAATATTGTTTTTGATCAAGTTCCGTAATATTGCCAACTAGGATGGAACTTGGCTATTCCTCAACAGATTTAAGTGAAATTTGACATGTGCGTTGAAATATGATTCTTTTTTTTTTTTTAAATGTTGCCAATAGCTTTTTTCTTGAATCTTTCTACGTAAGAAACTCACAAGAACTAATTAAATCTTAAGCTAAAATTATTACATACCTATTTTAAGTCTTAACCAATGATAACACTTATTGTTATTGCTCACGATTTAGTTAATCTAAATTATACTTAGATTTATATAAGCCAGCCAATACATTTTGGGTAATGTTAATTTTATTTGATTGCGCTTGGCTTCAATGTGCTTTTTCCACGTTAATCTTTTATCCAGATGCAAACCTAAGTATTTTACCTTCGTTTGTAGAGTAATTTTTTTTATCATGTAATATCACTGGTAGGCAGGTGCGTTTATCCGCGACTTTCTTAAAGTGATTCGGTAATTCTTTTGAGACAATTTCAGGATTAGTGTGAGAAACCAGGATGGCTGTGTCACCGGTAAATGTTGATATTATTACTTTGTTGGTCACAGGTATATCAGCTATGTACAACAAGTATAAAATTGGTCCTAGAATGCTGCCTTGCGGGACACCTGCATTAATATCGTTTAATCAAGTAGTTGCGCTGTTTTGTTTGACCATGTCCACCTGTGAAGAAGATAGTTTCCCAAAACTGAGTGAAGCCAAACTTTATCAAAAGCTGGGGCGATATCCAAAAAGGCAGCAGAACAAAATTTTTTCCCTCGAAGGTGATTTTGATTGCAGTAACAATTCTGTCTACTTGCTCTGTAGTACCATGGTGGTTTCGGAATCTAAATTGATGGTCTGGAATAATGCGCCGTTCTTCGGATGTTGGTTTCAATTTCGTTATTAACATTTTTTCAAATAGCTTTGACATTGTGGGTAGCATGCTTATTGGATGATATCATGAGATTTATGATCAGAGATAACTTCCATTTTTGAGGAATATAACTGGTTCGCATGATCGCGTTGAATACAAATGTTATTAGTTTTATGAATTTATCTGGCAATTCCCTTATCATTTTTCCAGTAATGGGATCATGTCCTGGTGCCTTTTTCGGGCTTATGCAAGTTTTAATTGTATTCTTAACTTTCTTCCAATTATACTTTATAGGTTTGTAGGATAAACCATCATCCATTTGCTGGGGTAACACGAAATAATTATCTTCTTCATGTGGGACGAATACTGTTGGTCGATGAGCAGCAAAAGCACTGGCTTTTTCTTCATCACTTTTCACCCAATTTCCAGTTGGTTGCCTTCCACAAAGAATAATCTAGATCTCTTAAATAGTTCTTTACGTGCTGGTTTTCTTCTTCCCGCAAACCAAATCTTAGGGCCTTGTAGCCTAAGATTGTTTTCTGCCATTGGCGGCGAATTTTTCGCTTTTCCTGGATTAGTTCCGGTTTATTACGTTAAAGTTTATTAACTTTTTCAGAACTACTTATGCCGGGTGTAGCCCTTTCGAATGATAAAGCCCATGACATCTTTTAGATTTTCTGCCGCCGCACCAATATCAGCTGGTGTGATCAGAGTAATAATACTAAGTAGACAATTTTGTTCGACTAGCCTCCTATATAAATCTCAATTAGTTTGCTTGTTTGTAACACGGTTCGGAATTTCGTTCCTTAGGACATCGGTACTCATTGTTACTATTACCGATGAGTGATCAGAAGACAGATCATAGCAATCGGTGGCCTTGGCATATTTACGTGGAATGCCCTTAGTTACACAAAAGTCAACTAAATCAGGAATCCAGCGACTGTTCCTCCATACCATCATAAAGTTGTTTGCCTTTCGGCGATGTTAATATGGAACTCCAACGAGTATGTTTAACTCCAGCTGGCTGAAATAATCCAAGAACTGGTGTTTTTATATAGTATGTTTTGGAGGACAGTACACTGCCGATATGACACAGTTTCCAGACCATTCAGCAGTGCCTCTACGTGCTTTACCATCTGGGTGCTTGGTGTCATAAATAGAGTATTTTTGGTGAAGCGTGTTTCAGATATTAACATTATGTCAATATTGTGCTCGGTGAGAAATGCATGTACTTCCGCTTTATGTTGTGCTATAGGCCGTTTGCATTCCATATGGCTATTTTGAAGATGGTCATTTTTGGCTTTTTGCGACAATCTGCACCAGCGTGCTCATATTCTGCATTATTAGATCCACGGTTCTCTTTTTCATTACCAAGAAACTTTGCATCATATTAGTCAATTGGTTTAAATCTGTTTCGTTCTTCACTTGCTTGCACTTGCTTGCGTGCACGCTGCCGTTTACAGTTGCTTACTGCTTTCCATTTTGAGCGTTTGAGTTTTTAATTTCTGGCCGTGCTTCTTTTCTAACTGAAGAATGAAGATTAAGGATTCGTTGCTTTGCGTGCTGCTTTGGATTGATTCTCCTTTTCAATTCCAGATAAATTGGACACCCTCTATAATTAGCTGTGTGATTTCCAACGCAGTTGCTGCATTTTGTCACTGATGTTTCCTTTTTTGCTTTATTGCAAACTTTTGAATTATGGAGTTCACCACATATAACACAAACATCGTTCAAAGTGCAATATGCTCTAGTGTGCTCATATTCTTGGCACTTGACGCACTTTACCGGCCCATTTCTTTTCCTGGGTTCCTCGATGGTAACCCTTTTGTACAGTAGATATTTTAGGTCAAATATTGTATGGTTGCATTTAACCTTTTTATTGTCTGGTTCTAATTCCAAACAAAACAATAGCTGAGACACCTTCTCCCGATTAAAAATATTGGTAATAGATCTGCATTGGAAACCTTTTTCAGCAAGAGCAGCTTGAATATCGTTTGAATCCACGTAAATATCTATTGCTTTTAACATAACAACCAATCCTGGTCAAAATGTTTAATTAAACGATTGTTCTTGCAAGTTCTCTATTTGATTTTCCCCTCAAATATATTGATGGCGGCTTCTCAACTTTTGGAGTTCTTTCAGGCGGCGGGTCGTTAACAACCAAGCCAGAATACCCTACATGTCAAATTTCACTAGAATCGGTTAAGAAATAGCCAAGTTTTTTAGCAGAACTTTATGCAAAAATCTATTTGGAATGCCATTTCCAACGCCCGTGCATCTGTTCGCTAATAAAATAATCAGTCTTTCTAAAGACGGAATTTTAGAAAGTTTTGAATGTAACCGTTTGTCGTAATAACAAGAGCAAGAGCAATAATGATGTTTTTATTCATCAGAGCAGTGTATATTTATTTTCTCAATATAGCTGAATAACAAAGAGCAAAAATATGATAACACAAACGCAATAGTGGAAGAGCAAGAGCCTTATAATAAACATAATCTGCTCCTGTTCTTCAGTGCAATATTTTTTTTTTTTTTACAATATCGCTCTTTATAAAGAGCTTTTTAATAGTTTTTATTATCGCTCTTGAAAAAAAAAATGTAACATAAGAATCTTAATTATAAATCTGATAAGGACATTGGCACAATTCATCACCATTAAAAAATCTTAAATCCCTTACCTTAAATCATACGCAGTTCGCACATTCCACTGTAAAACGAAAAATTAAAATTCCACAGTATCGCATACAAATCGAAATCAATTTTTTCAGTCAGTTTTGAATCGACGCTTAAGCATTCATAACACCATTCATTACTTAAGCATTCATAACACCATTTTAAAGACGAAAATAAAGCATCGACAAATATTTCCAAGAATATTTTTCAATTTATGACATTTTTTTTCTTTCATTTCCTTCTAAATTGTTGCTTGATTTTGGGTAGATTTACATATGTCATCGCATACACTAAACACTATACACACAGATGCAAACGAAAAGAAGTACATTAGGAAAGATGGAAAACATAAATTCGGACACTTCTGGGACAAATGATTTAAAAATTGTTTGAATTGTATATTCTATGTAATGTAATTTATTAGGGACACAAAAAAATGATTCAATTTTGACTAAGTGGTGGTTGTTTTTTATAGAATGGGGTAGGATCCTCGAATTAAGCTCGCCTTGATTATTTTTAGAAGATTTTTGTTTAAACGTTTGTACGGCGCCTAAATGCAAACTCCTAATTATTATGTTCAGGTATTATTAGTGGAAAGTTTGAGATCATTTTCTAGAAAAACGATTATTTAATCTATTGTTTCTCGTGTGGAGATCCCGAACCCACATCGAGCGCTTCCTTAGATGGCGGATATAGGTACGGGAAGGGACCCCGAACAATAAACCAACTCTGCTAGATCAGGAGAAGAAAAATGCTAAGGTGAAGGGAACACGATACGCAGTACCGGTGACTTCGGGAAGTGAGCTAGGGTTTTTCAGTCATGGTTATCCAGCGACCAGTAGTGGAAAGCTTACCTAAACCTTCCGCCCCCTCCCGCCTCTACCGCTTGCTGGTCCCACACGCTTTTCAACATTAAAATTAGTATTGCTTGAGCGGCAGAATAATGAACTAAAGATAAAATGCCAGTAATATGAGGTACAATCTAACAAATATCAAGACATTATGGTTAACCTACAAAATTGAATTAAAACACTTACACTTGGAAGGCAAATGAAGCCTTCTACGTCTACTACTGTTAGAAGCCAGAGCCTACAAAATTTAACAATGAATACCACACAGACGAAGAGGAACTTTAGAAGAAACTCGCTCAACCCAGACAAAATAGGAGATTCAGTACAAAGCCTTCCGCAAGGGTATCTCCTACCTCAATTAAAAGAAATGCAAAAACAACCGCAAGGAACCCTTACCACCTTAGACAGCTCGATATCAAAATAATAATGCATTCTGAACATGACTTCCGCAAAATTAAAAAAACTGCTTAGCGACTTAAACGAAACAGAATCCAATGTTAATATGAAATACAATACCTATCAGCTCAGAAGAAAAAGACGGTAAAGAGTCATAATACGCGAAAAGATCAAAGTAGCAATTGAAGACCATAAAGTAACCAATATTATCAATGTACACAAAAAGTCAACTATTAATAATGAGAAAATTATTAGACACTTCCCGTTGTTCTACGAATACCTATATTGCAAGTTATCTATTGAACCTCCTAAAAGGAAACAGGCATACTCGATGTGCAAATTGTCAACAGTTAGGACACAAGAAGAAATTTTGCAATAAGCAATCCAAATATGCAGAGAACCATCAAACACGTTTTGCCGACTTGTGCTCTGTGCGGAGAAAAAGGTCATCCGGTTAGCTATAAAGATTGCTAGGTGTACCAGAGAAAGCTAAATCTCAGCGCCTACAACAAAAACCAAACAAACAATATGATACGATTAGAGATGTGGTATTCCATACCAGCAGGTGATCAAAACACCAAATCAGGCAAAACCTGTCCTCAGCGAGACAACCATTGATATTATAATGAAGTTGCTCATCGAATTTTAGGCTGAAATGAGGAATGTAGAATTTCAGACAGATTACTAACAGGCTGGAGAAACTGAAGATAATTCCAAATCACGTAATGGTCGCGCTCGAGGAAGAACAGCAATCTTAATCAACTAAAATATTCTACATTTCCAACAAGTGGAAATTAAAGAGCCATTCATGCATGCTATGAAGTGAGGTTCTTCAAACGCATATACATTTTCGGCAATTACTAACTGAACGGTATTTGATTCCGCAGAAAAAGTTTCATCTTCATTATCCAAAGTTCCGGTGTCCGATTTTGATAGGTTGAAGTTGTGCAAAATATATGTTAATTTTCCCGCACGCTCTACAGTCAATCGATTACCTTTTTGGCTGTGAATAAAACGGTAAATACCAAACGTCCTTTCCGTAGCAGCTGTCGATGCGGGCAAGTTTAATATATCAACCGCCAACACACTTAAATGTGATGTAGAACATACTCCGGCCCACCAAATCACACCAGAAATCTGCTCACTTGCAACTACAAACGGTCGTGAAAAAGTTCCTGCCTGGTGCCTTCATTATATTTTGGGTGGAATTCTGCGATATTAAAAATAAACTCAGATGCTTTAACCTTTTGTGATTCTGAAAGAATATTTCCTCGACTAGCTGGCTCACGTAAATTTGCCGCATAATGAAGCGGTCGCAAGCATTTTTTTGCCCGTGTAGCGAGAGTGCTTATAAGTTCTTCATAATTGGCGCGTTTATTTTGGTCAAAAGATTGTTTAATATTAACAAAACAGTAAACGGTTTTGGACAAAACTGGTTTCTTGTGAAAAAGCAAACAATGAACAGTTTCGACTTTTTTCCAAAACGTTTTGCTTAGGATGGAGGATATCGTAGAAGCCTTCATAACTGACTGCATTTCGTCCTCGATAGCCAGCGCCTTCAAGGCATATCTTGTTTCAATCAAATTTGAGAGAGAGGTTACAAAATAGTTTCATTGCATTTGTACAGGCAGCTAAAGTGCAATATACTGTGATTTGCGGTCGCGTTGTATGCGCTCGAAGGTAGCATGCAAAATATGTGATTTTTTTATTTTTGAAACCATCCGTATGACTGAAGATTTCAATCTGTTGATAGATTGAATCTTGAAGATATCGACAATGAGCAGGTTGAGTCTATGGCAGAGGACCCATACTCAGTACTATGAGAATAGTTTTTATTAACCATTTTTCGGGCCGCTTTTATATTTGCTCCATTATAAGTAATAATCCCAATAAATTTATAAACCCCAACGTCTTTCAACACCGCTTCAATTTACTCGAAAAGAAACTTAGCCGTATAACGATTCTCCTTTTTGTGGGTAGATTTGTAGAAAACGGGCTTGGGTGTATTGATGACATAATTTGTTATGGAGTCCCTGCGTATGTTTGACCGAGAGGGCGCCGGCTATTTGCTCTAAAACTCGCTCTTCGACGCGATGGTACTGAGGCTTAACAATGGATTAGAAAGTTGGTATCGTGAAGGAACTTCATATGACGGTCGCAATTTCTTGAATAAGCTTAGTGGAGCACTAGAAACAAATATTGCTCGAGCTAATAGTTCATCGATGATCTTTTGCTCATTTGGTCTTATAATGTCAACGAAGTTCAGAATACTCGAACTTTTCATCGATGAAAACATTGGAGTCACATTTGAAAGTGTGATTAGTGGTTTTCCACACAGAGCGATGCATCATTTACAGGGTTAGAGTCCAGCTCAAGTAATAATGTGTCCACCAGATGGATGACGTGCTTCATGGATTATTTAATGTGCCTTCTAAAATGAATGACGTGTCCTCTTGGTTTTATCATTGTCCAATAATTGGCTGCGAACATCTTTTGGCACTTTCTTACATTTTAGCAAATTTCGAACTTGTCTAGTAGCATTCTTTTTGAATTCAACAGAACAAAAAGAACAACGAACATTATTGACAAAAGAAAATTTAATCGGGTAAGTAATAAAGTTAATCGAATAATTACGGGACATAACAAGCATGTACTGAAAATTATCAGAAAGGAGTATGTCCTGAAGCTAAAAAAAACTATTCCCTTTGGAAAGCTAGGTATAAGAAACTGTAACGGAATTAATTTACAATTCCGTTACCAATCCAAACCATAATTCTCAAAACGACAAATCGGCATACACTTCGAGGTAAAACCTCAAAACGATATCACAAATAATATCGGTTATTATCTCATTAAACGACCATGCCGAGATTCCACATTCTTTCTGTGTTTACGTCACTCCAATTACTGTATATGCTCATACGGTAGTTGAATAAACGTAAATACAAAAATAATGTAACACGATCCTTGTTTTTATGTAGATAAGAACAAATAATTTTCAAGGCAAAAGTGTAGCACGAGTAATGAACTTGGTTACTCGAAGCTACCGCTTAGTTTTGATGAATTTCATTTTTTTTCTTTTTTGTTGGTTTTGTACTTTGGTTTTTAACAAAAGAAAGGTACAACAACAAAAACCTATGAAAATTGCCATTATCGTCTTACCAATATATTTTGTTGTAGAAATTTATAAATATGATTTTTGGCGATATGGCTCTTTTTTTATGTAGGAGCCAAGCCTAATAAAAAAAAAAAAAAAAAAAAAAAAAAAAATATTTTGTTGTCATCGAAGTGCATAAATTTTGATGATGGCGATGTCACGTTGTCCATGTCACGTTGTTGGACATTTTTTATGCACTTTTATGACGAATCGACAAGAAAAATTGGTATAAATAATGTACATTTTTTTTTGAAAGAGGTCAGTCTTTTTGTGGAACCAAAAGGGGTGTTGGGAAAGTAAAAGCAGTAAAGAAAAAATTTTCAGTTGGAATAAAGTAGAATTTCAAAGTAATTTTGTGTTTTTTTGTATTTTTTTTTTTGGCTGCTTTGTGGAGAACAACACTGGGTATGTATTGGGTTCTTAAGAACCCGTTTAGACTGAAAGGAGCTTGGTTGGTTTGCCTCTATTGAGGCGGGAGCATCGTGTGCTTCGACGCCATAGGCGTTGCACTCCCTTTCCAAACCAGCCACCTCCGATCAGTCGCAATAACTAATTAACCAAAACTAGTCTCATACTAACCCGTGGGCTTGCTGCCCGAAATATCGCTGTTCCATTTATGTGTAGTTTAAGGTAGTCATGTTACCTTAAACAACACGATAAACAACCGCGGGCGCGGACCTTATTCAGGGCATATGAACCACTAATTTGGGTCCTTTTACATTATTATATGTCCTAACCCCAATTCCCTTCCTTGATGGCATGATGTCATCACTGTCCCTTTCCAAACAAATGATGCGGTAATCAAGATTACCACTGGTACACCCCAACAACCCACGACCAAGCTACCCCTACCAGACTGAGCTGCAGGTAGCTAAGCCGCAGGGGATGTAGCCACCAGTGATAATAAATTCGAGAAGCGGGTTGCCTCAGCTAAGCTGAGGGAATTCGTTTCAAAACATAAATGTAGAATTGGTGCGACGTAACATAGAAAAATGCGAACTATGCACAATATCTGGCAACAGTATTTCAACCATATGATCTTCAATCTAAGGTACAGACACACCAGCTGAGCTAATGACATCATACAAGCCGATCTCTTTGTTACCTACTATCTGATAGTTGTTTAAGAGTCAGTATACTTAATTTCCAGTTTGGATTCACGAGTAAACATTCATCTATTGAGTTACTGCAAAAAAAAAAATCAATCATTTGAATGGAAAAAATATTGCCCTGCCGTATTACTATATGTATCACAGGCTTTTAATAAAGTGTGGCACGAGAGTCTCATCTACAAGATAATTAAATTAGTGAGACAAAATTATTGGCAACTGCTCGAGTCATATCTCTTCAAACGAAAATTTATAGTACCGCGTGAAGAAGCATACTCTAACTTTAACCCATCCATAGCAGGAGTATCCCAGGGCAGCGTATTAGAACCTCTCCTATACATACTTTACACTTCCGATATACCTACAATGGAAACAAACTTTATCGGAACTTTGCTGAAAATACTGGATTATTAGTATCAAGCGAATCGCAAAATGAACCAGTTTAATACTTACAACAAGATCTCGATAAAATCATCCAATGGACTAAGGATTGGAAAATAAATATGAACGATCTGAAATCAGTCCATGTAACGTATGTTTATGTTGCGGCACAAAAATACGAAACAACGTGAAATGTACTACCTGATAGGAATACATTCTCACGTTAGCGTGTATCCAACTTTGGGGCTGTACTAAACAATCAAATCAATTCATTATTCAACGTTGCAACACAAATTTCCACGTGAAATAACGAATGCTTACCGTTGTGTAACCAACGGGGAATTACATGACGACTTAAATCTTAAATGGATTGATTAAGTGATCCAGGAATTTGCCATCAATTATGTAAGAAGATTACTGCAACATATCAACATTTAAGCAATACAACTTCTTGACCTAACACAAGAACTAAGACATCTTAAAAGAATTAAATCTATACTCGTTCGACGAGTGAATTAATTTAAGTTCCAAATTAAGAAAGATTAAATTTAAGAAATTAATTACAAACAACTTCTAAGAACGTCCGCGTTCGATGTGAACTGATTTTCGCTGAGCCACTTCTCAAACCACCTGGGGTTAAACTTGGTGGGTGAAACAACAAATTTTAGAGTAATTCGACAAATTTGTAGTTCGTGTACGAGATATTTCAACCTTCTAATTTTTTTGGCGGTATTAAATTAATTTGGAGAATGAATTAATTTCGCAGAAAATTTGGAATTTTGAGTCCGAATTTTTCGGATAACCATTGTCTACGCACAATAACCGAACAAATTTCCAGACATGTCACTTTAAAGGTTAAATTTGTAAAAATTTTGAAATTTTTTTTTCGGTTTCATATTCAAACAATTTTTCCCGGGCCTCCACGTGAAACTTACCCTGCTAATTTTTCTAGGGATAACTTTTGGCAAGACCCGCTATTTTAAACATTTTGTAGACATTACATTTGTTGGTTTTATAGACATTTTTAAATTGAATATAGGCCTTCCATTCAAACGAATTTCCTAGGGCTCCTCTCTACATGAAACTTTACCTGATAATTTTTCTAAGGATAAACATTGGAAAGACACCCTTATTAAACCACTTTCCAGACATGACATTATTAAGGTTGAATTTATTCACATTTTCAAATTATATATTGGGCTCCTCTCATGAAACTCGACGTGTAATCCGTATGGTATGCAGTGACAAATCAAAAGTCTATGTCCAGAAATTCCAGTCTATAGGTTGCGTTGACAATTTTTAGGGGATTATATCCACACCTCAATTTTAACAAAGTAATTAAGGGACCTATTCCATGTGCTAGCCAAACCTATGTCATTATTGTTGGCAATGGCCGATATTGGCCCTTGGGAGTTGAGTGCGATTTCCAAAGTATAATTTTGCAGAAATTTTACTAAACGAACGATTCGTATATATTAGGGTTTTCTAACTAGGTAATTAAGGGACCTATTCCATGTGCTAGCGAAATCTTTATCATCATTGTTGAGTGCGATTTCCAAAAAATAACTTTGTAGAACTTTTATTAAACGAACGATTCGTATGGATTAGGGTTTTCTAACTAGGTATTTGAGGGACCTATTCTGTGTGTTAGCAAAACCTTTGTCATCATTTGTAGCAATGGCCGATACTTTCCATTGGGAGTTGAGTGCGATTTCCAAAAAAATAATTTTGCAGAACTTTTACTAAACGAACGATTCGTATGGATTAGGGTTTTTTATTGACTTTTGCTCTCGTAAAATAAAGTATAGTAATCCTGAAAATTTTGGACCTTGAGATTTCTAGAGATTTATTTGTTTTGGGTCCCTGAGTCCGAAAAAGTGGGTTTCGGAATGGTCTGTCAGTCTGTCAGTCTGACAGTCTGACAGTCTGTCAGTCTCTGTCAGTCTGTCAGTCTGTCAGTCTGTCAGTCTGTCAGTCTGTCAGTCTGTCAGTCTGTCAGTCTGTCAGTCTGTCAGTCTGTCAGTCTGTCAGTCTGTCAGTCTGTCAGTCTGTCAGTCTGTCAGTTTGTCAGTCTGTCAGTCTGTCAGTCTGTCAGTCTGTCAGTCTGTCAGTCTGTCAGTCTGTCAGTCTGTCAGTCTGTCAGTCTGTCAGTCTGTCAGTCTGTCAGTCTGTCAGTCTGTCAGTCTGTCAGTCTGTCAGTCTGTCAGTCTGTCAGTCTGTCAGTCTGTCAGTCTGTCAGTCTGTCAGTCTGTCAGTCTGTCAGTCTGTCAGTCTGTCAGTCTGTCAGTCTGTCAGTCTGTCAGTCTGTCAGTCTGTCAGTCTGTCAGTCTGTCAGTCTGTCAGTCTGTCAGTCTGTCAGTCTGTCAGTCTGTCAGTCTGTCAGTCTGTCAGTCTGTCAGTCTGTCAGTCTGTCAGTCTGTCAGTCTGTCAGTCTGTCAGTCTGTCAGTCTGTCAGTCTGTCAGTCTGTCAGTCTGTCAGTCTGTCAGTCTGTCAGTCTGTCAGTCTGTCAGTCTGTCAGTCTGTCAGTCTGTCAGTCTGTCAGTCTGTCAGTCTGTCAGTCTGTCAGTCTGTCAGTCTGTCAGTCTGTCAGTCTGTCAGTCTGTCAGTCTGTCAGTCTGTCAGTCTGTCAGTCTGTCAGTCTGTCAGTCTGTCAGTCTGTCAGTCTGTCAGTCTGTCAGTCTGTCAGTCTGTCAGTTTGTCAGTCTGTCAGTCTGTCAGTCTGTTAGTTTGTCAGTCTGTCCGTGTCTGTCAGTCTGTCAGTCTGTCAGTCTGTCAGTTTGTCAGTCTGTCAGTCTGTCAGTCTGTTAGTTTGTCAGTCTGTCCGTGTCCTCTCTACAGCCCATATGGTTTAATTAATCGAACTGAAACTTCCAATTTAAGCATTTTTGATAAATTGGGAGGTCCCTGTGAATTTTACTCCAAATCGGCTAACCGGAAGTGGCCACTCCCTTGGTCCAGAAAATTTGTTTTGCAAATATCTTAAAAAGTATAAGGTTTACAAAAAACTACTTAAAACAAAAGGTTTCCAAAAATTAAAACAAATAAAAATAAAAAATTAAAAATTAAAAAAAAATTTAAGAAAAAAATAAAATTTCTCAAAATTCCCTGTTCGTAAAAGAAAGTCGTGTGTTGGCCACACCTTAATTTTTTATCTGGTTCAATTGTTAATTTAAGTAATTCCAAAGATATGACAAATACCACCATACCCAATGTGGCTAATTCAAATCGCGATAATATTATTCAAATTTCTGATGAAAACGACATAGCTCGTTTTCTAAAAGAATTCCACACGAGTCCACTTGGCGGCCATCAGGGAGCCATGCGCACTTACAGACGATTGAAATTATATTACTATTTCCCGAAAATGATGACTAAAATTAACCAGAGTTGCGAGTTATACCAGAAAAATAAATACTCCCGTTTGACCAAATGTCCGTTAAAATAACATATCGGATTAAAAAGTGGTTGATAGAGTTTTGTGAAACATCAAAACTATTAGGTTGGAGTAATTTACAGCGATTTGTATGCAAAGCGACTTTTGAAGGGCACAGCCAAGATGCTATTACGTTCTACGAACGCAAAGGATTGGGAATCATTGCAACAAGTGTTAATTGACGAATTTCGTATGAATGTTAGTAGCGCCACCGTTCACCAGATGCTAATAAACGCTAAAAAGAAAAAAAGATGAAACTATAGTACATCAGTACATTTTGCGTACGCGAAATTGGTGCATTGGCTGACATCGAGAACGAAGTAATTTTGGAATACATCATTGATTGTGTTTGTATTGAGGATTCAAATAAGATTTGGTTATTTGATGCCAAAGATTTTAAATATCTTCGACTGAAGTATGAAGCATTTGAAAAGTTAAAAATTAAATCGATGAACAAGGCTACCTCAAATATTGTTAAATCTAATCAATAACTGGAGCAACCAGCGCCTAATGGTAGTAAATCAATAATTCCCCGACGTAATAAGATTAAGTCTTATACAACTGTAATGAATACGGTCATCTGTCGAAGGATTGCCAAAGGAAATCCGATGGTGTAAGGTGCTTTAAGTATAATTCGTTTGGACACAAAAGTTTCGAGTGTCCTACTTCATCGAAAACGAATGTTAGCTTGTGTACGACAAAAGAACATCGAATGAAAATTGACGTATTAATTGACGATATGAAAGTGTGTGCTCTGATAGATCCGATCTGACATATATTGAATTTGAATACTATGGAAGATTGAGACATTTAGAATATCGTTATTAACGGTAACAATTTCTATGTGCCGGTACATATAGTGCCTAACGATGTTATCCCCGTAAATCTTTTGATTGGCTGTGATTTGCTTTGTGAAGCAAAAGTGATTATCGATGAGAACGGTGTGGATATCCGTAAAAAACGACGAATTTTGTACAATAGTATCAGAAGTTAAAGATGAAATTATTGATGTCACGCATATTATCGACCGAAGTGATGCTCAGGTCGTTAAGCAATTATATCAGCAGTATTCACACCGACACCGACGAAAACTTCAGATGTAAACTGCAAAATGATTTTGAAGGATAAAACGCCAATTAGTCAGAATCCAAGACGTTTGTCGATTTACGAGATGGAGCTGGTTGATAAAATAGTAGAAGATTGGCTGAAAAGCGGAATAATTGAACCTAGTTCATCGGAGTTCTCTAGTCCAATTGTTTTGGTTTCAAAGAAAGAAGGCTCAAAACGTTTATGCGTGGATTACCGGAAGATTAACCGCAAAATTGTTAAAGATTATTTCCCCTTCCGCTGATAGAGGATCAGTTGGATCGGCTACAAGATGCTCGGTTTTTTAGCTTGCTCGATTTAAGAAACGGATTTTACCATGTTGCTGTTGAAGAAAGAAGTCGCAAATATACATCGTTTGTGACAACAACTGGGCAGTACCAATTTAGGAAGGCACCGTTTGGGTTATGTAACAGTCCTAGTGTATTCATGAGATTCATGAATAGCATCTTTCGTGATTTAATACGTAAAGGGATAATGTCGCTTTATCTCGACGACATCATTATTCTGGCAACCGATAATGAATCAGCGAATGAAAATTTGAAAACTGTACTGAAATTGGCTTCTGAATATGGGCTCGATATTAACTGGAAAAAGTGCAGATTTCTTGTTAGACGACAGCCGAAGACAAAGAAGCAGTTTCCGCTATTTCTCGGTCTGACGGGATATTTTCGCAAATGTGTATACAACTATTCGGTGATCGCCAGGCCATTAACCGATTTGATGAGGGAGGGAGTGGATTTTATGTTCGGAGAGGAGGAGATAATGGTGTTTAATTCGCTAAAACGACATCTAACGAATAATCCTGTGCTTCAATTATTTAGACACATACTGCCACTGAACTTCATAAAGACGCTTCAATGCATGGCTACTGGTCCATATTGATGCAGCAGCATGACGATGGAAAGTTTCGCCCAATTTATTACGCAAGCCGCAAGACGACAGACGCAGAGAAAAAGTATAGCAGTTATATGAGTTGGAAGTGTTGTCCATCTTTCACGCACTTAAAAAATTTCGCGTTTATTTGTTGGCAAGCATTTTAAGATTATTACGGACTGTGCCGCTTTTGAGATGACGATGAAAAAACCAAGTTTGACGACTAGAATGGCAGGATGGACGCTGTCTCTCGAAGAATTCGACTACCAAATTAATCACCGACCAGGTACCAGAATGAAACACGTTGATGCCCTCTCACACAATCCAGTTCTAATTGTTGACGACGATATTGTTTCTCGTTTGAAGTGTGCTCAGCAAAGTGACGGGTTCATCGCTGCAGTGATAAAATTACTTGAGAATGGTCCAAACAAATATTTTATGGTTAGTCGTCCCGCGCAAAATGCAAGGAGAAGTGATAAATCGTTATCACGAAATTGGTCATTACGGTGTACGGAAGGTGCAAGAGCTGATCGAACGAGATTTCTGGTTTGGAAAGATGTTTGACAAAATTTCAACAAGTGTCAATAATTGCGTTTAGTATATCTTGTGCAACTGAAAAGGGTGTAAACAAGAACGAAAATTACATCCAATCGAAAAGGGAAATCTACCTCTTCATACTATACAGTTATATCATCTTGGGCTAATGGCGACAACTAAGAAGCAATATAATCATGTGTTAGTAATGATAGATGGTTTTACGAAATTTGTGTGGATATATGCGACGAAATCCACAACGTCGAAAGAAGTGTTGGAGAAACTCCAAAAGCATAGAAAAGTGTTTGGTAATCCAATGCGCATTGTGACTGACAAGGGAACCGCATTTACCAGCAACGAATTCAAGGAATATTGCGAAGTCGAAGGTATCGAACATGTAAGAGGTAGCGGCTAAGTCGAGAGAATTCATCAGTCAATAATATCTATCCTCTCGAAGCTATCGATAGACGCTTCAGATCGATGGTTTAGATTCGTCGGAAGTGTTCAACAAAAACTTTACAACACGCTGAATCGAAGCGTTAGTGCTACTCTGATACGAGAATTCATGAAATTATTAAAAATTTCAGAAACTCTCGAGATAGTTTAAGAGAAAATGTGAAGAAGCAAATAGAAAAAATACAAATTGAAAATTGAAGATCATTTAGGAAAAACTGCAAAGCTCCTACAACCTACAAAGTCGGAAATTTAATAGCTATAAAGAGGACTCATTTTGGACCAGGTTTAAAATTAAAGTCAAGATTTTTCGGACCATACAAGGTGTGCAAAGCTAAAGAAAATGAACGCTACGATGTAGAAAGGGTAGGTGGACATGAGGGGCCTAAGAGAACGTCAACAGCAGCCGAGTTTATCAAGCCTTGTTTGGATTCGTCGTTCAAATCATCCGGGTCGGATGAGGAGTAGGATGGACGAGTGTGGGTTTCAAATCCCTGAAAAAATTGCGTTACACATCCCTGAATTTTTGTAGTAGACAACCATGTTTGTTTTTTTATAGTTTAGGGAGTCTGTGTTGTACGTTGAAATAATAAAGAGTGGATGTATAAAGACGCCTATACACTCAAAAAAATTATTGTTATAAATTTTTAATAACAGTGTGATGAATTTTATAAAGAAAATCTACTAATAAAATTGAATAAAAACTTTTTGAGATTTACAACTTTTTTTTTAAATAAAAATATTTTGAAGTTAAATTGATAAACGAATCCCAAAAACTATATTTCAATTTAACCACATCGATTTAGTAGATTTTAAGTATAAAACTTTAATACTGTATTTGGTACATTCAACAAAAGAAGTTTTTAATTTTATAACTACGATTCTCAATATAATCAAATTCAAAACAGTGTTGTAAAAATAGAAACAATTGCTATGAAAACCAAAATTCTTAGTTTTAATTCTACATTATTATCAATTCCGTTTGTCAGCTAAACGTCAAAATAGATTTTGCATGTACGTTTAACAAACAGTTCACTAAAATGGTGTTAAATTGTTTTAAGTGCAGTGTTCGGTTTATCGGGTTAGACAACTATATTAAACATTTAAAGTTGGCTCAAGGTTTAACTGAAAATAGTCTTTATTATTGTACTTTAAATAATTGTGTTCAATCATTTAATTCTGTATATGTATTCACGCGTCATATGAAAAGAAAACATGCTATATCAGGAACAACTAATTTGAACTATACGTTAAACCTTGGAAATATTACAGAAGATACAGTTCCATTTCAAACAAATTTGGCGGAAAATTTAAAAATGGGGAATTGTGAGTTGAGTGCTGATAGAAGTGAATGTGAGCCAAATGTTCAGAAAATAGTGCAAATCCCTGAAAAAGTCGATTTGACCCAGAGTTGTTTGAAGTTTACGTTAAGCCTACATAATAATATCAATTTTACCCGAAAAAATGTGTTATATATCCAAAATAAGGTACAAGAATTTATCGTTTCACCTATTTTTCTTAATTTAAAAGAGTATCTTCGCGATTTGGATTTGGATGATGGCTTTACGTACAGTGGAGTAATGAAAGGTGCCACCTTGACCGAAAACTCATTTAAAAAGTTTGACAGGGAACATAAACTTTTCAAAACTTTGTATGAGCTTGATGTTTATAGACCTCCGAAATGTATAACAATAAATAACGAAGTTTCTGAAACTATATCGAATGGCGTTCCTAAGCTAGATGAAAACAATTATAAAGCAGTGATTTTTCCG
This sequence comes from Tipula vernalis, assembly GCA_958295665.1. NCBI lineage: Eukaryota > Metazoa > Arthropoda > Insecta > Diptera > Tipulidae > Tipula > Tipula vernalis. The sequence continues at coordinate 21,618,151 of OY282559.1, forward strand.
ATAACATTTCAAATAAAAAAATATTTTGAGACAGAAAATATTTTTGATTTAACTATGAAAAATTACCAAAATCTATTGAAATTAGATTATTACGGCAACATAATAAATGGGCAAATTTGGAAAAATAAGATAAAAAACTATCGAAACAAAGTTGTTCTACCTTATGTGTTATATTTTGACGACTTTGAGGTGAATAATCCCCTTGGATCACATGCTGGTACACACAAAATATTAGGATGTTATTACAATTTTCCAGTTATCCCTGATCACGAAAAATCGAGATTGAACAATATATTTTTAGCTGCTCTTTTTAAAAGTTGCGATGTTGACAGTTGTGGTAACGATGTGGCCTTGGTTGATCTTGTACGACAAATGAAAGAATTAGAAACACAAGGTATCGAAATACGTCAAGGAGAAAATAACATTAAAGTATATATTGTACTCGCGGCAATTACTGGAGATAATTTGGGACTTAACAAAATTTTAGGGTTTACCAGCTCATTTTCAGCCAATTACTGCTGTAGAAGGTGTAAACGACGTAAAAATCACATACAAACTGATTTAGTTGAATATTCATCTTACTTACGAAATTATGAAAACTATGAAATCGACTTACTATTAAATGATTCATCGAGAACAGGCATCGCAGAAACTTGTGTTTTTAACACTTTAAATAACTTTCATGTTTGTGACAATGTTGTGTTTAACATTATGCATGATGTTTTTGAGGGAGTTGCTAAATATGATGTCTGCAAAATATTATCGTACTTCATTATTGAAAAAAAATGTTTTACAATTGCTATGTTAAATTATAGAAAGCAAATGTTTAACTACGGCCCTACTGAAATAGGCAACATATCACAAGAAATTTCTTTAGCTCATCTAAAAAGCAATACCATAAAAATGACTGCTAGAGAGATGATGACTTTCATTCATTTCTTACCACTAATGTTAATGGATGTTATGATTCCTCGTAATGACCAAGTGGGAAAGTTTCTAATTACTTTAGTAAAACTTGTAGATATGATATTGAAACCCTCATTTAAAGAAACTGAAATTCAAATTCTTGAAAAAATAGTATTTGAACATAACTCACAGTACACAAGTTTATTCGGTGAGACTCTTAAACCGAAATTTCATTTTTAGATTCATGACCCTAACGCAATACGGTGTAATGGGCCTTTAAAACCACTATGGTGTATGCGTTTTGAAGCAAAACACAAGATTTTAAAATCGTATGCTTATGCCACAATGTCAAGAAGGAATATCGCTCTATCTATTGGAATTAAAATGAGTTTGCAGTTTTCTTATATGCTCATTAACCAAAGTTTTTTTCAAGACCCATTGGCTTACGAAATATTACATACAGATTCAATACCATCTGAATTTATTATAATTTCGGCGGACATGCAATTATTAAGGTTTTGTTCTTGGAATGGTATCCTGTATAAAAAAGGTTATTTTCTGACTATCTTATCAGAAATTCTAAATTTATTTGAAATTGATTGTATAGCTAAGCAAAATAATCTAAACATAGTCCTACTATGTAACAAATGGGAAATTATTAATTTTGATGATGAAATTCAAAGCTATCTAGTGCGTCCAACCAATGAAAAGGTCCTAAAACTTATTACAGATTTTAATGTAAACCCAATACATTTATACTATACGCCGAACGGTGATAAGGTCTTTCGAATAAAGCATTTCTTCTAATTTTCTATCATTTTCAACCAAAGATTATGTTAAAAATACATAACCACAAAAAATATAAAAATTTGTGTTAAACATATTTTCATATAAATTTATGAATTGCAATATTGTTGTTGTGAAAGTAAAAACAGTCCGGTTTTATAAATTATAACATATTAAATAAAAACAAAACTTTTTTAGTGTAAATAATAACAGTGTTATAAACTCTACTAAATAAAATATGATGTTCTCTCTCTATATATCCGTTACAAAGAGAAAATAATACATGCATCATATTTCATTATATTTTTCATTAACGTGTGGATCTGTAAACAGTAAAGTCGAAATAAAATTCAAGGAAAAGATCATCGTTCAGCGTGAATTTTCAGTTTCTTTGCATATACATAAAAAAATATTTAATTTTACTAAAATTTAAAGAATAAGTGATTATTTAAGGCAAAGTCATAAGTGATTATTAAGATGTCAACAAATACAACTGTATCATTGGAACAGGATAATGGAGAAAGTAGTATAGACCACGCGGTAGATCATTTGGATGGATCTAATAATGAAGCATATGTAGGAAGAAATGGGATTTGTAGTTTAGATAATAATGTGATTCAACAAATTAATATTAAGGAGAGCACCGTTATCAATTTAAAAGAATTGATAGTTGAGAAATGGAATATGGAAGAAGAAGTGTTTCAGAAACTTTTACGTAAGTAAATCTTGTTCTTAAGTATTTACTGATTAACTTAATTTGTGTAAAATATTTTTTTAAACTTATTTCAGTTAAAAGATGTTCGCTACACACTTTAAAAGTAATGAATTATGAAGATGTAAAAATAATATTTCCAGACGAGGAAATCGGGTATCGCATCGATTTCATCAGTAATCTAACTGAATGGAGAACTACAATGGTAACTAGTATATTTTTATAAAAGTTCTATAGTTCTATTCTACCAAAAGACACCTCCATTCTCAGTTTGGTTCTGCATTTTTTCGTGCATTTTGATCGATCTTTTTAGGCGTATGAAAACTTTTTTCTGAACGTTTATAAATTGATAAATTATATTTCTAATTAGGGATTAGATTGTGATAATTTACAAAACACTTCAGTTTAAAAGGCTTGTAGTGGTTCTACGGACACCATTTCTAACTGTTCCAACTGGTCATCTACAACAAGTGGCTGGAGCGGAAATACATCTGATTGACAATCAGTTAACGATTTTTTGGAAAATTTTACAACAAGTACAATTATTGGGCGCTCTCTTGTAGAGTTCTACAATAACAATAAAAACAATTTTGATGAGTATCACAGAAAAACCTTTGTGGATAACTTCATTAAACTATTTATTACCAAATATCAACGAAGGATGACAAATAAAGAAATCGAGGAAACTTCTAAATTAATAAAAAGTAAATTTCCTAATGAGAATATTGTAAGTAGAGATATTATGTACACAAGTTTTTTTTATGATTGTTGAAGTATCTGTTTATTTCAAAGGAGCTTTGGTACATCCCAAGAAATGGAAAGAAAAACGCTCGTGGGCTCTTATACGACAAAAATGTCAACGAAACATCTAAATTAAGGAAACTCAGCATCTTAAATTGTGCGAGACCAATAACAAACCCGCCTCAAAGCGAAACAAATTCCAATTTTGAAAACTTAATTAATTCAAGTTGTGAAGGAAGTAGCATAGATAATGCTGACAATGGTATGTATTAACATTACAGTAAAAAATGAAAATATATCATTAACGTGCGATTTAAATTACAAATGTAGAAACGAACAGAATGTGGTTAAAGCACAACATCGAACCTTGGGCCGACATAACAGAGCGTTGGCGGTTCACTTTTAATTACCGAAGAAAAGACATTTTGAAATCAAATACAGGAGAAATAATACAAATGTGGCCATTATACTGCAACTCTTTAGGCCATAATTTAATGGAAATAGATTTTTACCTACTGTTTCCTGGCAAGGAAAACAATTTCCTTAATAACTGGAATGAGTATAAGCGTAAAGCTAAAACAATATTCAAAACTATAAAAAATAAAGCGGTTAAGAAAGAGTTTGATAAGTGGGACGATGAAATTGAGGTTAATTATAATTATTAATTTTTTAAAGAGGGATTCGTAAAATAATGCTTTTTGTTTTCTTAGGAAACCAGGATTACTTATCAATCATCCTTCTAGCCGGGCTTCTAAAACCAAAAAAAATATCCATAAAAAAAAATATTTGGCAGCCATCCATCACCGATGCCCAACTAAGTGTAATTAAACACGTAACAACCCAAAATGAAATTTATGGAACCTTATGTAAAATGAGAGAGAAATATTTGACTCTAAATATGACGATGCAGCCAGTAATTGTGGCAGTTGGAGATAACCTAAACAATCTACAGGACATTTACGTATTTTTTGATTTCATCAAATTTTAACTGCCCACAATTCCGAAAGCTGTAGACGTAATTTTTAAAATATATCAAATTTTTAATTTAAAATACCCTCATGAATCTGAGCTCATTTGGACTTTCATTCAGCAGTATTTGTACGACATCTATTTGCCAACTGATACAAAGGCATCCAGTTTATCAGGTGTAATTTTTGAATTTCAGAAACAAAGTTAAAAATTTATGTACATTAAGACATAATTTGTAATTTGGGATACGAAATAAAATGGAATTTATGTTTAAGTTTTGAGTTGAAATTTTTGTATTATTTTTATTTATTTAACAAAAATTTAATGAAAATAAACGAACCTACCTCACAAATTTTGATGATCCAAATTAAATATTAAATTCATCACAATTTCGGTTGTAAAATGTATAACACATATTATGTTGTAAAAATTATAAGCGCTTTCGGCATAAAATACATAACAATTTTGGTCGTAAATTCTACTCCTATAATATTTTTCGTTGTAAAATGTATAACATACTCGTTGTAGAAAGAATAAGCGACTTAGATTAAACAAAAAGTGCTGTTTTTGAATTAATTACAATCAATAGTTTGAATCAACTATGATTATGGATAAAAAATAAAAATAATCTATGAAATTAACTACTTTATACGTTATAAATTCGAAATGCGTGGTAATAAAATTAAATACTTTTCTGATGTATATTAATACTAATATATGTGATTAAATTTAAAAATTTTAAATTATAAAAATTATGACACTAATTTATTGACTAATTTTTATAACAATTTTTAGTTGATTATAAAACGAAATTTTTAGTTATTACTAAAATTTTTTTTGAGTGTAGTTTTATTAAATATTTTAATAATAAAATCCCACAAACATATAAATAAGTTTTTTAAAATTGAATTTCTTTAGCTAATATTTTAAAGTTTAATTTGTTTTAAGGTTTATTAAATTTATAGTTACTTTACATTTTTTTGATAAACCCCAATGTTGTTATCTTTTCAAGGGGAAAGGTGTTGTGAATTGAATTCCTTATATTAAACTGTATAACAATTCTCCCCATTTAGTTAATAAATTAATAAACCTTATTATGGTTTTTATTCCTCTTCCACACAACTTGAACTTCCAAATGATATTGATAACCGAGGTTAGTTAAGAAGAGCAAGAATAATCAAAATTATTATTATACTTGTGCTTGTACCTAAAGTAATACATTAATCATAAATACATAATCTGAAATAATAAAAAGTGTAATTCAATTATCAAAATAAATTAATATTAAATACAAAATAAATTATAAATTCAATTTATTAAAATAATAAAAATTAATAATTAACATAAAAATAAAGTTTATTTATCAATTGTGAATGTAAATGTGTGTATTGTTCAATTTTACCTAACCCAAAATTAGCGAAGATACGGATTTGATTACCCTAATTACTACAAGTGGCAATAGCACTTTGTTTACAACATTGGTTTACCACAGTTGTAATAGCGGTCAATACATAACACTGGTTTCAGAGCAACCATTTATTTAATATTGTAATTTAACTCCCTTGCCTACACGATGGTTTACTTTTTGTTGCCCGAGGCTTCAATTTTTTATATGTCAACACAAAATCGTATAAATTCATTTGAAACTTACATATGATATTCAGATTTTACATCAAAACTTTCTTTTAATGTCTTGTATAAAATCAAATAAAAAAAAAGGTCAAAAGCGGTAATAAAATTTTATTGACTCCCTCATACGTACATTATATAAAAATAAGCCACATTTCATTAGGTTTTCACCAATATTTTATTGGTATTTATTAAGATTTATTTCAACCCGATAATTTATTAGCATTAAACCTCAGCATGTACCCGAAACCAAAAAAAAAAAAAAAACAAAAAATTACAATTAAGTTGATATGTTGTGCGGGACGAGATTAAAAAGGTTCAACCCGAATATAATGAACGCGCAGTTAATATTAATACGACAGCTTTTATATAACAACGGTTTTATGTATATACCGATGTGTGGGTACCGGCTAATCATTAGATAATTTAATCAAATTGTACAACGACACCCCACCCCAAATGGATAATAAATCCTTCAATTTTTATGTTATCATATTGGGTAGCATATATTTTACCTAAAGATTGTTCAAAAAACATAAATAAATCTACATATATGGTATGAAATGTTCGCTCCATATCAATTTTTGTTACGGTAGCCTATAAAAGCTCCCCCTAAATATAATTTTTGTTGATGTATGTATATTTGTAGCTTGATATTCATATCGTTTGTGTTTATTTTTTATGTCTTATGGAAAGCGTAATAAATTAGTTAGTCGCTTGTTTGGAGATGTAGTTTATTATTTATGTATAGTTTAGCAATTCATTCCAATAAAAAAAAGTAAAGTTTTGGATCCTTTTGTTAAGATATTCCTAACTGCATGAACGGCTTGAAAATTTGAAGGGGAAGTGCTACTTTAGGATCGGCTTTCAGTTATTTTCCAACATGTCCGTTAGCATATTTTTATTTTAGAACAATAAATCGTATATAAATCGAAATCACTGTCACAACTTGAACAACATTTTTTTTTTTGGTTTCGGCCAAAACTTTCCACAACAACAAAAAATTATTTCTATAGTTTTTATATTTTAATGTCGTCAACACCTGTCATTTTGTGAAAACAACAAAGAAACATGTGTTATGTGAAAAAAGCTCGATGCCACCGGTAAATTTCAAAAATTAGACTATATAGTGAATATGTAGACTTTTTGTATGTACCATAAATGATAATGCTTGACTTGTTCTGGTAACATAATTACAAGTAGATTTAATTATAACACCAAATATAATTTCAATTTTGTAGTTTGCACAAGCGCTATCTCTCGCCTAAATATATCTATACGGATAATGGAAATACACGCGCTGATTTATAAACACCGTACACACACCACACCATCCACTCAGTTAAAAAAAAAAAAAAAATGAGCGACTACATAAATATAACACAACTTGTTAACTTAATAATAAATTAAAAGCTTTTTGCATAAAAATATAAAATAAAAAATTTAATATCGTAATGCCGGACCAAAAAAAAAAAAAAAAAATGTTTGTTATCTGCCGAAAGATAAAAATAAAATGTTTATAAAATATAACGTTTTTTTTTTGCCGTTGTACCGGGCGTATAAAAATATTTTCAAATTAAGCTCGCATTTGTTAAATAATTTTGATGTTGAAAAATTTGATTCTATTAAAAAAAAAATAATATTTGTCTATATGTCAGGGCAACACAGCTCATGATATTCCATGAAATAAAGGATTGATGAGTGAAGCTTTTATGTGTTATTTGAGCACAATTTTTAGTTTTCAAGCGTATTTTTAAACGATTTTTTATTGTAGGGGTTTGGGATTCAAAAAGCTTGAGCTGAAAATACTATTTTACATCTCCCCCCAAAAGAAAAGAGAAATCGGAGATATATCTTTGGATATTCTTATATAAGATAAAATATCACCAAGGCTTGAACAATCTGCAATCTTAGAACTAAATTAACAATTATAGAACATGGTTTAATTCGTTATACTATATAATCATTAAGTTTTAAAGAAATTCATTTTTATTTGTTTACATTCAAAATTATTTAATAATGTATAAAATTTATACACATAATTTATAATTTAAAGAAAGTAATTAAAGTAATAAAAAGTAGTAATTTTCAATAAATTATAAGTTTCATTTTCGATGCTTTTTTCCCTTTGATTAAATGCCTTCAGGCGATTATTATGAACGGTCTTGAAATTTCTTCCAATATCTATTGAAGTATTCTGCTTTGATATTATCTTATTAACCTAGCCAAAGTGGTGATAGTTTATTTGGCCTAGCATCGTTTTTCAATAGTACATATTCACCAGGGTTAAATTCTATTGATTGCAAATTTTTATCATAACGTTCCTTTGATCGAAATTTTGAATTCAATATATTTTCTCGCGCAAATTGAAATTACTGTTGCATACGATATCTTAGATCAGTCACATAATCGTCATAATTATTACCAATATCAGGTTCAGCTTGAAATGAATGGGGAATTACTGGTTTGTTACCAAAAACTAATTCATAAGGCATGTAAGAAGTACTAGAATGAGGGGTGCTGTTGTAAGAGAACATGGCATATTGAAGCCATGAATCACAACGTAAAGGATCTGAACCACAAAAGTTTCGCAGATATTCAGACAGAGTTCTGTGGGATCTTTCGACAGCTCCATTAGACTGAGGATGAAACGCTGTTGTCTGAAATTTCGTTATCTTAAGCAACTTACAAGTTTCTGTAAACAATTCACCAACGAAGTTCGAGCCTTGATCTGTTAGTAGTGTTAATGGATAGCCAAAAATACAAATAAAATCCTTAACAAAGGCTTTAGCGATAGTTTCTGCTTCTTGATTGGGAATTGGACAAACGATTGAATATTTGGTAAGATCATCCTGAATAGTGAGAATGTATTTATTATTTTGGTAAGTACTAATAAGTGGTCCAACAATATCGAGGAAAATTCGTTCGAATGGTCTCTTTGATGAAGATGTAATTTTCATAGGTAATTTGGTCATTGGCCACGGCTGTGAAGTTTGTCCCAAATAACAAAAATAAGCATGTATTAGAATATACACTGTTATAATAGTTTCTTATAAGAATTTTGAGTGCAATTTTCAGGAACAAAAATAATGAAAAATATACAAAATTAATAAATTTAATAACACACGAAGAGTTGTAGAGTTTGTCGGGTAATGACCATACATACAAATGATAGCCTAATGTTTCGTGAACCAATCGAGCCATTAGCCATTTCCAAACGGAGAGGATAAAAATGTTTAATAATTTTTTGAACGTCGTATCGATTTTATTCGTTTGAGTAGTTTACAAATCGGTCAATATCAGATATCCTAGAGTTTGTCGGGTAATGACCATACATACAAATGATAGCCTAATGATTCGTGAACCAATCGAGCCATAAGCCATTTCCAAACGGAGGGGATAAAAATGTTTAATAATTTTTTGAACGTCGTATCGATTTTATTTGTTTGAGTAGTTTACGAATCGGTCAATATCAGATATCCTAGAGTTTGTCGGGTAATGACCATACATACAAATAATAGCCTAATGATTCGTGAACCAATCGAGCCATAAGCCATTTCCAAACGGAGGGGATAAAAATGTTTAATAATTTTTTGAACGTCGTATCGATTTTATTTGTTTGAGTAGTTTACGAATCGGTCAATATCAGATATCCTAGAGTTTGTCGGGTAATGACCATACATACAAATGATAGCCTAATATTTCGTGAACCAATCGAGCCATAAGCCATTTCCAAACGGAGGGGATGAAAATGTTTAATAATTTTTTGAACGTCGTATCGATTTTATTTGTTTGAGTAGTTTACGAATCGGTCAATATCAGATATCCTAGAGTTTGTCGGGTAATGACCATACATACAAATGATAGCCTAATGATTCGTGAACCAATCGAGCCCTAAGCCATTTCCAAACGGAGGGGATGAAAATGTTTAATAGTTTTTTGAACGTCGTATCGATTTTATTTGTTTGAGTAGTTTACGAATCGGTCAATATCAGATATCTTAGAGTTTGTCGGGTAATGACCATACATACAAATGATAGCCTAATGTTTCGTGAACCAATCGAGCCATAAGCCATTTCCAAACGGAGGGGATAAAAATGTTTAATAATTTTTTGAACGTCGTATCGATTTTATTTGTTTGAGTAGTTTACGAATCGGTCAATATCAGATATCCTAGAGTTTGTCGGGTAATGACCATACATACAAATGATAGCCTAATGTTTCGTGAACCAATCGAGCCATAAGCCATTTCCAAACGGAGGGGATGAAAATGTTTAATAATTTTTTGAACGTCGTATCGATTTTATTTGTTTGAGTAGTTTACGAATCGGTCAATATCAGATATCCTAGAGTTTGTCGGGTAATGACCATACATACAAATGATAGCCTAATGTTTCGTGAACCAATCGAGCCATAAGCCATTTCCAAACGGAGGGGATGAAAATGTTTAATAATTTTTTGAACGTCGTATCGATTTTATTTGTTTGAGTAGTTTACGAATCGGTCAATATCAGATATCCTAGAGTTTGTCGGGTAATGACCATACATACAAATGATAGCCTAATGATTCGTGAACCAATCGAGCCATAAGCCATTTCCAAACGGAGGGGATAAAAATGTTTAATAATTTTTTGAACGTCGTATCGATTTTATTTGTTTGAGTAGTTTACGAATCGGTCAATATCAGATATCCTAGAGTTTGTCGGGTAATGACCATACATACAAATGATAGCCTAATGATTCGTGAACCAATCGAGCCATAAGCCATTTCCAAACGGAGGGGATAAAAATGTTTAATAATTTTTTGAACGTCGTATCGATTTTATTTGTTTGAGTAGTTTACGAATCGGTCAATATCAGATATCCTAGAGTTTGTCGGGTAATGACCATACATACAAATGATAGCCTAATGATTCGTGAACCAATCGAGCCATAAGCCATTTCCAAACAGAGGGGATAAAAATGTTTAATAGTTTTTTGAACGTCGTATCGATTTTATTTGTTTGAGTAGTTTACGAATCGGTCAATATCAGATATCCTAGAGTTTGTCGGGTAATGACCATACATACAAATGATAGCCTAATGTTTCGTGAACCAATCGAGCCATAAGCCATTTCCAAACGGAGGGGATGAAAATGTTTAATAATTTTTTGAACGTCGTATCGATTTTATTTGTTTGAGTAGTTTACGAATCGGTCAATATCAGATATCCTAGAGTTTGTCGGGTAATGACCATACATACAAATGATAGCCTAATGATTCGTGAACCAATCGAGCCATAAGCCATTTCCAAACGGAGGGGATGGAAATGTTTAATAATTTTTTGAACGTCGTATCGATTTTATTTGTTTGAGTAGTTTACGAATCGGTCAATATCAGATATCCTAGAGTTTGTCGGGTAATGACCATACATACAAATGATAGCCTAATGATTCGTGAACCAATCGAGCCATAAGCCATTTCCAAACGGAGGGGATGAAAATGTTTAATAATTTTTTGAACGTCGTATCGATTTTATTTGTTTGAGTAGTTTACGAATCGGTCAATATCAGATATCTTAGAGTTTGTCGGGTAATGACCATACATACAAATGATAGCCTAATGTTTCGTGAACCAATCGAGCCATAAGCCATTTCCAAACGGAGGGGATGAAAATGTTTAATAATTTTTTGAACGTCGTATCGATTTTATTTGTTTGAGTAGTTTACGAATCGGTCAATATCAGATATCCTAGAGTTTGTCGGGTAATGACCATACATACAAATGATAGCCTAATGATTCGTGAACCAATCGAGCCATAAGCCATTTCCAAACGGAGGGGATAAAAATGTTTAATAGTTTTTTGAACGTCGTATCGATTTTATTTGTTTGAGTAGTTTACGAATCGGTCAATATCAGATATCCTAGAGTTTGTCGGGTAATGACCATACATACAAATGATAGCCTAATGATTCGTGAACCAATCGAGCCATAAGCCATTTCCAAACGGAGGGGATAAAAATGTTTAATAGTTTTTAGAACGTCGTATCGATTTTATTTGTTTGAGTAGTTTACGAATCGGTCAATATCAGATATCCTAGAGTTTGTCGGGTAATGACCATACATACAAATGATAGCCTAATGTTTCGTGAACCAATCGAGCCATAAGCCATTTCCAAACGGAGGGGATGAAAATGTTTAATAATTTTTTGAACGTCGTATCGATTTTATTTGTTTGAGTAGTTTACGAATCGGTCAATATCAGATATCCTAGAGTTTGTCGGGTAATGACCATACATACAAATGATAGCCTAATGATTCGTGAACCAATCGAGCCATAAGCCATTTCCAAACGGAGGGGATAAAAATGTTTAATAGTTTTTTGAACGTCGTATCGATTTTATTTGTTTGAGTAGTTTACGAATCGGTCAATATCAGATATCCTAGAGTTTGTCGGGTAATGACCATACATACAAATGATAGCCTAATGTTTCGTGAACCAATCGAGCCATAAGCCGTTTCCAAACGGAGGGGATGAAAATGTTTAATAATTTTTTGAACGTCGTATCGATTTTATTTGTTTGAGTAGTTTACGAATCGGTCAATATCAGATATCCTAGAGTTTGTCGGGTAATGACCATACATACAAATGATAGCCTAATGATTCGTGAACCAATCGAGCCATAAGCCATTTCCAAACGGAGGGGATGGAAATGTTTAATAATTTTTTGAACGTCGTATCGATTTTATTTGTTTGAGTAGTTTACGAATCGGTCAATATCAGATATCCTAGAGTTTGTCGGGTAATGACCATACATACAAATGATAGCCTAATGATTCGTGAACCAATCGAGCCATAAGCCATTTCCAAACGGAGGGGATGAAAATGTTTAATAATTTTTTGAACGTCGTATCGATTTTATTTGTTTGAGTAGTTTACGAATCGGTCAATATCAGATATCTTAGAGTTTGTCGGGTAATGACCATACATACAAATGATAGCCTAATGTTTCGTGAACCAATCGAGCCATAAGCCATTTCCAAACGGAGGGGATGAAAATGTTTAATAATTTTTTGAACGTCGTATCGATTTTATTTGTTTGAGTAGTTTACGAATCGGTAAATATCAGATATCCTAGAGTTTGTCGGGTAATGACCATACATACAAATGATAGCCTTATGATTCGTGAACCAATCGAGCCATAAGCCATTTCCAAACGGAGGGGATGAAAATGTTTAATAATTTTTTGAACGTCGTATCGATTTTATTTGTTTGAGTAGTTTACGAATCGGTCAATATCAGATATCCTAGAGTTTGTCGGGTAATGACCATACATACAAATGATAGCCTAATGATTCGTGAACCAATCGAGCCATAAGGCATTTCCAAACGGAGGGGATGAAAATGTTTAATAATTTTTTGAACGTCGTATCGATTTTATTTGTTTGAGTAGTTTACGAATCGGTCAATATCAGATATTTTAGAGTTTGTCGGGTAATGATCATACATACAAATGATAGCCTAATGTTTCGTGAACCAATCGAGCCATAAGCCATTTCCAAACGGAGGGGATAAAAATGTTTAATAATTTTTTGAACGTCGTATCGATTTTATTTGTTTGAGTAGTTTACGAATCGGTCAATATCAGATATCCTAGAGTTTGTCGGGTAATGACCATACATACAAATGATAGCCTAATGTTTCGTGAACCAATCGAGCCATAAGCCATTTCCAAACGGAGGGGATGAAAATGTTTAATAATTTTTTGAACGTCGTATCGATTTTATTTGTTTGAGTAGTTTACGAATCGGTCAATATCAGTTATCTTAGAGTTTGTCGGGTAATGACCATACATACAAATGATAGCCTAATGTTTCGTGAACCAATCGAGCCATAAGCCATTTCCAAACGGAGGGGATGAAAATGTTTAATAATTTTTTGAACGTCGTATCGATTTTATTTGTTTGAGTAGTTTACGAATCGGTCAATATCAGATATCCTAGAGTTTGTCGGGTAATGACCATACATACAAATGATAGCCTAATGATTCGTGAACCAATCGAGCCATAAGCCATTTCCAAACGGAGGGGATAAAAATGTTTAATAATTTTTTGAACGTCGTATCGATTTTATTTGTTTGAGTAGTTTACGAATCGGTCAATATCAGATATCCTAGAGTTTGTCGGGTAATGACCATACATACAAATGATAGCCTAATGATTCGTGAACCAATCGAGCCATAAGCCATTTCCAAACGGAGGGGATAAAAATGTTTAATAATTTTTTGAACGTCGTATCGATTTTATTTGTTTGAGTAGTTTACGAATCGGTCAATATCAGATATCTTAGAGTTTGTCGGGTAATGATCATACATACAAATGATAGCCTAATGTTTCGTGAACCAATCGAGCCATAAGCCATTTCCAAACGGAGGGGATAAAAATGTTTAATAATTTTTTGAACGTCGTATCGATTTTATTTGTTTGAGTAGTTTACGAATCGGTCAATATCAGATATCCTAGAGTTTGTCGGGTAATGACCATACATACAAATGATAGCCTAATGATTCGTGAACCAATCGAGCCATAAGCCATTTCCAAACGGAGGGGATGAAAATGTTTAATAATTTTTTGAACGTCGTATCGATTTTATTTGTTTGAGTAGTTTACGAATCGGTCAATATCAGATATCCTAGAGTTTGTCGGGTAATGACCATACATACAAATGATAGCCTAATGTTCCGTGAACCAATCGAGCCATAAGCCATTTCCAAACGGAGGGGATGAAAATGTTTAATAATTTTTTGAACGTCGTATCGATTTTATTTGTTTGAGTAGTTTACGAATCGGTCAATATCAGTTATCTTAGAGTTTGTCGGGTAATGACCATACATACAAATGATAGCCTAATGTTTCGTGAACCAATCGAGCCATAAGCCATTTCCAAACGGAGGGGATGAAAATGTTTAATAATTTTTTGAACGTCGTATCGATTTTATTTGTTTGAGTAGTTTACGAATCGGTCAATATCAGATATCTTAGAGTTTGTCGGGTAATGATCATACATACAAATGATAGCCTAATGTTTCGTGAACCAATCGAGCCATAAGCCATTTCCAAACGGAGGGGATAAAAATGTTTAATAGTTTTTTGAACGTCGTATCGATTTTATTTGTTTGAGTAGTTTACGAATCGGTCAATATCAGATATCCTAGAGTTTGTCGGGTAATGATCATACATACAAATGATAGCCTAATGATTCGTGAACCAATCGAGCCATAAGCCATTTCCAAACGGAGGGGATGAAAATGTTTAATAATTTTTTGAACGTCGTATCGATTTTATTTGTTTGAGTAGTTTACGAATCGGTCAATATCAGATATCCTAGAGTTTGTCGGGTAATGACCATACATACAAATGATAGCCTAATGATTCGTGAACCAATCGAGCCATAAGCCATTTCCAAACGGAGGGGATAAAAATGTTTAATAATTTTTTGAACGTCGTATCGATTTTATTTGTTTGAGTAGTTTACGAATCGGTCAATATCAGATATCCTAGAGTTTGTCGGGTAATGACCATACATACAAATGATAGCCTAATGATTCGTGAACCAATCGAGCCATAAGCCATTTCCAAACGGAGGGGATGAAAATGTTTAATAATTTTTTGAACGTCGTATCGATTTTATTTGTTTGAGTAGTTTACGAATCGGTCAATATCAGATATCCTAGAGTTTGTCGGGTAATGACCATACATACAAATGATAGCCTAATGATTCGTGAACCAATCGAGCCCTAAGCCATTTCCAAACGGAGGGGATGAAAATGTTTAATAATTTTTTGAACGTCGTATCGATTTTATTTGTTTGAGTAGTTTACGAATCGGTCAATATCAGATATCTTAGAGTTTGTCGGGTAATGGCCATACATACAAATGATAGCCTAATGTTTCGTGAACCAATCGAGCCATAAGCCATTTCCAAACGGAGGGGATAAAAATGTTTAATAATTTTTTGAACGTCGTATCGATTTTATTTATTTTTAATTTATCAGAATTTAGAAATTCGCACAAATACATTCGTTAATAACGCTCGTCTACATATAATAATTGTCGGCTAACCTAAATAATTTAGTTATCTAAAACACAACTTGAAATGTTTATAGTGAAAGTGGAATTATCAGTAGAAGCGATTCAAGCAATTTAAAATTTTGATTATTTTATATGAACCCATTTGGAAGTTGGCCGATTGTGGAAATTGCACCCATACGGCTGATCTAAGATTTTCACCAAAGTTAGTCTATACTATTGCCAACTCAAAATATAAAGAATCATTTCCGGCCTACTAAGTTCTTATGAGTTCGGTAATAAAGAATTTAAAATTTTGATTATTTTATATGAACCCATTTGGAAGTTGGCCGATTGTGGAAATTGCACCCATACGGCTGATCTAAGATTTTCACCAAAGTTAGTCTATACTATTACCAACTCAAAATATAAAGAATCATTTCCGGCCTACTAAGTTCTTATGAGTTCGGTAATAAAGAATTTAAAATTTTGATTATTTTATATGAACCCATTTGGAAGTTGGCCGATTGTGGAAATTGCACCCATACGGCTGATCTAAGATTTTCACCAAAGTTAGTCTATACTACTACTAACTCAAAATATAAAGAATCATTTCCGGCCTACTAAGTTCTTATGAGTTCGGTAATAAAGAATTTAAAATTTTGATTATTTTATATGAACCCATTTGGAAGTTGGCCGATTGTGGAAATTGCACCCATACGGCTGATCTAAGATTTTCACCAAAGTTAGTCTATACTACTACCAACTCAAAACATAAAGAATCATTTCCGGCCTACTAAGTTCTTATGAGATCGGTAATAAAGAATTTAAAATGTTAATTATTTTATATGAACTCATTTGGAAGTTGGCCGATTGTGAAAATTGCACCCATACGGCTGATCTAAGATTTGCACCAAAGTTAGTCTATACTATTGCCAACTCAAAATATAAAGAATCATTTCCGGCCTACTAAGTTCTTATGAGTTCGGTAATAAAGAATTTAAAATTTTGATTATTTTATATGAACCCATTTGGAAGTTGGCCGATTGTGGAAATTGCACCCATACGGCTGATCTAAGATTTTCACCAAAGTTAGTCTATACTATTACCAACTCAAAATATAAAGAATCATTTCCGGGCTACTAAGTTCTTATGAGTTCGATAATAAAGAATTTAAAATTTTGATTATTTTATATGAACCCATTTGGAAGTTGGCCGATTGTGGAAATTGCACCCATACGGCTGATCTAAGATTTTCACCAAAGTTAGTCTATACTATTGCCAACTCAAAATATAAAGAATCATTTCCGGCCTACTAAGTTCTTATGAGTTCGGTAATAAAGAATTTAAAATTTTGATTATTTTATATGAACCCATTTGGAAGTTGGCCGATTGTGGAAATTGCACCCATACGGCTGATCTAAGATTTTCACCAAAGTTAGTCTATACTATTGCCAACTCAAAATACAAAGAATCATTTCCGGCCTACTAAGTTCTTATGAGTTCGGTAATAAAGAATTTAAAATTTTGATTATTTTATATGAACCCATTTGGAAGTTGGCCGATTGTGGAAATTGCACCCATACGGCTGATCTAAGATTTTCACCAAAGTTAGTCTATACTATTGCCAACTCAAAATACAAAGAATCATTTCCGGCCTACTAAGTTCTTATGAGTTCGGTAATAAAGAATTTAAAATTTTGATTATTTTATATGAACCCATTTGGAAGTTGGCCGATTGTGGAAATTGCACCCATACGGCTGATCTAAGATTTTCACCAAAGTTAGTCTATACTATTGCCAACTCAAAATATAAAGAATCATTTCCGGCCTACTAAGTTCTTATGAGTTCGGTAATAAAGAATTTAAAATTTTGATTATTTTATATGAACCCATTTGGAAGTTGGCCGATTGTGGAAATTGCACCCATACGGCTGATCTAAGATTTTCACCAAAGTTAGTCTATACTATTACCAACTCAAAATATAAAGAATTATTTCCGGCCTACTAAGTTCTTATGAGTTCGGTAATAAAGAATTTAAAATTTTGATTATTTTATATGAACCCATTTGGAAGTTGGCCGATTATGAAAATTGCACCCATACGGCTGATCTAAGATTTTCACCAAAGTTAGTCTATACTATTACCAACTCAAAATATTAAGAATCATTTCCGGCCTACTAAGTTCTTATGAGTTCGGTAATAAAGAATTTAAAATTTTGATTATTTTATATGAACCCATTTGGAAGTTGGCCGATTGTGGAAATTGCACCCATACGGCTGATCTAAGATTTTCACCAAAGTTAGTCTATACTATTACCAACACAAAATATAAAGAATCATTTCCGGCCTACTAAGTTCTTATGAGTTCGGTAATAAAGAATTTAAAATTTTGATTATTTTATATGAACCCATTTGGAAGTTGGCCGATTGTGGAAATTGCACCCATACGGCTGATCTAAGATTTTCACCAAAGTTAGTCTATACTATTACCAACTCAAAATATAAAGAATCATTTCCGGCCTACTAAGTTCTTATGAGTTCGGTAATAAAGAATTTAAAATTTTGATTATTTTATATGAACCCATTTGGAAGTTGGCCGATTGTGGAAATTGCACCCATACGGCTGATCTAAGATTTTCACCAAAGCTAGTCTATACTATTGCCAACTCAAAATATAAAGAATCATTTCCGGCCTACTAAGTTCTTATGAGTTCGGTAATAAAGAATTTAAAATTTTGATTATTTTATATGAACCCATTTGGAAGTTGGCCGATTATGAAAATTGCACCCATACGGCTGATCTAAGATTTTCGCCAAAGTTAGTCTATACTATTACCAACTCAAAATATAAAGAATCATTTCCGGCCTACTAAGTTCTTATGAGTTCGGTAATAAAGAATTTAAAATTTTGATTATTTTATATGAACCCATTTGGAAGTTGGCCGATTGTGGAAATTGCACCCATACGGCTGATCTAAGATTTTCACCAAAGTTAGTCTATACTATTACCAACTCAAAATATAAAGAATCATTTCCGGCCTACTAAGTTCTTATGAGTTCGGTAATAAAGAATTTAAAATTTTGATTATTTTATATGAACCCATTTGGAAGTTGGCCGATTATGAAAATTGCACCCATACGGCTGATCTAAGATTTTCGCCAAAGTTAGTCTATACTATTACCAACTCAAAATATAAAGAATCATTTCCGGCCTACTAAGTTCTTATGAGTTCGGTAATAAAGAATTTAAAATTTTGATTATTTTATATGAACCCATTTGGAAGTTGGCCGATTGTGGAAATTGCACCCATACGGCTGATCTAAGATTTTCACCAAAGTTAGTCTATACTACTACCAACTCAAAATATAAAGAATCATTTCCGACCTACTAAGTTCTTATGAGATCGGTAATAAAGAATTTAAAATGTTAATTATTTTATATGAACTCATTTGGAAGTTGGCCGATTGTGAAAATTGCACCCATACGGCTGATCTAAGATTTGCACCAAAGTTAGTCTATACTATTGCCAACTCAAAATATAAAGAATCATTTCCGGCCTACTAAGTTCTTATGAGTTCGGTAATAAAGAATTTAAAATTTTGATTATTTTATATGAACCCATTTGGAAGTTGGCCGATTGTGGAAATTGCACCCATACGGCTGATCTAAGATTTTCACCAAAGTTAGTCTATACTATTGCCAACTCAAAATATAAAGAATCATTTCCGGCCTACTAAGTTCTTATGAGTTCGGTAATAAAGAATTTAAAATTTTGATTATTTTATATGAACCCATTTGGAAGTTGGCCGATTGTGGAAATTGCACCTATACGGCTGATCTAAGATTTTCACCAAAGTTAGTCTATACTATTACCAACTCAAAATATAAAGAATCATTTCCGGCCTACTAAGTTCTTATGAGTTCGGTAATAAAGAATTTAAAATTTTGATTATTTTATATGAACCCATTTGGAAGTTGGCCGATTGTGGAAATTGCACCCATACGGCTGATCTAAGATTTTCACCAAAGTTAGTCTATACTATTGCCAACTCAAAATATAAAGAATCATTTCCGGCCTACTAAGTTCTTATGAGTTCGGTAATAAAGAATTTAAAATTTTGATTATTTTATATGAACCCATTTGGAAGTTGGCCGATTGTGGAAATTGCACCCATACGGCTGATCTAAGATTTTCACCAAAGTTAGTCTATACTATTACCAACTCAAAATATAAAGAATCATTTCCGGCCTACTAAGTTCTTATGAGTTCGGTAATAAAGAATTTAAAATTTTGATTATTTTATATGAACCCATTTGGAAGTTGGCCGATTGTGGAAATTGCACCCATACGGCTGATCTAAGATTTTCACCAAAGTTAGTCTATACTATTGCCAACTCAAAATATAAAGAATCATTTCCGGCCTACTAAGTTCTTATGAGTTCGGTAATAAAGAATTTAAAATTTTGATTATTTTATATGAACCCATTTGGAAGTTGGCCGATTGTGGAAATTGCACCCATACGGCTGATCTAAGATTTTCACCAAAGCTAGTCTATACTATTGTAAACTCAAAATATAAAGAATCATTTCCGGCCTACTAAGTTCTTATGAGTTCGGTAATAAAGAATTTAAAATTTTGATTATTTTATATGAACCCATTTGGAAGTTGGCCGATTGTGGAAATTGCACCCATACGGCTGATCTAAGATTTTCACCAAAGTTAGTCTATACTATTACCAACTCAAAATATAAAGAATCATTTCCGGCCTACTAAGTTCTTATGAGTTCGGTAATAAAGAATTTAAAATTTTGATTATTTTATATGAACCCATTTGGAAGTTGGCCGATTATGAAAATTGCACCCATACGGCTGATCTAAGATTTTCACCAAAGTTAGTCTATACTATTACCAACTCAAAATATAAAGAATCATTTCCGGCCTACTAAGTTCTTATGAGTTCGGTAATAAAGAATTTAAAATTTTGATTATTTTATATGAACCCATTTGGAAGTTGGCCGATTATGAAAATTGCACCCATACGGCTGATCTAAGATTTTCACCAAAGTTAGTCTATACTATTACCAACTCAAAATATTAAGAATCATTTCCGGCCTACTAAGTTCTTATGAGTTCGGTAATAAAGAATTTAAAATTTTGATTATTTTATATGAACCCATTTGGAAGTTGGCCGATTGTGGAAATTGCACCCATACGGCTGATCTAAGATTTTCACTAAAGTTAGTCTATACTATTACCAACTCAAAATATAAAGAATCATTTCCGGGCTACTAAGTTCTTATGAGTTGGGTAATAAAGAATTTAAAATTTTTATTATTTTATATGAACCCATTTGGAAGTTGGCCGATTATGAAAATTGCACCCATACGGCTGATCTAAGATTTTCGCCAAAGTTAGTCTATACTATTACCAACTCAAAATATAAAGAATCATTTCCGGCCTACTAAGTTCTTATGAGTTCGGTAATAAAGAATTTAAAATTTTGATTATTTTATATGAACCCATTTGGAAGTTGGCCGATTGTGGAAATTGCACCCATACGGCTGATCTAAGATTTTCACCTAAGTTAGTCTATACTATTACCAACTCAAAATATAAAGAATCATTTCCGGCCTACTAAGTTCTTATGAGTTCGGTAATAAAGAATTTAAAATTTTGATTATTTTATATGAACCCATTTGGAAGTTGGCCGATTGTGGAAATTGCACCCATACGGCTGATCTAAGATTTTCACCAAAGTTAGTCTATACTATTGCCAACTCAAAATATAAAGAATCATTTCCGGCCTACTAAGTTCTTATGAGTTCGGTAATAAAGAATTTAAAATTTTGATTATTTTATATGAACCCATTTGGAAGTTGGCCGATTGTGGAAATTGCACCCATACGGCTGATCTAAGATTTTCACCAAAGTTAGTCTATACTATTGCCAACTCAAAATATAAAGAATCATTTCCGGCCTACTAAGTTCTTATGAGTTCGGTAATAAAGAATTTAACATTTTGGTTATTTTATATAAACCCATTTGGAAGTTGGCCGATTGTGGAAATTGCACCCATACGGCTGATCTAAGATTTTCACCAAAGTTAGTCTATACTATTGCCAACTCAAAATATAAAGAATCATTTCCGGCCTACTAAGTTCTTATGAGTTCGGTAATAAAGAATTTAACATTTTGATTATTTTATATGAACCCATTTGGAAGTTGGCCGATTGTGGAAATTGCACCCATACGGCTGATCCAAGATTTTCACCAAAGTTAGTCTATACTATTACCAACTCAAAATATAAAGAATCATTTCCGGCCTACTAAGTTCTTATGAGTTCGGTAATAAAGAATTTAAAATTTTGATTATTTTATATGAACTCATTTGAAAGTTGGCCGATTGTGGAAATTGCACCCATACGGCTGATCTAAGATTTTCACCAAAGTTAGTCTATACTATTACCAACTCAAAATATAAAGAATCATTTCCGGCCTACTAAGTTCTTATGAGTTCGGTAATAAAGAATTTAAAATTATGATTAGTTTATATTGAATATTTTGTATTCGAAATACACTATATAGAAAAAGCTGGGATGGGATGAAAAAATGTAATCATCATTTTATTTTTATTTGCATTTCTAATATGTATAAAAAAAACTGGGATGGGATGAGATAGTGTTACCTGATGAACATTTTTATTTTTTCTGGGATGAAAAACTGGGATAACTTCACATGCTTACAAACTCTAAGATATCTGATATTGACCGATTCGTAAACTACTCAAACAAATAAAATCGATACAACGTTCAAAAAATTATTAAACATTTTCATCCCCTCCGTTTGGAAATGGCTTATGGCTCGATTGGTTCACGAATCATTAGGCTATCATTTGTATGTATGGTCATTACCCGACAAACTCTAGGATATCTGATATTGACCGATTCGTAAACTACTCAAACAAATAAAATCGATACGACGTTCAAAAAATTATTAAACATTTTTATCCCCTCCGTTTGGAAATGGCTTATGGCTCGATTGGTTCACGAAACATTAGGCTATCATTTGTATGTATGGTCATTACCCAACAAACTCTAAGATTACTGATATTGACCGATTCGTAAACTACTCAAACAAATAAAATCGATACGACGTTCAAAAAATTATTAAACATTTTCATCATCTCCGTTTGGAAATGGCTTATGGCTCGATTGGTTCACGAATCATTAGGCTATCATTTGTATGTATGGTCATTACCCGACAAACTCTAGGATATCTGATATTGACCGATTCGTAAACTACTCAAACAAATAAAATCGATACGACGTTCAAAAAATTATAACACATTTTCATCCCCTCCGTTTGGAAATGGCTTATGGCTCGATTGGTTCACGAATCATTAGGCTAACATTTGTATGTATGGTCATTACCCGACAAACTCTAGGATATCTGATATTGACCGATTCGTAAACTACTCAAACAAATAAAATCGATACGACGTTCAAAAAATTATTAAACATTTTCATCCCCTCCGTTTGGAAATGGCTTATGGCTCGATTGGTTCACGAATCATTAGGCTATCATTTGTATGTATGGTCATTACCCGACAAACTCTAGGATATCTGATATTGACCGATTCGTAAACTACTCAAACAAATAAAATCGATACGACGTTCAAAAAATTATTAAACATTTTCATCCCCTCCGTTTGGAAATGGCTTATGGCTCGATTGGTTCACGAATCATTAGGCTATCATTTGTATGTATGGTCATTACCCGACAAACTCTAGGATATCTGATATTGACCGATTCGTAAACTACTCAAACAAATAAAATCGATACGACGTTCAAAAAATTATTAAACATTTTCATCCCCTCCGTTTGGAAATGGCTTATGGCTCGATTGGTTCACGAATCATTAGGCTATCATTTGTATGTATGGTCATTACCCGACAAACTCTAGGATATCCGATATTGACCGATTCGTAAACTACTCAAACAAATAAAATCAATACGACGTTCAAAAAATTATTAAACATTTTTATTCCCTACGCTTGGAAATGGCTTATGGCTCGATTGGTTCACGAAACATTAGGCTATCATTTGTATGTATGGTCATTACCCGACAAACTCTAGGATATCTGATATTGACCAATTCGTAAACTACTCAAACAAATAAAATCGATACGACGTTCAAAAAATTATTAAACATTTTCATCCCCTCCGTTTGGAAATGGCTTATGGCTCGATTGGTTCACGAAACATTAGGCTATCATTTGTATGTATGGTCATTACCCGACAAACTCTAGGATATCTGATATTGACCGATTCGTAAACTACTGAAACAAATAAAATCGATACGACGTTCAAAAAACTATTAAACATTTTTATCCCCTCCGTTTGGAAATGGCTTATGGCTCGATTGGTTCACGAAACATTAGGCTATCATTTGTATGTATGATCATTACCCGACAAACTCTAGGATATCTGATATTGACCGATTCGTAAACTACTCAAACAAATAAAATCGATACGACGTTCAAAAAATTATTAAACATTTTCATCCCCTCCGTTTGGAAATGGCTTATGGCTCGATTGGTTCACGAAACATTAGGCTATCATTTGTATGTATGGTCATTACCCGGCAAACTCTAGGATATCTGATATTGACCGATTCGTAAACTACTCAAACAAATAAAATCAATACGACGTTCAAAAAATTATTAAACATTTTTATCCCCTCCGTTTGAAAATGGCTTATGGCTCGATTGGTTCACGAAACATTAGGCTATCATTTGTATGTATGGTCATTACCCGACAAACTCTAGGATATCTGATATTGACCGATTCGTAAACTACTCAAACAAATAAAATCGATACGACGTTCAAAAAATTATTAAACATTTTCATCCCCTCCGTTTGGAAATGGCTTATGGCTCGATTGGTTCACGAAACATTAGGCTATCATTTGTATGTATGGTCATTACCCGACAAACTCTAGGATATCTGATATTGACCGATTCGTAAACTACTCAAACAAATAAAATCGATACGACGTTCAAAAAATTATTAAACATTTTTATCCCCTCCGCTTGGAAATGGCTTATGGCTCAATTGGTTCATGAAACATTTGGCTGTTAAAATTTTAAAGAATGGTGCATCAAAATAATCTAATGTGCAGTTTAAAGTGTCATTTTGGTATGTTTGATTCAGTTCGTAATATTTTATAATTTTAAATGCCAAAAATTTGTTGTTAAAAATATCAGAACATTGATATTAAGCTAATGTTACTAAAAACATAAATGTTTCAAAAAGATTACATTTAAAACGATAAAATGATTCAATCAAGTAAACGAGAATCACAGTTTAAACTACAAATTAATTAATTAGATATTAACTAAATAAAATTAAAATTAAAAAGAAAATATTTCCATATACTTATCACATATGTATTTCACTTTTCTCCGCTAGAGCACATAGTCCATTCGTTAATATTTTTTGGTAAAACTTCACATTTAAGTAATAAATAAAAAACTTATATGAACCGAATTTGAAAATAAGTTTATCATATTATCTCTTTTCAATATTCTATAGTTATCTCTTTACATACTAAATTTTACAGTGTAATTACTAACACACATTTGGTTTTGAAAATTCTTATTGGATTTGTATACGTACATGGTATTTTTTTTGGGACAAACTTCACACCCGTCATTGGCCCATGTTTGTTCTTCTGGCAATGCTCGCATGATTTGATATATTTTGTGATCCGAGATACCATTTTCGGGAAATAAAAGTATGACTTGAGTCGCTTATAAGTGCGCATGATACCTTGATGACCACCTACTGGAGTTACGTGAAATTCTTCAATTGCCCTTAATATGTCATTCTCATTTTTCAACTCAATTATTTGATTTGGTTCGACTGCATTCTGGGTTTCAAATTGGTTTGGAAAATCAATAGTATTAGGGATATTAGTTGAAAGATTATTTGAAGTATCCTTAATAGACGGATCAGAAATTGAGGTTGATGGCACGTATAGACTCGGTTGTTGAAAGGTAGATTCGGTTGTTTGGAGATGGTTTGGTTGATTATCATTTAACTGGAACTCTTTATTGAATTGAGACATGTTTTCTACTAGTTCGTTGGGTTTTAATTGAGTATTTCTAGATTGAGACCTTGTTATTGCTTTACATTCAGTAGTTTCAGCATTGGGAAGAATGATACGACTTAATGCATCTGCGTTTTGGTTAGAAACTCCAGATTTGTGTACTATGTCATAATTATATTCATCTACAAAGCCATAAGAGGGGTTTATGATCAGTTACAACTTGGAATTTATTGCCATACAGATAAGGACGAAAATGATTAACTGCCCAAACAATTGCAAGAAGTTCCTTTTCTACTGTTGGGTAGTTTTTCTCAGCCTTATTTAAAACTCTACTAGCAAAAGCTATAGGTAGATCAGAAGTGTTATGGTCTTGAGACAACACTGCGCCAATGGCAATATCGCTGGCATCACATGTCAATATAAATTGCTTATTAAAATCTGGAAACTGAAGAACAGGAGGAGAAGTTATACGCTTTTTTAATATTTCAAAAGCTTCATTACAAGTAAGCGACCAATTGAAGTTGACATTTTTCTTCAAAAAGCTTGTTAGTGGCTGTGAAATCTTTGAAAAATTCTCGATAAACTTTCTGTAGTATCCTACAAGGCCTATGAAAGGTTTTATCTCCTTTGCATTTGTAGGTGGAGGATTGTTCAGAATCCAGTCTATTTTTCTGGGGTCAGGTTTTATACCACTCTCACTAATAATATGCCTAAGGTATATTATTTCTTTTCTTAAGAACATGCATTTGTTCGGATTCAATTTTAAATTATGAGTTCTAAGACGATCAAATATTTGTTTTAGCTTTTGGTTATGGTCTTCTAAATTATTTCCGTAGACTACGATATCGTCAATATACACAAAACATTTTATACCATTTATGCCACTGAGTACTGAGTTCATGAGGTGTTGGAATGTGGCAGGAGCGCCCTTCAATCCAAAAGGCATTCTCAAAAACTGGTAATGGCCTAATGAAGTGCTAAATGCTGTTTTTGGTTTATCGGATTCGTAAACCTTAACTTGATGATAACCATTTGAGAGATCAAGTGTACTAAAATATTTTGAATTTCCGAGCTGATCTAAGATTTCAGTTATGTTTGGAAGAGGAAAAACTTTATCGACTGTGATTTCATTTAACTTTCTAAAGTCAACAACCACGCGCCATTTTCGTTGTTGATCTTCAGATTTTTTTGGAACAATCAAAAGAGGTGAGTTCCAAGGACTCTCACTTGGCTCAATAATATTATCCGTTAACATGTCATTAATCTGTCTGTTAATTTCAGCTTTAGCTGCTTCTGGCAATCTAAATGGCCTTCGATAACTGGGTGTTCTATCAGGTAAAATTGAAATACTATTGATTTATTGCCAGGTAAATAAAATATGTCATTATAAGTTCGACAGATGGTTAAGATTGATGATTTTTCTTCTAAGTTTAAACTATTCAAATTAATTTCGTTTTCCAATAATTCCAGCCTGTTTTCAAGATTATTTTGATATGAATCAATGTTAAAAATATTGTAATAAGACAAACTTTCAAATGTTAATTCATCACTAGTTATATGAGCTGTATATTCATTATTATTAATGATACAGAGACTAATTGAATCATTAAAGAGTTTCACTAATGTATTACCGATAAATACGCCAGGTTGTATTTGATTTGAATGACATAAATATTCTTCAGAATTCAGTAACGACGGGTTATATAATTTAAATATTTTTTCTGAACGACCAGGAATAGAGATTCGTTGAAGTTGTGGATCGGATAATGAATTAAATTTTATTGAAATTAGTTTATTATGAAAAGGAATTTCTAAAGTGTGTGTGTGTCATAATTCAGAGCACATTTATATTTAAGGAAGAAATCCTTGCCAAGAATCCCATCGCATGGAATAGGAAAATTATCCCGTACTATATGAAATGTATGGTTGATGTTCAAATTGTTGTCAAATAATATATTTCCGTTGCAAACGGCAAGTGTTTGGATAGTCTCAGTAGTAATGCCTCGGACTTGACATTTCAAATCAGGATCACAGAAGGTTTCACCAGTAATAGATCCTTTCTTAATGATACTGATATCAGTGCCGGTGTCTATTAAGAAATTTATGGGTTGTTTTAATATATCCAAACTTAGGTAAACATATTTCTTGTCATTACTATCCTGAGATAAGATAAGATGGCTAAAATTCAATTGGTTAGCAGTTAAAATCTCACGATTCTTAGAGGAATTACAATCCGTGTTGTTTACTGTCTTAGAACTTTTTGACTCAACGATTGAACACTTTAGATCAGATCTTGGACTCGTGCAACTGTGTTCAATTTTTGCTCGAAATCCGATGAGTTTTTTGCCTGAGAGGTTGTATTGGTTTGATTACCACTGTTGTAGTACTTACTTTTTCGACACTGAGAGATATGGTGACCTTTAGTTTTACAGTATGCGCATATTGGGGTGAACATTTAAATTTGTGGTTGCTGAAATTGCGAACGAATTTGGTTATTCCTTGAATAACAGCTAGAAGAGATATGTCCTGGTTTTTTACAAATGTGACAGATTGGATTAGATTTACTAGGGTTAGGAAACAGCTGAGAAGTTCTAGATTTCATAATAGTCTCTTCTTCACATGCTTGCATTATCGCTTCTCTTAAGGTTTTAAACCGACAAGCCTTTACTACTAATTTGATGTTGCTATTATAAACACCTACAAGAAACGATGATAACGCAATTTTACTATTTAATGACTTAATAATTTCAGCAGAGTCGTTACCTTGACTACTTATACATGCGTCAGCAAAGTCAGATAATAACTTTTCAACTCGAGTGGCATAGGTACGAACGTCTTCAAATCTTTGTTGTTTAATTGTTACTAGTTCTGTTTGGAGTTGTTCAATCGATCGATGGTCACTGAAATGTAATTTGCACTCGGCAGATAGATCTTCCCATGTTTCAAAATTATTATATTCTACTACATCATAAGCTTTACCAATTAGTTTCGCCTTCAGAAGTTTTACAAGTTTTGGTTTGTCGCTATCTTTAAGGCCATCGTGAATTAATTCAACACAAGCAAGGAACCGATGTAGCTGAGACTGATCACCGTTAAACTCGGGGATTATTTTAAGAGCATTGTCAATATGGAGAGTCGTCATTTCGAATTCAGATTGGGATTCAAGAATAATATTAGTGATATCAATTTCCTTATTAGGTTTGATGTTATTAGATTCGTCTAAATCTTCCGAACTGTGAACTGACATAAGAGATTGCAATAACAAGTGCACATTGTTTGGGGCGCATTGCATAACCCAAACGGCATGACGGCAAACTGGTAAAGCGGGCGGCCAGGAACGGTAAACGCTGTCTTGTCTCGGAAGTCCTGATCCAACAGGATCTGTCAGAATACATCTTTCAGATCAATACTGGAGATGAATCTGATCTGATCCAGCCGGCTCAGGAGTCCGTCAATGATTGGCAGCGGATAGGCATTCCCGACCGTTACCGCATTAAGTTGTCGTGCATCAAGACACAGACGAACTTTGCCGTTGGGTTTTCTGACCAATGCAACAGGTGCACTCCAAGAGCTGTCTGACTCCTCAATTACTCTCAGGGCCAACATGCGATCAATCTCTTTGTATAATTATGCTTGGACTGGTGGACTAAAAGGGTAAAACCTCTGTTTCATGGGTATTACTCCATCTAAGATCTTAATTGAATGAGATAGTTTATTAGTTTACCAAGTCTTAGTTCAGCAAATGATGGAAGTTGTTTAAGAGTATCTTGTAACAAGGCTTGTTGATCGGAAGTTAAGATAAGCCTATTGACATCGCTATCGAGGTCTTGAGTGTTAGTAAACAATTCTGATATATTAGGAGTCGATAATGTAATGAGAGATGGAAATATTTGAAATGTTTTCCAGAAGTCTATACCGAGGTATAGCTTCTGTTTTGGTCCGGGAATGATGAATATTTTAATACGATTTTGTTTGTTTCCATTGGTGATAGTGCTCCACAAATATCCAAAAACGCGTTTTAAGTCTCCGCCTGCAGTTTTGACGCTTGATGGGACATAATGAATGTTGTATTGCGGATCATTTAAAAAAAATTCGCTGCCCGCTCCTAAAGCAGTTATCGTGGATCCAGTGTCTAAAAGCCCACGATATTTAGTTCCTAATATTACTACATCTGCGTAAGGACGTTTATCATCATCTTCAGAAAGAGAAGTTTCAGGAATATCAGCACGTATTGCTCTCCTACTATCCCAATATCTCTTCACGCGCCTTTTCTGTTTATCGGATTGTTTTATGGTGGTATTAAGATTATTACTATCGGAATGATCACTGCCTTGAGAATGGGATGAGCTAAAATGGACTTGAGAGTCTATTTTAGCTCGGGGTCGGTATTGCTGGCTGTGTTGGTAAGGGGATTCCTGGGATGTCTGTTGTGAGAGCCCACATTCCCAGCATTGCGGTTCCTCCACTGCTCGCTTCCCGGATTGCAGCGGAAGCAATTCGGTTTGAATACATCGGAACGCCACATCCATAACAGAACCGTGTACGTTCTTTGGTACATATACGTGATAAGTATGACCAATATCTTGACAGTTCCAGCAGATGGATAATTCACGATCATTGTTTTTTAGTTGGTAAGATTTCTGTTGGTTTTGGAAATTGGCTGGTTTTCGATTATGAGCAACTAAAAAAGCAGAAACGTCTGGATTACGATTCGTATTGTGCGCCACTAAATTTGGATTAAACCCTTCTTCTGTGTTATGGTTAATCTCATTAATAGACCTTCGATTACAAAGGAATTCCGGATCGCACCGTTCGTTTCCAGAAGTCCTCCAGACTTATACAACTTTGCAGTAGTTCATTAATATTTTCGATTACTCGGGCAGCTAATGTATTCTGAAGGCCGGGACTCATGTTACATTTCAACATATATAATGACTCTTTTTCGGGCGGTGAACTTGAATATTGTAAATTGAGGGTTTGGATGGCATTATAAAATTCGACAAATGTCTCTATATGCAATTGCTTGCGACTCTCTATAAGACGGCGGATATCGTAATCCGTGCGATGGTGCGATGGCAGATACACCATAGGCAGCTGCGAGATGACTAACTCAAAATAGAAAATCTTTGACGGAGAGATCACCAGAAGACCCGTCGAAGGATAAATCCCACTTAGCTAAGGCGCTACTGGTCTGGTAACGTTCAGTTAGCTCAGGATTGCGTCTTTCCGAATTAACATTGTCACCAGGAGGAACAAAAGGAGCGATGGATAGATTATTTCCCACAGCTCCAGCATATGGAGTGGATTAGCGTAAAAGCTAAAAATATCGCTCCCAACCCATTCTATGGAGCCATTGAAGAAAATACATTAGGGAGCAAAATTTTTTGTAACACACGAATAGCTCTTTGAGTATCATTAAATAAAGAAAGATCAATAAACGATATTTATATAAATTTCTGGAATATGGCCAACTAGGATGGAACTTGGCTATTTCCTAACAAATTTTAGTGAAATTTAACATCCGCGATAGAAATGGGATTATAAAATGATTTTTGCATAAAGTTCTGGAATATGGCCAATTGTGATTATTATTATTATTGAGGGAGCCATGCGGGCGATCAGCCACTTCGCACTGCGACCTAAAAGATCTATTGTGCTGGCCCCTGCTTAATTATCCTTCCAGTCAATATTCAGGTTCTTAATGAACCTGACAATACTGCCTCCCGGTACGTGATACATACTATCTGGGCTTATTGTTCTCCCTCCTAGATGTTTACTACAGCATGTAGTTCCGCTAGAAAGACGGTAGCATTGGAGCTCAAGGACCTCGAGGGGGTTGTCCCACTCCCGTATATTCCTACTCCTGCCCCGTATTCCGTGTGATTTTACTCTTATGAGTTGCTGGGAATTGCAAATCACCTGTAGGTCACCCAGCATTACTACAGGAAGGCTAAATAAAACTGGAGGGTGCCTGGTATCCAGAGTCCGCATATTTTGGGCTGATTAACCTATCAGCCATTTATCTTTCGGCATATGCTGTTCCACCTTTGATTAGGGGTTTTTGTCAAGGTTTTCTCCTTTAGCGCCGTACTTTAGCCTGTGCGAAATGGCCAAAAATGTGCCAAGTGGCCTTAGTTAGCAGCGGTTGCCACGAGGAGGCAGTACGTACACTTGCGAATTGTGATCAGGTTACCCCTTACACAATTGTACCCATCACGCAGCTACCTAATGCCAAGACCAGAACAGCTCACGTGATGCGCACCCTACTGGAAGGTTACGGAGCTGGTAGATCAATCTACTCAACTTTGATCCCCCCCTCCAATAGACGCCAAACCACCAGTGATAGAACCAATTGTGATAGAACTTGGCGGTTCCTTAACCGATTTTAGAAAAATTTGATTTTTAGATTAAGTTCTGAAATATGGCCAATGGGGATGGAACATGGATATTCATTAACCGGTTTTAGTTAAATTTGACATGCGTGATGAAAACGGGATTCTACGATGATTTTTAGATGAAGTTATGGAATATGGCCAAGTACAATGGCACTTGGCTATTCCTTAACTGATTTTATTGAAATTTGGCACGCGCGATGGAAATGGGATTCTAAAATAATTTTTGGTGAAGTTCTGGAATATGGCTAATTGGATGGAACTTGGCTATTCCTTCGCGTTGGAAATGGAATTCAACAATGATTTATGGATAAGGTTCTGAAATAAGGCCAACTAGGATGGAACTTTGCTGTTATTTGACCGATTTGGCCAACTGGGATGGAACTTGGCTATTCCACAACCGATTTTAGCGAAATAAAACGATAAACAGCTGTCATATTCTAATGACAATAATGGTAAGTTTTGGTCGCTTTAATTTAACTTTTACAATATTTCAATTATTTTAATTTCTAATTAATTCAATTTCAGAAATAAATGGAAAATCAATTCAACAATTAGCTAAATATAATAAGCTACAGTATAAGAAAAATATAAGTATAAGATAAGTATAAAATATGAAATAATTTGGTGATTATATTTTTATATTTTTATTTTCAGCTCCTGGTGATCCTGAACATTTACTTAACTTGCTTAACTCTGCTTTTGTTTTCACACATCAAATTTGAGTTTCTCCAACTGCCCTAATTCTTGCTTAGTTCTTCGCCTAGCGTCCACTGCAAAAACGAAACAGAATTTGCATAAAGGCAACTTTGCATTAAGAAACCTTTTTTAGAATATTGTGATAGGCAGTGAAAACGGGCAACACTTTCTTGAATAGTTTGATTATTACTCTTTTGACCCCTACTTGCATAAGCCACTAGCTGTACTCAACAGGCTGATTCACTTTATTTTTCTTGGAAATCGATTTATACCAACTTCTTCAATTTATTCAGAAATCAAAAGATTTTTTGTACCTTAATTGTATTAAACGTGAAATGTAAAAGTACCGTTGTTTTTAGTGGAAATCATTTTTTAGCCATAATGCCCTTTGTGGGCTTGATAACAGATGATAACTTATTTGGTTCAGATGTAGGGGGCTTACGAACCCCACAAACATTTTTCTTTTGTGAGATCCCCTTTTTCTTCCCTCTTTCCATCCTTCTACTAAAATTTTGTTTACTTTTGTCTATAAAACGCTTTCGTAAAACCAATTCAATTCGCATTCAGTGTTTACATTTTAAATTTGTAATACATAAACTTGAAATATATTTATGATGCTGCGGATTCATAAACATTTCTTAAATTGCCTCGAGCTTTTAAGAATTCCTCCGTATAAACATAATTTTTTTTTTTTTTTAGCTAAACATGATTATAAGCAATTTAATATGTTCAAAGGAAATAAAAGTTAAAACATTTCTTAATCAAGTTATTTTAGGTGAAACTCAAACAATTTTAAGGGATCATGAGCTTTGAAGAAGTGGAAAATTTTTTATTCAAAAGTTTTTTTTTTTAATATTTACACATGTGGAAGATTTTGTTTAGGTTTTATGTTAATTGAGTTCTTATAGATTGGATTCAGATATGTGTGTCAAATTGATTGGAATCACTGTATGTATAAATTATGTTAGCTTTCGGGATATTAGATATGTAAATACTGCCTCCCAGCTGACGGATGTCGGTATCTGATATTGTAATTAATTGTTTATTAATATCCCAAATTGTACACTTAGCTGTGTTTTAGCAGGATCTGACGGGATCTGGAGGGACTGACGGCCCTCTCGAATTTAAATTAATTTCAAATTGAAATAAGCTTCTGGATCAAATTCGTAAAATATTATTAAGCTTCTTGAATTATGAAGAAAAGCTTTCGAAAATTTGAAATTTGTTCTAATAAATTTTTTTTCTAAAACAAAACTATTTCATTTTGTTACAGAATACCAGGAAAATATTTTTATTTTAATAGACATGCTAGTTAAAAATTTTCTTTCAATCTGCAACCAAATCACGAAACACCCATACAGATTATTTCAACCAGAAACTATTAGTTTTGAATCACTTAAATGTTAAATTAAAAAGTTCACCAAATTGTAGCAACAATATTCTTCTATGACTTGTTCACACCAACTGGTACCAAGACGTGCTTTTGTTTTTTGTCCAATTTTTTTCTATTGATTTTTAAACTGAAAATTTAATATTCCAAAAATTACAAAACGAACACTGTCAATATTATTATTGAACTTTACAGAAGGTAGCTAACATTTCATTTAGTCTCTAATATACTCGTAATTAACATTTCGAAAGGAAATAAAAAACTTTTTCAAAACTAATGAAACTTTATATTTAGCAACAAAGTATCGGAATTAATAAAAATAATTGACTTTAAGACTTTTGAAAAATAATTTAAACTTTATTTTAATGAAAATAATTCTCCCTGAAGTAAATCAACAACAATCGTGTTCTTAACAGCTTTTTGAAAATCGTTATTTAATTAAAAGTGATTTGATTGGATAGTTTGTTGTTTTTAGAAAAAATTTCGAGTGAGAGATATTTGACGCTCTATCGATATTATTTTGAACACAATTTTCTTAAACTTTTTTCATAATCCAAATGGTTTAATTAAAACTGTAAACCAAAACTGTTGTTTTGGAATATGGTAAAGATTATTAGAAAAAATTAAATACGTGCCCGGTTTAGAAATCAAACGACCTCAATTTGCGCTATTTATATGAAAATAGCTAGAATTACCTCTTCTAGCTGTACCTCCAAAGTGACAAAACAAATTATTACAGATGTACGATTTTTTAGCAAGCAAGCAATTTTCATTACACAGTTAGTACTCATTATGTTGGAGTACCTAGCTTCTTGTTTCATTGGGGGATTCAAAAAAAATTTAGCAACTACTCTGAGATTTTTCTCAAAAATCAACAAAACATAACTCGAAATGGAAATTTGGTAAAATAATATGAATTTATAAGAAGTCAGTGGACTGGACGCCAATGCAAATGTGAAAATTCATTTTATGTGACAATTAACGTAGAGAATTTGATCACTGCCAAGCCTTACTGTACACCATATTATTCTTGACAACATTTCTAGATGCAAATTTTCATTGTGTTGTAGCTTGAAAATTTTATACTTTCAGTGAATTGGATATTGTAGCTCCACAGCTACCACAGCTACGCTTGCAGCACCATATCCATCTTTAAGGTCTTGAACCGATTGTGAAGCATTGGCATAGACCTTATCTTTCATGTGGCCCAAAGAAAAAGTCTAAAGGTGTTAAATCACAAGATGTCGGTGGCCAATTGTGATCACCTTTTCGAGAAATACCACGGTCAGGAAACTTTTCTTGCAAAATAGCGCTTGTTTCGCTGCTTGTGTGGCACGTAGCGCCGTCTCGCTAAAATTGAACGTCGTCCACATCAATATCTTCCAATTCCGGCAGTAAAACAATCATTAATCATAGCTCGGTAGCGCAATCCATTCACCGTAACAGTTGCACCAGCCTCATTTTTGAAAAAGTAAGGTCCAATCACACCGCCAGCCCAAAAACCGCACCAAACAGTGACACGTTGAGGATGGAGAGGCTTTTCAACTATCCTTCTTGGATTTTGTGAACCCCAAATGCGACAGTTCTGCTTATTAACGTAGCCTCCGAGGTGAAAATGGGCCTCATCACTGAAGATGATTTTTCGATGAGCGGAGATACGTTTATGGTGATCGACCGTCTTGAGTTTTTGTGTTAATTGAACTTTAAAAGCTTTAAGAACTAAGTCTTTATGCAAAATACGGTGTAATGTAGTTTGTGGAATGTCTTATTCTAAAGATCGACGAGGAATCGACAAACCTGAGTTTTCTTCAACACTACGAGCTACATCAGCAATATTCTCAGTTGTTCTTGAGCGACACATACGGTTTTGATTCTTCACATCACTAACTTGTCCCAACAGCTCAAATTTTTCCACCAATTTCACTATTGCCGGCCGAGAAGGTACTTACTTGTCAAACGTCAAAATATGACAGCTTTAAAATTGACAGCTGCCCAAAAAGCAGGCTATTGAAAATGAAACCTCTTATTGGAAAACCCTGTATAATATTCCACACCTTGTACTCAAATTGGAACTGTCAACTGTCAAAATAAAGTAAACAAAAATTAAGTTGATGGTGGCAAGTTAAATGACTCGATATAAAACTAAATATTAAATTTACAATTTCAGATAACAAATTATAGGAATAAAAGCAGCGCCTGATGGACAATTAATTGAGATAAGTATAAATGGTAATTACATTCGCGATCAAACGATTCTCTGTGTGTTCTTTTTTGTTTTAAGGTTATAATTCTGGAACTGAAATTTATGAATTACAATACAAACAATATTGCTTAGGAAAACTTATGGAATATAACACAAATTGGGATTCAATATGAGGTTGTATACAAATTTATATTTTTAGCGGCTGCTATATCATGTTCAGGAGTTGATTAAATCCGGTCCACAAATGTAATAGCAGTAGTAGCATGTACTCAGTATGATATTCCGTGTCAATCTGCTCAATTTCTTTCGAACAAAACAAACAACTATTTTATAAATTAAAATATGCCATACTTGATCTTAAAATTTTCTGCTGGCTGCACCAATCTCCGTTTCTACGGAGTTATAAAAACTAGTTCATAATCTTTTCGTGATTTGGAAAATTCGTTTAAAGTTTCCATTACTCTTTTCTGTACAGTTCTTTTTCTTATTAACTTATCATAATCAAATAGATGTTTACTGTTGTTGTTTCCTTAAAAAAAACTATAGGTTCACAGCAACTTATTGATTTATTGTGTCTTATACTTCTTGACACTTCTCGTTTTCGTTCTCTTTTCTCTCTATGTGCTTGTTGTCGTTTGATAAAAGCAAGTCCATTTTTTCTACGTAAGCGGTTCTTTTCATTATTACCATAACATTACCCTTTTCGGCCAACTTTCAACGCCTATACAACGAGATTGTCATATAAAAATCGTTTAGCGATCGTTTAGTATGTCCAAGTAAAATGGAACTGGGCCATTCCTTACCCGATTATGATGAAATTCGACATGTGCATTTGAAATGAGATTCTAAAATAATTGTTAGATGAAGTTCTCGAATATATCCAAGTAGGGTGGAACTTGGCCATTCTTCCAAAATGCTTCAAAAATGTGATCATATACCATATTAGAATTAAAAAAAAAAATTTAATAGATATTGGCCGGATAAATATTTTTAAATTTGAAACACTAGATCTTAAAACTTTCCTCAATTACCTATACATACATTGTCTACAGACATTGTCTATACGAGTAGACAATTGATTAATTAGCTCAAGTAGACAACTCGACACAACACTGGTTGCTAAATTTTAACCGTTTAATTCAGTTGTGAACAGATGACAATCCCAAAAATATTAGAATTTTGTTGAAAGTTACTATCAGTGGATATATTCTACGTTCCTAATGATTTCTTTAATTATAACGGATTTTAACAACTGATTGTAGAAAGTAATGCCTGGAAATTATTTATTATGTTCGTTAGATGGTGCATCCATTTTTAATGTACCTGAATTAAAGTAACATCTGGGCTGTAGTTAAATAGTCAATCAATAATTCAATACTTATAGTCTAAACTGATACAGATAGTTAGAAAGTCCATTTGTTTACGTTTGTTTGCAGTCGAACCTGATTAAAACATCAAACTATATGTTACAATATTATCAATTTGTACTCCGTGCTATACATGTGTGTGCTGATTTCAAACAACCCTTATTATATGATTTTTATTCAAATATTGATTTTGGTACATAGGCATTTGTAAATAACAGTCTATATACAAGTACATTTGTTTAGATACATTTTTGGCTGTTTAGAGTTCTCTGTTTGTTAATTTTTTTTTTTTTTTTGTTGTGTTTGTCGAAATATAAAAAGATAATTCCAGCTATTTTCCAATATTTATCTTTTGGATTGTTTTTTTTTTGCGCCAAAGCTTTTATTTTTTTAGATTTTGTAATGCTGCTGTTGCTGAATGGGTGGTGGTTGTCATGGGTTTTTTTTTTTTTTTTTTTTTTTATATTTTTTATCCAGCGAACAATAATAAAAGTTTAACTAAATATAAAGTAATGTTTATGCTGTATGCTACAGATGAATTTCGAATAGAATTTGAATTTTTAATATTATTTTGGTATATAGAACCATATTTGGTTTGTCTATTTTGCAAAAAAAAAAAAAATCATACCCAACATACCAAAACAATGCTGTTACATAGGAGTAAATAAATAAGTACTACAAAATTGAACAATAGACAAAATATATTTATGTACGTATGTATGTATGTATATAAGATCATTATTTGCATGCATTAGATTTAAGTCAATGTAAGGCAAAAAATTGTATGTTTTTATTGTTGCTGGAATATACATATAGCTCTGTCATTGTCGTATAAATATTGTGCTTTGATTTTATAAAATTCAATTTTAAAAATTAATGTACTGGAACTGGCCATAAAAATGTTTACTTAAGTTCCTAATCTTATGAATTTATAGTTTTTGATTGTTTGTTTCTCGTTGTATGAAACTAAGCTCCAACCATAATATATAGCTGATCGCTTCTTACAAACTTTGTTTCAGAAGACTATTAATTAGTGCCCAAAACATATTCTGGTTAGATAGGGTCTCTGATTCGGCTGGTTTTGTACAAGAATTTTAGTTTGTAGTTTAGTACATAATTGAATATGTATCTAAAAATTCGCTAAAGTAAATAAAACTAAACGAACTGCTCTAAAGTAAATGTAGAATTTTTTATTAGAAAACTTTCCATCTACAGAAAAGTTTTCAGAAAATTTTATTCATTTAAAATTACCCAGACGATTTTCTTTGATAATTAAATTTTTTATGAATTCAAAATAGTTTTGTTTAATTAGTCTCAATTGTAATCTGCAAAGAAGTTTAAATACTGTAAAATAACGAAATTTGGAATTTGATAATATAGCGCATTAACAATGTTTGACTTGATAAAAGTAATGTTTTAATTTGGAGCTTCAATGATATATTCAACGCTAAAATAATTTAATAAATTATCTGCCAAACGAATCGTCAAAAAATTTAATTAGTCTTTACTAGCGGGTCAAGAAACTTCCCTGATCTAGATTTATTATTAAAAAATCGTCCAATTGAATAACACTGAATATCAGGCCAAGCTCCTTTATCTGGCGTACTTCGTTCTTAAATCTTATGTGTAGATTGACCAAAAAATTTATAAAACGACATGTATTGAGGTTTGAGAACCCCGACTAATAAAGTCAATATTATACCTGGTAGGTAATTCATTTATTTATTTTATTACTTCACTTTTCTCGACGTTTTGAAAGTCCCTGAGTCTAAAAAAGCATAAAAAAATGTCCGTCCGTCTGTCGGGATGTCTGGATGTCTGGATGTCTGTATGTCTGTATACTCATGGTATCTCGAGAACGGCTTGTTCGATTTAGAATTTTTTTTGCCAATCTGTTTATATGATCAAGGCCGAGATTTGAAATGCTTTTGGAACATGTGCGTAAAGAGGTTCGGGTACCTGCCATTCGAATTGATCCAAAATACCTGGTTATTGAAATATTTACCAATTTTGTATAGATGGTATATGGTTTGAATATTGAGTTGGGTATTGAGTTTGGGGTTTAATTGAAGGTTAAGTTAGAGGTGAATTTGCGGGTTGAGTTCAAGTTGAGTTGGAGTTGAGTTGAGGTTGGGTTAAGATATACTAAGCCGTTGATCAATTATTTACAGTCAGTCAAGTAAGAGCGTGGTCGTCATTACCGACAGGTAATGAAAGATTTCGCTCTAATTCCTTTGCGAGCCGATAGAGGGAAGCTTTGTCCTTGATGCATTGTCAACAAAGATTCAGTTGTCGTTGATCTTTTGAAAGAGAATCACGTTAAGCGCCATGAGTGCTAAATACGCGTCGCGCTGCGACATCAGTTCGAAACTGTGATGGTGATGATGGTGATGGTGATGGTGATGGTGATGGTGATGGTGATGGTGATGGTGATGGTGATGGTGATGGTGATGGTGATGGTGATGGTGATGGTGATGGTGATGGTGATGGTGATGGTGATGGTGATGGTGATGGTGATGGTGATGGTGATGGTGATGGTGATGGTGATGGTGATGGTGATGGTGATGGTGATGGTGATGGTGATGGTGATGGTGATGGTGATGGTGATGGTGATGGTGATGGTGATGGTGATGGTGATGGTGATGGTGATGGTGATGGTGATGGTGATGGTGATGGTGATGGTGATGGTGATGGTGATGGTGATGGTGATGGTGATGGTGATGGTGATGGTGATGGTGATGGTGATGGTGATGGTGATGGTGATGGTGATGGTGATGGTGATGGTGATGGTGATGGTGATGGTGATGGTGATGGTGATGGTGATGGTGATGGTGATGGTGATGGTGATGGTGATGGTGATGGTGATGGTGATGGTGATGGTGATGGTGATGGTGATGGTGATGGTGATGGTGATGGTGATGGTGATGGTGATGGTGATGGTGATGGTGATGGTGATGGTGATGGTGATGGTGATGGTGATGGTGATGGTGATGGTGATGGTGATGGTGATGGTGATGGTGATGGTGATGGTGATGGTGATGGTGATGGTGATGGTGATGGTGATGGTGATGGTGATGGTGATGGTGATGGTGATGGTGATGGTGATGGTGATGGTGATGGTGATGGTGATGGTGATGGTGATGGTGATGGTGATGGTGATGGTGATGGTGATGGTGATGGTGATGGTGATGGTGATGGTGATGGTGATGGTGATGGTGATGGTGATGGTGATGGTGATGGTGATGGTGATGGTGATGGTGATGGTGATGGTGATGGTGATGGTGATGGTGATGGTGATGGTGATGGTGATGGTGATGGTGATGGTGATGGTGATGGTGATGGTGATGGTGATGGTGATGGTGATGGTGATGGTGATGGTGATGGTGATGGTGATGGTGATGGTGATGGTGATGGTGATGGTGATGGTGATGGTGATGGTGATGGTGATGGTGATGGTGATGGTGATGGTGATGGTGATGGTGATGGTGATGGTGATGGTGATGGTGATGGTGATGGTGATGGTGATGGTGATGGTGATGGTGATGGTGATGGTGATGGTGATGGTGATGGTGATGGTGATGGTGATGGTGATGGTGATGGTGATGGTGATGGTGATGGTGATGGTGATGGTGATGGTGATGGTGATGGTGATGGTGATGGTGATGGTGATGGTGATGGTGATGGTGATGGTGATGGTGATGGTGATGGTGATGGTGATGGTGATGGTGATGGTGATGGTGATGGTGATGGTGATGGTGATGGTGATGGTGATGGTATTCACATTTCTAATATTTTTGGCATTCTCTACTTGAGGTAATTAATCAATTGTCTACTCGTATAGACAATGTATGTAGGTAATTGAGAAAAAATTTAAAATCTAGTACATATTTCAAATTTAAAAATATTTATCTCTCCAAATTCTATGAATTTTTTTTTTAAAATTCTAATATTTGATTCGACCACATTTTTGAAGTAACGGAACAAATAAAAATGAGCAACAAAACCAACGCAACCTATCACTGTGGCAGTGATAGACAGCCTAGTTCAGGGCCTTGGGATACAGGTTTAACATTTCAAATTGATCGTTTAGCAAATCACATGTATGCATGGCCAATTAGGATGGCACTTGGCTATTCTTAAACCGATTAAAATGAAATTGGACATTTCTGTTGGAAATTAAATTCTAAAATGATTTTTAGATGAAGTTCTGGAATATGGTCAATAAGGACGAAACTGGGGTATTCTTGAACCAAACATGATGAAATTTGACATGTGTATTGGATATGGGATTCTAAAATGATTTTTATATGAAGTTCTGAAATATGGTCAATTAGGATGTATCTTAGTAATTTGTGCCGATTTTGATGAATTTTAACATTTCCAACAAACAAGAAAATGATTTATTTGATGAGGTTGTAAGAAATAAGACAGTATGGCTTCTATAATGTTGTCTGTTAAAATTCTGTGAGTCAGCTATTGAGTTGGAAACTTTTCTCGTTAATCTTTTACTTTAAACTTTGGGTTATGTTTCCTGAGTAGTTCCTGTCAGAGCGGTCAGTTTAGCCATGTTAAAAAAAATAGTGTGTGGCGGACGATTAGCAACTAACGGTAGTATAGAGTCTTGGAATTAGAAATATCATTTTAGAGTATCATTTAAATCGCAAATCTCAAAATTTATCATATTCGGTTAAAGAATACCCACGGCCCAATCCCACTTGGCCTTATTCCAGAACTTCATCTAAACATCATTTTATAATCCCACTTCTAGTGTGCGTTAAATTCTCTGTCGTCTAAATTGAATATTTTCTCATCTGAAAACACGACTTTATACCATTGGTTATTCCATGTCATATACTCTTTCCCAAATTAAAGCCCTGATTGTTTTTTCGAGCTTCGTTTAATGGTGACTTTTTTTTTAATTTTCATCCATTTAAGATGTTTAGCTTTCTGTATGGCGCGACGAACGGTTTGTATACAGACATTAACACCGGCTTTCTCGTTGATTCTGCGAGCAGATAGAGAAGAATTAGAGCCAATACGAATTTTTTTACGCTTATCTGCGGAGTTTAATTTCGAAACAGAACAGCCTTTCATATTTTTTTTCATAGTTTTCAGGATTTTTGACACGATGAATAAAACGGAGAAGCAAATGAATTATCTTGTTTGGTCTCTCGCTGCACTGTAGTAAATTTACCAAAATGAATTTCTTTGTGTTGCGTTGCTTATTGGTTGAATAGGTGTTTTCGTATAGTTCGCGTGCGAATTGATTTATAGCGATGAGCGAATTTAAAATGTATGAATGAATGTTTTAATGTAATGTATCCGCGTAAATGAATGAGTATGAGTGTTTCTTGTGATTAGATAAGTACGAAATATGAGTTAGTCGCTACAGGACTCCTCCGCAAGTGATCTTCCCCTCCCTAGGGAATGATTGTATGAGTGGAAGCAATATGGACGCGTTTGTGTGGTCGATGGCTTCATATTTGATCAGCCGAACTTAGGATTCCGTAAGCAGGTTTGAGTCGACCGATTGAAATGTTACCATTTTTTCCATTAATCGATACGATAAAATGTTTTCTAAGTCGACTTATAACTTTATACGGACCTTCATAGGGAGGAGTTAATCCCGTGCGAACCTTGTCTGTCTAATAAAGACAAAATCGCAGTTGTCGAGCGATTTCGGAACAAAAACGTCATCTTGTTTGGATTGATGGGTTGATTTGGGTACAAGAGTCTGCATGGTTTGTCGCAGTTGGTCGATGCCTGTATCGGTAGTTGGGAGTGGGGAAGAAGGATTTTCGATGAAGAACTCACCGGGCAGCTTGATTTTTTGGCCGTAAACCAGTTCAGCTGGTGAGCACTTCAGATCTTACTTCACTGTTGCTCGGATTCTATGTAGAATGATTGGAATTTCCGAGCTTCAATTAATTGTATTGCTTCGGGTCATTAGTGCGGCTTTCAGTTGTCGATGGAAGCGTTCGACCATGCCATTGGCTTGTGGATGGTAAGCCGTTGTTCGTATCTGATGTGAGTCAAGGAGTTTTGCTAACTCGGTGAAAAGCTTGGACTCAAATTGCGGTCCCTGATCAGTTGTAATATGAAGGGGAACGCCAAATCGCGATACATAATTGTTGACAAAAGTAGTGGCAATGGTTGCAGCTGACATATTGCTTATGCAGTATGCTTCAGGCCAACGAGTGAAGCGGTCGACATAGGTGAGCAGTTAAGCTCCTTTATAAACTTAACTTATATAAGTTTGCTTTTGTTTAGTTTTATTTGTAAAAAAGCTCAATTAGTTGCACACGTAGTGTAATATTTATATCAAGTAGCCATAAAATACGCAAAAATTTTGTGATCCTTAAAAGCTTTTAATATCAAATAAAATTATGTGTGCACCAAACACAAAGAAAAAACGTGAGCCTAGTGGATTTTATATAATTATGTTTTGTCTATATTTTCCATTTGAAATAGGCTTAGTTCCGGCCAAAGCACGCAAAAATATCCCATAATTTAAAAAAAAACTAATTAATACAAAACATTTCAAACTTTTCTAAAACAAAATTCCAAGAAGAATTTCGAATTTCAACGAC
Source organism: Tipula vernalis (assembly GCA_958295665.1). Classification (NCBI taxonomy): domain Eukaryota; kingdom Metazoa; phylum Arthropoda; class Insecta; order Diptera; family Tipulidae; genus Tipula; species Tipula vernalis. Next base: position 21,662,699 of record OY282559.1, read on the forward strand.
AAAAAGCACATAAAAGGTGTATTATGTAGGGAATCGAGCTTTCGATAAATTCAATAGGTATGTATAGACAAAAATATATTGGGTACAAAAGGACAAACAAATTTTATTTATTTCAGTTCAATACTTCTGAGAAAAATAGCTTTTGTTTCAAAAGAGTATCAAAACAACAGTAAAGATAAGTTAAAGAAAGGACCAAAATATTTTTTTTTTGTGCTCGCTATACGTTCCTGTCTGTGAGCACAAGGTATTTTCGTATATTTTTGTTATGACACAAAATATACAATATAAATACAATATAGTGATTTAGCAGTATTTAAATTTATTTGCCTTTGTGTTTAGGGAGGAAAACGGAATTGGGGAGGGGTAAAGCATTTCGATGTGATAAGGGTTGTAAATTATATATCGAACTTTTCACATGACCAAAGGTGTTTCAAAAATTATTTTATTCCGATAAGCGATAATAAATTAAAATATTATGTTTATAGGTCGGTGTACCACATTTCCGTCCATCCGGATACCTGTAATATATACTACCCATCCGTATATATATAATTAAATATTACAAAAAACCCTGAAATTTTGAGCTTTTTTATATTAACTGAACCGGAAGTACATAATAATAGTGTGCGGTGGTAGTTTAAAGAGAAAAGGGAAAATTTATAAATTATAATTTTGATATGTGTGAAAATTTGTCTTACGTTAATGCATGACTAAATGATAATATTATACATTTCCTTCAACACCCAATTATGGTACATATAAGAATGTGGCGAGGAAAAAGGACGATAAAGAAAACCCATTTTTTGTGCTCTCGACAAGAAAAAAACTTTCAAACGACAAAAACTTACATGTTTATCCAGCTGTTATAGTTTATTGTAGCTCATATGTCACTCATACCTATACAAAAAAAAAAGCCTCACATGTATACGCTTACGTACATAATGTATCGGGATATCCATGTTTTATTTATATTTCTTATGATTTATTAAAAAAAATACAAAACTTTTGCTTGGCGAATAGAATTTCTTTCTGTTTCGGTTTAATTCTTTCAAATTTAATCAATAAACAGCATTTCTCCAGCTGCGACCTAAAAAAAAGATAACGCAGACACACTCATGTAGCAAAAATTTCTTTTTTTAAATAATTCTTGAACCACCAGCACCACAAAAGCTTTTTAAGAGTGTTCAGCGGAAAGCTCGGGAATAGCTTTTAGACGCTTTATATTTTTAAATCCACTATAAATTATATTGGGGCACCATTTTTATCAAATCTCTTAAACAATTTGAAAAGCTCTACCTGAAAGCTTTTAAAAATGTTGAGAGCTTTTTTGTAATATTTATTAAAATTTCACAGAGTATTCACTTTTTAAAAGCTTTTCCACAACTGAAACATAATCAGTAGCTTTAAAGCTTCTAAAGCTTTGTGCATTTTAATTCCTGTTTAGAATTATTGACGAAAAGTGTAAGTGCATATAAACAAAGTGTAAATAACCAACACGTACGGAGTGATATTTACATAAAGTGGACCAAAACAATTTTTGTTATTAAGATAAAATGGATTGGACAGGTTCGACAAATTCCATAAGCAACTTTAACACCAACCATATAATGGCCGCAGCCTAGCGTCGGTTTTGAGTATTTTATTTCACTTTAACAATTTTCTAAAATTTGCTAAAGATGCCCAACAGTTTTTATCTTAATAACAAAAATCGTTTCGGAAAGCTATACTTGTCAAATGCCAGATAATCAACATTCTAATGTTGCCCAAGTATCTGAAGTTACGGACGAAAATTTTAATCATCTAGGTATTGCCGAGTTCACGAAGAATTTGAACAGAAAAGTTGCCCAGGTAATCAAACGATAAACATTAGCAACATGAAAATCAAAATTTAGCCCGGGAGCTGTAATCATCGGATTTCTCCAGGTGTTCTAATTACGACATGGGGTTGAGATGCTCAGCCAATACCAAAAAACTGCAAGTCCCCAAGCAGCTGAACATTTTTTGTATGTTTTCATTAACTTTTACAGAAACTTGATACCATATGACCCTATTAAAGTTAGCCGAAACTTTCCAGTTGAAAGAAAGAAGTCGATAATGCAGATTATGTTATTACCATTTCAGCCAAAAATCACAAATTTAGTGGTTATCAGCCGAAAGATAAAAGGATACGTGGATTGCAACAAAAACTCTTGTGTTACGTAGAAAATTTTGTTCCATCTTCTCAACGAAAATATCGGAAAATCAGAATAATTACAAAAAAATCGAATAAAATCAGCTTCTAGAGTGTATGTATGTCCGAAGATCGATGGCATTCTTGTGATTTGTGATTCTGGTAATTTGACCTCTTTAGCTCACTTCAAACCTGTTCTCGTATTCTCGTCGGTAGGCATCGCCATTAATAGTTTTCCCTAATTCCAATATTCTGTGTTTGACAACTGATGTCAATTTATAGTCTATGGAAACAATACTAATAACGACATCTATTGGGAAAGAGCGGAGTCATATTCATACACCCAATATAAAATCAGCATTGAGTGTTATGTCTGGAAATGTATTGTTGTGATGTGAAATGTTTTTCCTGCGATAGCTTTTTGATAGGTCACATATAAAAGGAATCCATCTCCAGATATAACACTCTAGAGACTGATTTTATTCCAATTTTAAATATTTTTGTTAGTTTTCCACAATTTTCCATGAGGAATTAGATTCGATTTAATTTTTTTTTTTTGATTGGGACAACACAATCTGCATTACCGATTTTTTACTTTCGCCAAATTGACCCAAAACACCTAATTACATAAATATTTACGAATTTTTTATATACAATATGCTGTTTTTAAAATTGAGTTGGCCATTCGATTTGGGGTTGAATTGAAGGCTAAGTTAGGGGTCAATATGCGGATGGAGTTGAGTTGGGGTTAAGTTGAGATATAGGGAATAGTATGAGTTGGGCAATTTTTTATTTAAGCTAGTTTGAGGATTGAGTTGAGCGGGTTGAGTTATGTTTGAGGTGGATTTGAGTTGAGATTGAATTACATAGGAATCAAGGCTTAAGTTAGAAATTTATTTGTGTTAAGGGTAGAGGTGGTAGTTAGCTTGAATTTTTTTTAGTTGAGTTCATGTAGGAATGTAGCTTTACTTGTCGAGTTGATTTGGCGGATTGAGCTGTTCGTTAAGTTGAGGGTTGCGTTTAGGGTTGAGTTGTCGGGTAGAGTGTTGAGTTGAAGTTCAGTTAAAGATTTATTTGGGGGGTTGAGTCGGTGGTGGCGGTAAGGATTAAAATAAGTTGAGTTCTTATACACATGTAGTTTTCAAACCGTGTTGATTTAGGGTTTTAGTTGAATGTTGAGTTCGGCTTGAGTTAAGGGTTTATTTGAGGTTGAGATGAAAGTTGAGTTAGGGCTGAGTTATGGTATTACGTTTAGGGTTAAGTTTAGGATTGGGTTGAGTTGAGGCCGTTAGGTTGAATAGAGTTTGAGTTAAAGTTGAGTTGGATTGGAGGGAGGGGTTCAGTTTAGGGTTTAGTGGGAGATAAGATTGACTTGATTTAAGTTGAGTTTATATATACAAGTAGCTTTCTAGTCGAGTTGATTTTGGGGTTCGGTTGGCCATTCTGTGTGGAGTTGAGTAGATGGTGGAGATTTGGTTCGAGCTAAGTTAAGTTTAAGTTGAGTTAGGGTTTAGTTAGCTTGCGACGGAACTATGTGAGATGTTCGGTTTGGGAATTATATAAGAGGATTTGGAGTAAGAGGATGAGGTTTCACCCCTTTAAATTTAGATATTGGTAAAGACCGTCTAAACGAAAATAATGAATTTTCTGGTAAGTTGGAAAATGAGCTCTGTTATTGGTCACTGCTATTCATATCACCTGTGCTCGTATTACATAAATAAAAAACTTTTAATTTGGAACCAACGAAGAATTACTTGTGTTCTAAATTAGATTTTTGGCAAGTTTGAAGCCGATAAATGTTAGGGAGCCAACTTTCAAAGAATTGGCAGATAGATGAGCAGTAATGCTTACGGATATGAAATTCCAGTCCTCTTATTTAAACATAACAAACATAAGTTCCAGATCCAATAAGTTAAGGAGTGGAGAACATAGCCCAAGGAATGGGTTCATGAGCAATATTTTTTTTTCCATTAACTTTGGTTCATGAAGTCATTAATTTGGCCATGGCCCAATAAAAAACAATAAAAGCGCAAGAAATTATCGGTAGAAGCAGAGATTTTCAAATAAAAACAAAGTTATGAGACTCCCCAGAATTTCGTAAAAGTTCTACGAGTTTTGAAGTTTGCATTCAACGTAATATTTTAATTAAGCAGTTCGCTCTCCAAGGTCACATAAAGGTATTCCCAAAAAAAGTAAAGAAACGTCAATTCGTCAATTAGAGCGGCAGCTTACGGGAAAAAATTAATTCTATTTCTGCTCCAAATTGTGGAAAAATACCAAAAGCAATGCTCGTTTGGCCGAGGTTTTGCACATCATTCTAGAGAATTATTTGAGCAGTAAAAATTCCCTTCTGGAAATCTCTCGTATTTCGGCAAATTTAGAAGATCAGTAGATCTACAGATTTTATAAGACAAAAATATTAATACGAATCGATCGGCTGTCTCTGCTAAATTTGTCGAACCAATTTTTATGAGAACCGTCGTACAACAAAAATAAAAAATTGATTTCGATCGAGTTCGGGTCGTAAAAATCTGCCTGCCAAAGAAATGTTTAGGTTTTTAGTATAGAAGGCTTACCGCTTATATAGCTTTGAATAATGCTTGGTTTACTGATTTTTACATACAAAATATGTGGAAAAATGCTGGGGACAGCTTGACCTAAGTTAGCCGTTTTAGGACTAAAAACTTTCAGGTCATATTAAATATCCTAAACACTTGTTTTAAACATTTAAAAGCCTTCCATTACAAGCCTTCCTGGATTACCAGCCCCATCCATACACCCAAATGTTTTTACTTCAACCTGAAATACGCCTGGTGTCAACCTGACCCTTTTTAATCGACAGAAGAATAAACCTAGGCCAAAGTTGCAAGAAATTGCAATTTGTTACTTACTGATGAAAACAAATAGCCTGTCAAAGTATTTCTGCTAAAACAGTCGTTTTAAGCTCAGCATGTATGATATTGGTCCGTTACCACCCTCATCGAAACCTTCCACCGTAAGAAGAATCTTAATTCTAGCTGCTTACGACTTAACTACATTAATGAGAGGTTTAAACAGGGTGTCCCATATTAAATTACGCACCTGAGTATCTTGTCAGAGGAGCCACTAATCTAAAAAAAATCTTTACAGAAGTTGTTCGGTTCGGAGGGGCATATCGAATGGTGACCTTCCTTTACTTTGACCTGCAAAGTCTTTTCAAGGTCAAATCGAATTTTTTAAAAAAAAATCCCTATTTTTGACCTCGAATTCAGACTAAGTTCTTCTCTTGAATGACCTTCAGATGGTATTTCAAGGACAAATTACTATAGGTTTCCATATTATAATATTAAGTTAACCTTCAAATGACCTATACCTAATCGTTTAAGGTTACTAACTTGGTACCTTATGTTGTGGTACCTTTTCATAGTACGAATCTGAACGTAAAATTTAATGCGTTTTCCGGATCGGGAGGTCAAATAACCTTGAACTAACCTTCAATTGACTTTTAAATGAATCCGATGGCCACTCCGAAACTAACTACTTTTGCAGAGGTTATTTTGGATTAGTGCGGCTCCTCGGACGAGATATTCAGATGCATAATTTAAAATTGGACACCCTTCATACTGTCCTTAGTTGTAAATCGCCTCAATTTATTTTCGAAAGATTTTTTGTCACTCGCATTTCGTCTTACATCTCGTATATCACTTTCAAATTGGAATCGTTGATCAAGGATATCCGTTAATGCTGATTTGTATTTTATTAAGAATGACCTGATTAGGAAAACGCACGCGGTTACTGATTTCGGTGACGGAGATAAATAAAGATTTTGTAGATTTTATCTTAAGCTTCCAATGTCAGTTTCCTTTTAATTATTTTGCTTTTTTATGATATTTTTTGAGTCTGTCTCGGATTTTTTTAATTTTGACATAAATCTGCACCAAGGCATAGATCTGGGTGTTTTGTTTTCCCAAACCCTTTATTTGCCCAAAAAATATTAGAATGTTTCGGTAGAAATATCGAATTTTGAGGTCCATACTTTTCGAGAGTTTCAGCAGCTCCGATTTATTAAATCTGTATTGCAGAAACATTTTAGTTTTCGAACTTACCTTAAAAAAAAAGAAATCTTCTAGGTAAACTACAAATTGGAAAACTTTGTACAATAAAAGCCAAAAGTTTTCTACAATTTTAAATAGAAATGAAAGATTTTGATCTTATTTAAATTTCTTTTGATCTCGTTTCCAAACTTTTAAAACTTTTTACTATAGAAATATATACTTATCATAAACATTACCACATGAAGTGTCCACTCTGCCAATCCTCCAGTACACCAATTACATATTGACGACCAAAAAAACATTTTCGACTATTTATTAAGTTACAAAACAATTTTATGTTGCCAGGTAGTTACGATAGTTTTTGAATTCAATTTATCCTGTACAGCTTTTTGTTACGTTTTGTTAAAATAGCAATTCTACTGCATTATCAAATATGCCTTAGGAGGATTAGTTTGGTAGAACATTTTTTTTTTGTTGTTGCACTACACAGTAGAAATTTTTATTCATGTGAATTATAAACTGTAACAAAGTTATTTGGAGCTTTTTTTTTTTGTAAATTTTGCGCGAACGAAAACAATCCTTATTCCTTTATTATGTGTACCTCCATATGTTGGATTTTTTGTACAAGATTGAAAAAACTAAAACTGTAATGTGATAGTGGAACAATGACGATATGTTCTAGTTTTGGAATTAGTAATGCAATCATATAATCTCAATGTGACATTCCGAGTAGTCGTCGCTGTTTTGCAGAATTACAGATAAATTTGTCAATGTCCCCAATACAATTTAGACAAAAATACTTCTTAGTGACCGATGGTTCCTTTAAAAACGTTATTAACGCCTCCACATATACACTCATTTCACAACAATTCATGTACCATCCCGACACATATTTCCAATCATTTTTTCCATTTCTTGATATGACTACCCACAATCATTTTCACTAGCAATCCATTCACATCTTACATGTACGAATGGAATTGGATTAAAAAAAAAATTTTAAAAATAAAAGATTTACTTCTTCATTTGTACCAAAAACAATTCGAACAATATAAGTATGGCTGTATATAGCTGTTTGGATCAGGCAAACACAAAAAAAAAAAAAATCGAAAATGATTTTTTCCATTGACTGAACGTATAAATACGAAAAGGTGTTGACAACATGACATTTAATCGAAATCACATTAAAAAGTTGAAAAATTTCCAATTTCAAAAATCTGTATGCGATTGTACGCGATTGAGGCAAAACAAGTATGTGCGGGGATTTTGAAAATGTTTGCAGAAATAGACGAATTTGAAATACATAATGTACGTCTTCAAATTCGTCGTCTGGGTGAAATGAATGTATTATGAGAGCAAAAAAATCCCATATAATATGTAACTAAATTGTTTGTGATGGATATAAATTCAAGAAGAGATTTAAAATCAAATAAAGCGTTTGTTGACAACAATTATGTCTTGTATTTAAATAAAAAACTATACCAATGAATGTTGAAGTTTTTATGTTTAAATAGAAATCGATATGTAAAGTTTATGCACGATATGTTTGTATTGTAAAGATTTAGGAGATTTCAAATTTTAGATGTGGGCCTTCAGTGGTTCAGTTAGCTTTATTAAAGACGTGTTAATTACTTAGCGCTGAAATGATCCTGGTAAAGTTAGCCGAAAGTAAAAATGTCGATAATGTAGATTATGTCAGTCCATCCGAAAGTAAAGAAATGTTGATGTAGAAGGTGTAATCCCAGCCGAAAGTGAAAAGTCGATAATGCAGATTTTGTTTTTAACATTCCAGCCGAAAATAAACAAAATGATGGTTGATGGCCAAAAGTAAATAGGATATATGAATTGCAATAAAAACTTTTGTAAATAGTCTTACGTGGAAAACTTTGTTTAACCTAGGTAGTCAAGGAAAATATCGGAAAATCAGAAGAATCCACAAAATTGGAGTAAAATCAGCCCCTAGAGTGTATATCTGAAGTTGAATAGTTTTTATATGATTTGTCAATAGCTATCGCAGAAAAAAATTCACTTCATGATTCCCGTGGGAAATCTCGGAAAATTCAAACAAGTTTTCAGCCGAAAGTAAGAAATGGATGAATAAAATCAGCCTCTAGAGTGTTATGTCTGGAGATGGATTGCATTGATGTGATTTGTCAATAGCGATAGCTATGAACAAAACACATCAATGCAATCCATCTCCAAACATAACACTCTAGAGGCTGATTTTATACACATTTTCTAATGCTTTTTGGAAAATCGGATTTTCCGAGATTTTCCACGGAAAACTTGAACAGAATTTTTATTCGATAGCTATTGGCAAATCACATAGAAACGATTCAACTTCAGTTATACACTCCAGCGGCTGATTTTATTCCAATTTTGTGGATTCTTCTGATTTTGCGATATTTTCCGCGACTAGTTTAAACAAAGTTTTCCACGTAAGACTATGTACAAAAAAATTTTATTTAAATTCGTGTGTCCTATTTACTTTCGGCTGATAACTACAAAATTTTTTATTTTCGGATGGAATTTTAATATAATAATCTGCATTATCGACATTTACCTTTCGGCTGGAATTACACAATCTGCATTATCATTTCTTTACTTTCGTCTGGACTAACGCAATCAGCATTATCGACTTTTTACTTTCGGCTGGCAACTTTCGGCTAACTTTAACAGTATGCTGAAATGGTTCGAATGCATGTCTAATTTCAACAAAAACATTGGTGCCATTGGTGGTACTAATTGCCTTTAGGGCGAAAGTTCAGAGTCGCTATTTGTGAGCCTTAGTGATTGATTTTTTTGTGTAGTGGACCCCTGGTACTTATAAACAGGTTTAGATAATTGTCCATAAATTGGTCGGCATATAGCTATGTACAATTCGAATGACTAATTTTATTTAAACTCATAGAATTGTTTTCGGCAGGATATAAATACGTTAACTTAAGTTCAACATTTGCAACATCAACTTAAGCAACATTTTCTTAAATTTGCAGCCATTATAGGTAAGCTAGTCTACGACACGGCTGCAGATAGGCCGAGGATAGCCATTCTCTGTCGCTCAAAGCACAATATCTTCTCTATTAACCAATTTATTTCTAGGGACATCACTGCTGTTTCAATAGAAATGCCCTTACCAAAAGGAGACAGAAGGGTGATTAACATCGCTTCTGCATATTTTCCCGGGGATCAAAATGATCCCCCTCCGGAATTGATACAAAGCTTCGTGAATTATTGCACGATTCATTACCAAAAAATCGTCATTGGTTGCGACGCTATTGCACAGCACGTAGTCTCTCATCAAGAGATGAGCAAATTTTTGAATTCTGTTTTAGTAACAACTTAGCAGTTAAGAATAAAGGGAGTGATGCGAGCTTTGTGAATGCGGTTTGGAGAGAGGTACTGGATCTTACCGTGTCCGACATGGGTAATTTCAGTGCCATTCTCGACTAGCATGTGTCCAAGGAAGCATCCCTCTCATATCATATGTACATCAGGTTTGATATCAATATCCCTTCGAGACAAGAGTTGATGGTAAGGATACCAAAACGCACAAACTGGCCAGCCTATAACGACAGACTTTTGGATAACTTAGCTGGTCTACAGACTACGATTAACTCTGTCGCGGACCTCGACAGAGTAGCAAATGGCATTACAGAGATGAAATTTTAATGCCTACCACTCACCCCTGGTGCGTATTAGAGGCACAAGGGATGTTCCTTGATGGAACCAAAATGTCCGGAAACTTTTTTATAGGGCTAAGAGGACAAACGGGTGGACTACCTATCAGAATTCCCTTACTTAGCTCTCTCCAGGAGACTTCTTTAAGAAAATAAACAAACTAACTATGGCGTGTCGACTCCAGAAGGCACTCTCCTTGGAGCACAGGAATCCCTTGGGATCTGTTAGGAAACCAAGTGGAGACACAATCACAACCAGGGAGGAGACTCTGGAATGTCTAGTGAAAGGTCACTTCTCAGAATGTGTAGTATTGAGGGATCAGGAAGACTCCAACGCAAGTAGCGTACATCCGTATCTGGTTCCTAAGGGGGCTCATTCATCATTTGGCCCTTTCATATAACCGGGATGTCCTGCAGACTTTGCTGCCTTATGTTACCGTACTCTTCAGGGCCAGCGACAGTTTGGAATATGTTCCAAAATGCTGGAGGGAGGTTCGGGTGAATTTTATTCTAAAAACGGAAAAAAGATCGCCAGAGGAGATTAGGTCTTATAGACGTACATATTAGCATCACATCAATTTTACTGAAAACCATAGAGAAAATTCTTGGACTCTGGGCAGCTTTGATAATACTAGTTTCAAAGTAATTCAGAAACAATCACTGAGAAGGGATAGAGACCCCTCCACCATAAGGTGGTGGATTACAAACATGCTAAAAAACATGAGGATTACGGAGGAGGTTTTCTCTCTCCCTTATTGTGGCTGGTCGTGATAGATTAATTAATTACCAGACTGAGAAATTTAGACTTCTCGAACATTACATGTGCGGACGACCTAGTCTTGATGGTTAGGGGCATATTCGCAAATACAGTACAGAAACCGGAGGAAAATTGTCCTCCCGCCGATAGCCCGGGGGGAGGGTAATTCTCCAACTGTAGAAGTTCTATCTGGGTGTCGTACTTGATCAGGATTTAACATGGAATCCTCACTTAAATCATACTACAAACAAGGCAAATAAGGCCTACTTCACCTGCCAAAGGATGATTAGCAAAATGTCGCGACTGATCCCACAAATGTTGGTTTGGCTCTATCGGGCCGTCATAAAACCTATGATCTCTTACGCAGCGTTTGTATGGTGTCCAAAGACGGAGCAGAGGTTAATCTGTGTGGGTGCAACTAGAGCAATGCGGACTTATCTAACAGCTGCCCTTGAGAGAATACTGAATGTCTCACCACTCCACCTATGCACCCTACAAAAAGAAGCCGATTCAAGAGGTCTGACCCTAAAAATAGCCAAAATTAAAACCATAAGGCCAGGACAGTATCCTATATAAATTAAATTTTAATGAGGAATTAATCCAACTATCGGATTTGATGGTAAGGACAATCCACTGTCGGATGAATTTTACTATTAGTTTGCCGGATAGGGCACTGATAGAAAATATTATCTCTTCCCTTTCCCGCCATGCTTCTGTATGGTATACGGATGGGTCAAAAACAGACGGGGGTACCGGTGCAGGGATAGTCTGGCCCGACCTAGAACTATGCATACCACTGGGTAGCACCCCCACAGATTTTCAGGCAGAGACCTTTGCTGACCGAGATCTATATAATCTCGGACAGCCAGGCAGTTCTTCTAGCCTTATTAGGAGCTTCAGTGTTCAACTCGAAATTGATCTGGAGCTGCTAGTGTAATTTATTAGAACTGGGTAAAGCAAACAACGTCACCCTTTTATGGTCTCCTGGCCACTTCACCATTAGAGTAAATGAGGCAGCAGATTTTCTGGGTCGTAGTCCTAATATTGCTTTTTCCAAAACCCACTTGGCAGATGGTATAAGGGACTGTTGGACTCCAGAACTATAGGAAATTACTCTGGGAGTCCTCCATTAGGATGAGACAGGCCAAGAAATTATTCAGTTATATTATTATACGTCTGGGATAGGCACCGAGAATTGACTGCCAATCCCTATGATCCCTTACCTTGTTTTTAACAGGGCACGGCCCTTTTAACGGCAACCTTCGTATAATGGGAAGGTCCCTTACGGGCAAGTGCAGATTCTGTGGCTACGGTAAGGATACATCGGACCATCTACTTTTGACATGCGATGGTATCATCCTAAAAAGATTGAAGTTCCACAATACGTACATAATTCAGTGGCCTAACGCCGACCCACTGGATATGCATCAGGTAGCAGCGTTTATCAAGGATTTAGACCTACATTTCACGTTGGAATCTCTAGGGAAGCACAATATGCCCCAATGGTCGCAGTGCTCTGGACAACGAACACCCACGTAATTTTGACTGCTCTCGGGGGACGAATACGACACTACTTTCACTGCTTATAATGTTGTTGTATTGGCTTCATAACTTTCAAATCCAGCATTTGACCATCCATTCTGAGGTTGCTTCAGATTATTATGCTGGTTTTTTATTGAATAGAGCTTTAATATCAGCGAACAAAGTGATACAATTTTTTTTTAATTTAATTGGTTGAGAATTGATCAACGCTTAATTGTAGAATTAAAATATCATTACTTTTTGAATCATGTAAGCTGAGACAATGAATGTTTAATTTTAGAGGATCGATTTCTTCAATACAAAACACCTATAAAAATGCATCACGTACTATTTACGAGGCATCATATAATCCGTGCAGTTCAACACTTTGAAATATTTGGAATCTTTTGACCGCATTTGATTTGATTTTGAATCTTCCGAGTTGCTGGGAATTGCAAATCGCCTGTAGGTCACCCAGCTTTACTACAGGAAATGTAAATAAAACTGGAGGGTGCCTGGTATCCAGAGTCCGCATATTTTGGACTAATTAACCTATCAGCCATTCATCCATCGGCATATGCTGTTCCACCTTAGATTAGGGTGTTTTATCAAGGTTTTCTCCATTACAAAATGTGCCAAATGACCTTAGTTACCGGTGGTTGCCACGAGCAGGCAGCACATACACTTTCGAATTGTGAACAGGTTACCCCTTACACAATTTTAGCCATTACGCAGCTGCCTAATACATGATCAGAACAGCTTACATGATGAGCACCCTACAGGAAGGTTGCGGTAATTTGGTAGATGAATCTACTCAACTTTGGTCGCCCTCCAATAGACGCCAAACCACCGCTTTGTAAAGTAAAACTTTATTGGCTAACGACAACTGGAATTTTCTTCTCATCAGTCAATACATTTTGGAAAATATGATCCTTATGTGGTTGCGGTTTGCTTCTATATGATTTTTCCACTTTAACCTTCCATCGAGGTGCAAACCTAAGTATTTTACCTTTGTTTGTTGAGGAATATTTTTATTGTTTAATTTCACTGGTGAGCAGGTGTGTTTGTTCAGCTTGAATGTGACGTGAATTAATTTGTTTTCGTTCACTTTTATTTGCCATGCCTTCAGCCACTCTGCGATTTTGTTCAAATGATCCTGTAATTCCTTTGAGGAATTATTTAGTGACACCAGGATAGTCTTGTCATCGGGAAATGTTGATATTATTACTTTGTTGTTAATATTGGCCCTAGAACGCTGTCTTGCGGGACACCTGCATTGATATCCTTTAAGCAAGCAGTTGCGCTATTTTGTTTGACCATGTATTGCCTTTGAAGAAGACAGTTTCCCAAAACTGGGTGGAATTTCTTCCGTAGAAGCTCTTTAGTTTTGTATATTGGTAAATCGTGCCAAACTTTATCAAAGGCTTGTGCGACATCAAAAAAGGCAGCAGAACATTATTTCTTTTCCTCGAAGGTGATTTTGATTGCGTTCACAATTCTGTGTACGTGCTCTGTAGTAAACCATGTTGGTTTCAGAACCCAAGTTGATGGTCTGAAACACCGCGCCGTTATTCTTATATCGATTTAAATTTCGTTAGTAATATTTTTCTAATACCTTTGAGAGTGTGGGCAGCATGTTAATTGAACGATATGATCAGGTCTGCGTTTCATTTTTCCCTGGCTTACGTATCATGGTGATCAAATATACCTTCAATCTTTCCTTGATCATTTTTCCAGTTATTTCCACTTTTTCGGGCCTATACAAGGAATACAATCCTAACTTTCTTCCAATTATAGTTTATAGATTTGTAGGATAAACCATTATCCATTTGCTGGGGTGGCACGAAATAATTATCTTCTTCGTATGGCGCGAATACTGTTGTTAGATGAGCAACAAAAGCATTGGCTTCTCGCCCAATTGGTAGTCTAATCGGCGGATTCGAATTTGTTGGTTCTGGTTTCCTTCTTCGCGCAAAACAAATCTTAAGGACTTAATAGCTCGATTTAATTTCCATTTCAAAAACGATGATTTTGTTTTCTGCCATTGACGGCGAATTTTTCACTTTTCCTGGATTAGTTCCTGTGTATTACGTGATAGTTTATTAACTTTTTCAGAACTACCTATGCCGGGTGTAGTCCTTTCAGCTGATAATGTCATGATATCTTTTAGATTTTCTGCCGCCGCATCAATATCAGCGGGTATGATCAGAGGAATATTAAGTTGACAATTTTCTTCGACTAGCCTCCTACATTGAGCTTAGTTAGTTTGCTTGTTTGTACGACGGTTTGGCATTTCGTTCCTTAGGACCTCGGTACTCACTGTTACTATTACCATTCCCTTAGCATATGTACGTGGAATGCCCTTAGTTAAACAAAAGTCAATTAAATCAAGAATTTTATTTTTATGCATGGGCCAGTAAGTTGGGTTACCGGCAGATAAATAATTCAGGAACAGCTCCTCTATAGATTCATAAAGTTGCTTGCCTTTCGTCGATGTTATTTTGGAATCACAATGCGCATGTTTAGCGTTATAATCACCCCTGCAAGAAATTTATTACCCAACTGGAGTTTTTTTATAACACGTTTCAGAGGACAATACACTGCCGATATGACACAGTTTCCAAACCACCCCTGCAGACAGATGCTCGTTTTGATCTTCTTTTAATCAATACAGCAGTGCCTCCATGTGCTTTTCCATCTATGTGCTGGGTGTCATAAATAGAGTATCCATTAATTTTGAAATATTTATTTTTGGTAAAGTGCTCGGTAAGAAATGCATGTACCTCCGCTTTATGTTGTGCTAGGCCGTTTGCATTCCATATGGCTGCTTTGATTATGGTAATTTTTTGCTTTTTACTACTATCTGCAACAACGTATTAAAATTCTGCGTTATTAGATCCATGAATTCAAATTCTACATTATTAGGTCAATTTGTTTAAATCTGTTGAGATGTTTTTCTCTACACTTGCTTGCACTTTAGGAGCAGTACCTTTAAGAACACTTGCATATGAAACCCCTTGGTGCACGCTGCCGTTTACGGTTACGTTCTGTTACAATTTCTTCTTTTCTAACTGAAAAATTTAGATTAAAGATTCGTTGCTCTGCTCGCTACTTTGGATTGATTCTTCTTTTCAAATCTAGATAAATTGCTAGCACCCTCTATAATTAGCTGTGTGATTACCAAAGCAGTTGCTGCATTTTCTTACTGATGTTTCCATTTTTGCTTTATTGCAAACTTTTGAAATATGGAGTTTACCACATATAACACAAACATCTTTCAAAATGCAACATGCTCTAGTATGCCCAACACCTTGGCACTTAATACACTGTACCGGCATATTTCTTTTCCTTAGTTCCTCGATAGTAACCCTTCTGTTCATTAGATATTTTAGGTCAAATATTACATATTTGCCCTTGACCTTTTTATTGTCTGGTTCTAATTCCAGACGGAATAATGGCTGAGGCACCTTCTCCCGATTAAAAATATAAGTAATAGTTCTGCATTGGAGGCCTTTTTTAACGAGTTCAGATTGTATTTCGTTTGCACCCACGTAACTCTCTATTCCTTTTAACATATTAACTAATCCTTTTTGGCTCTTTAGTTAATACGTATAGTAATGTTTACCAACTTAGTCAAAATGTTTAATTAACCTTCTGTAAGCATGGAGCGGTTGAATTTTTGGTTCTTTTATATCTCCCGGAAAAATAAAATGCACCTCCCGGCTTCTCAGTTTTTGACCCTTTACCTATTACCAAGCGTTAATTTAACACTATGGATACCTTAATACTTATTACCCAATTGGTTCAGGGAGCGAGGGAACCTTCCCAAAAGCTTACACCACAGCCTTAAAAAACAGAAGAAAGCACAAGGGAGGCGTAAGACTGGGACTCCTTTCAGAGGAACCTAAGAATATACGAACTCGGGCTAGATAAAGCACAAAGGAAGTCTTGGAGACTCTCCTGTAATTAAATGTACGCAAATCTCCGAAACTGGTAGCCTTGGGAAGATTCTCTCTACCAACACAATCAGACACAGTTATTTAATTAAAGCGGACGGTTCTTGGACAACTTTTACTGAGGAATCCTAGGAGATTTTTAACAAACCTACGTCCCAGGAAGGTGACGACTTGATAAAACTTATTACTCATCAAAAGTAATACGATCAGTGTGCAAATAGGACGTCGTTAGTAGGAAACGGATTGGCGAATATTCACGTCTATTTGGAAATAATCTTGAAAGGGTGTTTAAAGCTGATATATATTTCTGCAAAATGGGCGAAGGTCTAGATGGTCTTTATCCCGAACTCGAGAAAATGGTCAGATATGCCCACTCAATGAATCAAAAATAAAACCCAGAAAGAGGGCATTGTCTCAACATGTATACTAGAAAGGGTCATTTGTGGACTAAATCTCTGCAGGCCCAAGGGTTCCTCGATATTGCGATAAAGGTATTTACAAGGTTAAAACTAAGACAATAAGGGAAGAATTGGCATTGCTGAACGATTGTTATTACTGGACTCATATGCTTGTATAAGCGGGATTGACAACTATGAGCTGGGTGAAGCCACCATAAGAAAGCGGTTAATTAGGCGGCAGAGCGGGTACTCTTTACTTCGCCAAAGTAATGCCTGTACTTGTGAATGGACATTCCCTTCAAAGAAATCCACGGGGAATTTGTCAAAATCGGAAACCATAACTATATAATTCTTGACGGATCGCCTTCAAGCTAGGTGGCAAAGTGGGATTCTTGTGTGTTCTGCTATAAATTGAATCTGAACATTTCCGTTCGTCTCTAAGTTATTGAAATTCCGTCAAAAATTACCAAGTATTTGATTAATTCAAAACCGATTTTCTATATATTTTGAAAGGCCCTAACTTAGGCCCTTAGTCTAGATGTTTGTATGATTGGTTAGAGAATTGAATTGGGGTTGAGTTGGAATTGAGTTGGAGTTAGATTGGGGTTTAGCAGTTCAGCTACGGATTTATTTTTTTGTTCAATTGTCGGTTGAATTAGAGTTAGCTTGAGATGCGTTCATGAATGCATATAGCTTTTAAGACGAGAGTGGTAGTTGGAACTAGAGCTTGAGTTATTTTGTGTTGGGTTCATATACCAATGTAGTTTTTCAAGTCGCGTTGATAAGCTGAAGGCTGAGTTGTTGGTCGAATTATAGGTTAAGTTAGGAATGAATTGAGTTCATAGACATATGTGTATGCAATTTTCACACCATTTTGGATAAAATGTGGAACTTAAGTTGAGTTGAGTTCATGTACACGTGCATTTTTTCAAACCATATTAATTTTGTGATTAGGTGGGGCATTGAGTTCGAGTTGAATTGAAGTCTGAATTTCTGGTCGAGTTAAGGTTGATTAAGGTTGGGTTAGGGTTGAGTTGGAGTACATTCAACCCCTTAGTTGGGGATTTATTTTGGGAGAATTGAGTTGCAAATTAGCTTGATTTGTTCTGGATTTAGTTAATGTTCGCATGTAGTTTTTCGGACAGTGTTGATTTGAGGATTTAGTTGGACGATCCGGTTGTGTTACCGGTCTAGATATTGCCAAGGTATTGAGTTGCGGTTGAGCGATGTGGTTCTGTTGAGGATTTATTTGAGGGTTGAGTCTAGTTTTCGAACCGTGTTGATTTAGTGTTTGGTAACGTTAAGTTGATGATTGGCGTCATTGTTGAGTTCAGGGTTGAATTGAAGGTTGGGTTGAAGTCAAGTTATAGTTGATTAGCATTTGAGTTGTGTGCTAACACTATTAGGTTAGCTTGAGTTGATTTTAGTTGAGTTCAAACACGCATATAGCTTTCGTATCCAGTTGATTTCAGGATTGTGTTGGTTTGAGGTTCAGATTCACTTCGAGTTAAGTTAGGTTGAGTTAGTTTGCGTTGTAGTTGAGCGAGACATTAATTTGGGTTTTTGGGGGGGGGGGGGAGGTTGTTTTTAGGTTAATGGTTCATTTCACTGTTAACTTTGAGTTTAGTTGGTGATTGAATTGAGGATTAGGTTAGCGGTTTATTTTGTGATTGCGTTTAGGGTTGCCTTCCTATTAAGTTGGAGATTGATTGACTGACTTTCAGGAGTGTGATTGTGATCATTTAGTGAGGTGTCAGCCATTTATTTTTTTTAATTTAAAACTGAATGAACTGATGCTCGTCAAAATATAAAAAAAACGAACATCAACAGCACCATGTAATTATGTGTCAAAAAAGAGATATAAAACATGCTCATATGCTGCTGATCCCGTCAAAGTAAAAGGCAAACCTAAAGTTCCGGATGCCATTGATTTCAGATATTATTTTACCTGAAATTCCAAGACCATGTAGACTATATAATGAATTCGCCATTTGTGGTTATTTTAAAACATACTTCAGATTGAAATTCAATTGCCTTATTAAGTAAGCTTAAGTTAGGAAATGGGGATCGCACTACTGACAAAGGTCTGCCTGAGGATAGAATAGAAATGTTCGCTTATATACAAGAAATTTTTGGAGATATCCTAATCAACGTCACCCATCCATCAGGTAGGTGGTCTCATAAAAGGTCATACTTTCTTTGGTGGCAAAAGCGTACCCAAGCCACCTTACCTTTGATGATTTTTTAATCTGATGATGTCAACTTTATCGAGATCGTTTCTGATCTCGTGATTTATTTATATTCTGTATTTGGCTTGTTTTTAAATTCACCAAAAATTTATGGCATGTTTTCTGCTAGCAGTGACCAAGACCAAAGTTGCCAACTGGTCTTATCAGGGCTTTATTGATGTCCAGTTTTTACTTTGAAACTTGAATATTTTCATGTTAGCATAAAATTATTATTATTATCTCCCAATTGGTGGTTAGAGGTCTATTGGAGGGAGGGGGGGGGCCAAATTTGAGTGGATTCATTTACCGACTCCGTAACCTTCCAGTAGGGTGCGCATCATGTGAGCTGTTCTGGCCATGTATTAGGCAGTATGTAAGGGATAACCTGCTCACAATTCGCAAGTGTACGTGCTGCCTCCTCATGGCAACCACTGGTAACTAAGGCCATTTGGCATATATTTGGGCATTTGGCACAGGCTAAAGTATGGATCTAAAAAAGAAAACGTTGACAAAAAACCCTAATCTAAGGTGGAACAGCATATACCGATGGATGAATGGCTGAGAGTATATAATGGCTCCAGTTTTATTTATTTATTTACCAACTTAAAAAAAAAAATCTCGTTACAATTTTAAAATATTCTACATTACATGACAAACAAAAAAAAAAAAACTTTACCAAAAATTAGAAAGAAAATCTGACATCATAACCTTAAATGCATCTCTTGACTATTTAAAATCAAAAATGGACCGTACTTTATTCAAAGCAACCGAGACATTATAAACAGGTTCATTCATGGCTAAATTACTCCTCCACTCGATCGTAACACACGTGTTGGAACGTAAAAAGAAAATAAATCGAGCATCTCATTACAATCAATTCTACAAACGAGGAGATCACGGACAAAAGTGGCACACGTCGCAGTTATACGAATAGAGAGAGGTTCCAATTTTAATAGTTTATATCGTCCCCTATAAGGAGAAAGAATATAATTTGGAAGATTAGTGTTCCTCCAGGTAATCTACGCAAGGCATATTTTAAGAACTGTCTTTGAACACTTTCTATAAGATCAGAAGAATCCTGATAAAATGGGTCCCAAATAACTACGCCATAATCTAATTGCGAGCGCACCAACGTATTATGCAAGATTCTAATCGCATAAGGATCCCAGAAGTCTTTGGAGAATCTTTTAACAAACCCTAACATGGAAAATGCCTTAGAAACAATGCCCTGTATATGAATTTGGAAGGATAAATTAGAAGCGAATTTGATACCCAAATCTTTCTCAATTCTATGGTCTTTGAGAAAAAATTCGTAGTCAAAGTTCAAAACATTCCTTCTACGGGAAAATCGCATTGTTTTACATTTCTTAGTATTCAATAATAAATTTTGGTAAATACACCAATTCGTAAAATCCGATAAATCCGACTGTAGCTCCTCTGCATCCCGAATATTCGAAATAGTTTTAAAAATTTTAATATCGTCAGCATATATAATAATCTCAGAATACTTAATACAGTTAATCACATCATTAATAAAAAGAATGAATAAAAGGGGACCCAAATGGCTTCCCTGGGGAACCCCTGACGTAACATGAATCCGTCTCGACAAGTAATTTCCTATCTTAACGATTCCAATTTAAGGAATAGTAGTTTGTGATCTATTTTGTCAAAGGCCTTGCCAAAATCTGAATAAACAACCTGTACATCCATCCCCAATTCAAAAGCCGTTGAAATATAATTGGTCAGTAAAAACAAATTTGAGACAGTTGATCTGTCAGGAAGGAGTCCATGTTGCTTAGAATAAATAAACCTACGAGTATAAAAAAAAAAAAATCTTTGACTAATTTTTCAAAAAGCTTCGGCAAAACGGATAAAATACAGATGGCTCGATAATTAGTAATATCACTTCTGGAACCCGACTTAAATATTGGTTTAATTAAAGAGCATTTCCAAAAGTTCGGGAAGTATCCTTGCGACAGCATGTGCTGTCATTCTAAGAACCAAGGGAGGGATGGAATCAAACCCTGCACTTTGATTGATATCAAGCGAGAGTAGACCATTCAAAACAGTATCAAGTTCCAATTGCAAGGAACAATTAATATTAGCCACTAAACAATAGCTCGATATCGAATCTGTCGTTAACGGTTTCTTCTGATCCAAACGATCGTCCAAAAACATAGTAGACGGATATCCCTTAGTTTTTCCTTTAGAATCAACGAATCTCCAGAAGCTATCAGGTCTATCCTTTATGTTCGATTCGATCTCCAAAATGTAATTTTTGTAAAGAAATTTATTCAATATTCTAAGTTCATTTCTCAAGGATTCAAATACAGCGTATCTATCAGGAGTAGGGCAAAGTTTAAATCTTTTATGAGCCTTGTCTTTACGGTTTTTCAGATTAATAAGCTGTTTATTATACCACGGTTCCTTCAACTGACGAGTAGTTTTAAATTTAGGAATAAATTTCACCATTCTTACATTTAGAAGTACTTCCTTTAAATGATCATTACCCTCAAATGCACTCCAATCATAATTCTCAAGAAAAGCATTAAAGGAATCGTAGTCCCCAGTTTTATAATTAAAATTTTCAACAAATAATTCATCCTTGACAATTCACATACATCAAATGACAGTGACACTTTTATTGGAAAGTGGTATATGCTCGACGTTCCAGCTAAATCGTCACACGCCTCGACAATAACTTCTTGATCCAACGGCAAAACCACCCGGTCCAAAACATTCCCACACTTGTTCTTCACGTCCATACATTGTTTGAGACTAATTGAAAGTAATCCGGTCATGAAGTTGTCATAATTCGCATTCAAGTTCAACGGAGTTAGAAAATCATCAACTCGAAGCCAATTAACATTTGGTAAATTGAAATCACCGAATATACATAAAGGATCCTCTAGACTTGATAATATCAATGACTTTATCATACACCCCAAAATTAGAATCGCATGGAATATACATGACACAAACGATTTTCTTACAGACAAAAATTTATTCGCAACAGCAATTAGCACACCTCCACCTTTCATATATGTGTCTTTAAGAAGATGTCTGTCTCGACGATGAACAATGTACGATGCCGGAAAATATTCTTCCGTCTTAAAATTAGATATGTTAGCCAAGACCCCGCTATACAGACCACTTCATATTCATCCTCAAGTAAAGATAAAAATAGATTCCATGATTTAGAGCGAATACCGCTTGCGATATCATATGTTTATTCTTAGAGTAGCTGAATTTACTTGATGTGCGGTGATGATAAAATAGTAGAATTTATAGTGGAATTTAACGGAGGTGCTGATCGAGCCAGACACCAAACACGTTTTTTGATTTCCGCGGATGACTCATAAAAGTTCGTATCAGTATACCTGGAGGCCACATGTCTGAACAATTTAATTTATTGTAATGTTCCCGAGTCAAACCAATTTTAAAAGAAACGAAATTAAGTGCGTTATCCGCATCACGATCCTTAGCCAGCAGTGATTTACAATCCACCTGGTTAGCATTGCAGTCCAATATTTTCGAGCAAATATAAGTTTGTACAGCCTCCTTTTTCACCGAGGGATGGAACCTACTAACATACAGATACATTTTATCCTATACAACAGCTGATAATGCCCTGATTAGAAGAAGGTATCAACAATCTTGCAGAACTATTAGTATGGTTTACATTATTCACATATGATGGATGTTCAGATGAATCCGATACACCGATTGCTTTATCCATTAATGCACTAATTAACTCTTTGTTTTTGGTTACTTCTAATTTCAATTTTTTTATTTCAATAGCCTCCAACGCTCTATCCACAATAGCATCAATTTTTTTAAATAGCTTTGTTACATTCTTATCCGCAAACCGCGGATGGCCGCGCGATAAATTCCACTACAATGATAATGGTATTGATTGCTACAAAAATTACAGCATACTATATCCATAAAATTAGCGGCGAATGACTTGGAACAGCTGTTACATATCATTATATAAAAAAAAAAAAAAAAAATATTCGCAACTAAAATGATTCGATTTTATGTAGTAGTTATTTAGCCTTTCTGTAGTAAAGCTGGGTGACCTGCAGGGGATTTACAATTCCCAGCAACTCGTAAAAATAAAATCATACGGAAGACGGAGCAGGTTCTTGGGTTCCAATGCTACCTTCTTTTTGGCGGAACTACATGCTGTAGTAAACATCTAGGAGGGGGAGCAATAAGCCCAGATAGTATGTTTCACGTACCGGGTAGCAGTATTATCAAGTTTATTAAGAGCCTAAATATTGACTGGACGGATAATTAAGCAGGGTCCAAGGCAATAGATCTTTTAGGTCGCAGTGCGAGGTGGCTGATCTCCCACATGGCCCTTCAGTAATAATAATAATAGCATAAAATACTCTAAAAACAACGTTTTGCTCATTGAAATAAAATCCTCGCGCGTCTCCCTCAAATTTAACCATCACATCAACAACAATTATTTAACAGGTAATTAAATTTGTTTCTATTTAGTTTTGGCAATACTAAACAGTACTAAAAGACTAAAGGGAGTTATAACTTTATTCGGGTTTTCGGGTACCATTTTAAAATTTTGTTCGCGGTATTAGCGAAAGCTCAAATTTTGTTCATGCGATTGTCGTTTCCTTCATGAATAATTTAAATTAAATTAGTACCCAAAAAAATCTAACCATAATGCCAATGCACCACACAAAAGCATAAAAAAAATGCATTTTATCTTAAAACTAAAATCTCGGTGTAAAAGGCAAACTTTTTTCATCTAATATTATTATCACCCTTTAATGAGAAGAATTTCAAGCACTGTACGAGTAATATAATGATAATATAATATAATAAAACCTAATTTAAGTAGTTGGAAAAGTTCTAAAAAAAACTAAAACTAAAACGAAACAAACAAAAAAAATCATCACAAGCTTTTTCCTTATGTAACCTACAGCGCGCAAAGTAGGTAAGATAAAAACAAAGATCCTTCTAACTTCTTTGTATATTTATCTAATTATATTATACAGATGTAAGTAGATACGATACCAAATTACTAAGAAGTAGAAAAAGCGTACGAAACTTTTTCCGTTTTTTTCTTTTGTATTTTATGTTCCTTTCGTTCGTATATACGAGTATGTGTGAAAAACTAAAAGCTCCAACAACACAAAAAAAAAATAAAAAAACAAATATTCAACCGCTGATAACAGATAAAAAAAACTTTTAGATTGATAAAACTAAATATATAAAATTATTATCAACTATAGAAGGTTCGTATATGTTAGTTTGTGTATGTGTGTGTGTGTGTATGTGTGCTGTTTCGCTTATCTCTTATATATGTATAGTGCTTTTATTCTGTTCAATTTAGAACGTATCTAAACGTACAAACAGCAACAACAATAATATTGTATGAAATGAAAAGCTTTATCTAAATAAAACTTTTCTCAAAACGTTTGATTAAATAAAAAGTATGAAAAGACAAGAAACGATATTTAATTTTATTTTTTGGGAAATTGATAGAAAATTACTTATTGTTACAGATGATTTAGTTTCTCGTCTTCTTCTTTTTGTACATAATATTGATTGTTGTTGTTAATGTTTCTTTAAAAAAAAAAATTTACAGAACAAAAGGATTCCTTCCCTTTCATCATATCAGAAAAAGCTTTTTATAAAGCTCTTTCTGTAACGTATGCTGATAGATTTAATCCATGTTCATCATGTTTCAATTCTGACATTCTGAATGAAAACTAAACTAAATGTAAGGAAACCAAATTTTCCGATCAATAAAAGCATAATATTGTGCTTTAAGTCAACCCAAAAATTTAATTCCGTTTTGTTTTATTGTTGCTTATCTCTCTCGGTATGTAAACACTATATGCCGCCACTATCTAAAATCTTAACAAAAATTTACTTCAATTTGCGTATTTTACAACAACAGTTTGATTTAAAATGTTTATCCTTTTATTTACTTTTCTGAGAAAGCTCAACTAACAACCCCTCGCACAAAGACAATTGAAACAAATTTTTATGATATTTTTTGCACAAAATTTGTCTTATTTCACTCCTTATTTAGATTGTTAAATGTGTTTGTGTGTGTGTGTGTGGTATGTATCCCTTAAACTTTTTTATACAAAAGAGTTTCCTTTTAAATAATTTCGGATTTCAACTTTTATTTTGTCTGTCTTTACAAATTTATCCTTTGTGTGTGTATGTGTATGGGGTTCTTCTGTCTAATAAATTTATAGTTGTTGTTATTTAACTATATTACCTACTATAAATATACCCCAACAATTCTTAGGTTCGTTTTTTTTTTCTTGTATTGCGGAAACAGAAAAAGGAGTAGAAATCCATTTAAAAACGATAAACTTTTATCTTATGTATCCTGAAGGAACTATTTTTTTGCGTTTCAAATGGTACAAGAAAAAAATGTTAAGAAAAATAAAAAAGAAAAGAACATTTTGGTTTAAAGGAAATGGTAAATTGTGGAGACTTGATTTTTCAATTTTTTATCTCATCTTAAAGATGAAGCAAAAAAAAAAAAAAAAGAGGAAAACCTTGTCGTAAATACTCGCTCGAAATTTAATTTAGTTTGTTGCTCGTTTTCAATTTAGTGTTGTCAATATTAATTGGTAGTGATTATGTTTGGCTTTTGGTTAATCACACAACCCCGTGCAAGATTTGGTAAATGGAATTATCATGCATAACACTTTCATGAATCGACCTTTATATTTGCAATTTGAATCACTTACTGTGATGTGATTAATATTTGCCTTAGGCTTTCTCAAAACGGGATCCCTGGATCCCGTTTTTGTCTCAAAAGCATGACCGGAAAATCCCGGGATTGCTCGGATTTCGATTTTTTTTCTTATATACTATTATATCTCTATACGGGCATGGGAATAATATATTACTGTAAAACCTTGGTTTAAGAGACTAGTCCGAATGTAGAAAATTTCAATATCTCTTATGGAAGTGTATGCATCAATGGCATTTTGAAGTCAAATGCAGGAGTAGGAAGGAGCTCTATTTTTTAACCGATTACGATGAAATTCAGCATGCACGATGAAAATAGGATTCTAAAATGAGTTCTGAATGGATGATGTTCTGTAATATGGCCAACTAGGATAGAACTTGGCTATTCCTTAGCCGATTTTATGCAATTCGCCATGTTATTGAAAATGGGATCCTAAGTTGATTTTTAAATGAAGTTCTGAAATATGGCCAAGTAATATATATTTTGATTATTTCTTGACCGATTTTAGTGAAATTTGACATGTGCGATCGAAATGGGAATCTAAAATGATTTTTAGACGAAGTTCTCAATTACGATCTATTAGGATTGATCGTATTTGTCTCACCCAGTTTTTCTTTTTTTCCTTTGAATTTCCTGACAGATGCTTAATAAATATGTCAATTCACAAAAACATCAACAGGCAATATCATAAAAGCTATGTTGAAGTTTATGTAAATCAGCAGATGTTGAGGGTAATGATGAAAATCAATAAAGAAACAGCCAATTTCTATCTTAATTCAGGCCATATTTCAAAATTGTATCTATAAATTATTTTAGTATCCCGATTGAGGAATAGCTAAGTTACACAACTAGGCAATATTCCAAAACTTTATCCACAGATCAATTTAGAATTCCATTTGTATTGTACCTGTCGAGTTTCATCGTAATAGGTTTAGAAATAGCCAAGATCCATCATAATTGGCCAAATACACATGTGAAATCGCATGTCGGTTTGACTCGAAAACCAATTAATCATTCATGCCCTACTTCACGTACCACCGTTTTGGTGCCTTTCGTTTTCTATGGCATAAGTGTTCTTTTATGTCCCCAAATATGTTATGTTAAGGGTTAACCGATTACGATGATATTTGACATGTACGACGAAAGTTGGATTTTTAGTTTTGAAATAGGGCCAATTAGGAAGGAGTACGGTTGTTTCTTCACCAATTTCATGTCACATTTATTGAATTTCATCGAGTTCCTTCCTAACTAACCATATATTCCAGAGCTTTTTCTAAATATCATTTAAAATCCCATTTCCATTGTGTATGTCCAATTTCATCATAATCGGTTATCAAAATAGTAAAGTTCCTTCCTAATTGGTCTGAATTTGACTTGAAAATTCGGATAAATGTGAATAAATTACACTGAACGAGATTATTTTCTACATTCGGATCTAAGGCACAGTCAGAAATAAGAGACCAGAAAATCCCCAATAACACCGAGGTTCTTCTATAATGTATTAATCATATGTTGTTATTGAGTTACACAATATAAACTAAATAAATCAAAATCCAGTAAATCCCGGGATTTTCCGGTCATACTTTTGAGAACGGAATCCCGTTTCAGAAAACCTAATATGTTTACATATTTATATGTAGTGGTGAAGATTTTTATCAAATGTCCTTAGTATGTACTTGGCGTAAAAACTATCAAATGGCCGGTATCTGTTATCGGTCATATAAATAACAAGTAATATTTGCAACAAACGTTGTACAATTTCCCCCCAACGAAATTTGGGTAACAAAAATCAAAGTCAAGCACTTATGTAAAAAATGAACAAATTAATTATTAATTATTGATTATTGATTATTAATACTAAAAATGTATTAAAATGTCTCGTTTTCATTAATGAAAAAATACTTATTAATTATTAATTATTATTTAATTATTAATGATTATTAACTATTGATTATTATTTATTAATTATTAATAATGTCCCGTGTGGGGTTATGCTAGCTCCCCTATTGGGCGACTCCCCAAGTGGCGGATAGGGGAAGCCCGCCATATATGGCAGGTGCCGGGGAAATCAAATACCTGGGGCAGACCAAAAACTAGTTCCTCCAAGCTAAGGTGGCACTGCTTATGCCGAAAGCTGCATGGCTAAGGGGAAGCTTAGTCGCTAATATGCGAACTCCAAATTAGGCGCCATTTGGTTTTAAACCCGTAACCTTCCTGTGATAATGCAGATCTCTGTCATAGGTGACCGTTATTTCTCGTGCAACTCGTGGGAATAAAAATGGATACAAAACAAAATATACCAACAAATGAGGATGGTGGTGCTCCTCAAGCGTCACAAAATAGCGGAAAAGCCATTGCGGCTGCCAAACCCCAGGCAGATGGAAGGGGCACTAACGTATCGGTAGAAGAAGGCAAACACGTGTCCAGTTTTGACGGTAATTGGACAGTGTTTGATGGACCAAGCATTTTCCGAAGAAGCAGTACCGTGCAAAGGTCACCGCCGCCTCCTCTATCACAGCAGAGCGCTGTACCAAGGGATGCTGGACACTTGAAAGTACCAACAGAGGAAGAAAAAAACGCAGTACTACAGATGGAGGACAATGCCACAGTCATTGCCCCTATTTTTATGCTGCTGAAAGTTGTAGATCAACAGCTTCAGGTTTGTAAAGACGCCATTTTAGCAATGAAACGGGCAACGCATAAACAGAGGAATATTAGCATGGAGGTCAAAAGCGGTCTATGTAAGCTAGAAGAAGCCATAGACATACTTTCTCTGCTTAAAAGGAAACGTTGGAGGGACTATCGAAGGGAAAGCCAGACGGAGTCCCTGACATCGGTGGATACCGATGTAGCCCCTCCTACCGTGAACATTAACAAAATGCGAGCATCCTCTAGCCCCAAAAAAAAAACGGGAAGAGAAGAAAAATAAACTAGGGAATAAAGGAAACCCAGAAGGGGTTGGTCCGGACAACGAAAAAAGAAAAGAGAAAGGGGAGGAATTAAAACCGTGGACTGTAGTCCGGTCAAGGAAAACACCAGCCAAAAAGAAAAGACGAAGAAATAGACCACGAAAACTCAAAATAAATCCGGAGGCCCTACTGATTAAAACCGGAAAGGATCTAACATATGCACAAGTGCTGGGTACGATAAGGGATAAGGTTAACCCGGAGGCTTCGGATACAGAAATCAAATCTGTACACCGTACCAGGATGGGCGATGTCCTCTTGGAATTTGGCGCAAATACGGGAAATAAGGGAACCTTCTGCGAGGCCTTGAGAGGTGCCCTGGGAGGGATGGCAACAGTGCGAAGCCTGGAACCCAAAATCACCCTCGAAATCAGGCACCTTGACTGTTTGTCCACTATAGATAAAGTGAAGGCAGCCATCCAGAGAGATCTTAAAGATTTTTCTGGGGAGCTGAAGGTGTCAGTTACAAAGACAAACTCGAGGGAACAATGGATGGTCTTCGTGGAGATCAATGCACGAGAAGCACATGAGCTTCTTAAGATAGGCCGTATAAAAATAGGATGGCTATACTGCAGGATAGTGTGCAAAACTGTAGTTATAAGGTGTTACGCTTGCTTTTGCTTTGGTCATCACCAGGCGACCTGCAAAGCACCCAACAGAAAGGATCAGGGCATATGTATCCAATGTGGGGAGAAAGGCCATATCAAGAAGGACTGTCAGTCAGACCCAAAGTGTTTCCTCTGCGCTGAACATCCAATTGGGCCCGAACAACTAAAACACGTACCCGGGTCAGGGGCTTGCAAAATCTTAAGGCAGGCCCTTGATAAAGCAAGAAACAGAAGCTTGAAGTGAAGGTTTTTCAGAGTAACCTTCATAGAATTAAGACAGCGGATGCCTTGCTGGATCAACTGAGGCTAGACATAGGTGCAGACCTGCTGATTGTTAGTGAGCAATATCGTAATAGAGCAGAACCTGAATGGTACTCTGATAACCTTGGTACAGCTGCCATCTGAACTCCATACCCGATCACAGTCGACGATCATGGAGCCGAGGATGGTTTCGTGTGGGTTAAAATCCCATCTGTTATATACGTCAGTTGCTGTTTTACCCCAAACGGGCCGATGGACGATTTCCGAGCTAAAATTATTGTATTAGAGGATAAAGCAAGTGAACTGAATGGTGCGCTCGTTATAGCCGGAGACTTCAATGCAAGAGCATTGGATTGGGGCATGAACACTACGAACCCAAGAGGACAGTATATTCTGGATATGGCGGCTAGGGTAGGACTCACAGTGATAAACGAAGGTAGCGTATCGACGTTCAGAAGGCCGGGCTATGCTGAAACGATTCCCGATATCACTCTGGTATCTGACATGATGGCACAAAACGTCATGGGATGGAGGGTAATAGAGGATTACACTGGTAGCGACCACCAATATATCGTTTATAATGTACGGGGCGGATTGCGACAACCCGTTAGTCGCAATGGCCGAGCGATAGGATGGAATGTGTCAAAACTGTGCGAAGAAAATCTCTTGGCAACCATCGAAGCCGGAAAAGTAGCAATATTACGGAAAAACGGATCTCCCGAAAAAATTGCGAGGACCACCATGAAGCTAATAAATCAAGCGTGTGATGCGTCTATGCCAAAAAGACGAGGCACAAGGGGGAAAAAGACCGCGGTTTATTGGTGGTCTGACGAGATAGCGAATCTCAGGAATCACTTTCTACGTCTTAAACGCGTAGTCACTAGAGCAAGAAGAAGAGACCGATTCCCGGCAGAACAGGAACATGAGGATTATCGAATGGCGAGAAGAGCGCTTAAATTCGAAATAAATAGAAGTAAGCGCCTGAAATGGAAGAGCCTGAAACGGGACGTGGGCAAGGACCCCTGGGGCTTGCGTTACAAAATTTTGATGCACAAACTTGGATCTCAGGCGCCCAGCCTTGTAATGGAGATACCTTAAATGTGGCATATTGTAAACTCCTTTTTCCCGGGTCACACAAACGACGTTCGGCCACATCGCCCCGAAAAACCAGAGGAAATACCAGCGTTCACGGTGGAAGAGATTCAGCAAACCGCCGCCCCTTCAAACCTGGCCGAGTGGATAGAGAGGAAACATGATGAAACAAATTATTTCCTCACCCAATTCCTCACAGGCCATGGGTATTTCTGCAAATATTTGTTCACGATGGGGAAGGTGGAAAACTCGCGATGCATTTATGGGGATGCAGGCCTTGATGACGCGCAACACACATTCTTTACATGCGAGAAGTGGAAACGGGAGAGAGAAGAACTTGAAAGGAAAATCGGCAACGCAACGCCCGATAATATCGTTAACATGATGCTCAGGACGGAGTCGAATTGGAATCTAGTGGCCCAGTATGTGGAACTGATCCTACGGCGAAAGAAAACAGCAATGGATAACCACCAGCGAAGATAGAAGTGAAATTAGTGAAATTATATAAATTATAAACATGGGAGGCCTATGAGGGCAAAATACGAGACACAATCCCGATGTAATACGAAAAGTAGTTCAAGGATGGATTTGTGTCTGAAATAGAGGAGGTTTTTGGTGGGTGAGAGTCCCACACACCGTGCATAATGCATTTTCCTCCTCTCCGTCTCGTTTTCATTAATGAAAAAATACTCATTAATTATTAATTATTGTTTATTTATTAATAATTATTAATTATAAATTATTGATAATTAATTGTTTGTTATTAATTATATGTTATTAGTTAGATTATTAATTATTGAAAATGTATTAAAATATCTCCTTTTCATGAATGAAAATATAATTATTAATTATTAATTATTGATTATTAATTATTAATTATTTATTATTGATTATTAATTCTTAATTATTAAAAATGTATTAAAATATCTCGTTTTCATTACTGAAAAAATAATTTTTATTTATTAATTAATTATTATTAATTAATAATTATTAATTATTTATTAATAATTATTAGTTATTAAAAATGTATTAAAATCTCTCGTTTTCATGAATGAAAAAATAGTGATTAATTAATTATTAATTATTGATTTTTAATTATTAATTATTAATAGATTTGAACTGCTGCAATGTCATATTTCGTACAGTTCTGGATCGGGATTTTTATCCGGAAGTTCTGCACAATTCATCGAACCATTTTCTTCGAGCCCGATTAGGTGGTAATTTGATTTAGTTAGAAAATTCATAAAACCTTGTATTTTAAGATTAAATACTCTGTTAATTATGTAGGTCATACCTATCTTGTAGAGTAGAATTTTCGAAAATTGCTTCCTTTATTTCTAGAAAATTGGGTTTACACGTAAATGTATAATGAACAAATTTGGCTTCCCATAGCTGTAAACGAAAGTCATCGCATCTTGTATTCTGTCGTGTAAGTATCTAGGACTTCCTCCTTGTTTTGTTATTATTTATTTCTCCGGTCTGCGGGCTAATTTGCGGTAAAGATATTTAATAACCATCTCCAGCGCGACATAGCATTATGGGTACAATGTGTATTGAAGAGTATTATAAGCCCTATGAGTTTCAGAAATCCTTTGTTTTGAGTTATCTCGGCCTTGTAAAACTATATCTCGCCGCTCAAATTGCTGACCTTCAATTGACATAGCGACTTCATTACTCGTCGGATCATTATATCGTCCTCCATATTCCCCTATAGGTGTTTGATCGGCATGAATAATTAGACGGAAGTCTTTAACAATAAGTGGTGCGTTTCCCACGTGTAGGAACTTGTAATCCTTGACCATCGATTTAGCAAATATTTAGAAGGTATACTTCCAAGTAAGTGTTATTTTGAATGCTTGCATTTAGCCATCTTCTTTAACCACTTTTACTCGAAAGGAAGTCATTTCGAATGCTTTATTGTAGCCTCTAATGTTAGACAATAGATGATGACCGGTTAACAAAGACGACAAAGGTTCTGGTGGTGGTTGGATTGCCTCTTTTTAGGTCAGAACACGATTGACTTAGTTTGTTTAACAGAACCTAGTCTAATCAATGGGTCGGTTTGGTATTTGATTTGTGCTTTATACGATTGAGATGAGCGTTCCTTTGATGCCGATTAGGAATGAACTTGTTTATTAATGAACAGAATAGGATGAAATTCGATTTGCACGATGGAAATGGGATTCTAAAATGAGTTTTAGATGAAGTTCGGGAATATGGAAAATTAGGAAAGAACTTGGTTGTTTCTTTACCTAATTCACGTTGTATTTATCGAATTTCATCACAATCTGTGAATAAATAACCGAGTTTCTTTCTAATTGGCGATATTCCAGAACTTTTCTAAAAATCATTTTAGAGTCCCATTTTAATGGTACAAATCGGGATTCATCATAATCGGTTAATTAACGGGCCAATAGCCGTATTCCTGAATTTCATCGTAATCAGTAGAGAAATTACTTAATTGGCCATTTTCCGGAATTTATGCAAAAATCATTTTAGAATCCCACTTCCATCATACATCCTAAATTTCCATACGATAATCCATATGTTACTATACTAACATGTAACATGGCATAAATGTCATTCTTGTAAGAAACAACTAAACAAGGGAATTCAATCATGTTTTAAATGTGACATTTGTATCGTTCAACTAATTGTAACCCGATCTGATCACTAGTGTTAACGGATTCTTTACCATTTATTGGACCAGATTGGTAATCGCAAAATCAAATACACCCATTTTGAAGAAAAGTCTGGTTAAGCCAATCGTTAATAATGTTTGGACCCTGCAACCAATTATAATCGTTTTTGTGAATAATACGGAAGAGCCGCGGAAAATATTGACCTGAAGAAAATCGAATCCGGGGTAGCTGAAAACCGAAAATTAATCAACCAACTGGTAAACAACTCTGGGAGTGTCACTCCCTCCGAACCATCATATGCAAAAGTTTCTGAAATGGACTCTTCTGCTGGTACTATCATTAATTCACGGAACCATACTCAAACTGTTATTGGTATACAGGTGATTCCGTTGATTCTATTAAACCTGCCGTTATCCCTGCCAATAATGAAAAATATTTGTATATAAGCGGAATCGACCCATCTGTTTCACCTGAAATACTTGTTAGCTACATTCAAAGTAAACTAGAAGATTGCTTGCCTTACAAAGTTGATTGTAAATTATTACTTGCAATGGGCCGGGTAATTGATAATCCTACTATCTTCATCTCCTTTAAAATTGGATTAAAGGATGCTCATTTCAATACGGTAAACAATTCTGATACGTGGCCTCGTGGTTTGTTAATTCGTCCATTTGTAAATCATTCACGACAGCCAAAAAACAGAGCTGCTATAACGTTCCAACAACACCGACAACTGGTGATGCAACCAACACTATCAACGATTTCACCTCGATCTACTACCACAATGCCTCCAGTATTAGAGGTAAAGCTAAGATTTTTCGTTTAGGCCTAGTTGATAACGATTATGACGCTATAATAATCAGCGAGACCTGGCTTACGATAAATATGTTCTCCGAAGAATACTTCCCATCCCATAGAAAGGATAGATACGAAGTCGTAAGGGTGGTGGTGTTTTGATTGCGGTAAGGAACTCGGTTCCTAATGGGGTGATGACCTGTCATCCTAGCCTAAACGTGATTGCTGTTCGAGTCAGATTGGCCAATAATATTTTAATTGTTGTAGTCGCCGTGTATGTACCTTACAGATTGGACTTGGATTACTAAAACACGTTTATCAACTTCATCGACTCAGCTGTAATGCCTCTAGTTCGTCCTAGCGACCAACTTATCTTTGTGGGCGACTTTAATTTACCCGGTATATCTTGGGACGATATATCGTCCGAACATGTCATCCCGGTCCGGACTTCACTGATTGTGGGAGCATCTACCACGTACCGATTACGATAAATATTTTTATTTTAATTTTACAAAAGCCGACTTCATATCCTTGAATGAATTTCTCAGCATTTCTGATTGAAACTTCTTACACGTATCGTATTTAGTTTCAACGATCTTCTCAGGTGTGGTAATATAAAAAAGATTCCGCGGGTTAAAATAAATGAAATCGGCCATCGGGAGTCATGGTATAATAATGAGTTGGTGTTACTCCAGAACCAACGCAATAAGCTTTATTCATTGTATAGATTGCATGGTGTTAAATATTATCCAGATTTTGATAGGGCCCGCAAGGAATTTAAGTGCCTAAACTGGTTCCTTTACAACAATTATGTAGTGCGAATTGAGGAAGAGTTAACATCTAGTCCGAAGGAGTTCTGGAATTTCATTAACAGCAAGAAAAAAGTAGCTGGCTTTCCGTCTTCTATGTCTTACCAGAGCTCCATCGCTAGTAAGCCCTTGCATATCTGTAATCTATTTGCCAATTTTTTTGCGTCGGTTTATAAACCTGTTCTGTCGTCCGCTATCGTATCTCCAGCTTTGCGCACCAGCCGATCAATTTAATATTTTGAAGTTTACCGAGGAAGAAGTATGGGATTGCTTGCTCCAGCTCGATGTTGGAAAGGGTGCGGGTTATTATGGCTTCCCGCCGATTCTGTTTAGGTTTTTCACCAGATCCTTGGAAAATTTCTTGTATTCATCCAATCTTCAAGGCGGGTGGAAGAATTGATGTGAGTAATTATCGTGGGATCGCCATTCTTTCTGTCTTACCTAAGTTGTGTGCGAGTCTGTGATTCATAGAATCTTGTTCTTGCTCACTAAAAACTTTATTTTTCCTGTACAACATGGATTTTATCCCGGTAGGTTTACAGTTACTAACTTGACTTCGTTTTGTGGCGACTTACTTGATAGTTTAAATTCCAGACATCAGCTTGACGTTGTTTATACAGATTTTGCCAAGTTAGAGAGTCTAAATTGTCCGTTTATTTCTATTTAAATGGTTGCGTTCCTACCTCACTGATCGTTGGCATTCCGTTAGGATCTTGGGTTCTTACTCCCAATTTTTTCATGTGCCATCAGGTGTGCCCCCTCTTCCCAGATGACATGCAAATTTTCACCCGGGTTTCTAGTTTGTTTGATTGTGTAAAGTTGCAGGAGGACTTAAACAGTTTTTCTAGTTGGTCAATTAACAATAGACTGGCTCTGAACGTGAGCAAATGTAAGACGCTTTCTTTTAATCGTATCCGCTCACCCATTTTTCACCAATATCCGCTGTACAATGAAGACGTTGACCGAGTCGATTTCATTTCCGATCTTGGTGTGATTTTTGCAGCTGACACTACATTTACCGGACATGTTAACAACATTATTTCAAAGTCGTATATTATGTTGGGGTTTATTAAATCATACTGCAGGTATTTTAGGGACCCGATAACTTTGACATCACTGTGACTCTGTTTTCTTCGGCGCCATCCTACCACTGTCATTCCGGGAGGATTGAGAGTGTTCAGAAGCAATTTGTTCATTAGTCAATGGTTGTAAGGTTAATGAAATCGTAAGCTTTCGAGTAAACGAAATAGTAAAAATTTGATCAAATTTTGACATTCTAAATATGAAAAATTTCAATTTAAATCTTTTCTGTAGATCATTCCACTACTTTAACTAATTACTATTAGTTTTTAACTCAAATTTACGACATGGTAGATTAAATCTTGTCTTAACTCATCTTCTTCACCATCTCATCACCATTTTTGTTTTAGACGTACTTATGTAGGTATTATATTTTATTGAAAAACCAAAACGTAGCAAGAGTGAGAGAGACGGCCTCCTCTAAAAGAAAATTACATTAAAATTACTCTGATAGAACTAAACACTGTACCATCATAAAAATTCTATTAAAAAACTGTTTCAAAATAAATTGAAAAATTATTTGTTATTAAAGAACATTACGACGAAGACGAAGAAGAAGTAGAAGAATAACTTGAAGATGTCGGAAAACGAAAGAGGAAAATTTAAATTAACTTAAAACATAATTTTCATCAATTTTTTAAAACGAGAAAAGAAAATTTTTTTTTTATGATTTTTATGATTTCAAATCTCTTTTTCTGAAATGGAAGAGACATAAATAAGAGATGGAGAACTAAAATTTTATACGAATTGTGTATAAAAAAGTTGATTGTATTTTGATTTGGGTTTTTCGCATGACCAAATTTATAAGACGACGAATCATCTTTCGTTTCTGTTAGACTCATCAAATATTTAGATTTTGAGTAACTTAAAATGCAATTTTGTTGGAAGATGTTACAAAAAAAAAAAAAAAAAAAAAAATTGAGAGACGCGGTTTCGTCTTCACAAAAATTGAAAGAATTCTAGATTTAATCGTAAATACGATGAGTAAAAGTTTAATTTCAACTTACAAACACTTCACACCGCAAATAGTTTATTCATTCGTTTAACAATTACAACATCTCAACAATCAATATTTAATTGGTCCAATTATTGCTCGAATGAATCGTGTACTCAAAAAAAAAAAAAAAATTTCTTTTTTATTCCTCTTCAGAAATTGATTTCGGAAAAAAAAACTTATTATCAAAAAGCACACAACAACAACAACAAGAAAAAAGCGCTTGGTAGAATTTTTTTTTTTTTGGTTGGGTTCTGATTCACTTATCATCAAAAATTGAATGAGCCATACATACAAAAACGAATCAAAAACCCATCGAACAAAAATTTATTTTCTATTCTGATTTTTTATTTTTTTTTTGGTACAAAATCTTTTCCTGTTCTGTACCGAAATCGATAACCATATCATATGTACACAAACACACATATAGTATTTATGTAATATGTAAGAGGAAGGTTATTTTATGGTTTAGTTTCTTTTGTGTAAAAATGTAGAAGTTTTTTTTCGCATTTGATGATGGATGTTGAGTTCGAAATGTTCGAAATACACGTATTTGATGATGGAAAAGCATGAACACATTTTTTTACTGGTTTTAAACAGAAAACTGAAATGTTAAATGGATATGCGGATAAATTTACTGAGGCAAGGTTCTTCTATTGAATTGGCATAGTGAAAATGATGGGCTGATGGATACACACGATAAAGAATAGGGAGAGAATTTCTAGATTCGTAGCTTTCATTACTTTAGGATGTGACACCAAAATGTCATTAGTGGAAAGGAGTTTCGAGATTCACCAATTTTTATTATAGTCTACGCCGCAGCAGTTTAGAATACTGTTTTAGTCAGATATGACACCTTTCCTATAAAGTTTCTAAGGGGCCCTAATTCAAAAATTTTAGCGAAAACTTACCATCCTCCTCAGAGAAATATTGCTTGACTAAATATTGAGACACACTGCCTACTTTTGCATTATCAAGATCAGATTTGGGTCTTGGAAACCCCGTATTTTGAGTACAATTTAATCATAAACTCAATATGGCCATTTTAAAATATATCTGTCTCACGTTCATCAGTTAAATTTTCCAGCAAATGTAAGCCAAATTTCAAATCATTTAATCAATTCGCATTCTTCAAATACCTCAAGTCCAGAAGAACATCAGTTCTTGAAATTGTTTAGTTTAATTGCAAATACAGTAAAAGGGCCGGTATCTAATCGGTTAAATAAATAAATTGTATCGGTAATAATGGGCGTATAGGTAGGCTGGCGGATGATGGGGGGGGGGGGGGAGGGGGACAGTAAGTCGAATGATTTTCATCAGCTCCGCAACCTACCACAGCACCCACTTTTTGTCCGCTATGCTGGTCATGTTTTAGGCAGGGGTTGGTGGTCACGAACGGATGTATATCAGATATATCCAGGAGAGACTCACAAATGCATGTACGACCTCCACGTGGTAGCTACTGGTAATAAGGAATTTTTCCTGGGCTAATGCGGACTCTGGATACCAGGAAACCTCCAGTTTTAATCAACTTTACCCTCTCTGATACTCGTGGGAACAAATGAACACAAATAAAAAAAAAAAACAGGCACTTTCAAGAAGCCAACAGGTACAACGGATGGTGGCTCAAACCTAAAAGGTGGAGTCAACAACGAAGAAACAATAAGGGTCTTGATGGCTGCGGTGCCGGGTACCAGCGGAAGCCGAGGGCCTGCCGTAGAAAAAGGGAGCTTGGACCGTAAAGGGCAAGCTACTTTCGCAGTAGGTACAGTAAACGCGGCCTTTGCACCTAAGCCGGTGACTAGCGCAAAAGTTATCCCTGAGGCTAAGCGGCGATATAGGAACCAACGCGCTGCGCAGAGGATATTAGATAGGCTGGCTGCCACCTCTAAGGGGCTATTAACGAAGGAACAAAAGGAATCTCTGGCATGGACAAAGGTTACCTTCTTAGGCGACAATTCGGGGAGGTTACCAGCAGAGTCGAAAAGACAGCGGTCCCAAGACGAATTGGACGCTGGGGATATTAAGCTTAAAATCCGGGGCCACATCCATCTTGTAGGGATGCAGGATGGCACCAAGGGCGCGTTAAGCTAACGGCTTGCGCAGATCAAAGATGGGCAGACCTTTATCGTCTGGCCTTAGCTAAGGTAGGAGAAGTGTGGCGAGGCGCGAAGCTGGCAGTGGTTGACAGGGACGAGATCCTTAGCAGACCAAAACCACGCGTATGGCTGCCAATCGAGCCATCCTGTCCGGAAAAATTAATGCGCATATTTCGGGCAAGCAACGTTGATCTTCCGACGAACAATTGGAAGATCATAAATCAAGAGGAGGCGAAGAGAGGATCTAGGTTGTCCATTTTAGTGTTGAACAAAGAGTCCTTAGCCCCTCTAGCTAAAAGGAAGGGGGTAATCGGCTTCGGTTTCATGTCAATTACCCTAAAGGTGTTTAAAAAGGATGAGGTCTAAGCGATTGTGGAAGACCTACCACGACGTTGGGAGCTCAGCGATGGAGCGATTGATGGCTATGGGTAGCCGCCTATACCTGAACTCGAACGAGGAAGATCGGGTCGAGTCGATGGGGGAAGAGGGTGGCATAAAGAGCCAACACGGAGCACCGAAAGGGAGCGTCAGGATTGATGACGTCCTCCTAGGGCCGAGAGATTAAACCCTGCCGCGACAGCGGAGGATATATGAAGGAAGGTAAGTTGATCTGTTTATGCTGAGCACGGTTCAGATTAATGTTCAACATTCTAAGGCTGCTTCGGCAGCCTTGATCCTCAGACTGACCAAATCAGATTAGGGCATAATCCTACTTCAAGAACCCTGGATTAGTAAAAACAAGATCTGTGGCCTCGGTTTAAAAGTGTATACAAATTTATTCTCTTCTGGGTCCGATAAGATCAGATCTTGCATTCTCGCTAAAAATAACTTGAGTATTTTTCTTGTTCCACAATATAGTAGTAGAGACGTAACGGCAGTCAGCCTGAAGACGGGAGGCTGCTTACTATGGCTGGTTTCAGCCTCTATGGACCAAGAGAAGGAGGTTCCGCCGAATAACCTTGGGGAACTGATACTCGAAGCGGAACGGGAAAATATCGGAGTAATACTGGGTTGTGATGCAAATGCGCATCATAAAATCTGGGGTAGCACCGACATCAATGATAGGGGTGAGTACTTATTTGATTACTTATTGGGTACTAACCTTGCAGTGTGTAATCTGGGGAAAGAGCCCACTTTTATTATTAGTAACAGGCAGGAGGTACTGGGTGCAATTTTTGCATCAGACTCCATTACACATATGGTCAAAGAATGGAGGGTGGCGAAATAACACTCCTTCTCGGATCATCGGTACGTGACGTTTAGTATTGACATTCACCCTATTACCGGGAAAGCCTTAAGGAATCCTAGAAGGACTAACTGGAACAAATACGGGGAAGTGTTAGTAGGACTCTTACCGACAGATGCTCCGAAGCCCACAGCCACAGAGAAGGAGCTGGATTTCCTTGTGGGGGAAATCACAAGCGCCTGCAACTTGTCCTTGGACACTGCTTGCCCCAAGAGAATACCTAAAGGGAAGCAGAAACCAGTATGGTGGTTCAGGGAGTTGGGAATCCTTCGCTTAGGATGTAGGAAAGCATTCAATAGAGCAAAGGGCTCTAGGGAAGCTCAGGACTGGGGCTCCTATAAGAAGCACTTAAAAAAATATAAAAAGGAAATAAGGAAGGCGCGGAGGAGGTCTTGGAGACTATTTTGTGTTAAAATGGAAGGTGTTTCGGAGACTTGGCGCCTTAGGAAAATCGCATCTAAGAGTCCAATGATCCCTAGTTACTTATTTAAACCAAATGGGATGTGGACAACGTCTAGTGGGGAATCATTTGCGCTTCTGATGGATACCCATTTCCCAGGTAGTGTGGGTGTGTCGACGGAGCTTGGTAGGAATGGGGAAAAATTTTCGTCGGGGTGCCCGGAGGAAATCGTGTACAAAAACCGGATCCCATGGACACTAAACGGCTTTAAACCCTATGAATCGGATCGCCCGGACGGTATCATCCCAGCGGAATTGCAAAAACACTTGTCGATCATTCTCCCATGGCTGGAGGTGATCTTCAGGGGGTGTCTAAAACTGAATTATATTTCTAGGAAATAGACGGAGGCTAGGGTGATTTTCATCCCGAAAACGGGGAAGAATTTACAGGCCTACCCAAAAGACCTAAGACCTATAACTCTATCACTCTCTCTGTTGAAAACATTGAAAAGACTGATCGACGTGTACATACGTGCAAAAATAAAACCCAGTAATTGGACGACTTCTCAGCATGCATACTGGAAAGGAAGATCTGTAGACACGGCTCTGCATTCCCTAGTGCGAACAATTAAGAAATCAATCCACTCGAAAGAGTACTGTATGATGGCCTTCCTCGATATAGAGGGCGCCTTTAACGATATGAGGACGGAGGCAGTTCGGGAAGGACTGTCTTTCTTAGTTGTGGACTAGCCCTTAGGGAGGCTGATAAATCAGATGCTAGAATGCAGGATTATTAACGCGGATAAGGGGGAATCCACCATTATGAGGCGAGTAGTTAGAGGAACTCCGTAAGGTGGTGTCCTATCACCTCTTCTCTGGAACATAGTTATCAATGGATTACTTTAGGAACTGGAGAGGGAGGAAATTGGGGTGATAGCGTAAGCAGATGACGTAGCAATCGCGATCTCGGGGAAGTACCTAGGCACGATTAAGGAAGTCATGCAACATGCGCTCATAATCATTACAAAGTGGGCCAGCAAATGTGGGCTGGGTATAAATCCATCCAAAACAGAGCTGGTACTCTTCACCAAGAAATATAAAATTCCGGTAGTCGCCCCTCCTACTTTAAATGGCACGGGTCTGGCCTTTTTTGATAACAGCCATAATGTGGTTGTTCTCGATTTCACTAAACCAGCCATTTAACTCATCCACAATATATTCTTTTAAGGCTTTTTTTATTTCATTAATGAACATTTCTTGATGACCATTTTTATTTCAACCTTTTTTAATTCGTGTATCCCATAAATATGCAGTAGTATGTACGATTTTTTATCAAAAAGTATCGATACCAGTTGGGTATCGTTACAAAAAGTATCGAGTACAAAAGTACTTGGATACTATAAAGTATCGATACTTTTTGCGGATCCCTAGTCATTAGTAATTTTAGAATCGCCATTAAAACATCCCTAAACGTATAACGAATAATATTTTCAAAGAACATCATACGAATATTGATAAAGTTAAATTATAAAAACGTTATGTCGTTCCAAGGTATCTGATAATTTTTACAAAAAATAATTTAAGAAATCTTTTTTGTTACGGTGAATTAACGTATCTGACATTTTTCCGAAAGTTCTTTTTTTTTTTGACCAAATGGACCGTCGTGAGAAACTGTACCAGAATTTTTACACCAGATTATTAACATGGGTGCGGGTATTTGGGTGCAGTTTCTCACAACGAACATTTTTGTGTCGAAGATGAGTTTTGGA
This sequence comes from Tipula vernalis, assembly GCA_958295665.1. Lineage (NCBI taxonomy): Eukaryota > Metazoa > Arthropoda > Insecta > Diptera > Tipulidae > Tipula > Tipula vernalis. The sequence goes on from OY282559.1 coordinate 21,704,951, forward strand.
GAAAATGTCGGATACGTATAGACATAAATTTGTACCCCTCAATAAGGCTCATTTTCACCTTAGGAGAAATTTATTACGTACATATAAGTATGTATTAAACATTTAAAGGCGTTACTAATTGCTATAACACTTAAACTGTGAATAATTATGAACGAATACGATGACGAGGCATTTTTGGGTTCCTTGTTTTAACCACTTAACAATACTGTCGGGTTGTACGAGTGAACGCTATGTGAGGGATCATCATCGGGGCAATCATTTTTTACCGTATACTAATAGTTTCCTATATAGAGGAAGGAACACTCAACAAAGTTATAGATTTTCGAGGATTAATTAAAATATTAACTGTATGCATAACTGAGCAATCGATTCAAAATATAATGATCCCACAAAATAGTACAGCAGTTTAGGATTAACAAGACCTCCCTCTATAAATTACCAACCTAATCCAATTTTGTTAAGCTGATTAGAACTAAGCTACCATAGCTATGAGGTTATTAAATAAAATAACAAATAAAAATTCTATTATTATGTATAATCACCCAGAAAAGCAAAACAAAAAATACTTTATTATCGTACAATAAAACCAAAAGCAATTTAAATAATAATTAAATATCAAAAACAACAAAAACATAATTAAATTAAATTATTATTTAATATTTAAAATATAAAAAATTTTGAATATAAAATTTATATTTGGAAAATTTATCTGATTTTCAGCAAAAGGAAAAAAAGGGAAAAAATCAAATTAAAAAAGGATTTGAAAAAATATTTGAAAGCTTTTTGTTTACTTGTTCTCCTCTCTTAACAACAAAAAGGATATAATTAATGATGAATCAACAAATTATATAAGAAACAGAGCATGGATGATAAAATCATTATGGCATGTACATAGTTTATAAGTGTGTATATAAGGTATATACCTTAAACCTACACAAATACATACATAAAATATAACTTTAATCTGTAAAATGATTCTAAATGTAATAATTATCAAGTCTTTCCGTTTTTATGGTGAAAAGAGGCTTATACGATGTTGTATATTACACCATATACATACTATATATATTATGTTGGTATATGATGAATCCTTAAAACACACAGCAGAAGTAGAAGCAGCAAAAAAAAAAAAGGGATATCATTTTTAATGTGCAAATTGCTATAAAATATCTCTCTGTCTACATAATACGAGTATTACTATGTATAAACATATTACCTTTTATATTATACGTACCTTAAATACATAAAAAAAATAAAAATTGTGTATGTACATACATATGTTTATAAAAATAAAAATCATGACGTAAGATTTACAGGATGAATTAATTTATATCGTATTGTAAGAAATTATGTGCTGTTTTGTGAAGGTATAAAGAACTACATATACTGATACTGATTCCTTTTTTTTTCGCTCGTGCTTCGATTAAGAATGACATTTTATTTATATTGTGTCTCCTCCACGTGTACGGTTTATCCTCTTTCTCTCTCTTCTCTCTGCCCCTCTCTTTTTCTTCTTTCTCTCTTCCCTCTCTCATTCTCTCTCTCTCTCTCTCTCTCTCTCTCTACGTAACCCAACTGATAACAAATGCTCCTGTTTTAGAATGTTTATTCGCTTATTGCAGAGGTCCTCTTCCACGAATAATTGTATTTGCTAAAATATTTTTCTTCACTCTAAAAAACATAAAAATTGTGGAGGTACAAACAACTGTAATATAAAACTAAAAATCATGACGTAAGATTTATAGGAAGAATAGTTAGACAGTAAGATTAGTAACCAGAATTTTCCTCCAGTTTCCGCCATTTAAATCCTGTGAACTTTTGTTTTCCCTCTCTCGTGTGGGAGTAAGCTATCTTTTCCAGTGCGCCCCCGTCTGTCTCAATTGCTCAGGCTGCTTTTCTGGCTTTTCATTACTACTTTTTTATAATCAATACTGTAGTGTACTCTATATTATTCTGAAACCTTTAAACTAGCCCATTTTATCTTTTCTTTTAATCGATTATCATAATATCTTCTAAGACGAGACGATAATTTATGCAAGGTTTCACTTTTAGCAATCGTATTCAGTTGGTTTATTTGGAATAATTTTTTAATTGTTTTTTTATGTAATATTTTATTACAACTTAGTCCAGCAATTTTTCTTTCAAATACAATTTTTTATGTATGTCATTAAGCCTTTTTACTCATTTTAATTTGGTAAGTTCACTAGGTCAAGTGGGCTTGTTCTGTGGAGTGTTCTTTCAGCGACACTGATATCTCTCATATTGCGAATATAGGGGTTTCCATGATACAGGAGCCTTATTTCATGTTTTTGGGGCATTCCATCCGTACATCCATGCGAAGGTCCTCATTTCTTGTGTACCTTGGAGCATTGACGATGCTACGAAGAACCTTGTTTTGAAAAGTCTGTATCATTTTGGCGTTTGTTTGCTTGGCACATCCAAATGTTAATTTTTATAGGTAGATGATACGCCTTTTGATACGTAAAGTTAATGTGCGTGGATTTCTCGTCATTAAGCTTGATTCGCCAATGTTTTGTCCAGTTACAAACCGCATTGTTCCAATCGCCATAATTGCTGTGTCATCTGCAAAGGTGGCTATGGGTCCTTCATTTGTGGTTGGTATGTCCCTTGAATATAGGAAATACAGGATTAGCCCGGAGTATTTATCCTCACATTTCACTCGAAAAAGTCTATTGGATCAATAAGATATTAGTACGGCATAGAATTGCCTCGGAAAATCTCTATGCAGCTCGTATTCTAGACCACTATGCCAAACTTTATCGAATTCTTGCGCGACGTCCAGGAATAGGCTTGGGCTTATATTTTAACGTTATGACGTTCTTTCAATTATGTTTGTGATTCTTAGCACCTGTTCAATTGTAGAATGCTTTTCTCTGAATCCAAATTGGTGTGGATAATTTAGTTGTCCGTCCTCAATTATTGGTTTAAGTCTCTTAAGTAATAATTTTTCAAAGAGTTTTGACATATTTGACAGCAAAGAAATTGGCCTGTAACGTTTGGTGGTTTATCAGGTTTTCCTATCATGATTATTTCTGCTATTTTCCATTGATGCGGAACATATTTTAACCGAAGGAAGAGCCTTGATAATTTAGCAAGTAATCAAGTCATACCTTGGGGCTTTTTTAATATTCATGTAACTTTACACTTCTTCTTTAAATCCTTTGAGAGTTATATTGGCCGTATGTCAAACTCATCTAGCTTCTGAATTGACATTATATTTTCATTGGATAACAGATCAGCCTTCTCTTTGTGGCCTTTTTCCCTGGTCCCATTATCCTTCTTAAGTGGAGGCACTTGCATTGTGGATCTACTGAGTCCCTCTGTTGCCTTCAACAGTGACTAATCAGAATTACTTTCATTCAGATCTCTGTTAATTGATTCATTTTTAACTTCCTTACGAAGAGATTTGAGCCTGTGTAATTGGCCAGGTTTTAGGTGCAGATATGGTTAGCGTCTTCTTATTTTGATAAGAAGGGTGCTTGCCAACGCAGCATAGTGAATTATTTCATTGAGTTGTTCCAGCTCGACTTCCAACTGACGACAATTTCTAACGGTACCTGGAGATTAAATTTTTTCCTCCACTAATTCGCAAAAGAGATCCCAGTTTGTTTTTGAATTTGTTAAACTGGGTGCACTGTCCCTTTGAATTACCGTTTCGCTGACTGTCATGGTAACCGGTGAGTGATCCGCTACTAGAGAATTGCTGTTTTTAATGTGAATGTAGTTCTGAGATATATCTTTCGCTACATAAAAGTATTAGGTCCGATATCTTAGCTTCATCACTGGGCCAGTATGTTGGGGAACCACCAGAGTAAAATTCATATTTTGATATCTGCCATGCTTGAAACAATTCTTTACCTTTTGACGTCATAAGTCTAGATCCACAATAGGTTTTTTTTGCATTAATATCACCTCCAACAATAAAATCATGTCATAGCAATTTAGATAGTTTAATGTAGTAGTTTGTGTAGCTGTCTGTGTTTAATGTGGATCCTTATGGTGCTCCTACATGGTGTTTTCTTTTTTCTTTTAATAGTAATGCCGAACCACCTCTTGCTCTTTCCGCTGGATGAATGGAATGATATAAGTTATAACCCCGGATTTTAACAAACGAAGATTTAACAAAATGGCTTTCGGATATTAGGAAAATGTCAATTTTTCTATATTTAAAAATATTTTTATTTCTGGAAAATGTTTCATAAGCCCATTCGCATTCCAGATTGGTATTCTAAAAGTTGTGTTCTTACTTAGCATTTTTTGTTGGATTGCATTGTGGGAGTTGCATTTTCTTCAGTTGATCAAATATCATGTTGTTCAGAATACTTTGGTCATCGAGCCGCTTTGTAATAGCTTCGATGCTGTTGAAATTGTTTTCCATATTCGGTCATTTTCAAAGCCCATATATGTGCTTGAAAACTTTTACTATACCTGAACAAATGGTCTTCTTTGCCCTGAGTTGCTTGGTTGTGGATTTTCATTCATCTTTTAGATTTCGTGTTTTATTTCTTAATTTTTGTAGTTGTTTAGCAACCTCACAGCCTTGATAATTAGCCGTATGTTGACCTTTACATTTTATACATTTAGCTAGCAGCACATTTCCCTCTATTGTACATGCCTCTATTGTAATATCAGCAATATCTTTGGACGTGATTAATTCTCTGACATTTCTTGCATTGGGAAATGCATGTAGTACTTCATTGGTTCAATTTTTATCTTCGTTTTTACATTCTCTTTGTTATCAAATACCAGCATAAAAATGGGGAGTCACCGTTTTACTGAAAGTTTGATTTCTTCCTGATTTTCTGTTCGCTCATTTTTAACAATATTCACAGTATTTTAAGGCCTTTATTTTGCAAGTCTTCCATTATTTATTTGGTTGAGCAAGTGTAATGCAAACCTATTGCCATAACTTTTATAGGTCGATCCTGTTTGTCCTCATAAGTGAACTACTGATACTTTTCAGCTTTCAACTTCATAGATAGGGTTCTATAAGCATCTGAGTCCAGAGTAGTATTTTTTCCGTCTCCCTCTCTAATTCATCCGCATCAGTGAAATAGTTGAATTTATCTGTTTCAATAGAATTTATTTTGCTATGTTATTTTGGATCCCAATTCATTTTTATAAGTTCATTTTCTCGCTTTAGACACTCGATTTCTTCGCTTAACGTAGCAAATGATTTCCCCATTTCCAATGGATCCAGTACTCGCAATGTAAAACTTCCGCTGGCATCACTTCTGTCATGCAATGTTCCCTAGGGCCAGTCTGCGAAGAGGATGGATTTTCCAGTCGGCTGACTGGAGTACGATCTGGAGTAATAAATCTCTCTGCTTTGGGCATTGCATGCATATAGTCTTGTTGGTTTGCGGGAGGTATTTTCTTTCCAGCCTACCCACCAGTTTTGATTATTCCCTTATTCGCCAGCGGGGACGCGCCCGGTGGGGTTTCAAGTTCCCCTTTCCGTCGGCTTTGTTAGCCGTAACGCATTTCTTGAACTCATGTGTATTCTTCCTGCTTTGCAACTAATGTATACAGTTGTTTACGTCCTTAACAACACTCTGTATTATAGTTTTCCGTGGGGGGAGATCTCTTTACTCCAACTCATTTCTTCCAACTCTTATCAAATTGATCAGATTTGATGTTTGGATTGTGACCGGGAAATCTCAGGATTTTTCCGGTTTTCGATTTTATTTTTGTTTATACTATTTTAAATATACTAGGGATTTGCCTGTCTTTTATTACCGATTCTCCCTTAAACCCGAATGTAGAAAATTTTAATATCTCATAAGGCAATTTATCCATTAATAACATTTTATAATTAAATTCGAACCGATTAGGAAGGAGCGTAGCCGGTCAGTATAGAAATGATTCAACAATAAATTTTTGATGCAGTTCTGGAATATGACCATTAAGAAGGAACTTAGCTGTTTCTTAACCGATTGTGATGGAATTCGGCACTTACGACGGAAATCTAATTCTAAAGTGATTTTTATTTGAAATTCTGAAAAATGGCCAATTAAGAAGGAACTTGGTGACTATTTTCATACTGATTTCGATTAAATTCTGTATGCGCGATGGAAACAAGTTTTTAAAATGAGTTTTAGAGTGAAGGAAATGGGAGTCTAAAATGAGATTTCGATGAAGTACTGGAAGGAACTGTTTATTTCATAACTGGTAATGCTGGAACTCGTCATGTACGATGAAAGTGGGATTCTAAAATGATGTTTACATAGAGTTTTGGAATATGGCCAATTAGAAAGGAAATCGATTGATTCATTACCAATTTCATTTCCTATTTATCGAATTTCATCACAATCGGTTTATATGAAAATAGCTGCATGAATTTGACCTGAAAATGCTATATATGGATAAACGGTTATACGCGAGATATTCAAGTTTTTTACATTTGGATCTAAGGGACAGTCGTAAATAAGAGAAAGGCAAATCCCCAGTTAGTCTGTTAAACTGAAGGTTTCCTGTAATTAGTATTCCTATGCAGGTATTGAGTTATGTCACATAAAAAAAATAAATCGAAAACTAAATTTTTGTTACAGAAAACTAAGTCCATGAATTCCGTTCGAGAATCCCTAAATATCCTATGCGGTTTTGAGCGTCGAAAACCGGGTAATCCCCGCCTTTTCCGGTCATACTTTTAGACCAGGATTCTGGAATCCTATATTTGAAAAGCCTAATTTGTGGACTAACCTCGATTCTATTACTGCATTTTGCAAATAAAAGTAGATTTAAGAAATTTTCTCTGGGCCGGTTCAGCACAGTTTGAATCGAATCCTTGAGAATTTTAAACATTTTATTTATTTTTCGTTAAACTGGTTTTGAATGGTTCAAACGGATTTAAAGCATGGTGAGAAATTCAAATTTTGACTTCTTCATTAATATACTGGTCAGTGTACAAAATTGTTCGTGCCCATCATCAGAACGTGTAGCCATTTGCTTAGTTGGTCGGAACACTTTTGTTTTTGAATATCGTAAAGCTTCTTATTTTGGAAGACCTTTTTTAGATGATGGCTTCTTGCCAGAATCATTAAATGTTAGTGATTAGTATTACCATACGTATAAATTGAAGCGTTTGCTAAATATTCAAACTAATGGTTCTAATAGCAATTTGGTTGGTAATTGAAATAAATAATTTTGCCTTGAAAAAGTCAAGTTATAATTTTAACAGTACTATAGTTTAAGTAAGGACGCCAAGGAGCAACCTTGATTCCACACGCCCATGTTCAATTTTGTATCGTATGAATTTTGTTCTATCTTTTGCGTTGCTAGTAGTACCAGTATACACACGCAGCCACATATGGTTGATTATAATCCAATGGGATGGAGAATTACCTTAAATACGCCATCAAACTGTATTGGGAAAAGATTCAATCAGAATTGACTCATGCCAGACTAAAACTTAAAGCAGCACTTCTGCTGTCTATGATTCATATTGATTTATTTCACTGTCAAAATGCGAGAATACCGAAAAATAGATAGGTCAATCGTATAAACTTGGGCCGGTTGAGTTTGTTTGTATGCTCGTCTAGTGGTTTTATTTGTTATTCAAGTTTCTGCTATTTTCAAGAACAAGCGATACAATCGAGTGACACATGCTGTTAATTTTCGGTTTCGGGTGAACCTCGAGTAGTAATATAGTAAATTGTTCGGCACTTGAATGAACATAGCCGATATATTAATGGTTTTTAATTCCATGGTTTCAGCAGCTGTGATGGAATGCACTCATTTACATAATTTTCCCATCTTATTATTATAATTAGTATTGGAAATACATAAAATACATAAATCTATTTTATTTGTAACCGGTTCATTACTGATAATAATAAAAAGTAATAAAGTTGAAAAAGATAAAGCGGTTGTCAGTATGAATCCGAATTTTGAACATTAAACAATAAATAAATAAAATAATAATAATCAATAATATTTATAATTAATCCAATAATAAAATTAATAAACTAATTCTATTTAATTTAATATATCCGTATATCCTTCGATCACCAAAAATAGTGGCGACTACCGCTCGGCCTCACAACAAGTGGTGACAACGGTGCGGGATAACATTTGTAAAAAAAAAAATAAAAAAATGTGCTCATGTGAAAAATGACCTTAAGACTATAAAATTGTGAAATTCTGATATAAATTGTTAATCTGTTATAAATTGTGATTATTATATTTACATTATAATAAAATCCACTGTGAATTCACACAAATTATTCATAAAAATGTTAAAAATATGAAATTCATAAATCCTGTTAAAACTTTATTGACCATGTGCAATTGGCCAAACATCTAAGAAATTGTGCCAAATAATCAACATATTTATACTAGTAAATGCTGGTATTTTCCAATTGTAAATAACGGAATCATTTATGCATTCATCATATTACAATTGGGGTACGTGATTCAACAATCCACATACATATATTATGGAAGAAACGAGTCAATTCCAGCAATCATAATATAAATCATCTATTACATTGAACGGTTCATCAATTCAACGGGTAAGTCAAAATTTTATTTTATTTTTCTTGAGTGGTAAACTAAACACATAATAATATAATATGTAATTCTCAATGAGTGGTGATGAACAAAACGTTTCAATTTATTATATAATAACCGTAAGCAATTAATCCATAAAATAGCTCTAAATTACGAAACCGCATTGAAAATAATTCCGGAATTTAACGATGATTCTAGAAATTTGCATAAGTTTGTATTCGCTTGCGATTCAGTATATGACATGTTGAAGGACACTGAATATAATAAATTCTTAAACATGGTTAAAACAAAATTGAGTGGTACAGCTTACGATATCGTAAAACATAATACGTTTGTGACATGGGATGATTTAAAAACCGAATTAAATCTCCAATTTGATTTTACGCGAACTGTTCCTGAACTACAAGCGGAATTATATAAAATACGTCAATCAAGAAATGAAAGTGTCAGAGAATATGCAATGCGTGTACACAAACTACTGTCTGAATTGAATGAAGCTGGTTCAAATTCTGTCGGTCATAATAATTCAGCAGTATATACAAAATTAAATGAAAATACTGCCTTAAAAACATTTCAAGATGGTCTACGTGATCCAATAAGGCTTGTCGTAAAAGCATGCCGCTTTAATAATTTGAGGGAAGCCATTGCACAAGCCTGTGAAGAAGAGTTTTCTGCTCAAGGAACGTCAACTTCTCAATTCCAACAAACAAATTCAAAACCTTATAACGTAAACAATAATCCAATCAAATGTTTTAAGTGCAATAAATTAGGACATACATCTACAAAATGTTTTTTTAATCCCAGTGGCAGTTCAAATAATAATAATCGCAATTATCTAAACCAGACTACCAAAACCGTGTGTGCTTATTATCGTATGTCTGGACACATCCTTTAAAATTGTTTTCGTAAGCAACAAGCCGATTCCAGATGGTCAAACCAAAATCAACAACAAGTTCAAAGATTACCAATTACAAGTGATAATCAATCCAGCCAGCCGGAAAACTCTTCGGGGCTCGGGCAGAACCATCACGACCACACTGTTCGAGCCAAAAATTTAAAGAATTAAATTCATTTACATGGAAACCACAAAATATTCCTACATCCAACCCTATAGCACACAAGTCTAGAATTCCTTTCGAATTTCCAAAACCTATTGATCAAAATATTAATAGTACAAATGTCCACGTAGTTCAGCAAGTGTTTATTTCAAAGATTGTTCATTTTAGTAATTATGCCGTATTCAATGTTGATATATCTGACTCAAATCCATTATCATTCCTCATCGATACAGGAGCCGATATAAGCATAATTAAAATTGGCTGTGTTAGTGATACAACGCCATGTAGCGTCCTCGATAAATGTAATATCAAGGGAATTTCGGACATCCATATGGAAACGTTAGGATCATTGGCAGCAAATATAATATTAAGTGATCAAACTAAAATACCACAAAAATTCCATGCAGTTAAATCAAATTTTCCAATTCAATGCCATGGAATACTAGGCAAGGATTTTCTGACCTCATATCGTTGCAAAATTGATTTCTCCACTCATACATTAGAGATTCCTATCGACAATAAAGTATTCTCGTTCACACTAACTTTGGATTTACCAACAACAATCGTGCCTGCACGTTCTGAAAAACCCATTGTAGTTCATTTGCAACAAAGTGATGGTGATTATATATGCAAATCAAGTGAATTATTACCGTGCCTATACATTGCTAACTTAATAATCAAGTGTAAAAATGGTGTAGCTATTGTCAAAGTTGTAAACATAAGTGATGAAGCAATTGAATTTTCAAATATAACAATTGATGTTGCACATATCGATCAATTCCATATTTATCAGCTCAACAGCTGGTCCAATCCCATTCATAATCGTCTGCAAAATCTAGAGGACCAAATACAAGTCGATAATCTGAATAATGAAGAACGTGATTCAGTAATCAAATTATGTCGTGAATATCATGACATTTTCTATTTGGAAGGTGACGAACTAAGTGTAACCGATTTAGTGCAACATGAAATTAAACTGGAACCAAATACAAAACCTATATTTCAAAAACCATATCGCCTACCCGAATCAGCCAAACAGGAAATCGAAAACCAAGTAGAAGAAATGTTGCAGGGAAACATCATAGAACCAAGTCAATCTCCGTGGAATTTTCCTCTTTTGGTAGTGCCCAAAAATCAACTAACAACAACAACAAAAGATATCGTACCTATAGTAGTTGATTTTCGTAAGTTAAATCAAACGACAATTAGTGATGTATTTCCATTACCGAATATTAATGAGATTCTTGACAAGTTAGGCAGCAGCAAATACTTTTCAACGTTAGACTTAGCGAATGGCTACCATCAAGTTTCAATGAACAACGATGATAGAGAGAAAACAGCCTTTAGCATTAATTTTGGACACTACCAGTATATAAGAATGTCGTTTGGATTGAAGAACGCTCCATCAACGTTTCAAAGGCTCATGAATACAGTGCTATCCGGGTTACAAGGTATACATTGTTTAGTATACTTGGACGATGTCGTAATTTATGCCGCTACATTACAAGAACACAATCAGAAACTAAAAGACGTACATATATTCAAGATTTCGAATTACAAATTTGAAGTTAAATCCTCAGAAATGTTATTTCCTTCAAAAGGAAATTGCCTATCTTGGACATGTCATTGGTCAAGACGGTATACATCCAGATCCTAAAAAAGTCGAATCAATAGTACAATATCCAGTTCCAGAAGAACAGAAATCACTGAAATCATTTTTAGGTTTAGTGGGCTACTACCGGAAGTTTATTGCCAACTTTGCTGAACTTTCAAAAGCTCTCAATAAATTAATGAAAAAGAATGCGAAATTCACGTGGGACGTGTTGGCAGATGAAGCATTTCATAAACTGAAATACTCGATCATCAATCCACCAGTGTTACAGTACCCAAATTTCGCTGAAGATTTTATACTTACAACCGATGCAAAACAGGAAGCCATTGGCGCAGTATTGTCACAACAACGCGGGAACGTCGATTTACCAATCGCATATGCGAGCCGTGTATTAAACAATGCTGAGAAAAATTATTCAACATATGATAAGGAACTACTAGCCGTAGTATGGGCAGTTCAACACTTCAGGCCATATTTGTATGGACGCAAATTCAAGCTGTATACAGACCAGAAAGCTTTGATTTGGATGATGAATGTTTAAGATCCAGTGTCACGTGTAATACGATCGAAAATCAAGCTTAGTGAATATGATTTTGAAGTTTACCATAAGCCAGGAAAGTTAAATCAGAACGCAGATGCTCTCAGTAGAATAAAAATTTCATCAACTACCCTAATGACATCAAATTTAGAAGTTATCACAAGGTCTAAGGCAACGCTTCAACAACAGAAGTCCGAAGACATTACTGAAACTTTAAATCCAAATATACAACAACAACACGATCAATTAGAACCTAATCCAAATATTTACACAGCAACTAATAATAATATTTCCGATTCCGGACAATCCTTTCTTCCAGTTCAAAATAACATTAAAATTTTAAATGATGAAGATCAAATTAATCGTGTAATTGAAGAATAGCATAATACACCACAAGGTGGCCATCAAGGAATACTAAGGACATATAAACGTATAAAAAATTATTATTATTTTCCACGAATGTTTTCAAGAATAGAACGGTTCATAAAGAATTGTAATCGTTGCCAAATGAATAAAAACGGTCCATTGAATAAAATGCAATTGCGAATTACCACCACATCATCAACTGCATTCGAAAAATTGTTTCTTGACATAGTTGGCCCACTCGTGCCAAGTTCCACCGGTAATAAATACATACTCACTCTGCAGGATGATTTGACAAAATTTTTATTTGCAATACCCATTCAAAATCAGGAATCAACCACAGTAGCAAAAGCATTTGCTGAACAATTTATATGTACATTCGGAGCACCATATTCAATATTATTCGATCAAGGATCCAATTTTATGTCCGATGTTTTTACCAACTTATGCAAATTGTTTCAAATTAAAAAATTCAACTCAACGGCTTACCATCCTCAAACAAATGGTACCCTTGAACGCACACATAAATCTATTGGAGAATATTTACGTAATTTTACTCAACATGATCCAAATAGTTGGGATGAGTGGTTACCCTACGCAACATTCTCTTATAATGTAACACCACATACAACTACAGGTTTTATGCCATACGAGTTATTATTGGCTAGAAAACCAAATATTCCGTCTTCATTAATGCATGACATGAATCCGATTTACAATTATGAAGATTATGTCACAGATTTAAGATTCAAAATGCAAAGTTCGTTTCAAATAGCGAGAAATAATCTCATAAAGTACAAGAATCAATCAAAAGAGTATTATGATCATCATTCACGTATCGTGTCGTTCAAAGTCGGAGGTCAGGTTTTGTTAAAAAATGAAAAAAAGATTAAATAAAACTTCACCTTTATGGACTGGGCCTTACACCGTAGATAAAATCGTATCACCAGAAAATACAACCATCATAATCAAGCGTCGTAAAAGATGCGTTCATAATAATCGTCTTAAACAATTTAATAATGACAACTAAGAAAAAAAATCCACTTAAGAAAGTAAAATAAATTTTTGAACTTATACATTAAGATTTGAAATTACCTAAAAAAAAAAAATTGAAATATTATGTAATTTTCTAAAATTTTATATTCATAGTTCTAGTTGTAATTTTTAAATACTTTGTATAATTATTATTAATTACTTAATTAATTAATTATTCATAAATAGTATACAAATATTTTAAATTGAGAACATTGTAAATTAATTTAAAAATTATGTACATATACAAATTTAATATTTAGGTAAACATATGAGAAAATTATGTTACTTAAAATCCTCTCAAAAGCTTATTCTTATAATAACTTTTGTTTTATTGAGGGAGGTGTGATGGAATGCACTCATTTACATAATTTTCCCATCTTATTATTATAATTAGTACTGGAAATACATAAAATACATAAATCTATTTTATTTGTAACCAGTTCATTACTGATAATAATAAAAAGTAATAAAGTTGAAAAAGATAAAGCGGTTGTCAGTATGAATCCGAATTTTGAACATTAAACAATAAATAAATAAAATAATAATAATTAATAATATTTATAATTAATCCAATAATAAAATTAATAAATGTATAATAAAATTTATAAACTAAATCTATTTAATTTAATATATCCGTATATCCTTCGATCACCAAAAATAGTGGCGACTACCGCTCGGCCTCACAACACAGCAACGGTTCTCCCGAAAAACTTTTCCACCACACAACATTTTTAAAATTAACCGAATACAATATATCAATCAATATTTTTAATGTCTTTATAATTTTTATTATTACTTTGAGTATTCAATCATAAACAGTTCAAACCAAATGGTACAAAATAACCTAAATACAAATTTTCATCAAATATTAAGCATAGAACATAAAAAATGCGTCACTAGATGTATCATCTCTCTGATATTATAGAACAGTCAATTTACGCCCTACAACATGATATCGTCATCGATAAATTATCTAATAACACAATAAATATTAATTTTTCCCAAGTTGGTTGCCAACAACAAAATTACCCAATAGCTCGAATCACCTCCACAACTTGGTTTATTATATTTGTTATTTTCATTACACTTTGTTCTTTTCGAACTGTAGGTTTTCATTTCCTATACCACATACAGTATAGATCACAAATAATTCTTGCGCAGCAACTTCGCTCAGTAGACTTTAGTTTTTTTTTTTTTTTTTGTATAAATCACAACCAGAAAATGAATGGTCGTTAAGATGTGAAATGAGAAGAAAATTCAATTTCAATATAAAACATTAAAAAATAAAAAAAAATAAAAATAGGCGGCTCTATTACAAGGGTACAACAACAACAAAAAAAAAATTAAATTAAATTGAATTTTCATTTAAAATTTATCTATTTTTCTGTAACTGTAATTTCTCGGTATATATAGCTACTCGTGTCGATTTAAATAGATTTTGCAGCATTCAATTATAATTTAGAGGGGTTGATTCCATTGTTCCTGATTAACACAAAAAAAATGTATAAAAATTGTCGATTTTCTTAAGTACATAAGGGATGATGATGCTCTGTAATTACCCTTCATTTGGAAATGAAATCATTTTTTATTTTTATTTTTTGAAATTTATCATCTAATTACCAATTAAGGGGAATAAATACAACTTGGAATTAAAAAAATTGCCGTTGGTAGCATATAAATTACAAACAATACAACAAAAAACACAAATTTATGAATAATCCATCATTGATTTACTTGGTTGTCCTTGTATCCTATTTATAGCATACTTGTCTCGAGAAGATTTATTTAACAGTATGAAGCACATAAGCAACATAAGATATTCATGTTTGGTGAAGAGCTTTTTTTATGAGTCTCTGTTTATCGCTTATCTGTTTGTGAAAATCTCTCTCACATTCATTTTCAATGCGATAAATAGTTGATGTTGTGTCATATGCTACTAAATGCTTATGAAACGATTCCAAAATCTAGGTCAGCTGAACTTAAGACACAACAAAAAACAAAAAATAAAGATTATGTCCATTTATAATCCGGTAAGATAATGTTTTTTTTGGTTTTTACATTAAATAAAAAGAAAATATTTTTTAAAGCATCAAAGACGATGAAATATTAAATTTTTTACGTTTACAACGAATCAACACTTTTAGTCAATTTTCACTTCCCTTCAGACTGGTTCACTGTTAGTCCAGTTCAGATATACCTACAAGGGGGTCAAAAGTTGGGTTGCCGTTTCAAGACTAATTTTACTTTACTCTCATAACTAGGGGAACTTCACCCTTAAAAATGCAAAAACGCTCTTTTTGTGTACACAAACGAAATTTTTTTACTTTTTATTCAAAAGTTGAGTAAATTTTTATAAAAATTTAAAAAAAAAATGTTTCAGAGGGGGTTGCAATTACCCATAAATAGCTCAAACTATTAAAATAATTGTTTTGTTTTATTTTTTTGCTAAAGAGCTGTTCGTTGTTACACATTATGAAAAAAACATATTCACTTTTACAAGGTAAAACTACTCCGGGGGAGGGTTAAATTTTAATATTAATAATAAAAATCTGATTTTTTTCTATTCTAAGGCCAAATTAGGTTAATATAAACAAGACAATAAATGTTCAAACATTCTGCTACAATATCAACCCCTGTCCTCAAAACTCAACATTTTTCGACAAAGAAAATTTTGCAATCAATAAAAACCATTAAATTTAAACAAAATTCGAAATTTCATACAAGCTACTATACAGAATTCTACATTTTGAAATAATCGAAATTTTAAAATCATTAATTTACAAAAATATCCAATATTAATAATTTCAAATTAGATATAAAAATTAAAGGCTCGTTAAACTACTTAAATTTTATAATTAATACTCCTATGTTTCGAAATTTGAAATTTCCATTTATAAGTTCCTAATTTGTAAACTACCTAGAGGAAATCATATATCCTTAATACTCTAATCATAATAGAAATTAACTCATTTACAATTTTAAAATACTTATTTACGAAAATTCGATAAATTTCATAATTTGCTTTGAGGTTGGACATTTCACACAACATTTCTAATTTTAAAACTCAAGGAAACCGAAATTTGGTTAATCGGAATTTTAAATGTCCACCATTTAAATTTTCATAAATCAAAAATATTGAATTCTTAATAGAATTTGGACAGATAGAGAACAGGTAGAGGTTCATGCATGCTTTAATGAATTGTGCGTACTCCAAAATTATTTTATGTGAATTTCGGTAAGAAAAATTGATAATTTGGCAAATCCTGAATTCATTTTTGAAAAACTTAAATTTTGGTCGAAATTTTTAATGCGGTATTCGATAATCCGTTTCTAAATTCGAAATTATTTAAATTTTGAATTCTTTAAAAGAAAAACATTTGTTAAACCTTTCTGAAATTTGACGTTCCTTAAATATTAATTTTTCAAAATTCAAATATGTCAAAAGTTCTAATTTTTTAATTTTAGAGAAATTAATTTGAAAATTTTCTATATCTACCAAAAAAAATAGAAATATAAAAATCCCACCCATACTTTAACCCGAGGTCAAAAGAATCTTATTGATTTAATACAGACAAACTTTCTCTTTCTATTATTTGTGTGGGCATAAAACACACAGAAATGAGAGTTTTCCTTGAGTTTTTGATTTGGTGAATTTTATAATTCGCTAAGTCAATGTGTTCTTGCCTCATACGTAATGTATGAAGTTAGAATTTTATTTTTGTAGTTTGGTCGTAGCTACCTGACCAAACTTTTTGTTTATACGAACTTATCAGTACGAAACCGAACTACCACAGAGAAAACTCAGGGAAAGTTTTCGTTTTTGGAGTCGATACACTTTGTATTGCCCTCGGGTTAAAGTACTGGTGCGATTTTGATATTTCTACTTTTTTTTTGGTAGTTATATTTATAAATGATTATAAGTCGAAATTGTTGTGAATGCCATTATTTTTAATATATTTTGTCTATAAAAAGCCGAAAGAATTTTGAGAATACTGTAATTAAAATTTTGAAATTTTGGACAAGAGGAACACATTTTTTAAAGTAGACGTTTAAGATTTTGGATAGCTAGTAAAGAATTCACCGCCATATATTTTAGATCTGGTACTTGATAAATACCTTAAGCCAGAAAATAAATGTTTGCCTACTGGCCTATGTAAATGCTACTACACTTTGAATTTCGAATTGAATATGTAAAGTGTAACATTGGATGTAAGCATACAATTTTTTAAATATTTTGATGAATGTTAATTAATTCATGTAATATCTAATATGCTACTGGTGATTATACATTTTTAAATGTGTTTTTATTAACACTAGAAGTATATTAGTATTTACGAACGATAATTCAACGATACCGACTAATAGACAGAATTCTGTTTATTTAATTTTTTAATTTTCTATATGATTTTTAATGTTTTCCCAGGATTGTAGTAAGAGAATTCAATCCAGTTTTGAACTGATGAGCTTATGGTTATGAAAAAATGTCTATTAGTCGGTATCGTTGAATTATCGTTCGTAAATACTAATATACTTCTAGTGTTAATAAAAACACATTTAAAAAGGTCTAATCACCGGTAGCGTATTAGATATTACATGATTTAATTAACATTCAACAAAATATTGTAAAAAGTAAAAATTTGCTTACACAGAAATAGAGCTGTGTTGTGAATATCGTGAAGAGGAAAATTGGAAGAGATTTCATCTGTATTAGTATGATTCGCTAGTACTTAAATGCACAATGCATTCTGTATATATAGAATGTAAATTGTGGTATCATCAGTCCAGTCGCCGCAACCTGATGAGAAGATTGATTTTTTAATAATCATAAGCTCATCAGTTCACACATATTAAAAATCATATAGTAAGCATACAATTTTCTCACTTTACACAAAAATCCAAAATTGGTCAAATCAGTTTTATAATTTGCGGTAAAGAAAATTCGAGAGTTGGCTGCGAGAAACTCCATTTCAAAATTCTGAATTGTAGATATCCAATGTAGATCATAAACATTCTGACTTCTAAACCAAAATTTAATGACGTGTTCCGAATTTTTCAAAATTTAAGTCAAACTTCGAAATTTTGAAATTTCACTTAATTTTGAGAGTTTATTAAAAAATTAAATTTGAAGAAAGGCAATTTTTAGATACGTTAGAAAATTGAGGATTTGCTGGGATGTAGGTGTATGGTTATTAGCTCTTACATAGCTCTTGCATTTATAGCCCTTCTGAGATCCTAAACTATTGATTACCATGATATCGACAATTTTCTTATTTTATGCAAAAAGATCATAATTCGCAAAATTTATAAAATTTCAAATGTTAAATGATTCAAACTTTTGAAATACAAAATTCTTATTAACCATCTGAAACCATTAATTGACTTATACTTGCCTATGTAACTGCGGTTACATTTTGAATTTCGGATTAAACATGTAAAATTCAGTTACATATCGAAAAATATCCCAAATTCATAGGAAAATTCAAAATTGGCAAAATTTTTAACATAAGTTACTCAAATTTTCAAAATAAAAAAATTCTTATTTGGTTTTGTAAATTTCGGTAGTAAAGATTTTAGGGTTGGCTTCGATAAAATCGGTATTTAAAATTCAAATTCCAAAATTTGGAAAATTTACTGAATCTTGCTGTTGTTTGAAGTTTCAACCATCTGAATTTTTCAAAAATTTAAATCAAACCTTGGAGTTTCAAATAATTACAATTTGAAAAGTTTTGACCGCCAAACAACTAGAAGGTAGATCCCTAAACAATTATTTGTTTCCAAATTGCGAAAATTTCAGAATTCGCACAATACTATACATATATAAAATTCCCAACCTCAATGATTGAATTTTTTTGAAATACAAAATTATTATTCAATATGAAAATTCGAAGTTTGGTAGTTCACCTTCAACGTTCGACATTTCACACTGATATTGCCTAAATCTTAAAATGATTAAAAACTTTCAAAATATCATAGAATTAACTGAGAAACATTCGGTATCGAAAGTTCGAAAATCGTTAATCCATTTCGAATTTTTGCCATCCAACGAGGAAAGCTAAAATTCCGAATTACTCGTTTCTTTGATATTTCAATTGTTGAAAATTGTCAAAATTCATACAAACTTTAAGAATTGGCATGATTTATAAAAGTTCCAATGTTAAAATATGTTGAAATTTTTAAAATACAAAGCATTTTCTATAATTTTACAAATTTTGGTAATACAAATTCGAAATTTCTTAGTTCGGCTTTGAGATGGCGCATGTTACACTAAATCGGTTGAATCTTTAAATAAGAAAATTGTTAATCCTTCTCGAAATTCGGAATTTTAGACATCTATTCTAGGCAGTTGAAATTCTGACTTAAATGTGGGCATTTTATGCATTATTGCATAATGTAAATCCAAACACGGTACCCTATGGATATCTGTATACGACGATGTTGAAAGTGCGCAGGAAACCTTATAAATTCTAGAACTGCAACACTTAGTCATTGCTATAATTTACCGGACAATATATGGCCGAATAACATATCCGCCGTTTTATATTAAAATACCTGTAATGTTATAGTTTTAGCTTTAAATCTATTTAGTAATAAGGTTTAGGGCTACATACTTCTAATATGTAGTTAAATATGTTAGTCTTTAAATTTTATCCCGTATTAAGCAAGCATCAGTTTGCTCTGCATTTTGCCACCACACAAATTGACTCTGCTTAAAAATGGCACCGTGTCAGTTTTTGATCAAGTATAACTTGCAAATGTGTTACCTCCTTTGCCATTTGGAAGATTTTCACATTCAAGGTTAGTGAGGGCAGACAATTTTTTCTTTGTATGGGAAAATTTTTTTTTTGTTATTTACTGTTAAAATTCAGGATAAGCACAATTACCTCCCTTAAAAGCTTACATTGTACCAAGTTACTGTTAAGATCGATGCCCTCCTGGTGACTGAGGATTGTACATTATAGAAAGTGGCCTCTCACCACTCATTTGAAAGTCTCTTTCCTTGATGTAACTCGAACTGAATTTGGTTTCCTGACCGTTTACAAAGGATTCCTATGTTCAAAGGTCAAGTGGTTTGTCTTCTCAGCCATCTTAAAGAACTCATGAACGGGTGATTTCACAAGAGCAAAATTTGAATCTATTGCGGTCTTTTCGAATCGCATAAAATTGCATAGCCCTAATACTTGGGAACATCTCATGAGGTGCCCGGCATCAGGGTCTTTCGTCAAGGACACTTTTAAAAGCCCACTGTTTTTCGTACCCTCTCCACCACAATTTTTGACCACGGATCCGTCCACACCTTATTTTGGACCAACATACAACTGAGTATTTATCCACTAAATTGGTCGCGACCTAACCTTTTCAGGTAATTTTCAGGTTCCTGCCATTATGATAAATTTAACATTTTTTTAAATTTTTTATAGTTCTCAATTAAATAAGATTCACCGAGTTTCCATATAAAAATTGTTTGTTGCCAAAACTTGAGTGGACGATCGATCATATCTTATTAGATAGAGTATTATGATTTATTATCGCAACCTCAGTGCGCTTAGTAACCATCTATATTTTATTCTTTAGATCCTACATTTCATATGAAAAAAAATCTTCCTGTTTGACCTATATAAAATATTTTTTCTTTTAAATTGAATTTCCTTCAAAATGAATTCATTATTCACCAATGGAAAAACATTGAACTTAAAGGCGAGTTTAAAGTAAACGTGACAAGCATCACGGGGCGATGCTAGAAGCGATTATTAGAAAAAGTTAATAGAAGCTTTACTCGAGCAGTTATAAAATAGTTGAATTGAAGCGACTGTCATAGTTGTCGTCTATATAAAGAAAATAAATTTTCTTACGAATTTGTTTGCTCGACTTGTTAATACTTATAAAAATATTAAACAAATGAAACATATGGCGCTGCTACATAATACATATTTGATTTTCTATGTCCCCTTCAAGTATAAATATCATTTATTCATTTTTATAAAATTCAAAAGCCCAAGTACATACATATATAGTATCTTTGTATAAAGAGCTTACATATTTTCCTGCTTAAAAATAATAAATCGTCAAAGCTTATTTTTTGTGTGTGCTTGTGTGAACAACTAAACACTTATTGTACGGTTGATGCGATGTGTATCTAAATAAATAAAGCGATATTATGAACTTTGTGCATCTGGCAAATAAAATATATTCATAACAGTTAGCATAAGTTAATATCGTTTTAAATTAATATTTATTCAACATAACTAATCATGCAGCAAACCGATCTGGCCATATTTTATTTTATGTCATCGAGTCTCGATTATTGAAAATGATCAATATCTTAAATAATTTTCCAACTATATAAGAAATCTCATGAAATTATTGTAAAAAAAAAAATTAAATAAATAAATCATAATCGAGATATAAAAGATAGCAAAAACTAATATTTCATATCAAGCAGTTTTTCAAGATGGCAATAAAAATAAACTTAAAGTTATATTCTGATTGATTATTAATGGTAAAATGTGAATCTACCATATAACCAAGACGACAAAATTTTTGTTTTAGTTTGCGGTTTCATGTCATATATAATGAATAAAGTTTGATGATAAAATGAGTTGAAAGACTGAAATTTGTTGGTGGCACTAAAGAACTGTCGAGTATTAGTGGATCGAAATATTAAGCGGAATACAATCTGTCGCTGTAAAAGAAAAGTTTTTCTGTTGTTTTAATCATCCGGGTATGCCGTTATTTTAGTATAGTTAAAACCGATTTTAAATTAAAATTTGTGCAAGCTTTTAGATCAGGCGCCGCAGCGCGGTATATTTATCAGGTTGGAGTGATGGGCAGCTTAATGTTCTTTAAAAGTTTCGTAATAAAAAAAACTTCATAACTACGAAAAGTATTAAAAGTAGTAAAATTTTATTTCCCGATTTCAAATATCATTCCTGGAAAAATCTTTAATGTTAAGCTTTTTTGGTTATGAAAAAGCTTTCATGTTATAAAGACTAGTTATGTATGTGCACATCTAAAAAAAAGTTATTATTAATCGTAACACAGCAAACAAACAAATTTAGTTATCTAAGAGTTGTTGTTGTCAATTAAAAATTGTTGTTGTGAATTAATATTAGTACAGCATGCTAGACTATTATATTTATAGATTATTATAAAGCCAAAATCTTCAAAAAATCTTGAAAGTTTCTGTTAGCTTTTAAGTTAAAAAACAAAAGCTTTCTAATAGGCACCGAAAAGTTACATTTCTTCGAATATACAAAATTAGTTAAGCAAAATTAGGTCCATTAAATTTGTTAATTTCGACCTATAACAAGGCCCTCTATTGGCTGGATTTTATTAACCGGTTTTCAAATTTTATTCCAATTTAAAATTTTAATTTTTAGCTTTTTTGCATCTGTTAAAATTTTTTTTAACATGAAACACTAATTCCTTTATAAGAATGCAGTGATGCCCATAGGTTAGATTAAAGTATAGTGTAAAACAATTATGATGACATTTTATTGCTTTTAAGTTTATATTCCTGGTGAGAGCATTAATTTGAAGCTTTTTATTACAAAAATATTTTGTGACCTGATTCACAAATTTGGTATCATACACACGAAAAATGTTATATCACTAAAGGTCGCTTAGAAATGCAAAACAATTTAACTAAACCATCCGAGTTGTTATTGTCAATTTATATTCGTTGTTGTCAATGGAACTAACAACTTCAGAAAACCTTTGAAGCTTTCGTTACCTTAACGAAAAATAAATACGCTTTTTAATATAAAAGTACAATATGTGGGAAAGTTTTTAACAGATTGCTGCAGCTCCATGAAATTGATTTATAGTAAAAAATAATGTGGCAAGCTTTTCATGTTTTATCACATATTAAGCTTCTTAATATTTTACTATTCCAAAGCCAGTAGTAAAAGATTTTTTTTTTACAATTTTTCAAATTTAATTCCAAATTTAAATTTTAACTTTAAGCTTTTTGGATCTGTAAAAATGTTTTGTAACATTATAAACACATTCTGTATATACATAAGTAAAACAATATAATTAATAATCCTAACAAAAGAAAAGAATCAAATTAAACTAACAAACAGTTACTGTATAGTCAATTGAAAACTATTGCGATCAATTAATATTGGTTTTTGTCCAATACGGCATTTAATTTAGTGAACTGATTTATTATGTTCTATTATAAATAAAGCTTCAGAGGACTTTAAAGGCCTTTTTAAGCTTTTTAAGCTAAAACTTATAGGCTTTTTAATATAAACAGGCGCCAGAAAGTTATTTATTTTTATCAGATTGCAGTAAAAACACATTAAATTGATGTAAATTTAGAAAAAACATTAGTGAGCTTACGATGCTTTTTAAGTATTGTAGCCTACTAAACATCTAAATTTCGAAAAATACTAAAGCCAGAAGTGAGCTTTTTGTTTACAGGCTTTCAATTTGTATTGCAGCTTTATTTTGAAGCTTTTATAACTGTGAAAGAAACTTTATAACATGTAGAACCAGTTCCATATATGTAAATGTCAAATATAATTAATAATCGTAACAAATTAGAATAGGCCAATTAATACATTTACAGTTATTGTTAAACAAAATTTGTAACTAAATTTGTTGTTGTTAACTAAAATATGGGTTGGCAAATAAATAAAAGTTAAATATTAGGTGGTTTATTAATTAAAGCTAAACACTTTTACACAACACAAAGCTTTTGGTTTCGTAACCACGAAACTTCCTTAATATTATTATACTTAGGCATATTAAAAAAAAAAATTCGTACCATCCGACATGAGATGGCGAATCTCACGTTTCGATTTTAAAAGAATTACTCACACCACACTAAAAGTACCTTTAAAACTTATTGCTTGAATTTCACAGTAAAAACTATTAAACTAAATATTATAGATATTTACTTTACGTACATTTCGGCATATTAGGCGAAATGGAAATACAATTCCTCCTCTTAGAAATATTATACGTATTACCTCCCTCCCTCCCGAATTTAAATAAAATCTATTCAATTATAGTTTATATATAAACTATCCAGCTTTATACTTTTACGATATACTTTCCGTACTCTTAGACATACTTGACGTATTCTTAGACATACTCGACGTACTCTTGGACATACTCGACGTACTGTTAGATGTATTTGACGTACTCTTACACGTACTAACTATCCGGATAGCCACGTCCCTATTTATTCCGGATAAACCAAAATCAAGTAATTGTCCTAAAGGTGGTGGATAGTGCAAATATAGAAAATACATTGTAAAATTTGTAAATGGTTAGATAGTTATTTTAATTTCTTCTTTGAATTTTTCATTGCATGCAATATCCGGAAATTGCTTAGTTAATGTATTATTGTAAGATATACTTCAATATGGTGTCAGCTTGCACAGTAAGGCCTCAGCAAAAAGACAAGCAGATCTCACATTTTAAGCGTGAGCCCTTATTGTGCTGGATGCGTAATTGTTTCATAGCATTTAATACATTAAAAAAATTGTGATATTCACAATGCATGGAATGCGTACTTTATGGGCCTTTATCTGTGATCGGAGATACAACAATTTTTAAAACCAATAAAATTATTAAAAATTCGAAATTCTATGAAGTATAGTATAGTTCATCACAATTGGATAAGACTGACCAAGTAGACTGGCATATGGTCAAGTTATCCAAAAATATAGGCAAGACCTTGTGGACATCTCTGTGATCAGAGATACAACAATTTTTAAAACCAAATAAAATTATTAAAAATTCGAAATTCTGTGAAGTATAGTATAGTTCATCACAATTAAATAAGAATGACCACGTAGACTGGAATATGGTCAAGTTATCCAAAAATATAGGCAAGACCTTGTGGACATCTCTGTGATCGGAGATACAACAATTTTTATAACCAATAAAATTATTAAAAATTGGAAATTCTGTGAAGTATAGTATAGTTCATCACAATTGAATAAGATTGACCACGCAGACTGGCATATGGTCGAGTTATCCAAAAGTATAGGCCAGACCTTGTGGACATTTCTGTGATCGGAGATACAACATTTTTTGAAACCATTAAAATTATTAAAAATTCTAAATTCTGGGAAGTATAGTATAGTTCATCACAATTGAATAAGATTGACTACGTAGACTGGCATATGGTCAATTTATCCAAAAATATAGGCCAGACCTTGTGGACTTTTCTGTGATCGGAGATACAACAATTTTTAAAACCAATAAAATTATTAAAAATTCTAAATTTTGTGAAGTATAGTATAGTTCATCACAATTGGATAAGGTTGACCAAGGAAACTACCATATAGCCAACTTATCCAAAAATATAGACAAGACCTTGTGGACATTTCTTTGATCGGAGATACAACAAATTTGAAACCAATAAAACTATTAAAAATTCTAAATTCTGTGAAGTATAGTATAGTTCATCACAAGTGGACAAGATTGGCCGAGTAGATTAGCATATGGCCAGGTTATCCAAAAATATAGGCAAGACATTGTGAACATCTCTGTGATCGGAGATAACATTTTTAAAACCAATAAAATTATTAAAAAATCGAAATTCTGTGAAGTATAGTATAGTACATCAAAATTGGATAAGATTGACCACGTAGACTCGCACATGGCCAAGTTATCCAAAAACATGGGCAAGACCTTGTGGACATCTCTGCGGTTGGCGGTATAAAACTTTTAAAATAAAGGAAAATTATTAAAAATTTCTAAAACTGTGAAATATATTATAGTTCATTATAATTGGATCGGCTTGGTGACATTGACCGCTATATGGCATAGCTATTCTAGAAAATGTGCGGGACCTTCGAAACATTTCCAGGATCGACGCTAAATAATTATTTAAACCATTAAAAATCAGTCAACTTTTAAATTATCTGAATTGTAGTAATGTTCAACATAATTGGATGTTTTTGGTTAACGAGATAAACAGATATTCCAGTATCTGAAAACGATGAAAGGAACCTGTTTGGTGGTACGGAAAATCC
This sequence comes from Tipula vernalis, assembly GCA_958295665.1. Taxonomy (NCBI): domain Eukaryota; kingdom Metazoa; phylum Arthropoda; class Insecta; order Diptera; family Tipulidae; genus Tipula; species Tipula vernalis. The sequence goes on from OY282559.1 coordinate 21,731,084, forward strand.
AAAATTACAAAAAATTTAAATTTTCATATAACTTAATTTCCAATTGTAAAATATCTAATTTAACGGTGTAATTTTTTGTTATTTATTTTTTAGCATAAACTTCACACTCATGAGTATTAAATGTTTGCGATATGAGTCTATGGTTAGGAAACAGGTTAGCAATTGAGTGGTTCCACCAAATGTAAAGATGTTTGTACCACCAAGTGTAAAGGGAGATTTAGCGCCGAATTTAAAAATCATTGTTTAGCTATTTATTTGTGTAGTCTTAAAGCTTATAGAAATTTAGGTGTCGATTTCCATTTATCTAGTATCCGAACCCTTCAACGGATCACAGAAAATTTCAAACTATCGCCCGGATTTCATGACTTTATTTTTGATGTTTTAAAGATTAAGGTAGATAAGTTTCGCCCAATAGAGAGGGAATGGGTAGTTTGTTAACCTTTTCTCGAAAGCAGGATAAAATTATAGGATTAGTAGACTTTGGTGAGAGTGCGTGTAATGGAATTCCTGCGACGTCGGTTTTAGTAGTTATGGCTAGAGGAATTTTTAGCAAGTGGAAACAGGCAGTGGCTTATTATTTTTATTAGCAATAGTTGCCCAATCGGAGATTTAGTGTGGATCATCAATAGTTCGTTAGATAAATTAGATAGTATCGGGTTAAGTGTTAGAGGTTTAGTAAGCGATATGGGCTCAAACTTCGTAAAATTATCTAATAGTTTTATGGTAGACATAGACATGCCATTTTTCCTTAGAAATAATAAGAAATATTATTATATTTTCGACTTACCACATTTAATAAAAATTACTCGGAATAATTTGCTTCAAAACGAATACCAGTGGCATGAGGATCGCCAAGAATATTACACATCTTGGAAATATGTCTAAGAAGCATACCACAGCGACCAAAGCCAGCATTTAAGATTAATGCCCCGGTTAACCGACGCCCATATATATCCCACAAATTTCCCACGGATTAAGGTAAAATATGCGACCCAAGTCTTAAGCCATTCTGTTTATTCCTGCCTTCAATCGTCCATTTTAAACAATCTCCTCCCCTCATCCGCCATTGGAACTGCCAAATTTATAGAATTTTTCGATGAATTGTTTGACAAAAATGGCTTTTAGAAATGCATATACCGGTTCAACAAGTCAAAATCAATTTCTGGAGGATGCCCTTTGTTTTCTAAAGAAGCTTTCAGTTTATAATAAAAATGTGCAAAATATTTCAAAAAAAATTAGGTGTCTTTGGGGCTGGCAAATTTCAATTCGTGCTGAAATAGATCTTTTTGCAGATCTTCGTTCTGAAGGATATTCCTTCCTTCTAACTAGGCATCTCAACCAAGATTGCTTGGAAAATGTTTTTGGAATAATTCGCCAACTTAAAAATGTTTTAAAACTTTAATTTTACTTTCTTTTACTCTAGTAAAATAAAGTATAGTAATCATGAAAATTTTGGACCTTGAGATTTTTAGAGATTTATTTGTTTTGAGGTCCCCTGAGTCCGAAAATTGAGTTTCAAAATGGTGTCTGTCTGTCAGTCTGTCAGTCTGTCAGTCTGTCAGTCTGTCAGTCTGTCAGTCTGTCTGTGTCCTCTCTCAGCCCATTTGGTTTAATCAATCAAACTAAAACTTCAGATTTAAGCTTTTTTGATACATTGGAAGATCCCAGTGAATTTTACTCCAAATCGGCTAACCGGAAGTGGCCACTCCCTTGGTCCAGAAAATTTGTTTTGCAAATATCTTAAAAAGTACAAGGTTTACAAAAAACTACTTAATACAAATTGTTTCCAAAAATTAAAAACAAATAAAAAAAAAAAATTAAAAATTAAAAAAAAAAAAATCAAGAAAAAAATAAAATTTCTAAAAATTCTCTATTCGTAAAAGAAAGTCGTGTGTTGGCCACACCTCAATTTTAACTAGGAAATTAAGGGACCTATTCCATGTACTAGCGAAATCTTTATCATCATTGTTGAGTGCGATTTCCAAAAAAATTATTTCGTAGAACTTTTACTAAACGAACGATTCGTATGGATTAGGGTTTTCTAACTAGGTAATTAAGGGACGTATTCCATGTGCTAGCCAAACCTTTGTCATCATTGTTGGCAATGGCCGATATTGACCCTTGGGAGTTGAGTGCGATTTCCAAAAAATAATTTTGCAGAACTTTTACTGAACGAACGATCCGTATGGATTAGGGTTTCTAACTAGGTAATTGAGAACCTATACTATGTGCTAGCCAAACCTTTGTCATCATTGTTGGCAATGGCCGATATTGACCCTTGGGAGTTGAGTGCGATTTCCAAAAAATAATTTTACAGAACTTTTACTAAACGAACGATTCGTATAGATTAGGGTTTTCTAACTAGGTAATTAAGGGACCTATTCCATGTACTAGCCAAACCTTTGTCATCATTGTTGGCAATGGCCGATATTGGCCCTTGGGAGTTGAGTGCGATTTCCAAAAAATAATTTCGTAGAACTTTTATTAAACGAACGATCCGTATGGATTAGGGTTTTCTAACTAGGTAATTGAGAACCTATTCCATGTGCTAGCCAAACCTTTGTCATCATTGTTGGCAATGGCCGATATTTGCCCTTGGGTGTTGAGTGCGATTTCCAAAAAATAATTTTGCAGAACTTTTACTAAACGAACGATTGGTATGGATTAGGGTTTTTTACTAGGTATTTGAGGGACCTATTCCATGTGCTAGCCAAACCTTTGTCATCATTGTCGGCAATGGCCGATATTGGCCTTTGGGGGTTGAGTGCGATTTCCAAAAAATAATTTTGCAGAACTTTTACTAAACGAACGATTCGTATGAATTAGGGTTTTTTACTATCTTTTACTCTAGTAAAATAAAGTATAGTAATCATGAAAATTTTGAACCTTGAGATTTTTAGAAATTTATTTGTTTTTAGGTCCCCTGAGTCCGAAAAAGTGGGTTTCGAAATGGTGTCTTTCTGTCTGTCTGTCAGTCGGTCAGTCTGTTAGTCTGTTAGTCTGTCAGTCTGTCAGTCTGTCAGTCTGTCTGTGTCCTCTCTTCAGCCCAGATGGTTTAATCAATCGAACTGAAACTTGAGATTTAAGCTTTTTTGATAAATTGGGAGGTCCCAGTGAATTTTACTCCAAATCGGCTAACCGGAAGTGGCCACTCCCTTGGTCCAGAAAATTTGTTTTGCAAATATCTTAAAAAGTATAAGGTTTACAAAAAACTACTTAATACAAAATGTTTCCAAAAATGAAAAACAAATAAAAAAAAAAAACAAAAAATTAAAAAAATAAATTTCCCAAAATTCTCTGTTCGTAAAAGAAAGTCGTGTGTTGGCCACACCTCAATTTTTTTTTCTAAGTTCAATAATGACGAGCTTTTATTTTTTTTAAGGCTGGTAAATTATTAAACTTCCTAGCTTCGAAATATGCTAGCATAACGCTTTTTATATAAAATTCGCCGGAAACCTACTTATTTGTATCGTCACACCACATTAAATCTACAGGTTTTAAACTGTCTTTAGACTTGAAGCTTTCATTAAAGCTTTTCTAATTTTGAAAGGAACTTTATAATGCAAAAAAACTATTCCACTAATGTACATGTCAAATACAATTTTATTAATAATAATCATAAGAAATCAAAATAGTCAAATTAATCCATTTACGAAACGTGCTGTAGTATGTTTTGTTAAAAACAATGCCAACATCTTCTAAAAATTTTGAAAGTTTTCGATACCATTTTAATTTCACTATTTATAAACTTGTTCACAAGTTATAAACAGTGTCTGTGTTATAAACAGCACTGATTGATGTGATGTACACCATTATGTTGAAGTCCATTAAAAAACAATGGCTACCTTTGACATTCTCAACTCCGAAAAAACCAAAACCAGCAGCGAAACTTTATCCTTACCGTTTTTCAAATTTGTATTCCTAATGAAATTTAATTCGGCAAGAATAAAATTTCAGCCCAGTTTGTGACACTATTTATTATTAAAATGAATTTAGCAACGGAAAACAATCAAATTAAACCATCGGACAGTTATGGTCAAACGATAATTGTTGATGATAATTTTTCAAAACATAGTTCTTGATTTAGTGTAATGTCCTGCAATATGTTTTGTTATAAATAAACTCAATAACTTTCGAAAACTTTGAAAACTTTCGTAAGCTTTTTAAGTTAAACTTTCATGAATTTTCAAATTTACAAAAGCCCCGGGTTTTTAATTATCTCTTAAAGCTTTAATTTGAAGCTTCATGGTTGCAAAATAAACTTTGAGACATAAAACAATAATTCTGTGCAAAGGTAGCAGCTAAAGCTTTCTTTAACGGAGTTAAAAATATATTTCTGGTTAAAGCTTTAATTTGAAAATTTTTATTGTAAAGATAATTAGTAGATTATAATTAAAATATTAATAAATAAAATATTATAAACTCGTATAGCAAATGAAGATAATTAAATTACACCATTTGACAGCGTTGTTGCAGAGCCTTCTAGAGTATAGAGCCATAATCTTAATGACGGATTTTTTAGAAGCTTTTTTAGTGGTATAACTTTTCACTGATTTCCAAAGGAATCCATAGTAAAAATGGTGTTTTTTAGCTTCAAGTTTTTCAATGAAAAAAGCAAAAATATTATAAAATGTTTCAATAAAAGTGTGCACATATCTTTAAGAACAATATACAAGAAGGCCATATTGGTATTAAGTAAATATTAATTGCAGAAATATTAAAATTAAATTATTTCTAAAATATATTTTTCGAACTTTCATTTTGAAAAATACATCAAAGTTGGCTCTGACAAATTAAAATAATACTTGCTAAATTTATCTTTAGTTTTACTAGTGTACGTAAGATGTCTAAAATGGTTACAGAAAAATACGAAAATAGTTATTTGTGTATCAAGAGCGCAAAGTGCCAGTTTGTCACGCGAGAAAGGAAATTGCTGGCCGACGGGACGGAGGCCAGCAACCTTTCGAGCGTGACAAACAAGTTTGCGGACGTGTTTCACACTTTATTTTTCCTACAATCATTTTAAAAAATATAATAAAAAGATAATTTTGTAGTAAAATTTACTATACTGACAATACGATTTTATTTTAGGACCGACATTTTGTTCAATCGAGTAGTCAAAGATTTTTTTTATTTTTCATAAAGAAAAACAAAAATTTGGTTTGATGTTTTATACAAACATTAGTCTTTCTTAAAAATTGACGTGCGGTTTCAAGTTTTGTCACACGTTTCTAAGAGAAACGTGTGACAAAGTAATTTGTTTATTAACTGTCAAAAAAACAGACACTTTGGGCATTGAAAACAGAGAAAAAAAGCCTGCTTTTCACGGCGATTGTAGGAAAAAATTATTTAATCGCAAAATTATCACACGTTCCTATATTTTGTGAATTTGTTTTGCTTTTCCTACAAGTTTTGAACTTGAAATTTCCCCAGGTGGTAATTTTTCGTAAGTCTTTTCCAAATTTTTACAGCCATCACTGCCATCTATGTAATGTGTATTAACTTAAATGACCAAACGAATCGTAGTAAGCTTTTATTTTAATTTGACCAGAATGCTGTTGTTATGAATTTTTTTTTAATATTTTGGTTTAAATAAATCAATTATTACAAGAAAATGAAAGCGATTTACTTAAACGATATTCATAAATGTTGAAATTCAAATAATTATGAAAGTATTTCAGAAATCATAATTAAGAATTTGTAACGTTTTCATTTAAAAATGTGTCTTAGGAAAAAAATTGATTTCCCATATGTTTTGTGTGTTTTACTATGAAAAGTTTCGTTTTTTCCTCGTTTCTAACTCCCTTATAAATGCTCAGATTTTTTGATTATGGCTCTATAAAATACAGGGTGCTCTGGTTGTTGTTGTCAAGTGAAGATTGTTGTTGTCAATTTATATTTGCTTTATTAATTAAAAATTAGCTATTAATTTAATTATTGATTTATGTTTCGCTATAAATAATAAAACAACCTTTACAAAACTTTAAGCTTTTTAAGTTAACTTTTATAAGCTTTTAAAAATGTTTAATTTTATTGGATTACCATGAAGACCACGTAAGATTGGTAGAGAGCAAAAATAATAATTGCGAGCTTTTTCGTATAGTGGTCGAAATCCTAGAGAGAAAGTTACAATTAAAAACTACTTTGCTTCAATTTGTATTGCAAACCCTGTGAAAAACAGAACCTGTTCCACTCATATATTAATACATGAACACATGTCGCTTATAAATATATACGGTACACATTAAAACGGATACGAACGTGTTGAAATTAAATGAAAAATTGTTTGCCAAATTTTGTTTCATTTTTATTGCCGCATGACACGTGAACATTCTAAACCCAACGATAATATGAATAAAATAAAAAAAAAATAAAAAATTGTGTGATATTGTAATTTAAATCGTTTAGACGCAAGCACATAATAATGGACTTGGGAAAAAAAACAATCCGAGTGATTTTGAAAATTTTTAAAAAGCTCATAAATTTCAGATAAAATAATAAAAAAAAATGTGTAAAGCTTTTGTTGCTGTTGTAGTTAAAAAAAATAATGGTGTTGGTTTATTGTTGTTGGGGTATACATGCATGAATATAATGTATATTCAGTTGTGTATGATAATTTGGATGAGGGAAAATTTATTGCCCACAATTTAGTTTTTGTAGCCACGTATGCCTCATTTTAATGGATCAATTATTAAGATATAGGAATTCATACTCTTGGTCGAAAGATAAATCGTTTTATTGTTACTTTAGCGCATTTAGAAATCATAAATTATTAATTCTCTATGCGCTATATGAATTTATTTCTAGCGTACCTACATATGTACATAGTAACGAAATTTTAATGTGGTTAGTGATGTGTTACACAATTAAGATGATATCTCTCAAATCTAAATGCCATACTAAAGTTAAAATGAAATGCATTTCGGTGAGTTTATTATTATAATCACTTCTTGCTACTATATAGTACTATGTATACATTAACACAAGAACGAGGAAAGAAACTCATTTAGACTTGATTTTCTGTTAAGATTAACAAAAAAAAAAAAATGCTTGCTTCTAATAGTTTTCTTCGTTCGTAGCTTTTTTGTAAATGAAAACAAAAATAAAAAATTCAGGCAATAATGAGTGTTAAGGGAATGGTACAACAACAAAAAAAAATAATTTTAATAGACTTTGTAAATATTGCACAATTTATACAAGTGTATAGGAAAAAATTTAAGAAGCTACAGCACACATACACAATGTAAAAAAGTTATTAAGACGATGATGACTGTTTTTTTCGTTATCTTTATAATTTCATTTTTTAATGGCCTTGTGAATTGAGAGTTGAAAATTTTTTTTTTTTCCTTTAATGTTCTGTTATGAGTTTTCATATGGATTTTGTATATGTACACGACAAAATATGATTTAGTTTGATGGTTGATTAGGTTTTCAATTACATTGTCGAAAGTATATACACTGTGGCGACGCTTTAAATAACGGTTTTAACATAGTAAGAATTAATTTGGGAGTTTCATACTATACATCTGCTATTATAAGTTCAAATTATATATTACGTACTTAACACACTAAATTCCGGAGATGATATGTAAATACGTCTCTCAAAGTACCAAGTAGTCTACCAAAGTAGCACAATGTAAATATTTTTAAACCATCCTCTCTTTCTGTAGCCAGTGGTGATCAAGTGAAAATGTTACCACTTAATTCTATGCCAATATTTTCAACTAAATTAAAAAGCTTCGAATTCATATTGCTCTTGGTTTTAAGTCAAGCACACAATCCATTTACTACGCTGTTATTTAGCGTACGAGTACATGTCCGCAGTTAATTTTACGCAATATTTCGTTGCTTCGATTGCACATCTAACTTCTTTACGAACTGGATCGGATAACTAGAGTTAATAGTGAGTGAGTAAGAGCCATATAGTTCCTAGTCAGTTTTATTAGGAAAACGGAGTTCGCCTGTCAAATAGTTCGGTCTAAAAAGACCAAAGTATTGAAATCCTGTCAAAAATGATCCAAAATTTCGTTGGTCCAAAACCACTTTTCTCAACGTTTTGATTGAATGTCACTGAGTCTAAAAAAGCAAAAAAAAAAACAAATGTCCGTCCATCTGTCTGGATGTCGGTTGGTCTGTACCCATGGTATCTCGAAAACGGCTTGTTCGATTTAGAATTTTTTTTTGTTAATCTGTTTCTATGGTCAAGTCCGAGTTTTGAAAAGCTTTTGGAACCTGTGCATCAAGAGGGTCGGGTACCTGCCATACGAATTGACCCAAAATACCTGTTTATAGAAATATTTACCAATTTTTATATACCTGTCCTGGTTTGAATATTGAGTTGCGCATTGAGTTTGGGGTTTAGTTGAAGGTTAATTCAGGGGTCAATTTGCGGGTTGAGTTGAAGTTGGTTGGACTTAAGCTGTGGTTGGATTAAGATATAGTGAGCAGTTGACTAATTTTTATATGTGCTGGTTTGATGATTAAATTGAAACAGAGTTTGCGTTTGGGTAAAGGGTTGAGTTGGGGCCTGGATTAGCCTTTGGTGAGCAGTTGAGCAATCTACGTAAGTGAGTGTTTGTTTGTATATACAACATAATATGTGTATGATTTTTAGATTTAGTTCTGGAATATGGCCAAATAGTTCCATCAGGAACTGGCCTATTTCTCAACTGAATATGATGAAATTTGACATGTGGGTTTGAAATTGGATTTTAAAATGATTTTTGAATTGAATTAATGGGGACCGAAGTTCTGATCACCTTATGAGGTTTCAGCCCTTTAAATTGGTAAGCTTTACTTTGCGGACGATGTCTAGTTTGGCTTTCACTTCAAATTTGACTTAAAACAAAACCTAATAAACCCCCAACATACGAGAAAATTTTTGTTTATCAGAACAAAAAATCTAAGTAACTATCTAACTTTAACACATCACTAATCTCAGAGATGCAGCTTACATATATATGTATCATATGCTAACTACCCATATATGACACGTCTCCGAGCAAACCCTGAAAATTAATTAAATTTTCATTAAAGTCATCGTAATTTCATAACTAACTAACTAAATTCCGAATTCCTTTTTAAATTTATTTAGCTTTTGCCAACTGTTTTACGATAAGAAATGGTCTAAAGGGTAACGATGGTTGGTTCCTCATCGAGTATTACTTCACATTAAGTGGTTCTTCTGATTTGGATGTTACAAATAATGCAAAAATATTTAATATCTGCCTTAAGGTCATCTCTTAGATTTATTTAAATATTAGGTGTGCAAGAAGAAACTCGGTTCTGAAGTTGGTTACATTAAAAACATTCTGGAACGCATCCAAATGAAGGCCAATGAAGACGGAATATGTTAAATTGCTGCATTACAAAGCTCGTTCACATACAGGAAAATCAACCCAGGAAAACAATTTCTCCTTAGGCTGGGAAGTTGTATAGCATGCAGTGTATTCTCCAGATTTGGCTTCCTCTGCTTATGCATTGAATTCCAATTGATATTTGACAAGGGGCATTGCAAATAGAATTTGTGTACTAGTGGATATGGCATATGATAGCTTGTTGTATTTTGTTGTTCTACTGTAGCCCCTACTGCCTCCGGTTGCTGTTGTACCTTGAAAAAGTAGAGACTTTCAGTTTCTTACAAGTTCCGTAAACTAACTGGCGGTTTTTGCAATTTGACACAAAGTCGTAAAGAAACTATTTAACAGCATTCACCTGGACGCTTATTAAAGGCATACAAAAGTCGAATTTAATTTTGTAAAATTATTTTTGGTTGTTATGGACTTAATTCTAAGACCATAATTAATAGTTTATGAAATTTACACGGGAGGTGCCTCAACTATCTGAAAGAAGCTTATAAATGTTAACATGATAGTACCAATCCTCCACAGCCAATACAGATTCATGTAGAACTAGGCGTTAGGAGTCACTTTTCCACAATAATTTGAGAGTAAATTCACATTTAAAAAGCTCCCCCAAATAATTTAGTCTGTACTAAAACCATAACCGTAATTGTTTTCGCCAAAATATCCAATTTTTCTCGGAGCCACTTGTTAAATGATAGGACTTATACAACTTATGTACAGATGAGGTTACCAAAACCCAGCCCATCCTTTAAAATAGTAGGAGCGTACGGGGAAAACATTATCTTTATTTATCGTAGATTCCAATGAGTGTGAAAATCTTATGGGACTAGATTGGTTTAAAGAATTAAATTTTAGCACCAACCACAACCAAAATAGTACATTCAATATAAGCGGATATAAATCTCAAACCGGATGCGATACCAAAATACTTTAAAGCTCGAGTCCTACAGTTTACTGAACTTTAATTTTAAACCCGATCAAATGGGGATATTCAAATATGTATGTGCTGATTTTAAAATTTCACTTAATCCACAAGTTGAAGCAAATCAACATCCCATTCCCAGAATCGAAGAATTATTTTATAAGTGGCGTCTAATTCACTAAAATTGATTTACAGTATGCATATTTGCAAGTAGAATTGTCTGGTAGAACAAAGAAATTTATTGTAATTAATACTCCGTTCGGAATATATATGAAGACTTAGTATTCCCGTTGGGTATATACTCTAAGTGCACTATTTATTTTCCAACGACTAATGGAAAAGTTAACAGTTGACATCAGGTTTTGTAGAGTGTGCCGCGACGAAGTCGTAATTTCTGGCAAAACAAACTCTGAACACCTAAGCAACATGAAATTATTCTTGAAAAGATTGGAAGAAAATAGTTTTCTATGCCGATTAGATAAATGTGAGTTCAAATCAACGAAGGCAAATCATCAATAAATACAATCATCGTAGCTACGGATGTATTATCATATTTTATTGGTAGCCGTTATATCCCATCGATATCCAGATGGTTCGGAGCACCCGATCGCTTCAAAAACTCTTGACAAATAACGCAACAGCTACTACATATTTCCGCGTTCCACCGAAACAAACAACTCGCAGCACACTCTATTAATAGGGTACAACAATGGGCTACTGTACAACAATGGGCTACTGTTTTGATCGGATCATAAGGGAATGCTGATGAACTGTCAGATGGTAGCGAACAAGCTTGTTATAGCGTGGACGACGTTTATAAATCATTACAAGATGATTATCCAATAAATTCCAATATTATCGGAAAATATACGAAGTCTAATTTAATTTTGCAGTTAAATTTATGCGTAAAATGGTTGGCCCGATTGGTTTTCTTTAGGCGACGAAATATTCTACTCGGTGTATTTTAGACGCAGTGATAGTTTTAGCTATTTAGATACATAGCATATGGGGTACCACCAGAATCAAGCAAATTGCAGGTCAATAATGTTTGTGGGCAATTAAAGGCCTAGGGACCGAAAAAAGAATATAATAATTGGCCAACTCCAAATAGACCTTGCGGGAATGTTTACACATCGATTAAGCAGGATCTTTCATGGGAAAAATGTGGTTAATCTGTTTTGATGCCTATACGCTAAATATTCATTATTCATTGCTATAACAAATCTTTCATCAAAGAACCATATTCGTGCGTTAGAACAAATATTTGCAATCGAACGGTTGCCTATCTTCATTGTCAGTGACAATGGACCGCAATTCACATCAAGCGAATTTCAATTGTTCTGTAAACGAAATTAAATAGAACATGTGACGTCAGCTACCGATCGCCAGCCGAATTACTATATGAACGCCAAACGTGGACGTTGTCAGTGAAAATGCTTTTTGTAGGTACCAATGACCAAGTAAAGCGTTTTGTTAAAAATGTATATTGACCAGCCTCGCATTAATTAACAGCATCTGATTGCGAGGGTATGAAACAACACGGGATTCAGTTCAATGGCCTCAATCAAAACGAAATTTCTTGGAATCAGTAAATGTCATGTAAATTGAAAATTTTTCAGATTCTCAAATAAGGGAGAAATGTCGAAAAACTTCAAAAATCTAAGGTAAACCGCGAAACAATCCCGCTTAAAAATTCGAATAATATCTGTTCGAATAAAAATCTGAATATTAATGAATAATTTCGGAAAGCCTGTAAAAATCTTTAATATTCCGAAAATTCGTATAAATATCGAATTATTTGTGAAGTAATTTAATGTTACTAATACTAGAGGTATATATATATATATATATATTTCATTTCGAGGTAAAGAACTTTAAGGTGGCAACACCTTTTTTCAGTGACACCCGATTTGACAGCTGACAATTGAGTTTTGTTTAGTTTGGTTTGCCATTTCATAATGAATAGACTTACGCCGGAGCAATGAAAATTGTTCAAATTTAATTGTTCGTGAAGCCATTAATTCGAACTATGGTTCGCTGGTGCATCACGTTTACTCTAAATCATAATACGCGTCTCTAAAGACACCATACGGCGGGTACCGAACAGGCGATGGCAGCTGTAGTACTTAGTATTGAAGAGTCGCGTCGCCAATTTGGTGAATGAGCCGAAGCCAATATTGACATCGATGCAAACTTTCTATAAAAATGTTTCTAGAGTGATGAGCTTATTTTTGGTTGAATGACTTTGTTAACCATGAGCCATTTTTCAAAAACCATTACATTTACAAAAAGTTACAGTTTGGTGTGCTTTATGGTCCGAAGAATTCATCGGGCCCTATTTGTTCAAAAATAATGCTGCCGAAAACGTTGCAGTAAACGGAGACCGGTACAGACACATCATTACGAATGTACAAAACAATTCATTTACTGAAACCAACATTTGATGATTGATTAATTTTGAAAAATGATCCTGTCAACTGGCCCCCCGCGTTCGTTTAATTTGTAACCTGTGGACTATTTTCTTTGGGGGTATGTGTATGTCAAGTCACTTATCTACGCTGATAAGCCAGAGCCTTTTAAACACTTGGAAGCCAACATTTCACGCGCTCTTTCTGAAATACGGCCAGAAATGAAAAGTGATTGAAAACTGGACCTCCAGATTACGCCATGTAACTTATATTTGAAATAAAGTCGTATTCATGGCCACTAAAATTAGTTTTATATGTTTTATTTAAATTCAAAGTTCTAAACCTCGAAATCAAACACCCTTATTATTCTCGAGTAACATCGAACTATCAACTACTATACCGAAAATCTCAAATATACTAGAATAATCTCGAAAATCTCGAATAATCTGGCTGTTTCGAAACATTGAATCAATAATCTCGAAAAATTTTATAAAGTGATCAAAAGATGAAATCCGAGACAAATGGATATGAAACAGGGAACCACGCCGAAAACAACTAAAAACAAACACCATCACATTGCAAAATTAATTTGGAATTTGCAGTTTCCTTATATTTAAAATAGCTTTTCAAAATACCAGGTTTACCGGTAAAATAACCAGTTTTACCGATAATAAAAAAGAGTCGGTAAATGACAAACTATATAATCTCATTCAATCTTTTGCAAACCAATTTTAACCTTTTCTAATCAAAACTCGATTTCTAAAAGGTTGAATTTTTTTGGCAAAAGCCTTAATTTGGTTTGGAGGAAAAGAGGTAAATTTGGAAGACAAAACGTTTATTACAAATAAATTAACCTAGCAAATACCAAACGAGTTTACCAAATTTTCTTCTAAATCTAAATATCTGTCAGAACCGAAAGCGATTTTTATTTATAAGGAGTCAGATTACGTGTAATTATGTTGATATTCAATTTCTGCAACCAAAAAGAAATTTGTTGGGCCTTTCTGAAGAAAATATTTAATAGCAACAGAATGGAGTTAGAATTAGAATTAGAATGCCGTTTTGCAAATTTGAAAGGGTGGTCTACTTTAAGCTTAATCTGAGCTACCATTTATCTGATATTGACTTTCAACCAATATTCAAACGCGAATCCGAAGGAGACCCGTTCGACCTAAAACTAAGGCGAAATTAATTAAATTTATTAACTAAATTTATAATGTCCTAAATTTCAGAAGGAAGAACTGTTATACTTTAATACTCTAATATCTTATTTCGATTTTTTACATTTTAATACTTAGTTTGTACAATTACTTCTCTCATTCCAATGCATCACACGGCATAAACGGGCCATTCACAAATGCAACTATACCGCAAATTACAACCGACAAATGTTCTTAGAAATTTTGTCAGGGGTAGTTGACATATTCCCACTCAATATTCCTGAGAGCCATTAATTAAAGTATTTATTCACTAAACTGGGCCTAACAAAAAAGCGCCTATATACAGTCACATTATACGGATGGTTTTAAAAATTGTGCGACGAATTTGTTTTAGGCTTTCAATATTCCAAAAAACCAGTAATTATAAGTGTTTATCGGCCACAAACCATAATGGACCATACATATAAGGGACTTTAGGGCCAAACACAATTTGCGGACTGACTGACTATTTTTTTTTTTTATAATCTAGAATTAAACAACTTGATACTTGACGTGATGTAACCAGAGCCTTCTAGAGTATCAAACTATAATCATAATGACATATTTTTTAGAAGCTTTTTTAGTGGTATAACTTTTCGCTGATTTCCATAGGAATCAATAGTAAAAATTTTGTTTTTTAGCTTCAAGCTTTTCAATGAAAACCACAACATACAAGAAGATTATATTGGTATTAAATAAATATTAGTTGCAGAAATATTAAAATTAAATTATTTCTAAAATATATTTTTCGAACTTTCATTTTGAAAATAACATCTAAGTTGGCTCTGACGATTTAAAATAATACTTGCTAAATTTGTCTTTAGTTTTACTAGTGTACGTAAGATGTCTAAAATGTTTACAGAAAAATACGAAAAAAAATTATTTAATCACAAAATTGTCACACGTTCTAATATTTTGTGAATTAGTTTTGCTTTTCCTACAATTTTTGAATTAGAAATTTCCCCAGGTGGTAATTTTTGGTACGAGCAGACCAAATCTTTACGGTCATTACTGCCATCTATGTAATGTATATTGACTTAATGACCAAACGAATTCTAGTAAGCTTTTATTTCAATTTGCCCAGAATGCTGTTGTTATGAAAATTTGATAAATTTTGGTTTAAATGAATCAATTATTACAAGAAAGTGACACCGATTTATATAAACGACATGCATAAATGTTCAAATTCAAACATTTATGAAAATATTTCAGAAACCATAATTAAGAATTTGTAAGTTGTCTTAGGAAAAAAAGTGATTTCCCATATGTTTTGTGTGTTTTACTACGAAAAGTTTGGTTTTTTCCTCGTTTCTAATTCCCTTATAAAAGCTCAGATTTTATGATTATGGCTCTATAAAATACAGGGTGCTCTGGTTGTTGTTGTCAAGTGAAGATTGTTGTTGTCAATTTATATTTGCTTTATTAATTAAAAATTAGCTATTAATTTAATTATTGATTTATGTTTCGCTATAAATAATAAAACAACCTTTACAAAACTTTAAGCTTTTTAAGTTAACTTTTATAAGCTTTTAAAAATGTTTAATTTTATTGGATTACCATGAAGACCACGTAAGATTGGTAGAGAGCAAAAATAATAATTGCGAGCTTTTTCGTATAGTGGTCGAAATCCTAGAGAGAAAGTTACAATTAAAAACTACTTTGCTTCAATTTGTATTGCAAACCCTGTGATGTAACTCAATCAGTCAAAGCTAATGAACTATCCAGACCGGTGTGAATTTTATCCTAAACTTTTCCTAAAACAACAACACCAACTAAAAAACATGATTGTATTAGTAAAATGCATTCATTTAGGCGATTGGATAAAGAATTGAATTTATAAATATTTTTAATGATGTTAATATTAATAAAAGTAAATTATTAAACGTATAGCTAATTAAGGAATAAAATGTTATTTATGTAAATTTATTGAATACAAATTATTTACAAAATTATAACTTAAAATTTCGAAATACGATTTTAAGTATGCTAATTCCATATTGGGAAGGGGTGTCGAACTTGACGTAATACTAAACAGGGTTATAGGTCGTTCTCATCGGTTTCCCTAATGGGGTTGTAAGATGTATATATCAGCCAACTAATCAGCGATTTGTAGAATTTTATCATGGATTTTGCATATCGAAATTTGCATTTTTCTGCAAAAACTCCATAAATTTGGGTGGGGTGTCGAACTTTACGTAATACTAAACAGGGTTATAGGTCGTTCTCATCGGTTTCCCTAATGGGGTAGTAAGATGTTTATATCAGCCTACTAATCAGAGATTTCTAGAAATTTATCATGGATTTTGCGTATCGAAATTTGCATTTTTCTGCAAAAAACTCCATAAATTTGGTAGGGGTGTCGAACTTGACGTAATACCAAACAGGGTTATAGGTCGTTCTCATCGGTTTCCCTAATGGGGTTGTAAGATGTATATATCAGCCAACTAATCAGCGATTTGTAGAATTTTATCATGGATTTTGCATATCGAAATTTGCATTTATTGCAAAAACTTCATATATTTGGTAGGGTTGTCGAACTTGACGTAACACTAAACAGGGTTATAGGTCGTTCTCATCGTTTTCCCTAATGGGGTAGTAAGATGTATATATCAGCCAACTAATCAGCGATTTCTAGAGATTTATCATGGATTTTGCGTATTGAAATTTGCTTTTATCTGCAAAAAACTCCATATATTTGGTAGGGGTGTCGAACTTGACGTAATACTAAACAAGGTTATAGGTCGTTCTCATCGGTTTCCCTAATGGGGTAGTAAGATGTATATATCAGCCAACTTATCAGTGATTTCTAGAATTTTATCATGGATTTTGCGTATCGCAATTTGCATTTATCTGCAAAAAACTCCATAAATTTGGTAGGGGTGTCGAACTTGACGTAATACTAAACAGGGTTATAGGTCGTTCTCATCGGTTTCCCTAATAAGGTAATATGATGTATATATCAGCCAACTAATCAGCGATTTCTAGAGATTTATCATGGATTTTGCGTATTGAAATTGGCTTTTATCTGCAAAAAACTCCATATATTTGGTAGGGGTGTCGAACTTGACGTAATACTAAACAAGGTTGTAGGTCGTTCTTATCGGTTTCCCTAATGGGGTAGTAAGATGTTTATATCAGCCAACTAATCAGCGATTTGTAGAACTTTATCATGGATTTTGCGTATTGAAATGTGAATTTATCTGCAAAAAACTCCGTATATTTGGTAGGGGTGTCGAACTTGACGTAACACTAAACAAGGTTATAGGTCGTTCTCATCGGTTTCCCTAATGGGGTAGTAAGATGTATATATTAGCCAACTTATCAGCGATTTCTAGAATTTTATCATGGATTTTGCGTATTGAAATTTGCTTTTATCTGCAAAAAACTCCATATATTTGGTAGGGGTGTCGAACTAGACGTAATACTAAACAGGGTTATAGGTCGTTCTCATCGGTTTCCCTAATGGGGTAGTAAGATGTATATATCAGCCAACTAATCAGCGATTTGTAGAATTTTATCATGGATTTTGCGTATCGAAATTTGCATTTTTCTGCAAAAAACTCCATAAATTTGGTAGGGGTGACGAACTTTACGTAATACTAAACAGGGTTATAGGTCGTTCTCATCGGTTTCCCTAATGGGGTAGTAAGATGTATATATCAGCCAACTAATCAGCGATTTGTAGAATTTTATCATGGATTTTGCGTATTGAAATGTGAATTTATCTGCAAAAAACTCTGTATATTTGGTAGGGGTGTCGAACTTGACGTAACACTAAACAAGGTTATAGGTCGTTCTCATCGGTTTCCCTAATGGGGTAGTAAGATGTATATATCAGCCAACTAATCAGCGATTTGTAGAATTTTATCATGGATTTTGCGTATCGAAATTTGCATTTTTCTGCAAAAAACTCCGTATATTTGGTAGGGGTGTCGAACTTGACGTAATACTAAACAGGGTTATAGGTCGTTCTCATCGGTTTCCCTAATGGGGTAGTAAGATGTATATATCAGCCAACTAATCAGCGATTTGTAGAATTTTATCATGCATTTTGCGTATTGAAATTTGCATTTATCTGCAAAAACTCCATATATTTGGTAGGGGTGTCGAACTTGACGTAATACTAAACAAGGTTATAGGTCGTTCTCATCGGTTTCCCTAATGGGGTAGTAAGATGTATATATCAGCCAACTAATCAGCGATTTGTAGAATTTTATCATGGATTTTGCGTATCGAAATTTGCATTTTTCTGCAAAAAACTCCGTATATTTGGTAGGGGTGTCGAACTTGACGTAATACTAAACAGGGTTATAGGTCGTTCTCATCGGTTTCCCTAATGGGGTAGTAAGATGTATATATCAGCCAACTAATCAGCGATTTGTAGAATTTTATCATGGATTTTGCGTATCGAAATTTGCATTTTTCTGCAAAAAACTCCGTATATTTGGTAGGGGTGTCGAACTTGACGTAATACTAAACAGGGTTATAGGTCGTTCTCATCGGTTTCCCTAATGGGGTAGTAAAATGTATATATCAGCCAACTAATCAGCGATTTGTAGAATTTTATCATGGATTTTGCATATCGAAATTTGCATTTTTTGCAAAAACTCCATATATTTGGTAGGGGTGTCGAACTTTACGTAATACTAAACAGCGTTATAGGTCGTTCTCATCGGTTTCCCTAATGGGGTAGTAAGATGTATATATCAGCCAACTAATCAGCGATTTGTAGAATTTTATCATGGATTTTGCGTATCGAAATTTGCATTTATCTGCGAAAAACTCCATATATTTGGTAGGGGTGTCGAACTTGACGTAACACTAAACAGGGTTATAGGTCGTTCTCATCGGTTAGCCTAATGGGGTAGTAAGATGTATATATCAGCCAACTAATCAGAGATTTGTAAAATTTTATCATGGATTTTGCATATTGAAATTTGCATTTTTTTGCAAAAACTCAGCCACGCTGATGATAAAGAAAAGACAGCCTTTGGTACCCAAGCCGGTCGTTACCATTTTTTGCGAATGCCATTTGGTCTGAAGGAAGGCTCCAAATGGGATTAAATGGTTTAATATGTTTTGTATATCTTGATGATTATTCCAAGATTTCCGAACCTTCAAGTCGATTGTTACCGAAAAATGTAGAATTTTAATGGAATGCTCATTGAGTCGTTACTTCATCTCCTATACTTCAACGTCATAATTTCAATGACATCTTCATTCTAACTAAAGACCCGAATGATTACGCAATCGGTGCGGTTCTATCACAAGATGTCGAAGGAAAAGATCTACCAATCTCATTTGCGAGTAGATTGTTAAACGATGCGGAACGAAACCACCATACCGTGGAAAAGGATCTAGTTTGGGCTACTCAACGACTGATCATCGTCCTTTAATCTGGCTGAAAACAAATCCGAAAGCTTCTTCTCGGTTTAATCCGATGGCGACTTAGAATATAAACCAAAGAATTTTAATCATGTACTTTGTCGTTTAAAAAATTGTGAAAGGCTCAACATATCTGAATTCGCTAAAATAATTGCAGCTGTAACTAGAGCACAGTCGAAACGTAATGCTTAAGATGACACTGGTGATATATCTGAGGATACTATAACACAAACTCCCAATAGTTCCATTTTTGGTAGTTCGTTACCGTTTGTAGAATGAGCTGGTAAAGCTCATTCTACAAACTATATCCCGAAAAACAATGCACCAAACCGGAGAAGACATAAATGAAGTTATAAAGGAATTCCATATTACTCCTCTTGATAGACATCAGGGATATTCAAGAACAATCAAGCGACTTAAACAATATTACGAGTTTCCTAGTATGAATGATCGTGTCAAGTCATTCATTAAAAATGTTCTTTATACCAAAAAAAAAAAAGTATCTCGTCTAACACTAGAACTACCAACCCGTCAAAATGACGAATTGTACATTTAATGAATTCAATTTTTTTAAATATTATGTTAATATTTTTTTGGAAGTTTATGATAAATTTTAACATAATTACTTTGTTGTCATATTAAAATTCACCACAGATTCCCACAAAAATATTAACATAATAATTAAAAAAATGGAATTCAATAAATGTATAACCGGTCATTTTGACCGGTCGTTAGTTCTAGTGCTAAATAAATGTGCCATCCAGATTAATGTTGATGTTAAGAGGAACAAACATATTAACGAAGTAATTAGTAATTAAACTTTGAAAGCTTGTTACGCGGGGGAGGCATGACCAGAACACCGTCAACAATCCGGTATGTGGGGGACCAGGAATATAAGACCCGAACCTAAACGCCCAACTCAATTCAGCAACCAAGTTGCCTTGGCTACTCCTAGAAAGAGTTGGTGTCAGGCCCGAGTCCGCACCCGGTCATCGCAGAACCCCAATCCGATCATCCGCTTCGTGTCGCACGTTGCCGTGGACGACACCCTAGCAGTGGATGATGGACGAACCGAACTGTTAACCGTGTCCTGTGCTCCCCGCGCAAGCAGAGTATCTCCGCCAACATCACCGCGGCTTTGTGCGCTGACCAGCACAGTCTGTAGGGGTGGTAATTGGCGATGCCGAACGGAAACTTGAATTAAGCCGCTTTTCCTCTACTTGTACCGGACCACACTCACATGACACTTACCTTATTTTTAAAAAAAACTATACACAAGCACACACACACATTTCCGCGGAAACACTATCACTCCCTGAAAATAATTTAATTAACAACACATATTTTTTTTTTTAAACACGTTATAAATAATATTTATTAACAAAAAAAACTTGGCAAACAAAACTTTTATTACATGATTGTTTCTTTGTTTGTCTTTTGGTTGGCCCGACGTGTAAGTCAAGGGATCTGACTCCCAGTACCCTTAACTCGGTGATCCGCAACTCACTGTGGGTATTCCCGGTGGATTATCGGTGATCTGCGGACGATGAGCTCATTACCCGAAGATCCCTTAAAATAAAATAAAAATATGCGCTCCCACAAAAAAATCTTGGCCTGCGCTCACCGGTTAAAGTCACTGCCGTACTTATCCCAGACACCTACACGTCTGGTATGCCGCCAGACTTCGTGTACGCGTTGAACCGCCAATCAGTTGCAGGAGGATGTTGTTGTTCGTCTTACCCTATTTGTTTGTGTTGTTTTTCGGGATCACCTGGTATTGTTGTTCTTCGAAATCACCTGGTTCTGTTGTTCTTCGGAATCACCTGGTTCTGTTGTTCTTCGGGATCACCTGGTTCTGTTGTTCTTCGGGATCACCCAGATTTTGTTGCAATCTTTTTCTTCCCCCCACACACACAGGTAATTTAATTATTATTATTTAGTTATTATTAATGTTTATTTATTTATTATTAATATTATTTATTTATTAATAAGGTTATTATTTATTTATCATTAATATTATTATTTATTAATAATGTTATTATTATTTATTTATCATTAATATTATTATTATCATTAATATTATTATTTATCAATAATGTTATTATTTATTTATCATTAATATTATTATTATCATTAATATTATTATTATCTATTATTAACTTTATTATTTATTATTAATATTTATTTACCCAAATTTTCTGGAATGTGTTGTCCTCTGTGTGGTGGTGGTAGCATGATCAAAGATCAAAAGAGAGCGATTAATATTTTTGCCTCCGCTTTTATACTTATTTTTCTGAATAACAACAACAATTTTTTTTTGTTTTGGTCGATCGCGACGCCACCCCCATGTCAACCCAATAACTTGTACTTATGTACGCAACCAAAAAACATAAAAAAAAAACAAGGCAATTACTGCCATCTGTACTAAAGTTACTCCATACCGAACACTAATTAAACTCAAAACACCACCATTTGTATTGGTGTTGTTATTGTTGGGAATTTGTGACAGGTAAGAATTTTTCCTATTTATTTTGCTTTCAATTTAATTTATTTTATGTGTTTCTATTAATTATTTTACTTTTGACAGATGATACGGTGCACGAGATGTGTGCCGAAATTTGGATAGTGAGCGAAGTAGCAACGAAAATTGAAAGAAAAAAATGGAAAATAAAGAAAAAAATTTGAAATTGAAATTGAAAATGTGTATGTGTTTTATTGATAAAGCGGACGATTCTGTGAATCGTAACAAGCTGTTGCTTATTTTGTCGGTCCTGCTCTTGCTCATATTTTCAATTTTTCCCTGGAGCATGGAGTGGTTAGATGATCGTAGTGATAAGGGAAACTAAAAACCACTTTTAATCTAACCAGTTCTTCTCAAAGTTCTTGAAAAGGCAAGTAAAAATAAAGTTACCATATTCCTAAATCACTGTAAAACACTAAGAGTTCATCAGAATGAATCACCTATGTTGGAATTTTTGGATGTTATTCATACCGGTTTCAAGGATGTTAATATTTGTGCAGGTTTATTTATTGGCGCTTCTAAGGGCTTCGATTGGGTTAATCATACACTTTTGTTAGCTATTCTGTTTGACATTGGTTTTAGCGTTATATCAAACAAGTGGTTTGCTTCCTACCTAGATAATAAAAAAGTGAGAGTCAGAATTTATAATATTTTTAGTGATTTTAGAGTTGTCGATGTTGGAGTACCACAAGGATCAGTGTTAGGTCCTGTGCTATTTCTAGTGTGTACTAATCCTATTTTTAAACTTAAATTAAATGGTAACAGTACTGAGTTTGCTGATTATTTAGCCTTAGCTTATATTGATAAATGTCCCACGTATGTGATTTCTATGGTTAATTCTGACCTTAAGGTTTTACATGAATCGTTTGATAAGCATTACGTAATACTAAGTGAAATACCAAGTTTATGTGGTTTAGAATTTGTGGAAACACGGTTGCTTTAAATTACCCCATTAGTTATATATCATAGTGGGTTGGGGCAATCCAGGCCATATTTGAGGGTGTATAATTTATTAGAACTTTATGAAGGGGCCTAATTATACATTAAAATCGCCTAAATGTTTGCAATTCACCAATACATTCGCATTTTTTTGTATTTTGAAAGGTTTAGTATAAACTTCACTTCTCTATATAGACGTGTGAAGTTTTTCCTAAAATAATACTAAACGCCATTTTTTTTTATTTAGGAAAAATTTAGGATAAACTTCACATGCATCTATCCAGTAACTTTAAACAATTTTCAATATTATCGAAAAATGTCGATAAAACTGGAAAATTTAAAATAAGCTCGAATTGAATAAACTGTAGCATTACGGGTAATATAATCGATGTTGAGACACTCATTTATTCTCAAAAATCTCTAATAATCTTGATAGTATGGAGGATTAATTTAAAATAATTTTAAGGATCTCTGAGGATTCCAATTATTCTAGAAAAATGTGAACTATCTAACAATATCCTACAAACTTATCTAAACCGTATCTATAAGAAAAACAAAACTGCCAGTGTATTACCACCTCTGAAGAGTTAATTGAACTGTTTCTGTTTTGATATATTTAAAACATTAAGCAAATGGATTATGTGCAAAATTTGATCGTGTAAATGATAAAAAATTATGAAAACACAACTTGTTATCAAAACCAAATAAAACTTTCGAAATATACTTTGTGCAATAATAACTGAAACACAGAAACTTTTTCATTTTTATTCGTATTCCATTCTCTAAAATGGGTTTGTTTAAGTTTTAAATAAAATTTCTTTTTGTTGAGCTTTCACTATTATACGGTATAGCTATCGCATACAATTTTTATTTTTCCATTTCAAGAATTTAATAATAAAACTTTTGCTTGGTTTTATTTTTTTCTGTTTTTTTAATTATTATTAAATTTAATAATAATATTATTTTTCGGGTTTCTTTCTTGGAAACTTAAAAGTTGAAACAAAAACAAAAGTTCTTAAAATATAATAGTTGTACGATTTAGTTTGATGATGTGTTGGCATGTGTGAAGCTGTAATGGTACATTGCCATATTATAGCTTCAAGGATATATTTTTATGTAGCCAAAAGTCATACATAACGTAAATTTTGCTTAAACATCAAAACCATATATAAATCGAAAGCAAGCACAAATAAACTAGTACGTTACAAACAAAAGACACATTGTCCTAGAGCACACTATATAAAGCTTATATTCTACTTCATTCTGGAATTTTTTTTTTTTCGATAATAATAATAATAATAATCATAAAGAAGTTATTTAAGACAGGATAAGTAATTGCAACAAAGACTCAAAAGACAAAAATTATATAAAATGTAAAGAATTGTTTTTGTTGATGAAATTGAATGGATTTTTTTATGTTTTTTTTTGGTACACAGAAAGCACACAAGAGGAAAAGAAATGTGTGCTTTATGTGAGAGAGTATAAATGAATTCCTGGAGGATAGATACACTCGTAAATAACAAAAACGCTAAAATTGTAGAAAATTTCTTACAGAATTTTTAGTAAATGTGTACTCACCAGAAAAGTCTTCATATCCTACATAGATTACAAACATACCTATACTGCCGTACTAAGGAAAAAAGTTACATTTTCCTTTTTGTAGTTTTGAGTTATTTCAATTTTTATGTTTTTATTTGCCATGTCTTACTGTGAAACTTTACTACTAAACAACGTGATTTTATGACATTTAATAAAGGATATTTGGCATTTTAAAAATGCAGGTCTCGAGACTTTTTTTTCTTAGCACGGAAGTATGTATCACAGGAAAAAATTCGGGTGATATTCCTGATCGGTGCTAAAAATAAATTTAGCCTTACCAAAATAATGTTCGATTTAACAATTTGCTGTTTATGAATTTACCTAATTTGCAAAAAATACAAGTTTTACTCGAAATGCCGAAATACGTTGTTAAATTCGGGGTTTATGCGTTTCCGGTGCTAAACAAAAATGTTAATCTGCCCACAACATGGTTTGTTTTAACTATTTATAATTCCTAAATTGAGCTAAGAAGTAAAAACTACAATTTTTACTCGAAATGTAGAAATATATTGCCAAATTTCTCAAAGCAACTTAGCAGATGCCAATTTGGTTAACCTGAAAAGTGATTAAAGCAACAAAACCAAACGTATTTATATTTCGACTTGAGAATGCTTAAATTAACGATTGTAAAATGCTGAACATGTCTAAGTTCATAAGAAATGGCTTAGTTTCAGAGAAATTCTCCCTATTCTGTGGTAACTTGTTTTACACTCTGTTGGCGTAGAATATTAGTCTAGTATATTGCAACGAAATAGAAAATGAAACGTTAAATATTTTAATAAATAATTTTAATGTTCATGTTCTGAATCTCATATATGTACAGTACACCTTCTACATGTTCTTTAATATTTTCCATGCTGTTTTGATCGTCTAATGATATCTTATTCAACTGATAGCTTCTAAATTTACGTTTGATAGTATTTTCAGGAACATTATTATACATTTGCAAAAATTTTGTCTTGTCTGAACAGTGACAATTTTATAAGAGAGTATTCGAGAGGTAAGTTTCAAGAATGGAAATCTTTTGTTTAGAGCTGCTTATTACTTTGAGTGGCAGCTAGACGATTGTAAAATGCCGGCCATTGATTTGTCCAAATATCAAACATGTACACTCAAAAAAATAATTCTGTTTTATTTACAAATTTTGCATCGTAAAACAAAATTTGTAAATATAACGAAGTTTTTGTTAAATTAACACCTGCTTTGTAAGGTTTTCATCGTAGATTTAACGAAGCATTCGTAAATAAAACAAATTTCAATTCGTAACTCCGATTTCAATGCAAATCCAGATTTACAGAAAAAATTAGTAATGTTTGCCCGTGAAATTGTAACATAATTTTACAAGTTTCTGTGTAAAAATAACGGAGCGTACTTATCCACTTTTCATTTTACAAATAATTCTGTTATTTTTATGAACTTTGCATCGTGAAACACAATTTGTAAATTTAACAACATTTTCGTTAAATTAGCACCAACATTGTAGGGTGTGGATTGTATAATTAGTGGATAATTCGTAAATCGAACAAATTTCTTTTCGTATTCTCAATTTCTGTGCAAAGCCAAACTTACAATGAAATTAAAGTAATATTTTATGTAATTTGTCCTTTTAGAAAAGAAAATGTTTATCAATTGTAAAAAAGAATTGTGGAGAATTTTACAAATTCGATTGAATTAATCCCAGTAATCCCCCTGTTTTAATTTTATAAAAATCTAAAAATTACCTTTAATAATCTAATTTTTTTAAACTTTAATATAACAAACAAATTCTGCACATTCATCATTTTTACTAAATACATCTTTGAAAAAACTTGTGCTAATATTAATACAGAATAATAACGTAAGTTTTGAATGAGGAGATCCATGTGAGAGTTGTAGAAAAGCCTTCACTGACACCTAATTACAAAGTGCCATGTACATGTTTCACGCCATCATCGCTTTCCATATTTAAAACAAGTTTTGTTATTTTAAAAGAATATTTTCTATTTACAATTATAGTCAGTCGGTATCCAGATTATAAAACTTTATGATGGAAAAGTTAATTTATTGGACAGGAGCCAATAGCGAGATATGATATGAAATATTCTAGTAGACTTTTACTTAAAGGAGAAAAAAGTTAAACCTTCAACAAAGCAAATAAAATCAATAGCAGAAGAAATTGTTACCGACCAAACGGCGCAGTGGTTAAAGCCGCAGTGTTTGGATCGGGAGGTACCGGGTTCGAATCCCGATTGGGGCAAGATGCAAAAGGGATTTTTCATTATCTGATTATATACTGATAGGTGATGAAGATGAACACATCTATGACCCCCTATTGAGAGTGCAGAATCCATGGGCCGACCCATCTTTCATGTCAGCACTATAGGTTGGCATGAAGCAATGCAATGTGCAGGTGGCTTATACAAAACGGGTCTATAGCCGTACGTCCTTAAGTTGGCTAATACTGCGTAAAGTAGGACGGTAAAAGTAAACTACGAAAGAGTTGGAAGTGCCTTGAGCCCCAGAACAGATTGCAGAGATTAAAGCAAAAAAAAAAAAAAAGAAAAGAAATTGTCAATAGCAGAATGAATGATGTATCAATAACAGAATAAAAAAAATGGTTACAATTTTTTTATAAATAAATAATAAAAAATAAATTTGTTTTAAAGTAATATTTAGTTTTGTTTATTTCACAACTAGAATCGTAAACTTTATAATCCGGCTATGTTAATTCAACGAACATGTTTGGTAAATTCTACAATAACCTTCGGTAATATTCTAGGAAAATTTGTTAATAATACAAATACTTTTGTTAATATCACAAAGCAGCTTCGGAAATTTAACAGTCCCCTTGTTAAATCAACGACCGTAATCTGTAAATATTACGCCTAATCTTCGTATAAACTTCCCAAAAAGTTGTAAAGAGTACAAATATTTTTGTAATTTCATTATCTAATTTCGTAAATTTTACAACTCGCTTTGATAACTGCACGGAAAGTTTTATAAATTTAACAACGAAATTTGTAAATGATACAAATACTTCCGTAAAAACAAAATTTAGTTTACATTATTACTTTGTAAATACTACAATGGCCTTTGAGTACTAAACGATATGTTTTGTACGAGTTTTTACGAAGCTCGAGGAGACATTTTACAAAATATCTGAAAATTCCCGGTAATTATAAATGGTTGTAAAATTAACGAATCAAAAAATGTTTTATTAACGAATTGCAGCGTTGGCTGAAAACGAACAATTTTTTTTTGTTAATTTAACCAGTGTTTTTTTGTTAAAATCACCGGATTTTTTTTTGAGTGTACGATGATATACAAGAATTCCGGGAAATTTAGTAAAAATGAACAAAAAGAGCATTTTCTTCATCCAATCAATGAACAGTTTAAATAATTTATATGAATTTTCAAATAAAATCAATTGTTGTGTAGAGGGGTTTCAAAAGCATGCTAGATTTTATTTTAGAACATAAATTTTTCATTTTCATGCTTAAATTTTCACGGTACGGAGATTTTGTACTGAAACTGATATTCGCTCAATAGCCCCTAGCTGCTATCTTTATTTTCCTTTCCAAATTTCAACATTTTAATATTCCATACAGTTTTTTAATTACAGTAGATACAAAAGGATTAACATTAATTCTACTGAAAAAAAACCAATAATTTCGCGATATTTTCGCCGATTTTTTAAAATCTGAATTAAGCTGCGCGGCATTATAATTATGTATTAAATCTGCAGTTTTTGAAATTTAATTTGTATGTATGTAAGTACTTTTTCGTGAAGATTTGAAAAATCAATTAATTTCTCTGATAAATATGAATTTATTCCACGGGAATTCAATATTTAATTCACATTGAAGCG